>CM068367.1:1399409721-1400029721 GCA_034769895.1 Magicicada septendecula
CCTTAATTGTCTCTTAGTGTCCAGCTGTACGGTTTATTAACCTTTGTTGTGTTTTCTCGGTACTTCATTCAGTCACTCTTACTGTTGTTTTTCTACACCTCTGCCAGAACAACCTTTGTATTATCTAACGTCCAGCTGCACTGCTAATTAGCTCACGCACGTCTGCCGTATTTTCCTGGTATTTCCTAATCGTACTACTTGCTGGTATTTTTCTATTCCCATTCAGCCCGGACACTCTTTAGTTTCACTAAGCATCCAGCTGTCCCGTTGATTAGTGCGTTCACCTTCGTCGTATCCTTTCTTAGTATTTTCTCATTGTATTTCGTTCTGGCGTCCTCTATGTCTTTCAGCTAGAACAATTCCTGAATTTTCCCAAGCTTCCAGCTGCACTTGTTCATTCACCCACGTTGTGTTTTCTCGGAACAACTTAATCGTACTTCTCTCTGGCGTCCAGCTGCACTGTGAAATTTATGATACATACGGACATCTGCACGTCGACGTTGGAGGATGACACCCTATTTTGTCCTAACTCCTTTCATAGTTTCTCCATATATGTCAATGTCATTTCAACAGCCGCCACCTGCTTCTTCTCCTTTTTTTTATATATTTATTTTCTGTTTTGGCGTTACAAGCTTTAATGTTCTTCGATTCAACTGAAGACGGTTTCACCAAATTCAAGATTTCTTAGATCTTCCTCTCATATTTGTACTTGAAAAACGTTTGTATATAGATGAACATTTACTATTTTGTTAGTCAGTCATTTTTCTTCTCATCAGTTTAGTCGGCGCCTCTCTTTTCCTGTTTGTGTTATTCATCTCTCCTTATGTGCGCCCGTTTAACTCCAAAACGTGTCGTCAAGAAGAACGTTCTTTTTGCCTTAACATTGTTCATGTTGCTTTTTCTAAATGGCCGTGGTATTTATTTTGCAAAAACTTGAAGTGATGTGAGCAGTTAATCATCAGCCTCTGGATTCCATGAGGTGTAAATACCTTACTTCTTGAGATGCGGAGCGAGAAGGTACGCCACACACTAGATAGATAATTATAACCACGTTCCTCCTCGTACCACCGACGTCTCCCCTTCCAATCGGCCAGTAAGATGACACAATTACTGGTAAACGTTTAGGTGGTATACGGTTTAACACCATCCCCTTCTATACTCCTTGATGATCACATTTAAAGACTGGATCCTTGACTGCTGTCTGATTTCCTCATTCCGTCTCTTGTCTTGCAGGCAGTGCAGCCAGGAACACTTCTCATGAACTTTATTTCTACAGCCTGAAACTTCTTTTCTTCGTTTTTCCTGAGGATCCACGTCTCATAGCCATAAAGCGATGACGCAAAAAACCAGTCTTTACTAAAATGTTACGAAGATGTCCTTTGTCCTAGCTTTCACATTCAGCGCTCTACAATTGTACTACAGTTCCTTCGCAATCTTGTCAATTTCTGATCGCAATCTTTGTGACAGTCGAGTGAGATACTGCTTCCCAAATTGTTAAAATCACAAAAACATATTCTAAAGTTTTATCGTCTACAAGTATCTGCTGTTGAAACAGGACACTTGCCGAAGAAAAGCGTTGTCTTTGATTTTGATGCAGAGACTCGCAACCCACATCCCTTCAGGCATTTCGGACAGTACTTAAGTGCTTATAGGCATATAATATCGAAAGTTTCTGTTATGTTATTTTGGACTTTATGTCTTTCTTTCCTTGTGGTTTTCCATCAATAAGCGTGTCACATGTATTAGTACTGGCTCCATCGTGGGTACAACAAACACTTCTCTGTAGATACTGTTGTAAGTCTGCTTCAAATTCGTTTATCATACTGTATGCAGTGAAATGAAAGATTCCTTATTGATTCTCTAACTTTCATTCGTATTCGTTATCTCCTTCATAACACAATCATCGAAATATAAACAGGTAAAGTGGATTCTGTAATTAACGGAGCCTCCTTTTTAGGATAACAATACTTGCACGTAAGCAAGTATTATTTTTTCTGTAGCTAAAAAGAACAACATAAGGTCCCTAAATTTTGAGATTATGTGCATTTGTTAAAAAGATATAGCTTCTGAACGCTTGTTCAACCCGCAGTGTGTATTCAACTCGGTTCAAGATATTTATAATACAGTAATTTGTTCCATATAATTTAAAAATTGATTATATTAAATTGTTTTGTGTTAGTTATTTGATGTTCCTATTGCACACGGGTTTTTCAATCAAAACTTAATAATTGTTTCATAACCTATTACTGTTGTGTTATAGTATTACCTTTTTGAAAATAAATCAACAATAAAACTGTTAAACCGTGTCAGTTACTGGGTACAAGTAGAGTTAAAGCGGAACGTTCTTTACAACAGGCTACCGGTCAATGGCTGCTTCAGCCAATATGCGACCGATCCCGTATTCGCCCAAACTCTAATGTTTGATTTGAGAACTTGTATTTATAAGAGCTTCATTATAAGGAGACTAACTGTTTTAATGATATATATTGCAACAGATCAGATTTTATTATACTAATAAGGATATAGTGAGTGTGTAAAAATCACAAACAAGTCCATTATGGAGGAGATGAAAAATTATTTATTACACACACAAATATAGATTTTAAGAAGGTATATTTTATTATAAATTGTAACGTATTGTAATTTGAAATAATAGTTTATAGTGTTAAATAATATATCGGTTTTACTTGATTGAGACTACGACCTCAGTACGTGCAAACCTCCGCTTCCTACAGCGGCTCCCGTCCTGGAGTCCTCTTCTTCAGCGTCACTGCTTCCTGGCGTCCTCTTCGTCCTGGCGTCGTCTTCGTCCTGCGACCTCTTCGTCTTGTCGATCTCTTCTCCAATATGTCAAACACACAATGCTTATTATTTTCGCTAAAATAGTTTATTATTAATTTATATGTAATTTGTATCAATCTCAGGATGAATATGGGTATCAATTAAACGAAAAGCACTATACTATATTATAATTCTATATAAACAATTGACTCACTCGGCTCTGTACGCAGAACTTCGTACCTAATACCAAGGGTTATGTTAAGTTATACTTTTCTATGTTCGCTCGAGAATAACTCTCTCACACACGAGCACAACTTCACCTTGCAACTCCCACAGACAGACTGTGTCGATCTTTACTCTACAGAGAATGAATGTTACTGAATATAGTGTTTTCCGATTGGCTAAACCCAAGTCACATGATTGATGCAATCAACAGATAGAAACTTTTCCAGAAAGAGTTTGTATATATATGCACTAACTTGCATTGAATTATCTACAAATTTTTATGACCCTATTAATGAAAAGTGTTTCAAATTGAGTTTTCCTACTTAAAAAAACATATTTCTAAAATAGTTGTGAACCATAGAGTACACATAAATTGAAGCTATTTACATAAATAATTCCTTGTCAAAGTCTCACGTCGATCGGTTAATTACCGCGGAATATATAGCGATGACACGTTATCACACCCGCACACGCGCACAAATTCACTCAAAAAATACATGACAATAAAGAACATCTTTTTACGAAGAATTTGGTATACCCTACATGCTTATCCATTTCTAAATACAATACTTACAGCTAAAAGACAAATTATTACATAAAACCAATTTAAACATGAAAATGCTCGTCATCCATGTGGTCTGATACAAAGAACATAGCTTATTACTTATTATCCTGTGTTCCGTTGCAATATATATATATATATATATATATATATATATATATTTTTTGTGATGTTTTCAATTTGTTTCTTCTGCAAGTAGATATCTACTTGCAGAAGAAACAAATTGAAAACATCACAAATTATATAATTACTGCAAGAAACATCGAGTTACTTATATAGAAAATGATATATATATACATATATATATATATATATATATAAATACAAACACTGTTTGCTATAGCCTGTTTCTTGATGTATAAAATATATATAATATTTATAAAGTCTTTACCTTAAGATGTTTTCTCCTTATTTGGAACATGTTTCGGGAAGACTTGTGTTCCCATCTTCAGCCTTCCTGATTTTAAGCCTTGTCAGGTACTTGTGTGTTGGTTGGCTGTTGCTGTGGTTTTCTGTTGGTCTATGGTGCTTTAAATTGGTATTATTGAGTGCGATTGTGGTGTATATATTAGTATTTTGTGTATTTTCGATGTTGAGTGCTTTGAAAATTGTGTCGTGTTTGTTATTGATTTGTATTTTTTCAGGTATTAGTTTGTTTTGCGTTTTATGTTTGTATATTTGTAAATTTTTCTAAATGTTCAATAAGGTGCATTTGTGTGGTATGTGTTTTTTAAGTATCATGTTAGTTATGTCTGGGAATTCATGTCCAATGTTTATTACATATGTGGCCAAATTAGATTTATATATTTCTGGTTTTTGTAGGCGTTTAGGTGTTCAAAACAACGTTTTTTCAGTTGTTTTTTGTTTGTTCCATGTAACATTTATTTGTTTGTCTTGACATTCAATTTTGTATATACCATTGGTTGTTGTATTATCTTTGTTATGTGGGTTATATAGTATTTGTAAATTTTGTGTGTTAGTTTTGTATGCTATTTTTATGTCTGTGTTTTTAAATAGTTTTGTTAGCTTTGCCATTATATTATTTATGTACGTGAATGTAGCCCCTTTTTTATTGTTATTATTTTCAACATATATGTATATACGTAATATATATTTTGCACAAATGAACAAAACATAAATAATAACAATAAAAAAGGGGAAAATGGGAACGCAATGCTTCCCGAAACATGTTCCAAATAAGGAGAAAATGTCTTGAGGTAAATTCATTATAAATATTAAATATACTATATACATCAAGAAACAGACTGTAGCAAAAGTTTTTTTACTATATATATATATATATATATATATATATATATATATATATATTGCAACGATGCGTTTAGCATAAGTCTACGTATCAACCCCTGACTGAGGTATGATAAAATACGAACGCACGTATGAGATGTAAAAGATGTAAATAGTAAAAATAATGTAATAATTAAGCGTTAGGTATAAGAGATAATAAAAGAAATAAACATAGTAATTAATTTTAAATAAATAAATATTTGTAAGTGAGCCTGCGTATGGAATTAAAAGATTATTTGGTTTTTAAACGCAGCGAAGGGGAGAAAGGAACATGCGCCGACCGGCCAGGGTGACGTCATAGCGACAGGCCGCCGCGTGTGTATCAGTCTGCGTGTGTTTGTGTGTTAGTGTTAGAGTGTAAACGAAGAACAAGTTGAATTATGCATACGATTGTGGAAAATTTTACACAGTGTTTTAAGTACTGAACGAAAACCAGAAGTCACACGAATCAGAGACATATGTAAAAATAAAACAGGCGCCTGGCGCTACAATTGAAGACTAAGTGGTCAATGATCGTGGGAACCGTTCAGCTACCGTGTGGAATTTTGCCATAACCACTATAGTTTACACACCTTAAGGTTCATAATTTGCATAAATAAAGTTTAATAATGTACCTAACGATTTGTGAAATAATATTTATAAAAACGTGTGCGCTTCAATGAAAGACGCGTAGGTTCTAATTAGCAATTAAATCGACGCGCGGACCTGTTCAATTTTGTCCAAACAGTTTCCAACGGGAATGGAACGACGGCAGCAGTATAAAACCCCAGCGAGCGACACACGCTTTCTCAGATCACTAACAGACAGTACGTGAAATCCACGCATCTCGCAAACGCGAATTTTACAAATTTAAGTAATGTTTTTAAACTGTATTACATAACTTGAAGTGCGATGCAACCGGCAGTACGTCGGTGAAAGTATTAGTGAAACACGAGTTTATTTAAAAAGACTATAATATCGTAATCTACGAGGAGTTGTAACGTCGATGAACTTCAAGAAGTCCACGTGGAACTTCGAGACATCCACGAGGGACAAGATAAGAAGAGGAGAGGAACCAGAGCTAAATACTAGAGGACGCAGTGACAGCCACATGCAGCTACATCCAGCCGTACATCATCACGACCAGAGGTCCACGTCAGAACTCAGCATCCAGTAGACGGAGAGAGTAATTTCAACGACGCAGAGACAGAAAAGGTGATACCGAAGAGGATCCAAAACTCGAGAGTCCGGATGACGGTAACGACACAGTTTAATGGTTGCAGAATTATGCAGGTGAAGTCAGACATTTATTTAATATTATAAATGACCCTGAGGTCTATCAAAAGAAGGCTCTAGATTCCATATACAAGTTTACATAAACTTTATTATATTTTTATTTTTCATAATGAATAATCAATAAGTTCAAAGAATAATAATTGATAACTGAGAATATAAATTTATTAATCTCATAAATAAATGGTCAGTATAAAACCATATATTATTATATTTTGTATATTTTATTAGATAGTTAAATTCAAGTATGAGAGTTACTTAAATTGAAGATTATTAATTAATTGAGACATTAATAATATAATTAATTAAAATAATAGAATTGTCTCTATTAGTATTTTTAATAAATATAATTAATTAATTTTTTTATTAAGTCGTATATAATAAAAAAACAACCTTGTCTTAACAAGATTAATATGCAAATTCGTACGTGTTACTCACGTATTATAATAATATATGTGTTATGTATTATATGTCTGTGTAAATATTCCAGGTCATATATGTCTTATGTGTGTATAATATGTCTTAGAATATGAGATAAGATTTTAAACACGTTATAATTATATTATATTCGTATCGAATATAAGGGTTCTAATAGTAATTAACCCACACAAAATAATAAATAATATGATAATTTGAATCTTTTAAATTGTAAACAAAATGAATATGATTTTATTAACACAGTCGTACTAATTTCACAACCAGTACTAAATACTCTGTACTCTTTACTTGTATTAAAATTGTATAATGATATTCACGTGCTTATCCACACTCAATCAACTACCAATGCCTGCGACCTAGCTGGGAAACATCAAGGTAAATACTGCAGATGAGGAGTATGCCTACGAGACGTGGGTAAGTGCGCACAAATGAGTAAGAGCATATGTGCAAAAGTAAGTGTCTAAGGGTAACGTTGTAATATATATATGTATGTATGTATATATATTAATGAACGTGACAAGCTGTGATTTAGTTGTAATATTTTTGTGTCTTATTTTAAATACAACATCAATTTATTTGTTTTAATCCATAAAATGTAACCTTCTACAGAAAACTACAACATAACAAGAGTATGTCAGAGCTCTGTTACCAGTTTGTTTATGAGAAAAAAGAAAATTCGTTATCGTGAATAGTATAAGTAACATGCAGTAAATTAATATTAAAATTACAGAGTTTAATGTTTTTTTTATAACCTATAATCATGAGGTTTTCTAAATTAAATACAGTGGCATGACCTGCAAGAGTGAGGTATTTCGAGAATAACCAAAAGATTTGTTGCTCAAAAAAATATTCGAAAATCAGTAATTCAACGTATTATAATAAAAATATACACATAGTAGACTTTAAAAACATAGCGTATTTATTATACACATAGTACACAATAAACAAATACACATATTATTTTGTTTTTATATAGTATCCAAGTCACTTTTTCACAAAAATTTAATTACCTTGTATCCGTCAGTGACTTCGTTCTAGCGTTTTTTATATAGACGCGTTTCGTGACATGTGTCACATCATCAGTAACCCTAACCTGATGATGTGAGGCATGTCACGAAACGCGTCTATATAAAAAACGCTAGAACGAAGTCACTGACGGATACAAGGTAATTAAAATACACATAGTACACAATAAACACATAGCGTATTTATTTATAAATATTTAACTGTAACATATATACCCGACTTTCAACTTTATTTACAGTAACAATAGTATCCTCATGAGACTTTATAATAATAAAATTATATTAACAACAACCCATAAACTATTAGACAATTAAAATTTGTTGCTAAATCCCAATGGTTGAGATTTTCAAACAGAGAATAAATATTAATTTTCAAACTATCCTCTTCATACATGACTTCCATGTTCCAAGATATATATTTAAAATCATTTTCGAAATGAAATATTTCCATAGAAACTACTTCTTTCTACAGCTATAACCACAGTACTGTGGTCACTAACGTATACCACCTCACGTTAACGCACCCGATTTTCACTGATGATGGCAGTCGATAGCACTGCGGAACCTTCTGGTTTCGTAGAAAACATTGGACCACGCCAAATAGCTCGGGAAGAAATTTTAACAACAAACTACTTCTTTGTTGCCGATAACGTAGTACACATGACATATAAATAATAATTATCCCCTCCCCCTTCATCAACTACAGTATTTCCATTTATAGAAAATTACCCCCACACTCATCAACTATCCTCCTCATTTATAGATATTTCATCTGTGTTTCTACAGTGACTTATTATGATATTCTTTTCAGGATAATTTATTTATCAAAATTAAGTACCGGTACTTTACACTTGTTAAAACGTAAAACGTTGCAGGTAAACTACCCTTTCCCCGTAACCGACCTTCACCAAAATTAGTAGGCCTTGTGTCCTCTACAACTCAAGCACGTATGCAAAAATTTATTTAATTCTGTTTTAATTTACGGAAGTTATTGTTAGTCATAAAAAATTATCCTTGTTAAAACATGAAACGTTGTAGGTGAACTACCCCTTCCCCTTAACCGATCTTTACAAAACTCAACAAGCCTTAAGTCCTCTTTAATTCGAGGACGTATGGTAAAAAATATTTGATTCTGTTTGAATGTGCGGTAGTTATCGTTCGTCATAGAAAAAATTACCCTTGTTAAAACATAAAACCTTGCATGAGTTGTAGAGGACTCAAGTCCTATTGATTTATTGAAGATCGGTTACGGGGAAAGGGTAGTTTACCTGCAACGTTTTATGTTTTAACAAGAGTAAAGTACTTAATTTTGATAAATAAAGTATCCTGAAAAGAAGATCATAATACTCCACTGTAGAAGCGCTGATGAAATATGTATAAATGATTAGGGTAGTTGAAGGCGCCATTGGGGAGGGGGTAATTTTCTATAAATGAAAATGATATATGTTGGGGAAGGGGATAATTATTATTTATATGTCATGTCTACTACGTTATAGGCAACAAAGAAGTAGTTTGTTGTTAAAATACCTTCCCGGACTGTTTGGCCGTGGTCCAGTGTTTTCTACAAAACCAGACGTTTCGGCAGTGCTATCGACTGCCATCGTCCCTGAAAATCGAGTACGCTAACGTGAGGTGGTATACGTTAGTGACCACACAGTACTGTAATTAAGGCTGAAGGAAGAAGTAGTTTCCATGGAAATATTTCATTTCGAAAATGATTTTAAATATAAATCTTGGAACATGGAATTCGTGTATGTTTCTCCGTACCGATATTTCCAACAAGGCATAATTAAGGCTCCATAAAAAAGTGTTAATTTTCAAAACTCTAATCCGGAATACACTGCTTACGAAGGTGTTGGTAAATTTCTCTGTTTGGAATGTTTAGCGTACGTGAACCCGTCTTTGTTAGCGTCGGATTAAAATAACCGGTCTCTGTCAAAAGCGAGAGGATGTATTCAGCTTCTGCACGGGTACAGTTACAATTGGGTGCCATTGCGTCTTTGTATATTTGGAATACAGACTTCAATATATCTCTCTCAACTTTTATTGTAATATTTTCCCAATCTAATAGTTTTGAAACTACTCTCCTTAGTTCTGTCTTGGAACATAAACTACTTAGTTCTGTTAAACCGTCCGTGGTGTTCCAGTAGTCCTTCAGCTCTCCAGTCTGCAGGAAACTCATTACCGACAACGTTCTGTAGATATTTTCTCCGGAGCCCTGTACTTTGTATCCGTTGTAATAATCCTTCACTTCGTCATGCCTGTGCGCAACATTGAACTTGTTTAAAGTTTCTCTTACCTCTACTTCTGTCAGCCCGTAATACTTGACAAACGGATGATTTTCCAGAAAAGGAAAATGTATAATGTCACGATGATCTCGTAAAAATGATGTTGAGAGATGTAAGCGATCGTTTATGAACCCTCTTTCTAAATATGTGTTATTTTCCAAAAGTTTGAACAAAACATCTCTGACAAAGTACTTAGTTTTGAGTGTCTCCTGAAATGGATAGTTTGTTGACAATAATCTCCAAACTGGAGCGTCCAGCTCATCAATCAAAACTATTACTCTTTTATTAAAGTGCATGTACAACATTTCTGATAAATACACTAAACTTTCCTTTAATTTGTCTTGTGATAAGGATATGTAAAAGTTTCTGTTATTACATAACGATATGCAGTATTTATCCCTATCGTCCAACCGGGCACTATTTAATAGGTAATTGTGTTGTACAAATGATTGATGCATTACATGTCTGAAGTAACGTAAAGCAAGATAATGAGTAACAGAAGTTACTTTTATTTTCTTGAAAGTTAGAAAAATTACAGGATACTTCCCGCAGTGCAAGTTAAAAAAAGTGTTACTTAACTTGAAAATATTCAGATTGTGTTTTCCAAATAGCCTGCAACCCTCAGTCTGATTGGAAGTTATCAGACCGTTTTCTGGTTGCAAGAAAGCCTTGAGCATTTTTAAATTCGTCGTCTTGCCGAAACCCTTTGGTGCAGTTACATGAACAATCCGGGATTCCGTATTGAAGAAATCCCTTATGAACAACGATTTGTCAACGAAACAGTCTGATTGTAAGAGGTCTTCGAATTCTGATCCGTTTGCAATACATTTTGTTTTCATTGTCGCCTAAAACAAATCAATCGAATTAATTTTTAAATTATGTATTACATTTTTAGTTATTAATATTATTCAAAGTTTATGGAATATTAATTAAATTGAATCGTTTAAAAACTACCATACGTTTATTATAATTCTATATTAAACATTGTTTGATGGTCTTAAAACCACATAAAACTTGCAATGGATAAATATTAAATTCACCATCACAATTCATCATAATTTTAATCATGTTTTTACGTACGTTTTTGGCATATAGTAAAATTTGTTCTGTAACAAAATGGCGATGAAGTCATCAAAAACTTTTAATAATTTATAAAATCAATTGCTAATTAATGTATGACATATTTACTGGAAAAATTACAAATAAATTGAACCATGTAGGTCTAGACATAGGGAATGAATAAATTAATAATAAATGTAGCAAAACATTGTAGCTCTCAAGTATAAAGTTCATGCTGACACTGGTGAAAGTATATTGTAATCATAATTTTGCATTTGATCAACAAGACTTTGGAAATAGTTTTCACTTTTCCCAAAAAATCTTCATCAAAAATAATAACTTGAAGAAAAAATCTAGACTACAATGATATGAGAATTATCTAAAAATGTTATAAAATTTAAAGTATGCGTTATCTGTAGAACAGAATACATTCACCGCACTGAAACAAAGTGAGGCGTATAGCGGCCCATCCACATACGGTTATCCTTGCAAGTTTCTTGACTGGCAAGTCTTGAGCAGTTTCCTTGTCAAGGCTCGACAAGCCTCGACCAATTTCTTCCCAAGCCTCGTCAAGGATCCTTGTCAGTTTTTGTAGTGGATGGGCGCAACATGGCAAGGCAAGGCCAACAAAATGCTTCCGACAAGGATACTTGCTGCATTCAAACCATTTGGAAGTTTTCACTTCAACTCACGTCAGTTTTTTCCGGCGCGTGCGCTGTACACCACAGACGGTCAAGGTCACACGCTTGCGCTATTTACAACTCGTACAGTTTGTTTTGTAGGTATTGGTTTGTCTATTGTGTGTTATTGTGTATTTATTTACTGTGAACTATTTATTTATTATGTAACCGACATCAGTCATACGAAGGTAATTTCGGTAACTGTCTGCATCATATAATAGGAATTCATATTATAAATTTACGGGACTCTATAAGTTCCTTTGCAAAAACCTACTTTGCGACCAAAACCTCTGTTTTCTATTTGTTTTCAAACACTTTGCTAAAATTACAGCAAAAACAGGCTATTTGACGGTTTTGAACGGGAGGCATATTGAAAACAACGACTGGATCACTGCAAGTTTACTTGTAAATGGATGGGCAGTTTCAAAGAAACTTGCAAGGAAATGCGCCGAGCCTGTTCGAGACTTGCTGAAACTTGTCGAGGCTGTAGCAGCCTGTTCAAGACTTGGCAAGCCTTGTCAGGGCTTCTCACATTTGCTTGGCAGGTTTACGTTATAGGCCTAATGGATGGGCCGCTTAAGGGAAGCAAATGTTTTATCGCCGATAGGCTTTAATAATTATTAAGGCAGCAGCTAATCTAAACGTCATACCAGCATAAAACTTAAGGGTGGCCAACAATGCGGTTCTCTTTTGTAGAAACATCAGAAGACTTGCCAAAGTTAATAAAGTAGTAAAAAATTTGGGTGATAACTCTGTTGGTCGTAACAGCGGGTTGATGAAGAAAACCTGTCAATGTGTGTGTATCTATCGATGGTGAACATGCAGAGCACTGGAAATTTATTCAAACAAACTTGGGCCTATGGTTGTACATACACTATTGTCTATGAAGTGAGGACTCACAATTACACTGTATACGGGCATTATCATTGTCACTTCTTCAGAGCAGACGTGTCCAAACCACGGCCCGCGGGCCGGATCTGCCCGGCAAGGGTCATTGTCCGGTCCGTGGCAACCCGTTGCTGCGTGCAGTTTTTAAATAGACCGTCAAAATACTAAAAATATTATAACATTTTACTAAATAACTAAATGAGAAATAAGTATAAAATCAAATTACAGGGCTTACTTGTCAGAAGAACACTAGAAATCCATTCTAGTGTTAAGAGCATCAAAATGTGCCAAAAAATGGGCAGAAAATATATGTCAGAATCAACTCCACACATCTCATCCGTACATAAGAATTATTTTTGAATGCTATTTTTTCTTACTTTCATTTATATTATTTTGAATAAATGAATGTTTCCTTTCGATGAGTCTGATTAATTTTTATTTAAATACCTATTTTATTGATTTGATTATTACGCCAACTTAAAAAAATAAGTTTTCTATATACACAGTGTGTATTACACACACACACACACACACACACACACACACACACACACACACACACACACACACACACACACACACACACACACACACATATTACAACGGTACACGTTGTTATTGTTTAATGTATTTTAATTGGTGCTGTGTTTATACTCACCAAACATTTATATATAACATTACTAACAACGTGTATGTATCATTGGGTTTCAGGTGTAATTATAATAAGAGTAGTCCTTTTATAAATCGTATTATGTTTTCATTTATTAATTCAAACCAACATAATAAAAATAGTAATATAATAGTAATGATTAATTCGCTATACGATATTCATTATCTATGGTTTTGAAGTTCTTTACTTGCCGTATTATCATCACAAAAATATATTTTATATCTTACATATTATATTATCAATTCTAGTTAAAAACATTTCTTCGATATATTAAAGTTTTTCGACTACTCAGTCTGAATGTGTGCTTTTTAAATTTGTTAATACATTCTTATTCTATACTTGAAATACCTTTTACGGCTTTATACTCATTTTTGTACACTTAATTGATTATTTCCAATTACTTTACTTTATATACTTTCAATACAAAAATTTAAATGAATTAATTCTCGTTAATTTTCCAAGCAAGGATTTAAACTATTCTTACAGTGCCTGTTCATTCGTTAGAGAAAAATAATTAAAAAATATTCTGACTACACGTAAATTACATTCTCTTATTTCTATCTACATAGTTATTCTTTAATTTTAAAGAATGTTTTTATTAAAGTCTTTCATTGTCTTTATTCTTTGATAATTATAAAATGGTTTTTCGTCACCTTAAATTCTGCAGATTGTCCCATGTCCTCCAGTGGTCCTTCGGTCCTCTCCTCCTGGATGTCCTCTTGTCCTTTCTGGTCTCGCTGCTCGTTCTCCCGTCTCTCGTCCTTCATGGTACATCGGCTGCTGTAGCTTGTAATGACGTTTTGCTCTGGATCGGTTGCTATTGTGCTGGAACCGTCTCTAGTGCTCTGTGTCTCGTTCCTCTGCTAGTAGTTCTCTCGCCATCTGTCTAGAGTTGATGTTCTTAGTTGTCGATTGCTCGTAGACGTCCGACGATCTTTGTTACGGTACTTTTTAATTTATTGTTTTACATTACTACTTGAAATCAAAACATTTCCCGTAATACTTTACAGTTACGATATAAAAGTCTTGTTGATGCAGACATAGCGTCTAACTCTGTCCAAAAGTAATTAAAATTTCGCGTCTCAGACGGGCATACCGTACCGCCACGACTGAAGACTGATTGAAGAGAATTAAAAATTTTCGTCGCTGACGGACATAGCGTACCGCCACGACTGATGACTGATTGAAGATAGATTTTGTCTCTCCTGGGCTCGTATTTATATCCCCCAAGAAAACCACACCTGTCGGCTCAGGAATAAGCCTGTCGAAAACTGAACCATGGCGTGAGTGGCCCCACTCTCGTCTCAATTCACATTTTCACACTTTTTCGCCAATCGCACTGTTTTATGCGGATTTAAAGGTGATCTAAGATTGTCTAATTTAATTACACATATGATATGTAATTATCATAATTATCGCATCATTAGTGTAATTATACTGCTTTAAAAATCGCACAGAATTCGCACTGATTGTCCGAATTACGTAGCATTCGCACTGCACATGTGTCTGATATTTACGCATTTTGAAAAGTTTTTACATTCTTTCTAACATTTATGGTTTGCTTAATATTAAATATATTCTTAATTTAGCATTTACTTGGGGTGGGGTTGCAAACTTTCTGGTCAAACAGGCTTCACGCACACACACTATTTACTTGTGTACACGCTTACAGCGGTAATCGCGTGATATTTCTTGTTGATTCCTGTTTGAAAGCCAGCTTCCAATTTCACACCTGCTCGTCTATCACATACTATAAAAATTAAATTAAATATTTATTTTATTACATATATGCGCATTACAGCCTATGCTTGTATTGTCGCAATATACATATGTTGTTGGCCCGCCTGACTTCCAAGATTTTTCAATTCGGCCCTCGAGAGAAAAAGTATGGAGACCCCAGCTCTAGATAATAGGAATTGATTATGCCTGTTCCGGCTTGGCAAGGTTAGTGTGTCCATCTTGCTTTAGTACGTCCTGAATCTCTTTGATCACTTACTGTAATCTCTAGTCCCGAGCTTCTCTGACAATGTTACCATTCGGCTCCGTATTGAATTGTCTACTTCTTTACCGCGATATTCTATTATTGTTAATTTTCTGAAAATATGCTGTGTCCTTTCTTTATGTAGACATTTCTATTACTACCTCTTAATCCATATACTGCCACCGACCCCAGCAAAATTTGTGTTTGGACAATTACAAGCTAAAACACCAGTAGGTGAGGAAATCTAACAATCTGCATTGAATTGTATATAAGTAGGTCCGTAAAAATGCAGAGTGAACGTCAGTTTATGACCGTAATTACGGTTGTAGCCGGTTACGCACTATCCATCGCCGCTGTCCAGCATGCCCGACGTCGGTGATGGATGTGCGCACCACACTATCGTGAAACTCGTCCAGCGTGCCAGACGTTCTTTAGTTCTCGTCGTGTTTAGTAAAAATCATTTTATTGATTTTTCTGAATTAAAATTAAAAAATTGTTCTGATAATTAATGTTGTTGAAAATCTGCCGATTTCATGTAATCTGCCTAGGATGCGTCTCACAGAAATTTATGTAATTTATATTTTTCGATGAATTTTGATGTTATTTCACGGTCTCTTATTTCTATTATCAATTGTAATTAAATCATATTAATAATAACAGTATTTAAAATAATAACTGCTAATGTTATGTAAATGTATTATGTGAACAAATGATAAACTAAACTAAATATTAAATTGAAATTTTATCTGAATCGTTACTTATTAAATACAAACGAAAGAATGAATGTAACGTAAAATTAAACAGTAAACATTTATTAGACGAATGTGCTCTAAAAACCATGTACTGTACTTGCTCGAAAATGACGATTTGATAGACAGCAAACGTACGCATGATCAAACATGCACGATGCACGATGCCTTGACATCTGTCAACACTACACACGATCAATCCGAACGTCGTGCGGTTTGAGCTGATGGTCTTGCTGGACTCATTTTTCGTCATGCACATCCTTCAAAAAATACACGACGAGCGGATGGATGTCATAGCTACGCACTGTCGTTTTTGACTTGCTGTCCGTCATGACGGCCAGCGGGTATGGTTACTGTGTAGCCGGCTTAACGAGATATTTTGTTCTGCCTGTGGTGAAAGATGAAAAGAGCGGATATTACGGAAAGAGAGAATTGAAATGTGTGTAAATGAAATAATAGGGTGAACATGATGATGGGACAAATATTGAACAGGAATGTGCCGACTAGATTGAAAAATTAAAAGGAAGTTACCTTAACAATTCAACAGGAAAAACATCAGTATGCAGATCTTCGATATACTAAGGACAGAAATATGCGGACTGCTCCAATTCATCGTTCATTAAAAAAGTTATGGGAAAAAGATGATTTGCAAGAACACGGCGTTCGTCCCTGATATACTTCTCAGAGTAAGTTACTTACGTATAGATGCACCAGCATTCTTCTTTAGATATACGCAGCTTTAAATATACGTTGAGACTTAAAGGCATTGAAAATATTCCCAAGAAATAACACATTTCAATTAAAAGATTCTTATGCGAAAAATAAAGTCTAGAATAAAGTCAGAATACTGTCGTGCGTGACCACACAGTTTACTAATTTAGCTCACAAACGTCATTTCTAATATGGGAATAGTACTTCGCAAGGAATTGTAGCAACTCAAAAAACCTTTTGTCAGTTTGCGTGTGTAACGTCCCTCCCGTAGGCGGACCGGGTCATTTTGTTTGTTGGGGTTTCCGTACCTTAGATCAGTTGATTCCATTGCATCTGCCAGTGCCTCGTCTGCCCATGGTTTGTCAGTTTGCTTGTGTAACGCCCCTCCCGTAGGCGGACCGGGTCATTTCGTTTGTTGTGGTTTCCGTACCTTAGATCAGTTGATTCCATTGCATCTACCAGTGCCTCGTCTGCCCATGGTTTTTCATCGGAACCTCCTTCTCCTCCTCCCAGCCATATCGGACCGCCTGTTATATGATGTAAAACACGCATAATCGGGATTCCGTACAAAAACAAAATTGTGATGAAGTCATCAAAAATACTTATCAACCTACAATTATGATTTGTTTATTTTCCAATATGAGCATAGAAATATGGTATTTATTATGCGACAAGTGTTATATGGTTCAATGCTCATAGTCTTCTTCTTCTTCGTCTTCTACATTTCAGAGATTAGGCAATGTGCCTGTTCCGACTCTTGATTATCAGATCCATTTCTTTCTTGGCCTTCTTACACCCCTTCTTCCAGAAGGCGTGTACTTGTTTATAATTACTGGTATTCTATCTTCATCCATGCGACTTAAATGCTGTCTCAATTGTCCCATGTATTCTTCAATTTTCTCATTTAGATTGTATATGTATATATAGGTATATATATATATGTAATATTTAATATTTATAATGAATTTACTTTAAGATATATTCTCCTCATTTGAAACATGTTTCGGGAAGCTTATGTTCCCATTTTCAGCCTTCCTGAGTTTGAGTTTAGTGAAGTTCTTGTGTGTTGATTGGTTGTTATTGTGGTTTTTGTTGGCCTCTGGTACTTTAAATTGGTATTATTGTGTGTGATATGTTGTATGCATTAGTATTTTGTGTATTTTTGGAGTTGAGTGCTTTGAACATTGTGTCGTGTTTTCTATTGATTTGTATTTGTTCGGGTATTAGTATGTAAAACATAAAACACAAAACAAACTAATACAGATCAATACAAAAGATGACACAATTTTCAAAGCACTCAAAATCTAAAATACACAAAATACAAATACATACACCACAATCACGCACAATAATACCAATTTAAAGTACTAGGGCCAACAAGAATCCACAATAGCAAGCAACCAACACACAAGTACTTCACTAGACTCAAAGTCAGGAAGGCTGTAAATTGGAACACAATGCTCCCCAAAACATGTTCCAAATAAGCAGAAAATATCTTGAGGTAAAGTCATAATAAATATATTACATAAATCAAGAAACAGACTGTAACAACAAGTGTTTGAATTTCCAGTACGCTCCAATACGCAAATAATTATATACTGGAAATTTTCCGTAGTAAGCCATAACATTTTTTTTTTGTTAGTAGATATCCTTAGGTTGTAGTATTGTCGTCCCAGATTATGTAGTCTGTACACAGAGCGTAGCAAGTCTAGTTCATTATTTTGTAGTTTGCTAATAGTAATGATATTGATTTAGAGTTGAAAATGATTGATGGTAATGGTGGTGGACTTAGTTAAAGAAATTGTATTAATACAGACAAATTAGCATTAGAGTGGACACAGCGTACAAATAATAACTATGAGCTTACCTTTTGTTCTTCTGTTGCACTAGTAGGCGCTACTGTCAATAAGTAACTGTTTATTGTTACTAAATAATACACCGACGTGAAGACAAACATTTCCATCCTAGATGAAATTAAAAATATATTTATTATTATTTTACAAACTGATGATTTTCAAGAAAGTAGTGCTACTAACATGTGACAACAGACATTATAATAACAATGTACAAAAAATCATTTAATTTTTAACAACGATGCGTGTCACATATTAATAAAGATAAACGACATTCCAAAGTATTATAATTGTCAATAAAAAAGATATGTATAGAATGAGGGTAATTGTAATTTAAAATACAGTACAGAAAATTATTATAAAAGAGGAGCCGATTAATACTATCTGTTACTATTTTAAGACTTCTAATTGTCCGTTAAATAAAATGTCTATTCGCGTTGAATATTGGTAACGGATAGCAATCAGTCAGTGGGACTGTAGCTTACACAACTTGTAACGCTTTTTTGTAACCACCACGTGTTTGAATTTAAAACCATTTTTCAAACAAAATAAATATCTTTTTACTCGCCTGTAACGTACATAATACATGTACAAACAGTGAGATTTATATTTTAATACACTATTCGCAAACGATTTTTTTTTTCCTGCATTCTCATATTTAGTTGTTATGAGCATTATCGACATTTATTACAAACATAATATGTAGTTTCAAAAGTTTTAAACATTGTGTTTTCAAGTAAATAATACATATTATTAAGAAGCCACTTTTTACTTCCATGTTCCATAAGGGAATGGAAGTATGGTGGTGGCGAAATAAATCGTGTTCGAGATAATGGCTGATTCTGATTGTACTACCCTCAAAACATGAAGAAAAGTAATTTTTCGAGAGTCTGTCTGTAGAGTGTTTTCTATGGCGAACGATGACTGTCGTAAATTCATACACATTCAAATAAATTTTTGCATATATGCCTAAGTTACAGAGGCCTGTTGATTTTGGTGTAGATCGGTTAAGGAGAAGGGGTAGTTTACCTTAGACGTTTTATATTTTAACAAGAGTGAAGTATTTAATTTTGATAAATAAAGTATCCTGAAGAGAAGGTTATAATAATTCACTGTAGAAAGGTAGATGGAATATCTATAAATGAAAATGATAGTTGAAGGTGGAGGGGATAATTTTCTATATGTGTACTACGTTATCGGCAACAAAGAAGTAGTTTGTTGTTAAAATCTCTTGCCGGGGTGTTTTGCCGTGGTCCAATGTTTTCTGCAAAACCAGACGTTCGGCAGTGCCGTCGACTACCATCATCAGTGAATATCGAGTGCGCTTTCGTGAGGTGGTATACGTTAGTGACCACAGGTACTGTGGTTAAGGCTGAAGCAAGAAGCAGAAAGAAGTAGAACCTATGGAAATGTTTCATTTCGAAAATGATTTTAAATATAAATCTTAGAACATGGAAGTCATGTATGATTGTATGGTGCTCCATACCGATATTTCTTAGGTTTCTGCAAAATTGCAACCTTATCACCAGCCACCACTGGAGTGTAGTACGCCTCGACGACCAGTGGTTTACAAGTGGAAGAAAAGCTTCTAAGACAGTTTTCTGAGCAGACACTCGTCACTGATGAAATGAATTCAGCCCGGAGTATTCACCTGTTCGTTTTACATTTTCTTGCATACCCACCTTTAGTTATCATCAGCATCATCACCATCATCATCATCCTCATATATTACGAATCTAATTGTACCACTGAGTTTGTATTCTGTAACAACATACATAATATAGATTACATGTTAAATTACATACATATATAATACGAGGGCTATTTGTTTTTCAACCTCCGATAGACCAATAAGCGGACACATGAATGACATCAGTAATAATTTTATTATATACAAAAGTTTCATGTATATGTAAACTACTTTTGTACATAGTCACAAGCATTGTTGAGGTACTAACTTATCATAGCAAGGCACCAACTCTTCTATGTCCATGTTGTTGAATGTTCGCTCCTGAGTAGTCAACCAATCTGCCACACTGGACATTAGCTCATCATTGGAGTCAAACCGCTGCCACCTAACCACTTTTTCAAGTCAGTGAACAAATGGTAATCACTTGGTGCCAAGTCTGGGCTATAAGGTGTGTGATCAAGGATTTCCCAACCAAATTCATGAAGCAGATTTTGTGTGAGTGCAGCTGCTTGAGGTCGTGCGTTTGGGAACCCACCGAGCACCGAGTTTCCTATACCGAAGCTTCTGAGTAAGAATATCATAAAGAGCAGACCTAGAAATTTCAGAAAAATCAGCAGAAAGTTCAGTAATTGTGAAACGACGGTGTTCTCGAACCATCCTGTCTACCCTTTTAACATCATCAGTAGCCACGGACTTTCTTCCTTGCCCTCCTTCATCATGAACATCAGTTCATCCTTCTTTAAATTTTCGACAACATTCCCGAACTGAACCATCACTCATCACATTTTCTCCTTCCTCTTTACACAACCTTCGATGAATTCCTGTAGCCCTATGACCTTCAGCTTGAATAAATCTAATAACAGACAGAATCTCACACTTGGAGGCAATTTCAATTGTAGTTGCCATATTTAAACTGTCGTCACCACAGTAATAGACAAAATAGCTATAAAACCAATGGTTATAGGTTAGAACAAAGCCTCAAAAACATTAATCAACAATCAGGTTGTTGCTATGACAACAGAAGCAGGTTTGCCTACTTCACCGAAGGTGGAAAAAAATAGTCCTCGTACATAATCCTCCTCCTCCTATGGCGCCGAAGTTGAGCCATAGTCTCCTCTATTCTGACCATCCATCTCTCTTTATCAGTAGCAAAAGACTTCCATCCTCGCACTCCCAACATCTCTCTTGCATCTGCAGCGAAAATATCTTCCCATCTTTTCCTTGGACGGTCTTTTAGTCTTTTGATATCCATACTCCCCCTAAGATGCCATTTAGGTATTCGTTTGTCGTCCATTCTTACGACATGGCCAGCCCATTGCATCCTCTTCAGTTTCACGTACATTTCTACCGTTGGTTCGCTGAAGTGACAATATATCTCATAATTATGCCGTATCCTCTGATCCCCTTTTCTATATATATAAGTCCTAGAATCCATCTCGGAAGCTTTCTTTCAAATGTCTTCAGGCGTTCAATTGCTCTCTGCGTTAATATCCAGGTTTCACAGGATAGGTCTTCTGATAGTTTCGTATAAGCGCACTATGAATAATTTTTTACTTAAAGGTTGTTATAAACGCAAAGTGGCCCTTGTTAGCCTTTTCCTCTCCTCTGCCTCTTCAATTCCATCTTCAGATATCGTCGCTCCTAGGTAAGTGAAACCTCTGACTGCTTCTATACAGGCTTCTTCTATATAATACACAATACAAATACAAAAATTCAAAGTATTAAAATCACGCATGACAGCTGTACACAAAGATGGTTCCCAGATACTCCTTCATCTGGGTGCACTTCACTTCAGGGAACTCTCAGCTGCGTGTCCACGTCCTACGTACCTGCACAATTTTCAAAATATTTTCTGCAATCCATTCTCTGTGGTAAGAGATTTCCATATTTTCCACTAGCTTTTCAGCGGGTCGGAATAATGGCAGACATCTTGCTTATCCAGCCGACAACCCTACTCTTTTGAGAACTCAGTGAGCTCACAAGCTATTTATGTGTTCTTGTCGGAAATTTCGTGTCGCCAAATCGTATGCCAAGAAATCTTCCGCGATGATTTGGTCTTGTTAAACTTCTTTTCTGTGCAATTTTGGCAATCTTCCGAGCACGGTCTTCTAGGTAAAGAAATCTATATTACCATGCAGACGCTACCGCCTATGATGTACCTTGACGTCGTTATCTAACAAATGTAAAGCTTTTTAGGTTTTTAAAACTCAAAAGCCACTCAAGCGGAGCATCGTCGGTAGGTAGTGAAAATTCTTTCTCATACAGATATTTATGGTAGTGCTCTAAATGTCGAAAGATAGCAAGAAATTTTCTCCTTATAACGCAATAAATTATCTCTCCTTTGGAAAGCCCTTTGCTATTATTATTTTTCCAACTGTACAATATTGACACATTTTCCGGAACTAAAGATTAGAGAATTGATTGAATTTTTATCTGCCGCTGCTGCTTGTCCATCCATGTCGGATATTGTAAATCAATTTCTCTTTCCCACAATATAGTCTGAATTTCTTCTAGCCAGGTGATAGGTGGTCTTCCCCTTTTCCTTCTTCCTGAAGGGGTCTATTCCATATTTCTCCTTGGCAACCTTTCCTGTACCATTCTTTTTGTGTGTCCTTACCATTGATTTTTTTTGTTTCAATAAAACCAGCAATTGAATTCTTTACATTCATTCTGTCTTTAATTACTTCATTTCTAATTTTCCAAACGTATCCAAAAGTCCACCTCTGCTATCATTAATTTATGTTCTTCTGTGTTCTGTGTTTATTGGTAGTACAAACTTCTGAGCCGTAAGTCATGATACTTCTAACAATGGCTTTAAATATTTTGGTTTTACTTTCTGCTGTAGTTTGCTTATCCCACAGGATTCCATTTAATATAGAGATAGCCATTTTATACAAATTGATTCTGAATTTTATTTCTTTGTCTTGCTTTCCATTGGTCGTAATTTCATTCCTAAATATTTATATTCCTCCTTAGATAAAATCTTCCGTATGTCTTCCCTAACATCAACTGAAGGTCATCTAGTATCGTGTATTTTGTTGTATTCTTATTCACCTTCTGTCCCCAATTCTGATATTCCTGTATCAATTCCCTAGTCGTGTACTTTATGTCTCCAAAATCTTAAACCAAAAGTAATTGCTAAGCAGAAAACTTAAATGTATAAACTGTATGTGGAATTTTAATGTTTCTGCACTTTTTCCAAATCTCTATTGCTTTCTCCATATAAATTTTTAATAGCGTGGGTGATAGATAACAACCCTATCGTAAACCTTTGGTCACTTAATGCACTGGTGACAAATTTTTTTCTATTTTTATTCTCGATATAGAATTGTTGTAGAAATTTTTTACTGGTTTGATAATAATGGGGTTATCAAGCCGTCTTTTACTTAATAAAAGACGGCTGATGAAGAGAGAGAGAGAGAGAGAGAGAGAGAGAGAGAGAGAGAGATGGCGTAAAGGAAATGATTTTGGACCGACTTATGTTTGGAGAAAAACTATTGGTCGCTAAGTGCAATAACGACAGAGAGACGAAAGTAAAATAAGACAAACGGCAGCTGACAGCGTTGCAGTCACGTGACCGTCACTTGGTCACGTAGCGACGCCACTTACTGTGTTACTTCACTTGGCCAAGTGCTGTCATCTTCTTCATGTGCTATAATGCGCTGCTACCATTTAAACTTACGACTTGCGAACGTGACGGATTTAGCGTCAATGCACTTTCTGTCTCACCTCTCCACACATACATAGTGTACGCTGCACGTCTCGTCAGACACAAACAAGATCGTAGCGATAAACTCGACTGTGTATAGCACGTTGCATAACCGGCAAGATAAACGTTACATACGTTAATCTTTCATTTATTCCAAATTGTTTCTCCTTTTTAGGTTTTAATCGATTACCACTGTCTCCCTCCGGCTATGTTCTTTGAAAGTTGTGAGTAAATTAAATTACCCTTAATAGGGTACCAGCCTATAGATGGGTAAGTCAACTAGAAGGACTCCCCTCTTACGGGCCAAGACTCCCGGTAATTTTTATTCAGTGTTGTATCTTTTAGTCTTTGATCCCCTAACACCGAGCTGCAAGGCAGCTGTATAATATCATCATATAACAATAATACGCTGTATTGCAGCCGACTAGATTCCCGTCTGTAATACTCCAAACATAAGTCGGTCCAAGATCATTTCCTTTACGCCCTATCTTGGTACTGGTGGCTGCTGCTGCCCTCCACCAGAAATATTTATCGACCTTCCGGTCTAGATCCGTACTGTTCTGCATCAATGCAGAACCTCTTGTAGAATGTGGCACTTCACCACGGTTGGCACGTGGCATTACGGTCTTGGTTGGAGCGAGGCTAACGGCTCCTTTAGCACATCACGGTTGTCGGCTAAAATCACTACAACCAACCCCGGGATCAAAATCACTATACGACACAGGTGTGTTAGTAGATCCAGGAAGAGATGACAGGAGGATTTTTGAAGGCGGAACAGGCAGCACCTTGCCTATGCCGTGTTGTGAAGATGATGATGATGGCGTACACTTGTACACTTTACGTAAAATATAAAGTTTGCTTTCATTGTTTTTCACGTCTTTGCATGTGAGTAAGTTTGTGTATAAGTGTCGTACACCTTAACGACCTAATGAAACAGTGTTGACATTATACATGTAATTTAATTATGACATAGTATAATCCCATATAATTGTATTAACCACAACTATAAAAATTTCGTCTGCAAGTAGGTTCTTATTGTTTTGCTGTAAACACGTTTCACGAAACTAGACTGTTTTTTGTTACAAGGTACGATATATTTCTTATAGAGCTTTAGTTGATAAATGAAACTTTAGAAGACATCGTTGAACAGAATAAAAGGATAAAGAATTTCGCTATTAGACATGCAGATGGTCAGCCTGTTCTAGCGAGCACTGAAAAAGACCCACAACAATGACGAATAAAACAGTTTTAATGGGAAAAAATCTGGATTAAAAATTAATGCCATGAAAACTAAAATAATGGGAATGACTAGGAAAAATGTGATTCTAGAATACAAAAATCTGAAACAAGTAGAGCCATTCAAATATCTTCGGATCTTGGAAGTACAGTATAACAAACTATACAAAGGTTTTTTAAAAAATATATAAACACTTGGTACGTTTTTCAGTTTTTTGTATTTAACTCTGAGAGCTGTTTCGACTTCTTAAGCCACTGTCAAAGGGTTGAGTGAAGACTAAACGGAGTATGTAAGGGTGGT
Source organism: Magicicada septendecula (assembly GCA_034769895.1). Classification (NCBI taxonomy): domain Eukaryota; kingdom Metazoa; phylum Arthropoda; class Insecta; order Hemiptera; family Cicadidae; genus Magicicada; species Magicicada septendecula. The sequence continues at coordinate 1,399,435,148 of CM068367.1, forward strand.
TTGTTAAATGTTTGTTATTTTTTATTGCTTTTTTAATTTCTAGAGTTTCTAACAAATTCATTTTTTTACCTTTTTGAATGTTGTGGAGTAGTGTCGTGTTTAACAAATGAACAAACTGAATTCTGTGTATCCCCTTTATTAAAAGCTATTATTTAGTTTAGTTAATTTCATATTTTGCGTTCAGATTATTTTTTATTTAGTTTTTACAGACACTTGACCTTCCCTTAGCTCCTGTAACCCCCCTTTCCATCTTCACACCTCATACATGTTCCGATACACGCCCTAAACAGATGCCAACCATCCTTACATCCTCTGTTTAGTCTTCACTCATCTCTTTGACAATGGCTTAAAAAGTCCAAACAGCTGTCACAGTTAAATAAAAAAACTGTTAAACGTACCAAGTGTATATATATTATTAAAAAACCTTTGTATTAATATGTTTCACCAAGTGCCCAAGAGCCATCAATTAACAAACTATACATACTGTCTTTCTTGTTTGTTTCACATTACTGTCTTTTGTCTCGTATTTTTTTATAATTAATGGACTTGACAGTAATTATGATGAGTGAGAATAAAAGATCAAGTTCCATTTAATTTGTTTATACTATTATAGACATACGGTAACACAGAAATAAAGGAATCGCTAAGTCGTTTACGGGTAATTGCTGTCGTATTCATGGAACCGACTGGCAAAGAAACTGTCGTATTTTAGTATGTTGAAACGTGAAGCAAACTCGAGGTGCCGCGGGTATACCCTTGTACACGAGTTCACACGGAAGCGGAAGTCAGTCGGAATGGTTGATGTCATTACACGGCTCGTATTTACAACACATGTCGCTGACGTGACTCTTAGACATAGAGATATAACTCTATTATCTTACTGCATTAGTCGCGGCATCGACTCCCACGTTTCCCGCTTTACCTTCAGAATGTAAATATCTATCAGCTCTATGAACTATTCACTGCAGACAGACACTGCTTTGACGTATGTCATTTCATTACACATATAAAATATATTAATTTCTTTTAAGTGCCATGCAGCATTATATATGACAAGGTAGTTTTAATATGAAAGAACTGAACATTTATGAAGTTACCTGTTAAACGTGTTTCATTCCACTGAACGTAGCTGTTTACGGTAGTGAAGAAAACATGCATTTCCTCTTTTCTTTGTTTAGTTTTGAGATTATAAATAATTCAATCAGTTTACATGGTTTTTAAAATACAATATACAATTTACTTATTAATAAAATTATTAACTACTTTATATATATTTAACTATATTATTAATTACTTACTTATTTACTAACATATTTATTGATATACTATCAAGATGATAGATCATCAATATGATGGTATATGATCATCCGCGATCATCATATTGAGATAGATCAAGATGATATTCTAAACCTACCTTGTTTTTTGTTTACGGAGTGACAAATTTGTGTATTAGAGAGTATCACCATAATCATCATCATTATCGTTATCACCATCATCATCACATTGTTTGACGGGAATTATACTCTATAGAAACTTTAGGGACATTTCTGTGATACACAGCGACCAAACTACTGTCGCTGCAGCACCTATGCCACGGAGCAAGGAATGTGGTGACGTCACGCGTCACTGTAATACTACTCATTTAAAATACGTTTAACACAGTTTCTGTGTGACTTGACTGTCTCTCACACTATATGTCTTGTAGCGAATAAGAAAACACACTTTAACAAAATATTCAATAATTTATACTGATATAATGTACGAACACAATCTAATTTACGTATAATAATTTATCTAGTATAATATACGCTTAATCTAATACATACACAAAATTACAACTAAATTCGTCTTCTGAACGTCTTGACAATGTTTACAGAACCGGCAATACCCCACCAATACAAGCACGCACTTATCACTCAGTAGACGCCCCGCTCCTCAGGCGTATCAGCAGAAAAACTGGTGCGCGTACAGTGCCTAAATAAGAGTGTAAAAATGTTATATACAGCCTCCCGTGTAAATATGAATAACGGTATTTCGGCAAAATTTCAAGATCTCTGGAGGCACGTTTGACACAATATAGAAAAACGTTAAAAAATTTCTTTTGTTATGTTAGTTAATTTGTTACATTAGTTAATTTGTTATATTAGTTAATGACTAATATATCTACATTACTTGTTACATTAGTTAATTTGTTATATTAGTTAATGACTAATATATCTACATTACATGAAAACGTAAAGGATGAGCAACATAAAAACCTGTGACATCAAGTAGATGTAGTCGGGCGGGAAACTCGTTAATATAAAAACATAGAAGCATCTTTTATAGCTGTAAATGGCAATTGTATCAGTCAGCTTAGTTAAGGTGTACCTAGGATCTGGATTAAGAACGTAAAGGAGTATGTATGTGGTGGTGGGCGGCTCTAGAATCCTTACTTTTGTATTTAAACAGGGACAATGTTTGTTTCTGACTTTGTTCGTTAGACCTATATAAACTTGCGTTAGTGTGGCGGTGCTTCATGGTTCTGTCCAGCAGACTTAGAAGGTAAGCAGCGGTTCTTGTTATTCAGTTTTCTATAATCATGTTTAACTTTGTAGGTGACGTTGTTTATTAAGTTTTTTGAGCGGTTCCTGCTTGTTAGTAAGCGAATCATGTTTAGGCTTATGTTTATATTTAAAATACAAGTTTAACTTAAACGTGACGACAACTAAAGGCTGTTTAGTGATTGAAACGTTGGGCGATAAATTCTAACGATTGTGATTTCCCGACATCATCCTTTTGGTAAGGGAAGAGCCACCTCAGCTAATAGGCGCTTCTTGGTCTCAGACCCTTGTTCCAGAGCAGAACAATTGCCAGGAGCATCAGGTTGCTTCTGTATAAAACAGTGATCCGCCCAGTTCTCACCTATATTTCTGAGACCTGGACCATTTCTAGAAAGTCTGCGTCAAGCCTCCAGGTTCATGAACGCAAAATCCTCCGCAGCATTTTTCGTCCAATATGTATGGGAGGTGAATGGAGGAAAAGGACCAACCAAGAACTTAACACTTTTCTGAATGAAACAGGTATTGTGAAAACTATTAAGCTTAGTAAACTCAGGTGGGGTGGACATGTGACCAGAATGGGGTAGAATGAAATACCCAAAAAGGCACTAAGAGAACAGATCTATGGCACCAGTATAGTTGGTAGACCCAAACTACGTTGAGATGACGGTGTGACCTATGATACGCGCCGTATGCTTGGGACCCGGAACTGGAGAGCAGCTGCACTTGACCGGGACAACTGGGTGGAGGCTGTTAAAGAGGCCTTGACGCAGTAATGGCGCCGCTGAAGAAGAAGAACCCTTCTGTCAATGTTCACGTAGTATCGGAAAGCGGAAAACGTTTCGACTTAACCGAATATTATCGTTCTTACTTTCCTTATGTGAAGTCAATTGAAATAGAATTGCAGCAACCGAGCATTTATGTTTTTCTTCTTTTCTGTTTTGTCCAATTTTTTTCTTTACTGGACGTTGTCTTCAGTTAAAGTAGTTGACGTTAATGATAATGAATAACAAATACAAAGTTTCAAGTTCCAAGTATTTAGTTTAAATGAAAATACGGTAACACAGGAGTGAAGAAAAGTGTTCGACGGTTAGAGGTTATTTCTGTAGTGTTTATAAAACGGACTGACAAATAACCTGTGGTAACATGTTGTGACGAAACACGGAGTAAAGTCTACTTGCTGCAGGTACGTTCCTGTACACGACTTTCAAGAAAAGAGAAACTTAATCGAAATTATGGTTGTCGTTATACACTACGTAGTTACCACATATTAGCTTACGTGTCTGTGAGACATAGAGGTATAACTTGATTACTTAGTGCAGTAGTCGCGGTACTGACACCCTTCCCTTATCATTTTGCTTTTGATTTCAGTAAGTAACCATCTACCAGCTGTATGAATTATTCAGTGCAGGCAGACACTGCTTTGGCTTATGCCGGTTTCTTCGTATACATAAATTAGTAACTACAAAGGAGCTATGTTTATCGTTGTGTGACTACAACTTCTACAGTCTAACGTTTTGATTTCCAGTCGGATATATCCCATTAATGATGTTATATTTCCGAAAACTTTATCTCCATCTTTCTTTTATTATGGCTTCTTTGTCTAGTAATTATTTAAAATCCCTCAAATGTTTCGATCCCCTTTTGTATCTTAAATTGTTACCAAATTCAGACGAATATAATAAAACAAAATTTTGATCTTAAGTCAATGGTCCTTGATTTTTTTTTGTTTGCTTAATTGTTTTGTCACGGTCCAGTTGGCTGATAACGTTGTAATTAAGACATTTTCATTAGATAACTTATTCTACCCCATAGTCGTTAACAGACAGAGTGACCTATGGGCACTTCGTCTTCTGATAGTTCTATCCGTTTCGGATGTTGGATATCATACAGACTATTTTAACGTTCTGTACTGCTGCACGGAATAAGTCAGTTGTATTCGCGCCAAACCAGGTCCTTAAATTTCCCAGCCATGAGATTCTCGCTCGCCCAAATCCTCTCTTTCCAAGTACATTTCCCTCTAGTATGGACTGCAATAAGTAAAATCTCTGTTCATTTCTCATGAGATGTTCCGGATACTGAAGCTTTCTTGTCTTCACTGTGTTAATAACTTCACTTTCTTTCTTCATCTTTCTAAGAACTTTAAAATTAATTATATGTAGTGTCCATGAAATGCTCAGTATTCTACGATAAAGCCACATTTCGAAAGATTACAATTATTTAGTTGTGACTTCAGTAAAAGTCCAAGATTATACACCGTAGAAGGGGACCGTAAAACGTAGCAGCGTAAAAATCTCATCTTTGTGTTTATTATTAAATCGGTACTTTTGAATAAACTGCTCATTTTAGTGTACACTGCTCTTGTCTATTCGATTTTGCTCTTTATTTTGGGTACTGGTCCCGACTAAATATCACATATTTTGTTTTTGTTGAATTAAAGTTTACATCCGTCTGTGTTCAGTTTGTTTTTCTGTGATTAATAATAGCTGGAGCCCAAGAACATTATCATGCAAAAAATGGGTGTCATAATCCTGACATTACCGTACAAAATAGCAGTTCGCAACAAAGGCAGTCGTCTGCGTACCGTGATTTTGAGAATATAAGTTTAAGTAAGCATTATTACCTACAATTCACTTCATTTATTGTATGAAAATAAAATCAACTCCGTTAAGAGTTACTATTGCTCTGAGGCTTGGATTTCTGTGGCAGTTTTTGATTATAGATCTCATTTAGTCACACTAAAACCTGAAACTGACATTTTGTAAAATACGGACTTGGTCAACTTCGGCTAAAATTTCTTAAGCACATTAATTGCAACATAGTGTAAGGTTTGTAAGAAATACAATAATAATTAAAAATAATGGGCTCATGAAACTTATACGTGTTACTTGAAGTGTACACGACCAGTTTAAATGTAATCACTGTGTATTACACTTTGTAGGGTTGCCATCTACACTTATACAGACTACGACACAGCATTCCTAATTCCAAAGCTGAGTGCTATCCATAAATCTCACAAACAAAAAGAATACGTGGTGCTATTAGTGACGCAGAAACAAATTAACTCATATTTACATTAATATTTATTTGTAATATTAAGGTGAAGGGTTTGTGAGGATCGGTCGAAATATATCACAAATTTTAACTTATTTGTGTCCACGTTTCGACATTGTTTATTGTCATATATAAGTATATATATATATTGTAATATAAAATACAAAATTCACTGACCCCGTAAAAGCCCCAACGTTGTCGGCGTCAATTTGTAATATAATTACTTTATTGATTGATTTGATGTGTCACTCTTTTAATTTCTGCCCCACTGTTGTAAGCGCCAATTTGTAATATAATTAAATAAATTCAAATGTAGTGTTTTTCTGTTTGTGAAAAGCCACACATTGGATGCGTCAATTTGTTACCATTAATAAATTGTAATTAATTATGCCACACGTTGTTGTTGTCAGTTTGTAATATTCAAATCTACTGAGAGAATGTATTCTAAACTATATTATGTTATAATAATTAACATATTATAACATGTTAGCGTACAATATTAGTTTAGTATATTGGGTGGTATTATCGTTACTATTAAGGCCTAGACTGTACACAACGTTAAGAGAGTATAAGCCGTGAATGGTTTTCCTCTTCTCTCGCAGTTCGACTGCTGGACGCGGGCTTGTGGTATGTTTTATCGTCAGCCAGTTATTTGAGGTTAAGTTGTTCCAATCGCCGTATATCTCTAGTTTCTCTCTGTAAACTACAAATTATCTAAAACGCACTAAATAGTCAGCAAATAATAACAAGTCATCATTTTCATGAAGGATTCTTTATTTTTATATATTTTTTATAACAGATGTTCTCTCTTCGTTAGGGTTCAACTTATCGACCACACTTAAATGAATCGACTAGGTTTCAGAATTCGATTTTCAGATATTAAATTTTAATTATATTATTATTTTTCTTAATCTCAGGTTTCGAAGCCTTGTGTTCCCATCTTCAGCCTTCCTGATTTTAAGCCTTGTGAGGTACTTGTGTGTTGGTTGGCTGTTGCTGTGGTTTCCTGTTGGTCTATGGTGCTTTAAATTGGTATTATTGTGTGTGATTGTGGTGTATATATTAGTATTTTGTGTATTTTCGTTGTTGAGTGCTTTGAAAATTGTGTCGTGTTTTGTATTGATTTGTATTTGTTCAGGTATTAGTTTGTTTTGTGTTTTATGTTTGTATATTTATAAATTTTTCTAAAATTTTTGTGTGGTATGTGTTTTATTAGTATCATGTTAGTTATGTCTGGGTATTCATGTCCAATGTTTATTGCATATGTGGCCAAATTAGATTTATATATTTCTGGTTTTGTATGGGTTTAGGTGTTCAAAACAAAGTTTTTTTAGTGGTTTTTTTGTTTGTCCCATGTCACCTTTATTGCAATCTTAGAATTCAATTTTGTATATTCCATTGGTTGTTGTATTATCTTTGATATGTGGGTTTTATAAATTTTCGTAAATTTTTTTTGTTAGTTTTCTATGCTATTTTTATGTCTGTGTTTTTAAACAGTTTTGTTAGCTTTGTCATTTTATTATTTATGTACGTGAATGTTGCCCATTTTTTATTGTTGTTATTTTCAACAATTATGTATATACGTAATATATATTTTGCACAAATGAACAAAATATAAATAATAAGAACAATAAGAAAAGGAAAAATGGGCACGCTATGCTTCCCGAAACATGTTCCAAATAAGGAGAAAATATCTTGAGTTAAATTCATTATAAATAATAAATATATTATGTATATCAAGAAACAGACTGTAGCAAAAAGTGTTTGACTATATATATATATATATATATATATATATATATATCATATAACTTAACCGAATCTCAAAGATTTGGAGTTATATGTAGAGAGTTTTGAAAATCAATGTTAAAATAAATTTAAACACTTACAATCACGCCGCGTGCAGTAGCGAGCGTTCAAATGAATTGTATAGCGACCAACGGCAGCGTCCGCTGGCATTACGTAACCACATATAGTTATAACAATTAGGGACACGCCCTAATTGTAAATTATTAATATTTCGGAAACCGATAAATATAGGCAAAACCCAAAATAGCCAAAATATTTGCCGAAATGTTAGTAATAGGGTGTGCAAATTTCAGTTCATATAATTAAAGACTAAAAGAGATAATTAATTTTATTTAATAACTCCCCTAGTGAGTGAGCTACGAGGTAGAGCTTTGAATATTTATGTCATAGTTATAAAAATTACCAATCAGATGTATATTCTAGAATAAGGATAACTTGGCTTGCAGCCAAGATAATCGCAATACAAATTGCAACAGGACATCCTGTCCGACATCTGAAATCCGGTGTTTTTCAGAATATTAAGACTAATAACAATTCTCAAACTGTGAGAATTATTTTCGTTCACACAAGTGAGATGAGTTTGAATTACGAGGAGAAGGTAGGTGTCTCAGTCAATCAAATTATTCTAAAAATTTGAACGAACCGTTAGATTCGGGCTGAACACAGGCACTCAACTGTAACGACTCGACCTGTGAAGACGTATACTTACGATACTCTTACTTTTTTTCAACAAATAAGCGTACAGCTCAAAACATTAATCTGTTGACTTACGCATGTAAAGAGATCAGTTATATAATACGTGAAGACACATCGAGAGTACAACAGAACGAGGCCGTCTAGTACGTGGTACAAGCTGAAGAATTGACGAAGCGGAGCGCAACCCAAGGCGAAATATACACACCAGGAGTGCAGCGTATACCGGACCGAGGGGCCTGACGCAGTTGCAGCAGTTAAAACCACAGACGTTAAGCCATCAACAGTTGCAGAAGGAGCTGAGTATTGCTGATTCACGAACTCTTAGCCGTGGAACCCAAGACGCAGAGGAAATCATCGCCACTAGCAGATTGGACCAGGAAAACCAAGGAACCCCGGGAGCACCTCATCACGATCTTCAGAACAAGGGAAGTCAAATATAATTTATAAACTTCTCAAAAGCTTATTCTTTTTCTTTTAAATCTTTGTAAAACTAAACTGATTCAGATGCCGATAAAACAGAGACTCTAGGTTAATAAGATACATTCATACTGTGATAATCTGTATAACACGTATAAGCTTAAGTAATAATCAATAGATAAGAATTAGACGTATATAACAAGCGCTATATAAATACTAACATTGAATTACTTAGAGACCTATACTGCAGTATACGTGAAACAATCACAAGTAAATGAAAGCACGTTGAACTAGATTCACGGCTAACTTATTTCTCAGAGTAGTTAAATCATCTACAGTAATAAAATCCGTACGAAAGTACAAAAGAATTGAAAATTCCATAGATTAAATTGTTTTAAAATTAACTTCTTGAAATTAATGAAAAATATAACTCGTATCAATTGAAAATAATAAGCTCGTCTTCTGAATGCTAATACCCATTCAGAAAACATCGTATAAGATACAAATTATTGTTTAGTATGTAAGGGTTGCTCTAGTTATAAGATTTTCATACATATATACTATCAGAGTAATAAACTCCAATTTTATCCACCACCGTATTTTTATTGCTGTACTACAAAGCCTACCAACATCACACAATTATTCAAATTAACTATAACGGTACACTGCACACTTGAATTAACTTCCTTGCGAATTCAAAACACAAACTCCTACGCCCTTAGTCGGAAGAAGTCACAAGAATGCATAGCAGGTAGGTCACTTCACAAAACAACCATTTATTTCCTTATATTGATAAAATAAATATAAGAGCAAGCAAAGAACCCATTTATAATATATATAATAAACATGTTCCAAATAAGGAGAAAATATCTTGAGGTAAATTCATTATAAATAATAAATATATTATACACATCAAGAAACAGACTGTAGCAAAAAAATTTGACTATATATTATATTTTGAAAAACATAAAAAATAATACGATGCGGTTAGCTAATAAATTAGTAAACATGAATAATTGCATTGTTGCATTCGAAAATACGATCAAAACAACGCTATGTGAACAAACCATAATAATTGAAATTAAGAGAGAACAGACGTTCATAATTAATTATGATAATTCTATTGAAATAATTAACACTAGGGAAGAATATAAAGTAGAATATAAGCAATCATACCTGATAAACGATAATATCCAATTCGCTGTTCAAACTCACAGTATTAAAACACGTCAGAAACAATACGTGTAACACACTTAAAACACAGCACTTGCGACGCACAGTAAGTATCGAGTGAACGTTAACTATAATGACAATAATCACAATTATAATTATAAAAACTACTGTGATTATTATTGTAAGCCACGAACAAAGAACTATCAGCTGATTATATAGGCCGCAAGTAAACTGTTGCGACGGAATGCGTCCGTAACGAGAGAAAGAGGGGAGATTCCGTTAGGACAAGAGGGAGAATAAAGTTCTCACCCTACGAACAGGTGAGTTATGCAGTCACAACAGATGTTAACAAAATTAGGGTGATAAGCGGAAGTTGTTATATGTCGGCGGGTATACTACAAGGAAACAATGCCCGGCATCTAGTCGAACAATACAACGCATTGTGTAGTCTAAACTAGGGTGAACTACACCGCACTCAACGCCCTAATGTAAATAAATATTTCTAAAAGAAAATATATTACAATGTTAATTATTAATAAGATAAGGAATTGATAATAATATGTGAATAATAATATGTTAAGTATAGCATGTAGATGAGAAGAAAATCTGAGAAAATTTTGCTTCCTTGTCACTACTCTTCATCAATAATTCCATATCTTCCTTCTCGGATAAATAATTCTGTGACATTGTAAACACAATATTCTCACCTACTGTTTGCTAAAGAGAATCACAAACAAGACTGAATAGATGTTCGACAGACAGAAAGTAATTGTACCTTGCACCCAATGTTGAGAACAATAGCCGTGGTAGGGAATTTGGAAATGTAACCAACCCTTTTCAAGTAGAATAGTTTTTATGTTTTATTTTAATTATAAGAAAAATATGTACGATATGGTAAAACAAAAACACCAAAGTGTATAGAAATTAAAGGTGAACAAAGGGTTAAAAGACCGTGCCAATATGACGAAAAGTGCAATTACTATACGTAAAAAATGAATAGCTCTTTCGGTAATTACAATAAAGAAGTGTAGTTTACGTATAGTAAACATATACAAATTAGTGATTGATTGAGCATCGAATGATGTGAAACAGACTTCTTAATTCGCGAAGATAGGCGAAAATAATGAATTGAACCAGAGTTGTGGAAAAGACGCTTCGACAAAATCTGACAAGTTAAAAATTGTTCAGACCTGAGCTTTTGCACGTCCTGACTATAAATACCAGGTCGCGCTAATAAAATTTCTTCTTCTCGATTCAACCGTTGCCACAGGAGGCTACGTCAATCGACGACGCTATTTTAAATCTATAGTAAAAGTCACAGGACAAACAGGAAGTCCAACCAGAGCAGCAGAGCACATATGATGAGGTCTATGTATACACCTGCAGCATATGATGTGAGGCGTGATGACTATTAAACAGCACATGCAGTGGAATCCGACGAGAGGAGCAGGATGACACGGAGGACACGGACTGAGGACCAAAGGAGAACGTACGGATGATTAACCACGTCAAACGAGGTGATGAAAAACCACTGTAATTACAGACATTTGAAAGATACTACTTAAAGTTAGAATGAAAGACATTCAACCAGTATTAAGATAACTAAAGTGTACAAAAATGTAAAAGCAGAGTAAAATTTAGAATAATATCTCTTGTATAAAATTTAGTAATTGAGAGTAACGTAAATGATAAGAGAAATATTTGATTTTTGAGTTAACGTAATTAATAAAGTCTTTGTTGATAAAGGAGAATGCGTATGCAGTAGAAAGTTTTAAAACCAATTAATATTAAAAGAAATTTGAATACAGGTAAATTCATTATTGAAGCAAAGTAATCAGCAATTGCAAAAAGATGACCACACAATGAGTAAGCCGAGAGCAAATAAATATTTAATTAATTAAAATTAGATAATAAGATTTATGTATAACCTGTTGTATGTAATTTGTTAGCTATAAGTGTGTGTGCGAAAGAGTCGTACAAACGATTTAATATTGAGTACTATTTCAATACCCTAATTAAAAGGTTTTGTTTAATAAAAAATGAATAATGGAACAATTTTAAAACTTATATAACCCATTATCTTCTTATTACGATTACACCCATGAATTCAATACATTATATTATTTGTTATGTTATAATATACATATATATATATATATATATATATTAATGTGACATAATGAGAGTCCCAAATCGATTAACGAGAATAGTCCAAATAATAATAATAAAGTCAGAATAAATAAAATCCAGTATGTAACAATTTAAAATAAAAAGTGCAACACAATAATGTGATAAATAAGAAGCAATGTACTATAGGTAATAAGACAAAACCTGTGAAAAGTGCATAAGTGAAAAGTGGGGAAAGTGGAAAACAAGGGTGATCATTAATCACACAGATAAGACTGTAAAGATCAGTGATCCCTCTAATTATGTTAAATGTAAAACAACCAAATAGGTCTATACAAGAGATACAACTCTTAAAAACATTGTAAAGTGACAGACATACTAAATGTTTAGAGTGTAAACAAACAATTGTAGTAATGTAGCATTATTTATTGAAAGGTTTTATATTTATTTATCCCATGTTGTTGGTTGTTAAAGTAGAAGGCATTAGCAGTGCTTAACCATGTTTATTTTTCTTTTATTTAGGCCAATGCCAATAATTATTATCATTAATAAATCATATGTAAAGGATTATAAGGAGTGTATTAAGCCTATAGGCAGAATGGAAGGTATATGTCACAACATAATACCAAAAAATACTTAAATAGAGGTCTCATATAAACACTATTAACGATCCATTAGTAGAGCTTAATAGTATGGAAATGTAATGGGTATTATAGTAAACTGAATATTTTATGTTATCCTTTGTCAAAAAATGAATGTAATCTTGGCCATGAAGGCAACCATTTTAGTTAGTATGTTAAAGAATTTTGTGTTAGTTAATAAACATTGTTAGAGTAAGTTAAAGAAAAATGTAGTAATCTTTAGAACAAATGTAATCAGGCAAAAGGGTTCAAACCAGAAAACAATTTAATAATTAATGTAATTTAGACAATGAGTATGAAGTCAAATTTGAGGCCTAGGTCGAACATGAAATATAAAATAAAATAATGTCAGAAATGATCAAATCAATATAATACAATAATAACAAAATAGGATCAAAATTTAATAATGGACAAGTCTTAGAGTAATTGTGTATCAAATGAAATTAATCTAATGAAAATGAAGTATTGTATCATAGTGAATGTAAGGGCAGTGTTATAGTCCTGATTTATAGATTTTGTAAAGGTGAAAGGTCACCTAATATGAAGTTAACTTATACGAAATTATATACCAAAATGTAGACCTTTAAAAGAGGAACAGAAATATGTAAACCAATTCTAGTTTAAACAAAAATTAACAAAGGAGTACTTTTTGACTGTAAAGGCAAGGATATAATTTTCGTAATATGTGCCGCTTGACCTCAAGTTCACGGAAAATGACCAATCAAAACCCTAGTCTACTGGTCAAAAAGCCGTTACAAAGACGAGATGAACGGGTAATTGTATTGTTAGATGCCACGCTGAAGAGTTGAGCCTAATAGCGGACGCTTGTGAAAAAACCAAACCAATCAAGCAATACTCAGCCGATGTTATAAAATAAACCAGTAAAATAAGGAAAAACCCCAAGACAATTATAAAGAAGTAAATACTGACCAATGGAGTATAATCCTACCCTAGAACCACAAAAGACGATAGCGAGGGATTGCTGGCAGTGCTTCAGGAACGTAATTATAAATTCGAAGTATTTTAATTGCCACAATATACACAGATTAAATTCACTACACCATATAAACAATTTACTGTGCTAATTGGAATACCCGTTGATCATTAATCCAGTGATTAACGATAATAACAACTTTATTTAAAACCATAAAACATTCAACTACATGGCGTTTGGTTAGCCGACTAAGCGGCCATCTTGTTTATTATTCAATTTCCAGTGCCGACAGAGTTCTTTACCGCTGACGGTGGAAAAAAACTAAATATTTTATTTTGTAAACATTGATAATTCAGTTTTACTGTTTTATATGTAATTGTAATGTGTTGTACTCCCTTTTAAAGCATTTTTCTGACTTCATAACTGGCCCAAAGGACCCTAGCCCTGAGATATTTAATTTATGTTAAAATTATTTACTAATCATTGAAGAGCGGATTCAAATATGAATCGATACTGAACTGTTAAGGTCGATCCAAGACCGAACCACTTGTGTTGTTTAACCAAAAAGCTGAAAAAATAATAAAACAAACTTAAGATTACCAATACAAGAGTTGTCACTTCATGTGTGTGAGTAGAATAAGAGTTTGTTCACAGGTATTTGTGGGAGCGAACAGGTATGCAAGGCGAACATAGCTTTGCCGGCGACAAAAGAAACAAACTAACCTACAATTGCCAACATACGGTTAGAGCCGGTCGCCGTGTCAACCAGAAGTGCGGGAAAATTTAAAAGCACTAGCCCACAAATACAAACGCTTTTATCAGAACAACATTATACAGAAAACACTAGTTAGAGAATTACGCATCCTACGTGCGGCAAAATAACCGTATATACAGAATATGCACGTTAGTAATATTATTACAAATTATTAATAACGTGGAGCTTATTTAAACCTCAAACAAATTTACATTACAAGGTGGCGATTACAACGGTGAGGCATAAGACGCATCACAACACAAGTACACAATAATAAATTAAACGTTATAGAATTATTAATTGACAAGTAAACACGAACTATTAAAATATACGTTATAGAATTGTCGTCCAACTAGTGAGGCTGAATTAGGAAAAATTACGGACTGTAATACCACTATTAAACAATACAGTCAACCTAATTTTATCAGGCGGCCGTTATAAGTCTAGAGATGCATACAAGAGGAGTATCGAAGAGGTTGGCAAAGGACGAAGAACAGGAAGAAGAAACAGCAGAACAACAAGACACTGAAATGGAACAACCGGCGGGTGACGGAGAAGAAGCTAGAGGAGGCCTGGGTTCACCAGAATTACAGAAATTGATGGATTTCATAACCGAACAAGCTAAACAAACAAATGAGAATTTGAAACAAGCCAATGAAAATTTGTTAAGACAAATAAATGAAAAGTTTGACCAAAATAAGGAGGATATTAAACAAACTAATGAGAATTTTAAACGAATGGAGGAACAAACTAAACAGACAAATGAGGAAATAGACAGCATGAAGGAGAATTTCAGACAAATCAATGAAAAGATAGATAGTACAAATGAGAGTACTCGGGAAAATTTTAGACAAATCAATGAGAAAATAGACCGTACAAATGAAAGTATTAAAGGAGAATTAAGGGAACTTATAAATGTGAAGATTGAAGACGTCGGAAAGACACTTAGCCAGAGGATGAAAGTACACAAGGATGAAAACTTGGAACAACAAAAGCTGTCAATAAATGATAGAAGTAAAACAAAGGTAGAAGAAATAACAAACAATAAAAATATGGAACAATTGAATCCGGAAATTGAAGAAGATAGTAGGAAGGGAATAGAGAATAAAGAAGACTCAAGTGTATTGTTTTCCGAAAACAGAAATAACAAAAACAAAGAGAAAATTAAGCACATAGAAACCAACTGTAGAGAAGTATAGAAGGACCAAACAATTAAGAAGATTAAGAAAACAAAAGATATAGGAAAAATATATAAAAAGAAACTAGTAAAAACAAGAGAAGAAGTGGAGATGATGAAGCATGGACTAATTAATGAACTTAATCAATCAATGACCGACCAGAATGAAATAATGAGTCTTAAAAATCAAAGAAGGAACTTAAAAGAAACTTTAAAAAGGACTCACAACAAAACAGTGAGTAACGAATTAGAAAAGTCTATAAGTAAAATAAATACACCGGAAATACATGATAAGATATCAGTGAGAAGAGCAATGATGGAGGTACGAGTAACTTCGTTGAGCAATAACCAAAATGCTAAAGTAATTGAGGTAGAAATTGATACTAAAGAACACATGGTATTAGAAGAACTGGTGTATGAGGTAGCGGAGACCTATATCACAAGGAAGGAAGTAGTTCTGCACACCAGAAGAATCCGAATGACGAGTGCAGAGGAGATGATGGACCATGGATAAAAACTAAATAGCATACACTATAAAAAACCATGAAACAAATCAATGATTACCGACCAGGCAAACTATCGGAGAATTGAGAAGGAAAAATGATGATAAAAGTAATGACCAATGAAGATTTCAAAAACATGGACAAATAACCCACCAAATTCTAAAATGAGTAAGGTCAACTTACAGGAACTTTCGAGAATTTATTTTGGATCAATAAAGAAGAGAAAGACAGTTAACAACGATAATAAGGGGACAGTAATGAATAAGAAGAAAAGAAGTACTTAAAACAAATGAACTCTCAGAAAAAAAATTGATGTTTGTGAATAAATGGAATAATAATAACTATATTTGTAACTGCTAAAAAGGGATATTGAGACAGAAGATGAATAACGTAGTGGCTAATGAATCAATTAACAACGAAATAAAGTTAAATGGAAAAGAAGAAGTGTACGAAGGATTTTTACCAAGACTGAAAATAAGTTATATGAAAGTAAGGGGAACTGCTAAGATACAATTTATAATAATGAAAAGAAGTAAGAAGACAACATGATTCCGAGGGTATTTAAAGTAACGCAAGAGTTACCATTTTTATGAGAGTGTAGAAAGCTACGGCGCCACTCAATAATTATTATGATGGGCAGGGGCCAACGAACATGTACCATGCACGGGGTGATGTTCGGGTGAGGAATAGGTCAGAATAGTGCCACTCACAGCCGATATGCATTCACCGTGCCATTTCAAGTTAAGGAGGAGTTGATAAACCCAATAAAAAAATCCATAGGAACAGAAGAAACCCCAGAGGAAAGGAACATTCAGTTGGTAACTAAATAGCCTATATGAAGAAGATGAAAAGAATTAATATATTTCGTAGACTCGCCGAATTAGAAAGGAAGTTATGCGTACATTATGAGATAATAACCAACTTAAAAAAAATTCATCAAAACCCAATCCCTGAAACCATAGGAAATGAAAAAATTCCATGAATAAAAGTAACAGCTTATTTTTCCCTAAACCCCAGTTTCGAAAAAATAACCATGTCTTGGGGGGGGGGAGCAATTATGTAATGTGACATAATGAGAGTCCCAAAACGATTAACGAGAATAGTCCAAATAATAATAATAAAGTCAGAATAAATAAAATCCAGTATGTAACAATTTAAAATAAAAAGTACAACACAATAATGTGATAAATAAGAAGCAATGTACTATAGGTAATAAGACAAAACCTGTGAAAAGTGCATAAGTGAAAAGTGGGGAAAGTGGAAAACAAGGGTGATCATTAATCACACAGATAAGACTGTAAAGATCAGTGATCCCTCTAATTATGTTAAATGTAAAACAACCAAATAGGTCTATACAAAAGATACAACTCTTAAAAACATTGTAAAGTGACAGACATACTAAATGTTTAGAGTGTAAACAAACAATTGTAGTAATGTAGCATTATTTATTGAAAGGTTTTATATTTATTTATCCCATGTTGTTGGTTGTTAAAGTAGAAGGCATTAGCAGTGCTTAACCATGTTTATTTTTCTTTTATTTAGGCCAATGCCAATAAATAATATCATTAATAAATCATATGTAAAGGATTATAAGGAGTGTATTAAGCCTATAGGCAGAATAGAAGGTATATGTCCCAATATAATACCCAAAAATACTTAAATAGAGGTCTCATATAAACAATATTAACGATCCATTAATAGAGCTTAATAGTATGGAAATGTAATGGGTATTATAGTAAACTGAATATTTTATGTTATCCTTTGTCAAAAAATGAATGTAATCTTGGCCATGAAGGCAACCATTTTAGTTAGTATGTTAAAGAATTTTGTGTTAGTTAATAAACATTGTTAGAGTAAGTTAAAGAAAAATGTAGTAATCTTTAGAACAAATGTAATCAGGCAAAAGGGTTCAAACCAGAAAACAATTTAATAATTAATGTAATTTAGACAATGAGTATGAAGTCAAATTTGAGGCCTAGGTCGAACATGAAATATAAAATAAAATAATGTCAGAAATGATCAAATCAATATAATACAATAATAACAAAATAGGATCAAAATTTAATAATGGACAAGTCTTAGAGTAATTGTGTATAAAATGAAATTAATCTAATGAAAATGAAGTATTGTATCATAGTGAATGTAAGGGCAGTGTTATAGTCCTGATTTATAGATTTTGTAAAGGTGAAAGGTCACCTAATATGAAGTTAACTTATACGAAATTATATACCAAAATGTAGACCTTTAAAAGAGGAACAGAAATATGTAAACCAATTCTAGTTTAAACAAAAATTAACAAGGGAGTATTTTTTGACTGTAAAGGCAAGGATATAATTTTTGTAATATGTGCCGCTTGACCTCAAGTTCACGGAAACTGACCAATCAAAACCCTAGTCTACTGGTCAAAAAGCCGTTACAAAGACGAGATGAACGGATAATTGTATTGTTAGATGCCACGCTGAAGAGTTGAGCCTAATAGCGGACGCTTGTGAAAAAACCAAACCAATACTCAGCCGATTTATAAAACAAACCAGTGAAATAAGGAAAAACCCCAAGACAATTATAAAGAAGTAAATACTGACCAATGGAAGTGTAATCCTACCCTAGAACCACAAAAGACGATAGCGAGGGATTGCTGGCAGTGCTTCTGGAACGTAATTATAAATCCGAAGTATTTTAATTGCCACAATATTACACAGATTAAATTCACTACACCATATAAACAATTTACTGTGCTAATTGGAATACCCGTTGATCATTAATCCAGTGATTAACGATAATAACAACTTTATTTAAAACCATAAAACATTCAACTACATGGCGTTTGGTTAGCCGACTAAGCGGCCATCTTGTTTATTATTCAATTTCCAGTGCCGACAGAGTTCTTTACCGCTGACGGTGGAATAAAACTAAATATTTTATTTTGTAAACATTGATAATTCAGTTTTATTGTTTTATATGTAATTGTAATGTGTTGTACTCCCTTTTAAAACATTTTTCTGACTTCATAACTGGCCCAAAGAACCCTAGCCCTGAGATATTTAATTTATGTTAAAATTATTTACTAATCATTGAAGAGCGGATTCAAATATGAATCGATACTGAACTGTTAAGGTCGATCCAAGACCGAACCACTTGTGTTGTTTAACCAAAAAGCTGAAAAAATAATAAAACAAACTTAAGATTACTAATACAAGAGTTGTCACTTCATGTGTGTGAGTAGAATAAGAGTTTGTTCACAGGTATTTGTGGGAGCGAACAATTATGCAAGGCGAACATAGCTTTGCCGGCGACAAAAGAAACAAACTAACCTACAATTGCCAACATACGGTTAGAGCCGGTCGCCGTGTCAACCAGAAGTGCGGGAAAATTTAAAAGCACTAGCCCACAAATACAAACGCTTTTATCAGAACAACATTATACAGAAAACACTAGTTATAGAATTACGCATCCTACGTGCGGCAAAATAACCGTATATACAGAATATGCACGTTAGTAATATTATTACAAATTATTAATAACGTGGAGCTTATTTAAACCTCAAACAAATTTACACTAAAAAGTGGCGATTACAACGGTGAGGCGTAAGACGCATTACAACACAAGTACACAATAATAAATTAAACGTTATAGAATTATTAATTGACAAGTAAACACGAACTATTAAAATATACGTTATAATATATATAAATGAACGTGACAAGCAGTGATCTAGTTGTAACAGTTTTATCTTATTTTAAATACAACATCAATTTGATTCTTTTAATTCATAAACTGTAACCTTCTACAGGGAACCCCAACATAACATGAACATATCAGAGCTCTGTTACCAGTTTGTTTATGAGAAAAAAGAAAATTCATTATCGTGAATCGTATAAGTAACATGTAGTAAATTAATATGTAAATTACAGAGTTTAATGTTTTTTATAGTCTATAATCATATAGTTTTCTAAATTAAATACAGTGGCATGACCTGTAAGAGTGAGGTATTTTGAGAATAACCAAAAGATTTGTTGTTCAAAAAAATATTCGAAAATCAGTAATTCAACGTATTATAATAAAACGAAATACACACAGTACACAATAAACACGTAGCGTATTTATTATACACATAGTACACAATAAACACATAGCGTATTTCTTTATAAAATATTTAACTGTTACATATATAGCCGACTTTCAACTCTACTTACAGTAATTATAGAAAAAAACTATTAGACAATTTAATTTTGTTGCCAAATCCCAATGGTTGAGATTTTTAAGCAGAGAATAAATATTCATTTTCAAACTATCCTCTTCATTTGGTATTGCCTTATAAATTATCGGTATGGAGAACCATACACGACTTCTATGTTCTAAGATATATACTGTATTTAAAAACATTTTCGAAATGAAATATTTCTATAGAAACTACTTCTTTCTACAGCGTTAACCACAGTACTGTGGTCACTAACGTATACCACCTCACGTTAGCGCACTCGATTTTCACTGATGATGGCAGTCGATAGCACTACGGAACCTTCTGGTTTCGTAGAAAACATTGGACCACGCCAAATAGCTCGGGAAGGAATTTTAACAACAAACTACTTCTTTGTTGCCGATAACGTAGTACACATGACATATAAATAAAAATTATCCCCTCCCCGTTCATCTACCATTTTTATTTATAGAAAATTACCACCCCCACCCTTCAACTACCCTCATCATTTTTAGATATTTCATCTATGTTTCTACAGCGAATTATTATGATATTCTTTTCAGGATACTTTATTTATCAAAATTAAGTACTTTTCACTTGTTAAAACAAAAAACGGTGCCGGTAAACTACCCTTTCACCGTAACCGACCTTTACCAAAATTAATAAGCCTTGAGTCCCCTACGACGCAAGCACATATGCAAAAAATTATTTAATTCTGTTTGAATTTACGGCAGTTATTGTTCGTCACACAAAATTATCCTTGTTAAAACATGAAACGTTGTAGGTGAACTACCCCTTCCCCTTAACCGATCTTTACAAAAATCAATAAGCCTTAAGTCCTCTACAATTCAGGGACGTATGGTAAAAAATATTTGATTCTGTTTGAATGTGCGGCAGTTATCGTTCGTCATACAAAAAAATTTCCCTTGTTAAAACATAAAATCTTGCGGGTAAACTACTCTTTGCGCTTAACCGATCTTCACCAAAATCAATAGGCCTTGAGCAGTCTATAATCCAGGGACTTATGCGAAAAATGATTTGATTCTGTTTGAATTTTCGGCTGTTATCTTTTGACATAAAAAATTATACACGCGCGCGCGCACATACACACACACACACACTTTTCTGAAAATGACTTTCCTTCATGTTTGGAGGGTAGTACAATCAGAATCAGCCCTTATCTCGAACACGACTTTTTTCGCCATCACTATACTTCCACTTGCTTATGGAACATGGAAGTAAAATCAGTGATCAAATATTTGATTGTTTAATAATCGTCTCTTATTTTTTACTTCCATGTTAGGTTAGGAAGTATGGTGATGGCGAAATGTCGTGTCAGAGATAGGGTTGATTCTGATTATACTACCCTCAAAACATAAAGAAAAGTCATTTTTCGAAAAGTGTGTGTGTGTGTGTGTGTGTCTGTGTGCCTGTATGTGTGTCTGTGTGTCTATGACGAACGATAACTGCCGCACATTCAAACAAAATCAAATAATTTTGTGCATACCTCCCTGAGTTGTAGAGGACTCAAGACAAATTGATTTTTGTAAAGATTGTTTTAGGGGAAGGGGTAGTTCACCTACAACGTTTTATGTTTTAACAATGGTAATTTTTTGTGACGAACAATAACTGCCGTAAATTCAAACAAAATTAAATAATTTTTTGCATATGTGCCTGAGTTGTAGGGGACTCAAGTCCTATTGGTTTGGTGAAGATCAGTTACGGGGAAAGGGTAGTTTACCTGCAACGTTTTATGTTTTAACAAGAGTCAAGTACTTAATTTTGATAAATAAAATATCCTGAAAAGAAGATCATAATACTCCACTGTAGAAACGCAGATGAAATATGTATAAATGTTTAGAGTAGTTATTTGAGGGGGGGGATTATCTATAAATAAAAATGATGTATGTTGGGGGCGGGGATAATTTTTATTTATACGTCATGTGTACTACGTTATAGGCAACAAAGATGTAGTTTGTTGTTAAAATACCTTCCCGGGCTGTTTGGCCGTGGTCCAGTGTTTTCTACAAAACCAGACGTTTCGGCAGTGCTATTGACTGCCATCGTCCCTGAAAATCGAGTACGCTAACGTGAGGTGGTATACGTTAGTGACCACACAGTACTGTAATTAAGGCTGAAGGAAAAAGTAGTTTCCATGGAAATATGTCATTTCGAAAATGATTTTAAATATAAACCTTAGAACATGGAAGTCATGTATGGTTCTCCGTACCGATATTTCCAAACACGGCATATTTAAGGCTTCATAAAAAAGTGTTACTTTTCAAAACTCTAATCCAGAATACACTGTTTACGAAGGTGTTGGTAAATTTCTCTGTTTGGAATGTTTAGCGTACGTGAACCCGTCTTTGTTAGTGTCGGATTAAAATAACCGGTGTCTGTCAAAAGCGAGAGGATGTATTCAGCTTCTGCACGGGTACAGTTACAATTGGGTGCCATTGCGTCTTTGTATATTTGGAATACAAACTTCGATGTATCTCTGTCAACTTTTTTTGTAATATTTTCCCAATCTACTAGTTTTGAAACTACTCTCCTTAGTTCTGTCTTGGAACATAAACTACTTAGTTCTGTTAAACCGTCCGTGCTGTTCCAGTAGTCCTTCAGCTCTTCAGTCTGCAAGAAACTCATTACCGACAACGTTCTATAGATATTTTCTCCTGAGCCCTGTACTTTGTAGCCGTTGTAATAATCCTTCACTTCGTCATGCCTGTGCGCAACATTGAACTTGTTTAAAGTTGCTCTTACCTCTACTTCTGTCAGCCCGTAATACTTGACAAACGGATGATTTTCCAGAAAAGGAAAATGTATAATATCACGATGATCTCGGAAAAATGATGCTGACAGATGTAAGCGATCGTTTATGAACCCTCTTTCTAAATATGTGTTATTTACCAAAAGTTTGAACAAAAAACCTTTGACAAAGTACACAGTTTTGAGTGTCTCAATAAGTGGATAGTTTGTTGACAATAATCTCCAAACAGGAGCGTCCAGCTCATCAATCAAAACTATTACTTTTTTATTAAAGTGCATGTACAACATTTCTGATAAATACACTAAACTTTCCTTTAATTTGTCTTGTGATAAGAATATGTAAAATTTTCTGTTATTACGTAACGATATGCAGTATTTATCCCTATCGTCCAACCGGGCACTATTTAATAGGTAATTGTGTTGTACAAATGTTTCATGCATTACGCGTCTGAAGTCACCTAAAACACGATAATGAGTAACAGAAGTTACATTTATTTTCTTGAAAGTTAGAAAAATTACAGGATACTTCCCGCAGTGCAAGTTAAAAAAAGTGTTATTTAACTTGAAAATATTCAGATTGTGTTTTTCAAATAGCCTGCAACCCTCAGTCTGATTGGAAGTTATCAGACCGTTTTCTGGTTGCAAGAAAGCCTTGAGCATTTTTAAATTCGTTGTCTTGCCGAAACCCTCTGGTGCAGTTACACGAACAATCCGGGATTCCGTATTGAAGAAATCCCTTATGAACAACGATTTGTCAACGAAACAGTCTGATTTTAAGAGGCCTTTGAATCTTGATCCCTTTGCAATACATTTTGTTTTCATTGTCGCCTAAAACAAATCAATAGAATTAATTTTTTAAATTATGTATTAAATTTTTACTTATTAATATTATTCAAAATTTATGGAATATTAATTAAATTGAATCTTTTTCAAACTACCATACGTTTATTATAATTCTATAGTAAACACTGTTTGATGGTCTTAAAACCACATAAAACTTGCAATGGATAAATATTAAATTCACCATCATAATTCATCATAATTTTAATCATGTTTTTACGTACGTTTTTGCCATATAGTAAAATTTGTTCTGTAACAAAATGGCGATGAAGTCATCAAAAACTTTTAATAATTTATAAAATCATTTGCTAATTAATGAATGACATATTTACTGGAAAAATTACAAATAAATTGAACCATGTAGTTCTTGACATTGTTAATGAATAAATTCATTAAAAATGTAGCAAAACAGTGTATCTCTCAAGTATAAAGTTCATGGTTACCCTGGTGAAAGTATATTGTAATCCTAATTTTGCATTTGATCAACAAGACTTGGGAAATAGTCTTCAATTTTCCCAAGAAAACCTCAAGAAAATTTATAGCTTGAAGAAAAAATCTAGACTACAATGATATGAGAATTATCTAAAAATTTTACAAAAATCTAAAATATGCGTTATCTGTAGAACAGAATACATTCACCGCACTGAAACAAAATGAGGCGTATAGCGGCCCATCCACATACAGTTATCCTTGCAAGTTTCTTGACTGGCAAGTCTTGAGCAGTTTCCTTGTCAAGGCTCGACAAGCGTCGACCAATTTCTTCCCAAGCCTCGTGAAGGATCCTTGTCAGTTTTTGTAGTGGATGGGCGCAACATGGCAAGGCAAGGCCAACAAAATGCTTCCGACAAGGATACTTGCTGCATTCAAACCATTTGGAAGTTTTCACTTCAACTCACGTCAGTTTTTTCCGGCGCGTGCGCTGTACACCACAGACGGTCCGTCAAGGTCACATACGCTTGCGCTATTTACAACTCGTACAGTTTGTTTTGTAGGTATTGGTTTGTCTATTGTGTGTTATTGTGTTTTTATTTACTGTGAACTATTTATTTATTATGTAACCGACATCAGTCATACGAAGATAATTTCGGTAACTGTCTGCATCATATAATAGGAATTCATATTATAAATTTACGGGACTGTATAAGTTCCTTTGCAAAAAACTACTTTGCGACCAAAACCTATGTTTTCTATTCGTTTTCAAACACTTTGCTAAAATTACAGCAAAACAGGCTGTTTGACGGTTTTGAACGGGAGGCATATATTGAAAACAACGACTGGATCACTGCAAGTTTACTTGTAAATGGATGGGCAGTTTTAAAGAAACTTGCAAGGAAATGTGCCGAGCCTGTTCGAGACTTGTCGAGCCTTGTCAAGGCTGTAGCAGCCTGTTCAAGACTTGGCAAGCCTTGTCAAGGCTTCACATATTTGCTTGGCAGTTTTACTTTATAATGGATGGGCCGCTTAGGGGAAGCAAATGTTTTATCGCCGATAGGCTTTAATAATTATTAAAGCAGCAGCTAATCTAAACGTCATGCCAGCATACAACTTAAGGGTGTCCGACAATGCGTTTCTCTTTTGTAGAAACATCAGAAGACTTGCCAACGTTAATAAAGTATAGTAGAAAATTGGAGTGATAACTCTGTTGGTCGAACACCGGGTTGATGAAGAACACCTGTCAATGTGTGTGTATCTATCGATGGTGAAAATGCAGAGCACTGGAAATTTATTCAAACAAACTTGGGCCTATGGTTGTACATACACTATTGTCTATGAAGTGAGGACTCACAATTACACTGTATACGGGCATTATCATTGTCACTTCTTCAGAGCAGACGTGTCCAAACCACGGCCCGCGGGCCGGAATCGCCCCGGCAAGGGTCATTGTCCGGTCCGTGGCAACCCGATGCTGCGTGCAGTTTTTAAATAGACCGTCAAAATACTAAAAATATTATAACATTTTACTAAATAACTAAACAAGAAATAAGTATAAATTCAAATTACAGGGCTCACTTGTCAGAAGAACACTAAAGCTTCAAAGACAGTTTTCTGAGCAGACACTCGTCACTGATAAAATGAATTCAGCCCGGAGTGTTCACCTGTTCGTTTTACATTTTCTTGCATACCCACCTTTAGTTATCATCAGCATCATCACCATCATCATCATCCTCAGATATTATATGTATAAATAGTTTATTTTGTTATGTTTTTCTTTTTCTTCTGTGAATTCTATTTTAGGATGTATGTTATTGATTTGTTTCAGTATGTTCTCTGCATTTGTGTTTTTGTTATTTGATACATATAGTCCATCGTCTACATATCTTATCCATATGGCATTTGGGTCCTGTGATTTTATAATATTTTGTATTTTTGTGTCTATGTGTTGTAGGAATATTTCTGCTATTATGCTTGATAATGGTGAGCCCATTGCTAAACCTTCTTGCTGTTAACCATCACAAGATACAACAACTACATACAATATGCAATATATTGAAAACCAACTTCCACTAACATCATTATACCTAACCATTCTGACCATCCACCACAACATAAAATGGCAGCATTCCATTCACTATTTAACAGAATGTACAAAAATTCCCCTAAACAAACAACGAACTGACAAAGAAAGAAATATAATATACCAAATAGGTTATGAAAATGGATACAATAAAAATACTGTGAACAAAATAGAAAATAAAATCAAATATAAATTAAAAACTGTACAATTATGAATCAATCAAAATGAACAACACATAAATAATAACAGCAACACAAAATGGGCTTCATTCACATACATAAATAATAAAATGATAAAACTAACAAAACTATTTAAAAACACAGATATAAAAATAGCATACAAAACTAATAAACTAATAAATTACAAATTCTAAGTAGCTCACACAACAAAGATAATACAACAACTAACGGTATATACAAAATTGAATGCCAAGATTGCAATAAATGTTACATAGGACAAACAAAAGAAACAGCTGCAAAAAACGTTACTTTCAACACCTAAACGCCTACAAAAAATCAGAAATATATAAATCCAATTTAGCCACACATGCAATAAACACAGGATACGAATTCCCAAACATAACCAATGTATCACTAATAAAACATATACCACACAAAGGCACCATAATGAACGTTTGGGAAAATTTACAAATATACAAACATAAAACACAAAACAAACTAATACCAGAACAAATACAAATCAATACAAAACATGACACAATATTCAAAGCACTCAATATCGAAAATACACAAAATACAAAAACATATACTACAACCACACACAATAATACAACTTTAAAAGGCCAAAGACCAACAAACTATCTTAATAACATCCAGCAGCCAACACACAAATACTTAACCAGAAACAAAATGGCGAAGGCTGAAGATGAGAGAACAGGAACTCTCGAAACATGTTCCAAATAAGGAAAAGAACATCTTGAGGTAATATAATTATACATTTTAAATATATATATATATATATATATATATATAGTAATATAAAATACAAATTAAATTTCCTTGACCCCGTAAAATTTCCAACGTTGTCGGCGTCAATTTGTAATATAATTACTTTATTGATCGATTTGATATGTCACCCTTTTAATTTCTGCCCCACTGTTGAAAGCGCCAATTTGTAATATAATTAAATAAATTCAAATGTAATGTTTTTCTGTTTGTGAAAAGCCACACATTGGATGCGTCAATTTGTTACCATTAATAAATTGTAATTAATTATGCCACACGTTGTTTTTGTCAGTTTGTAATATTCAAATCTAATGAGAGAATGTATTCTAAACTATAATATGTTATAATAATTAACATATTATAACATGTTAGCGTACAATATTAGTTTAGTATATTGGGTGGTATTATCGTTACTATTAAGGCCTAGACTGTACACAACGTTAAGAGAGTATAAGCCGTGAATTGTTTTCTCATCTCTCGCAGTTCGACTGCTGGACGCGGGCTTGTGGTATGTTTTATCGTCAGCCAGTTATTTGAGGTTAAGTTGTTCCAATCGCCGTATATCTCTCGTTTCTCTCTGTAAACTACAAATTACAGAAGTGTCCCTGGTCCTCCAGGATGGGGGTTGGTCGTGGAGCTTACCCACACCATAAAATATAACTGTAGAGAAACCCAACGACTTCTCAGCGGGAAAGAAGTTGAAGGAAAACATCATGAATGATCCTAATGCTCAAAATATATCCGGAGGTAAAACATACCCCATTTGGATCTCCGGGGTGGGACAGTATTAGGAGAAGCACACATTAAGATTAATCGGATTAAGATAAGAAAAAAAGATGACAAATGGAAGCATAAATTGATCATCGGAACGTGGAACGTACAGACCATGTTGCAACCAGGAAAGATGAGGAAAGTTGCTGATGAAATGAACAGATTTCATTTGGATATTGTTGCCTTACAAGAGATTAGATGGCAAGGACAAGGTGTAATCGAGAAAAGAGATTTCAAGATCGTTTACAGTGGGCCTACAGCAAGAACAGGTCAGTATGGGACTGGGTTCATAATGAACAAGAAAATTTCTGACAGGGTAATTGGAATTGAACCAATATCTGATAGAATATGCAAGCTAAGAATGAAAGGCCATTTCAGAAATATAAAACTCATTTCAGTACATGCACCAACTGAGGATAAATCAGATGAAGAGAAGGAGGAATTTTATGGAAAATTAACGAGAGTGTACGGAGCAGTCCCAAAATACGACTTAGTTATCCTTCTGGGGGACTATAATGCTAAGAAAATATCTTGAGGTAAATTCATTATAAATAATAAATATATTATACACATCAAGAAACAGACTGTAGCAAAAATGTTTGACTATATATTATATATTGAAAACATCAAAAATAATACGATGCGATTAGCTAATAAATTAGTAAACATGAATAATTGCATTGTTGCATTCGAAAATACGATCAAAACAACGCTATGTGAACAAACCATAATAATTGAAATTAAGAGAGAACAGACGTTCATAATTAATTATGATAATTCTAGTGAGATAATTAACACTAGGGAAGAATATAGAGTAGAATATAAGCAATCATATCTGATAAACGATAATATCCAATTCGCTGTGCAAACTCACAGTATTAAAACACGTCAGAAACAATACGTGTAACACACTTAAAACACAGCACTTGCGACGCACAGTAAGTATCGAGTGAACGCTAACTATAATGACAATAATCACAATTATAATTATAAAAACTACGGTGATTATTATTATAAGCCACGAACAAAAAAATTATCAGCTGATTATATAGGCCGCAAGCAAACTGTTGCGACGGAATGCGTCCGTAACGAGGGAAAGAGGGGAGATTCCGTTTGGACAAGAGGGAGAATAAAGTTCTCACCCTACGAACAGGTGAGTTATGCAGTCACAACAGATGTTAACAAAATTAGGGTGATAAGCGGAAGTTGTTATATTTTTCGGGGGCTATACTACAAGGAAACAATGCCCGGCATCTAGTCGAACAATACAACGCATTGTGTAGTCTAAACTAGGGTGAACTACACCGCACTCAACGCCCTAATGTAAATAAATATTTTTAAAAGAAAATATATTACAATGTTAATTATTAATAAGATAAGGAATTGATAATAATATGTGAATAATAATAATATGTTAAGAAAAAGATGTAAATGAGAAGAAAATCTGAGAAAATGTTGTCTTACTCGTCACTACTCTTCATCAAAAATTCCATAACTTCCTTCTCGGATAAATAATTCTGTGCCATTGTAAACACAATATTCTCATCTACTGTTTGCTAAAGAGAATCACAAACAAGACTGAAGAGATGTTCGACAGACAGAAATTAATTGTACCTTGCACCCAATGTTGAGAACAATAGCCGTGGTAGGGAAATGGGTCTTTTGGTAATTACAATAAAGAAGTGTAATTTACGTACATATACAAATTAGTGATTGATTGAGCATCGAGTGGTGTGAAACAGACTTCGTAATTCGCGAAGATTGGCGAAAATAGTGAATTGAACCAGAGTGGGGGAAAAGACGCTTCGACAAAATCTGACAAGTTAAAAATTGTTCAGACCTGAGTTTTTGTATAACCTGCCTAAAAATACCAGGTCGCGCTAATAAAATTTCTTCTTCTCGATTCAACCGTTGCCACAGGAGGCTATGTTAGTCGACGATGCTATTTTAAATCTATAGTAAGAGTCACAGGACAAACTGGAAGTCCAACCAGAGCAGCAGAGCACATATGATGAGGTCTATGTATAAACCTGCAGCATATGATGTGAGGCGTGATGACTATTAAACAGCACACGCAGTGGAATCCGACAAGAGGAGCAGGATGACACGGAGGACACGGACTGAGGACCAAAGGAGGACGTACGGATGATTAACCACGCCAAACAACAAATAATAGTAACATCTGATGATGATAGCCAGTGGTTGATTTCTAAAATTATAGATGCCGGAACGCATCAATTCAACAGTTGTACAGACATAAATTAAATATACTTATATTTATATTAGCGTATTAGTTTACATGACGTTATTATAAAGAAGGTGGACATTTTTAAAGCCTTATAAAATATGTAACATATGTATAAACTTGTATCTGAAAAGGTAATAAAATTTACTGATATTTCTAAAGGGCTTCATCGTCAGGTCAGCTGCAAGACAATCGAAAACATGTCACTCATGATGGCGTCATCCCGGAGCCTCTAAGTGATGGTTTCGGTGGTTCTCACATTTTAAAAAAGTTTTTATAGTTTCATTATTGTGTCGTCGTGTTGTCTGTTTCTTGACCTTTCCTTACACTTTGTGCCCAATGCTGTATGAGTGGCAGAAATCAGCCCTCTCACATTCACTTGAAGATATTGCTATTGATTGAATAACATATTTCAAGGTAGAAAGTCTCTCCTGAAAATTTCTGGAATGAGCATATTCTCGGAAGCTCCCAGTCAGTTGCCTTTCATGTAGTTTTAACTTTTAAGCAAGTTTTTTTTATTTAATTATCTCCATACGTTATTGGATATTTTTTGGATGATAGCGGTTAAGCTAAAGATTAGTGCTGGTGTTTGATTTTGACAAATGTTTAGTTTTGTAATACTGTAATTAGTTTTCTTTACATATTTTGCTTTGGCAATTTATTTTTGGGTCCAAGAGGTTCCGGAACGGCGTTCCGGTGCGTTCCCCTGAAATCCAGCCCTGATGATAGCAATCAAAAAATAAAATTAAGAATGGAACTACCAGAAACACTTACACAAGTCAATTGAATAACCTACTGTAGACGAAGTAGAAAGACTTTTGGTCTTTTTTTCCTTGTGGTTTTCCATCAATAAGCGTGTCACATGTATTAGTACTGGCTCCATCGTGGGTACAACAAACACTTCTCTGTAGATACTGTTGTAAGTCTGCTTCAAATTCGTTTATCATACTGTATGCAGTGAAATGAAAGATTCCTTATTGATACTCTAACTTTCATTCGTATTCGTTATCCCCTTCATAACACAATCATCGAAATGTAAACAGGTAAAGTGGATTCTGTAATTAACGGAGCCTCCTTTTTAGGATAACAATACTTGCACGTAAGCAAGTATTATTTTTTGTGTAGCTAAAAAGAACAACATAAGGTCCCTAAATTTTGAGATTATGTGCATTTGTTAAAATGATATAGCTTCTGAACGCTTGTTCAACCCGCAGTGTGTATTCAACTCGGTTCAAGATATTTATAATACAGTAATTTGTTCCATATAATTTAAAAATTGATTATATTAAATTGTTTTGTGTTAGTTATTTGATGTTCCTATTGCACACGGGTTTTTCAATCAAAACTTAATAATTGTTTCATAACCTATTACTGTTGTGTTATAGTATTACCTTTTTGAAAATAAATCAACAATAAAACTGTTAAACCGTGTCAGTTACTGGGTACAAGTAGAGTTAAAGCGGAACGTTCTTTACAACAGGCTACCGGTCAATGGCTGCTTCAGCCAATATGCGACCGATCCCGTATTCGCCCAAACTCTAATGTTTGATTTGAGAACTTGTATTTATAAGAGCTTCATTATAAGGAGACTAACTGTTTTAATGATATATATTGCAACAGATCAGATTTTATTATACTAATAAGGATATAGTGAGTGTGTAAAAATCACAAACAAGTCCATTATGGAGGAGATGAAAAATTATTTATTACACACACAAATAGAGTTTTCAAGAAGGTATATTGTATTATAAATTGTAATGTATTGAAATTTGCAATAATAGTTTATAGTGTTCAATAATATATGGGTTTTACTTGATTGAGGCTACGACTTCAGTACGTGCAACCTCCGATTCCTACCGCCGCTCCCGTCCTGGAGTCCTCTTCGTCCTGGCTTCTTCTTCGCCCTGGCGTCCTCTTTGCCGGCGTCGTCTTCGTCCTGCGACCTCTTCGTCTTGTCGCTCTCTTCTCATATACGTCAAACACATAATGCTTATTATTTTTGCTAAAATAGTTTATTATTAATTTATATGTAAATTGTATCAATCTCAGGATGAATATGGGTATCAATTAAGCTGTATTAGTCGTACACCTTCCACGCAATCTTGAAGTGTCTTTATATTCCCTAACCGGAAATCTTAAACTTACACGAAAAGCACTATACTATATTATAATTCTATCTAAACAATTGACTCACTCGGCTCTGTACGCAGAACTTCGTACCTAATACCAAGGATTATGTTAAGTTATACTTTTCTATGTTCGCTCGAGAATAACTCTCTCACACACGAGCACAACTTCACCTTGCAACTCCCACAGACAGACTGTGTCGATCTTTACTCTACAGAGAATGAATGTTACTGAATTTAGTGTTTTCCGATTGGCTAAACCCAAGTCACATGATTGATGCAATCAACAGATAGAAACTTTTCCAGAAAGAGTTTGTATATATATGCACTAACTTGCATTGAATTATCTACAAATTTTTATGACCCTATTAATGAAAAGTGTTTCAAATTGAGTTTTTCCTACTTAAAAAACCATATTTCTAAAATAGTTATGTACCATAGAGTACACATAAATTGAAGCTATTTACATAAATAATTCCTTGTCAAAGTCTCACGTCGATCGGTTAATTACCGCGGAATATATAGCGATGACACGTTATCACACCCGCACACGCGCACAAATTCACTCAAAAAATACATGACAATAAAGAATATCTTTTTACGAAGAATTTGGTATACCCTACATGCTTATCCATTTCTAAATACAATACTTACGGCTAAAAGAAAAGTATTACATAAAACCAATTTAAACATGAAAATGCTCGTCATCCATGTGGTCTGATACCAACAATATAGCTTATTATCCTGTGTTCCGTTGCAATATATATATATATATATATATATAAATAAAAACACTGTTTTCTATAGCCTGTTTGCTATAATATATATATAATATTTATAAAGTCTTTACCTCAAGATGTTTTCTCCTTATTTGGAACATGTTTCGGGAAGACTTGTGTTCCCATCTTCAGCCTTCCTGATTTTAAGCCTTGTCAGGCACTTGTATGTTGGTTGGCTGTTGCTGTGGTTTCCTGTTGGTGTATGGTGCTTTAAATTGGTATTATTGAGTGCGATTGTGGTGTATATATTAGTATTTTGTGTATTTTCGATGTTGAGTGCTTTGAAAATTGTGTCGTGTTTGGTATTGATTTGTATTTGTTCAGGTATTAATTTGTTTTGCGTTTTATGTTTGTATATTTGTAAATTTTTCTAAATGTTCATTATGATGCATTTGTGTTGTATGTGTTTTCTAAGTATCATGTTAGTTATGTCTGGGAATTCATGTCCAATGTTTATTACATATGTGGCCAAATTAGATTTATATATTTCTGGTTTTTGTATGCGTTTAGGTGTTTAAAACAACGTTTTCTCAGTTGTTTTTGTTTGTTCCACGTAACATTTATTTGTTTGTCTTGACATTCAATTTTGTGTATACCATTGGTTGTTGTATTAACTTTGTTATGTGGGTTATATAGTTTTTGTAAATTTTTTGTGTTAGTTTTGTATGCTATTTTTATGTCTGTGTTTTTAAATAGTTTTGTTAGCTTTGCCATTTTATTATTTATGTACGTGAATGTGGCCCCTTTTTTATTGTTGTTATTTTCAACATATATGTATATACGTAATATATATTTTGCACAAATGCACAACAATAAAAAAGGGGAAAATGGGAACGCATACTTCCCGAAACATGTTCCAAATAAGGAGAAAATGTCTTGAGGTAAATTCATTAAAAATATTATATATATTACTAGCGAGTACCCGGCATGCGTTGCAATGCCATTCAAAGAAAGAAAGTGTTTGTATATATATAATATATAAAGACTTCGTTCGCCTGGTCTTCAATTTAATGCGATAATATATTTAGAACAGAATCTATTCCATTGGGTTGCCATAATAACCAGATCTAATAAGTTGTTTTTTTAAGACTCCAAAGGACCCCCCAGAAGATCGTATCGAAAAAAAACACCTGTCCTATGTTGGTTCTCCCGTTGCGTAAAATATTTGTGCCAAGTTTGGTTGAAATCGGTCCAGTGGTTTAGGAGGAGATGTGGAAGACGCCAAAGAACCCCCAAAAGAACCCCATTGAAAAAACACCTATCCTATGTTGGTTCTCCCTTTGCGTAAAATATTTGTGCCAAGTTTGGTTGAAATCGGTCCACTGGTTTAAGAGGAGTTGTGGAAGACCCCAAAGGATCCCCAAAAGGACCCCCCGAAGTATCATATCGAAAAAACACATATCCTATGTTGGTTCTCCCGATGCGTAAAATATTTGTGCCAAGTTTGGTTGAAATCGGTCCAGTGGTTTAGGAGGAGATGTGGAAGACCCCAAAGAACCCCCAAAAGAACCCCATTGAAAAAACACCTATCCTATGTTGGTTCTCCCTTTGCGTAAAATATTTGTGCCAAGTTTGGTTGAAATCGGTCCAGTGGTTTAGGAGGAGATGTGGAAGACCCCAAAGGACCCCCCAATGGACCCCCTCGAAAAAACACCTATTCTATGTTGGTTCTCCCGTTGCGTAAAATATTTGTGCCAAGTTTGGTTGAAATCGGTCCAGTGGTTTAGGAGGAGATGTGGAAGACCCCAAAGGACCCCCCAAAGGACCCCATCGAAAAAACACCTACCCTATGTTGGTTCTCCCGTTGCATAAAATATTTGTGCCAAGTTTGGTTGAAATCGGTCCAGTGGTTTAGGAGGAGATGTGGAAGACCCCAAGAACCCCCCAAAGGGCCCCATTGAAAAAAATTCCGAAAACCTTCGCGGGCGTGCGCACAACAACTCACCGAAGTTTCATCGCAATCGGATGAATGGTATAGGAACGCATACGGGACAAAGAAAGAAACAAACATTCATTTTTATAGATATAGATATACATCAAGAAACAGACTGTAGCAAAAGTGTTTGACTATATATATATGTGTGTATATGTATATATATATGTGTGTGTGTGTATAGTATATAAATATATATATTTCAATCACTTTCTGCTACAGTCCGTTTCTTGATGTATATAATACTATAATACTTATAACTATTTTACCTCAAGATGTATTTTTTCCTTTAGGGACATGTTTCGGGAAGTATGCGTTCCCATTTTCCCTTTTTTTATTGTTGTGCATTTGTGCCTTTCGGCGAAGGCTGAAGATGGGAGAACAGGATCTCCCGAAACATGTCCCTAAAGGAAAAAATAAATCTTGAGGTAAAATAGTTATAAGTATTATAGTAATATATATATATATATATATATATAGCAACGATACGTTTAGCATAAGTCTATGTATCAACCCCTGACTGAGGTATGATAACATACGAACGCACGTATGAGATGTAAAAGATGTAAATAGTAAAAATAATGTAATAATTAAGCATTAGGTATGAGAGATAATAAAAGAAATAAACGTAGTAATTAATTTTAAATAAATAAATATTTGTAAGTGAGCCTGCGTATGGAATTAAAAGATTAGTTGGTTTTTAAACGCAGCGAAGGGGAGAAAGGAACATGCGCCGACCGGCAAGGGTGACGTCATAGCGACAGGCCGCCGCGTGTGTATCAATCTGCGTGTGTGTGTTAGTGTTAGAGTGTAAACGAAGAACAAGTTGAATTATGCATACGATTGTGGAAAATTTTACACAGTATTTTAAGTACTGAACGAAAACCAGAAGTCACACGAATCACGAGACATATGTAAAAATAAAACTGGCTCCTGGAGCTACAATTGAAGACTAAGTGGTCAATGATCGTGGGAACCGTTCAGCTACCGTGTGGAATTTTGCCATAACTTCTATAGTTTACACACCTTAAGGTTCATAATTTGCATAAATAAAGTTTAATAATGTACCTAACGATTTGTGAAATAATATTTATAAAAACGTGTGCGCTTCAATGAAAGACGCGTAGGTTCTAATTAGCAATTAAATCGACGCGCGGACCTGTTCAATTTTGTCCAAACAGTTTCCAACGGGAATGGAACGACGGCAGCAGTATAAAACCCCAGCGAGCGACACACGCTTTCTCAGATCATTAGCAGACAGTACGTGAAATCCACGCATCTCGCAACCGCGAATTTTACAAATTTAAGTAATGTTTTTAAACTGTATTACATAACTTGAAGTGCGATGCAACCGGCAGTACGTCGGTGAAAGTATTAGTGAAACACGAGTTTATTTAAAAAGACTATAATATCGTAATCTACGAGGAGTTGTAACGTCGATGAACTTCAAGAAGTCCACGTGGAACTTCGAGACATCCACGAGGGACAAGATAAGAAGAGGAGAGGAACCAGAGCTAAATACTAGAGGACGCAGTGACAGCCACATGCAGCTACATCCAGCCGTACATCATCACGACCAGAGGTCCACGTCAGAACTCAGCATCCAGTAGACGGAGAGAGTAATTTCAACGACGCAGAGACAGAAAAGGTGATACCGAAGAGGATCCAAAACTCGAGAGTCCGGATGACGGTAACGACACAGTTTAATGGTTGCAGAATTATGCAGGTGAAGTCAGACATTTATTTAATATTATAAATGACCCTGAGGTCTATCAAAAGAAGGCTCTAGATTCCATATACAAGTTTACATAAACTTTATTATATTTTTATTTTTGATAATGAATAATCAATTAGTTCAAAGAATAATAATTGATAACTGAGAATATAAATTTATTAATCTCATAAATAAATGGTCAGTATAAAACCATATATTATTATATTTTGTATATTTTATTAGATAGTTAAATTCAAGTATGAGAGTTATTTAAATTGAAGATTATTAATTAATTGAGACAATAATAATATAATTAATTAAAATAATAGAATTGTCTGTATTAGTATTTTTAATAAATGTAATTAATTAATTTTTTTATTAAGTGGTATATAATAAAAAAACAACCTTGTCTTAACAAGATTAATTTGCAAATTCGTACGTGTTAATCACGTATTATAATAATATATGTGTTATGTATTATATGTCTGTGTAAATATTCCAGGTCATATATGTCTTAAATATGTCTTAGAATATAAGAGATAAGATTTTAAACACGTTATAATTATGTTATATTCGTATCGAATATAAGGGTTCTAATAGTAATTAACCCACACAAAATAATAAATAATATGATAATTTGAATCTTTTAAATTGTAAACAAAATGAATATGATTTTATTAACACAGTCGTACTAATTTCACAACCAGTACTAAATACTCTGTACTCTTTACTTGTATTAAAATTGTATAATGATATTCACGTGCTTATCCACACTCAATCAACTACCAATGCCTGCGACCTAGCTGGGAAACATCAAGGTAAATACTGCAGATGAGGAGTATGCCTACGAGACGTGGGTAAGTGCGCACAAATGAGTAAGAGCATATGTGCAAAAGTAAGTGTCTAAGGGTAACGTTGTAATATATATATGTATGTATATATATTAATGAACGTGTCAAGCTGTGATTTAGTTGTAATATTTTTGTATCTTATTTTAAATACAACATCAATTTATTTGTTTTAATTCATAAACTGTAACCTTCTACAGAAAACTACAACATAACAAGAGTATGTCAGAGCTCTGTTACCAGTTTGTTTATGAGAAAAAAGAAAATTCGTTATCGTGAATCGTATAAGTAACATGCAGTAAATTAATATTAAATTACAGAGTTTAATGTTTTTTTTATAACCTATAATCATGAGGTTTTCTAAATTAAATACAGTGGCATGACCTGCAAGAGTAAGGTATTTCGAGAATAACCAAAAGATTTGTTGCTCAAAAAAATATTCGAAAATCAGTAATTCAACGTATTATAATAAAAATATACACATAGTAGACTTTAAAAACATAGCGTATTTATTATACACATAGTACACAATAAACAAATACACATATTATTTTGTTTTTATATAGTATCCAAGTCACTTTTTCACAATAATTTAATTACCTTGTATCCGTCAGTGACTTCGTTTTAGCGTTTTTTATATAGACGCGTTTCGTGACATGTGTCACATCATCAGTAATCCTAAACTGATGATGTGAGGCATGTCACGAAACGCGTCTATATAAAAAACGCTAGAACGAAGTCACTGACGGATACAAGGTAATTAAAATACACATAGTACACAATAAACACATAGCGTATTTATTTATAAATATTTAACTGTAACATATATACCCGACTTTCAACTTTATTTACAGTAACAATAGTATCCTCATGAGACTTTATAATAATAAAATTATATTAACAACAACCCATAAACTATTAGACAATTAAAATTTGTTGCTAAATCCCAATGGTTGAGATTTTCAAACAGAGAATAAATATTAATTTTCAAACTATCCTCTTCATTTGGTATTGCCTTATAAAATATCGGTATGGAGAACCATACATGACTTCCATGTTCCAAGATATATATTTAAAATCATTTTCGAAATGAAATATTTCCATAGAAACTACTTCTTTCTACAGCTTTAACCACAGTACTGTGGTCACTAACGAATACCACCTCACGTTAACGCACTCGATTTTCACTGATGATGGTAGTCGATAGCATTGCGGAACCTTCAGGTTTCGTAGAAAACATTGGACCACGCCAAATAGCTCGGGAAGAAATTTTAACAACAAACTACTTCTTTGTTGCCGATAACGTAGTACACATGACATATAAATAATAATTATCCCCTCCCCCTTCATCAACTACAGTATTTCCATTTATAGAAAATTACCCCCACAGTCTTCAACTACCCTCCTCATATATAGATATTTCATCTATGTTTCTACAGTGACTTATTATGATATTCTTTTCAGGATAATTTATTTATCAAAATTAAGTACCGGTACTTTACACTTGTTACAACGTAAAACGTTGCAGGTAAACTACCCTTTCCCCGTAACCGACCTTCACCAAAATTAGTAGACCTTGTGTCCTCTACAACTCAAGCACGTATGCAAAAATTTATTTAATTCTGTTTTAATTTACGGCAGTTATTGTTCGTCATAAAAAATTATCCTTGTTAAAACATGAAACGTTGTAGGTGAACTACCCCTTCCCCTTAACCGATCTTTACAAAACTCAACAAGCCTTAAGTCCTCTTTAATTCGAGGACGTATGGTAAAAAATATTTGATTCTGTTTGAATGTGCGGTAGTTATCGTTCGCCATAGAAAAAATTACCCTTGTTAAAACATAAAACCTTGCATGAGTTGTAGAGGACTCAAGTCCTATTGATTTATTGAAGATCGGTTACGGGGAAAGGGTAGTTTACGTGCAACGTTTAATGTTTTAACAAGAGTAAAGTACTTAATTTTGATAAATAAAGTATCCTGAAAAGAAGATCATAATACTCCACTGTAGAAGCGCTGATGAAATATGTATAAATGATTAGGGTAGTTGAAGGCGCCATTGGGGAGGGGGTAATTTTCTATAAATGAAAATGATATATGTTGGGGAAGGGGATAATTATTATTTATATGTCATGTCTACTACGTTATAGGCAACAAAGAAGTAGTTTGTTGTTAAAATACCTTCCCGGACTGTTTGGCCGTGGTCCAGTGTTTTCTACAAAACCAGACGTTTCGGCAGTGTTATCGACTGCCATCGTCCGTGAAAATCGAGTACGCTAACGTGAGGTGGTATACATTAGTGACCACACAGTACTGTAATTAAGGCTGAAGGAAGAAGTAGTTTCCATGGAAATATTTCATTTCGAAAATGATTTTAAATATAAATCTTGGAACATGGAATTCGTGTATGTTTCTCCGTACCGATATTTCCAACAAGGCATAATTAAAACTCCATAAAAAAGTGTTAATTTTCAAAACTGTAACCCGGAATACACTGCTTACGAAGGTGTTGGTAAATTTCTCTGTTTGGAATGTTTAGCGTACGTGAACCCGTCTTTGTTAGCGTCGGATTAAAATAACCGGTCTCTGTCAAAAGCGAGAGGATGTATTCAGCTTCTGCACGGGTACAGTTACAATTGGGTGCCATTGCGTGTTTGTATATTTTGAATACAATCTTCGGTGTATGTCTCTCAACTTTTATTGTAATATTTTCCCAATCTAATAATTTTGAAACTAGTCTCCTTAGTTCTGTCTTGGAACATAAACTACTTAGTTCTGTTAAACCGTCCTTGGTGTTCCAGTAGTCCTTCAGCTCTCCAGTCTGCAGGAAACTCATTACCGACAACGTTCTGTAGATATTTTCTCCGGAGCCCTGTACTTTGTATCCGTTGTAATAATCCTTCACTTCGTCATGCCTGTGCGAAACATTGAACTTGTTTAAAGTTTCTCTTACCTCTACTTCTGTCAGCCCGTAATAAGTGACAAACGGATGATTTTCCAGAAAAGGAAAATGTATAATATCACGATGATCTAGGAAAAATGATGCTGACAGATGTAAGCGATCGTTTATGAACCCTCTTTCTAAATATGTGTTATTTACCAAAAGCTTAAACAAAAAATCTTTGACAAAGTTCACAGTTTTGAGTGTCTCAAAATATGGATAGCTTTTTGACAATAATCTCCAAACTAGAGCGTCCAGCTCATCAATCAAAACTATTACTTTTTTATTAAAGTGCATGTACAACATTTCTGATAAATACACTAAACTTTCCTTTAATTTGTCTTGTGATAAGGATATGTAAAAGTTTCTGTTATTACGTAACGATATGCAGTATTTATCCCTATCGTCCAAGCGGGCACTATTTAATAGGTAATTGTGTTGTACAAATGATTCATGCATTACACGTCTGAAGGCACGTAAAGCAAGATAATGAGTAACATTAGTTACATTTATTTTCTTGAAAGTTAGAAAAATTACAGGGTACTTCCCGCAGTGCAAGTTAAAAAAAGTGTTACTTAACTTGAAAATATTCAGATTGTGTTTTTCAAATAGCCTGCAACCCTCAGTCTGATTGGAAGTTATCAGACCGTTTTCTGGTTGCAAGAAAGCCTTGAGCATTTTTAAATTCGTTGTCTTGCCAAAACCCTCTGGTGCAGTTACACGAACAATCCGGGATTCCGTATTGAAGAAATCCCTTATGAACAACGATTTGTCAACGAAACAGTCTGATTTTAAGACGCCTTTGAATCTTGATCCCTTTGCAATACATTTTGTTTTCATTGTCGCCTAAAACAAATCAATCGAATTAATTTTTAAATTATGTATTAAATTTTTAGTTATTCATATTATTCAAAGTTTATGGAATATTAATTAAATTGAATCGTTTTAAAACTACCATACGTTTATTATAATTCTATATTAAGCATTGTTTGATGGTCTTAAAACCACATAAAACTTGCAATGGATAAATATTAAATTCACCATCATAATTCATCATAATTTTAATCATGTTTTTACGTACGTTTTTGACATATAGTAAAATTTGTTCTGTAACAAAATGGCGATGAAGTCATCAAAAACTATTAATAATTTATAAAATCAATTGCTAATTAATGAATGACATATTTACTGGAAAAATTACAAATAAATTGAACAATGTAGGTCTAGACATAGGGAATGAATAAATTAATAATAAATGTAGCAAAACATTGTAGCTCTCAAGTATAAAGTTCATGCTTACACTGGTGAAAGTATATTGTAATCATAATTTTGCATTTGTTCAACAAGACTTTGGAAATAGTTTGCACTTTTCCCAAAAAATCTTCATGAAAAATAATAACATGAAGAAAAAATCTAGACTACAATGATATGAGAATTATCTAAAAATGTTATAAAATTTAAAATATGCGTTATCTGTAGAACAGAATACATTCACCGCACTGAAACAAAGTGAGGCGTATAGCGGCCCATCCACATACGGTTATCCTTGCAAGTTTCTTGACTGGCAAGTCTAGAGCAGTTTCCTTGTCAAGGCTCGAACAGCCTCGACCAATTTCTTCCCAAGCCTCGTCAAGGATCCTTGTCAGTTTTTGTAGTGGATGGGCGCACGCAACATGGCAAGGCAAGGCCAACAAAATGCTTCCGACAAGGATACTTGCGGGATTCAAACCATTTGGAAGTTTTCACTTCAAATCACGTCAGTTTTTTCCGGCGCGTGCGCTGTACACCACAGACGGTCCGTCAAGGTCACATACGCTTGCGCCATTTACAACTCGTACAGTTTGTTTTGTAGGTATTGGTTTGTCTATTGTGTGTTATTGTATATTTATTTACTGTGAACTATTTATTTATTATATAACCGCCTTCAGTCATACTAAGGTAATTTCGGTAATTATCTGCATCATATAATAGGAATTCATATTATAAATTTACGGGACTGTATAAGTTCCTTTGCAAAAACCTACTTTGCGACCAAAACCTATTTTTTCTATTTGCTTTCAAACACTTTGCTAAAATTACAGCAAAAACAGGCTATTTGACGGTTTTGAACGGGAGGCATATTGAAAACAACGACTGGATCACTGCAAGTTTACTTGTAAATGGATGGGCAGTTTCAAAGAAACTTGCAAGGAAATGTGCCGAGCCTGTTCGAGACTTGCTGAAATTTGTCGAGGCTGTAGCAGCCTGTTCAAGACTTGGCAAGCCTTGTCAGGGCTTCTCACATTTGCTTGGCAGGTTTACGTTATAATGGATGGGCCGCTTAGGGGAAGCAAATGTTTTATCGCCGATAGGCTTTAATAATTATTAAGGCAGCAGCTAATCTAAACGTCATACCAGCATACAACTTAAGGGTGGCCGACAATGCGGTTCTCTTTTGTAGAAACATCAGAAGACTTGCCAAAGTTAATAAAGTAGTAAAAAATTTGGGTGATATCTCTGTTGGTCGTAACAGCGGGTTGATGAAGAACACCTGTCAATGTGTGTGTATCTATCGATGGTGAACATGCAGAGCACTGGAAATTTATTCAAACAAACTTGGGCCTATGGTTGTACATACACTATTGTCTATGAAGTGAGGACTCACAATTACACTGTATACGGGCATTATCATTGTCACTTCTTCAGAGCAGACGTGTCCAAACCACGGCCCGCGGGCCGGATCCGCCCGGCAAGGGTCATTGTTCGTTCCGTGGCAACCCGTTGCTGCGTGCAGTTTTTAAATAGACCGTCAAAATACTAAAAATATTATAACATTTTACTAAATAACTAAATGAGAAATAAGTATAAAATCAAATTACAGGGCTTACTTGTCTGAAGAACACTAGAAATCCCTTCTAGTGATAAGAGCATCAAAATTTGCCCCAAAATGGGCAGAAAATATATGTCAGAATCAACTCCACACATCTCATACGTACATAAGAATTATTTTTGAATGCTATTTTTTTCTTACTTTCATTTATATTATTTTGAATAAATGAATGTTTCCTTTCGATGAGTCTGAATAATTTTTATTTAAATACCTATTTTATTGATTTGATTATTACGCCAACTTAAAAAAATAAGTTTTCTATATACACAGTGTGTATTACACACACACACACATATTACAACGGTACACGTTGCTATCGTTTAATGTATTTTAATTGGTGCTGTGTTTATACTCACCAAACATTTATATATAACATTACTAACAACGTGTATGTATCATTGGATTTCAGGTGTAATTATAATAAGAGTAGTCCTTTTATAAATCGTATTATGTTTTCATTTATTAATTCAAACCAACATAATAAAAATAATAATATAATAGTAGTGATTAATTCGCTATACGATATTCATTATCTATTATTTTTGAAGTTCTTTACTTGCCGTATTATCATCACAAAAATATATTTTATATCTTACATATTATATTATCAATTCTAGTTAAAAACATTTCTTGGATATATTAAAGTTTTTCGACTACTCAGT
Source organism: Magicicada septendecula (assembly GCA_034769895.1). NCBI lineage: Eukaryota > Metazoa > Arthropoda > Insecta > Hemiptera > Cicadidae > Magicicada > Magicicada septendecula. The sequence goes on from CM068367.1 coordinate 1,399,479,147, forward strand.
CTGAATGTGTGCTTTTTAAATTTGTTAATACATTCTTATTCTATACTTGAAATACCTTTTACGGCTTTATACTCATTTTTGTACACTTAATTGATTATTTCCAATTACTTTACTTTATGTACTTTCAATACAAAAATTTAAATGAATTAATTCGCGTTAATTTTCCAAGCAAGGATTTAAACTATTCTTACAGTGCCTGTTCAATCGTTAGAGAAAAATAATTAAAAAATATTCTGACTACACGTAAATTACATTCTCTTATTTTTATCTACATAGTTATTCTTTAATTTTAAAGAATGTTTTTATTAAAGTCTTTCATTGTCTTTATTCTTTAATAATGATAAAATGGTTTTTCGTCACCTTAAATTCTGCAGATTGTCCCATGTCCTCCAGTGGTCCTTCGGTCCTCTCCTCCTGGAGGTCCTCTTGTCCTTTCTGGTCTCGCTGCTCGTTCTCCCGTCTCTCGTCCTTCATGGTACATCGGCTGCTGTAGCTTGTAATGACGTTTTGCTCTGGATCGGTTGCTGTTGTGCTGGAACCGTCTCTAGTGCTCTGTGTCTCGTTCCTCTGCTAGTAGTTCTCTCGCCATCTGTCTAGAGTTGATGTTCTTAGTTGTCGATTGCTCGTAGACGTCCGACGATCTTTGTTACGGTACTTTTTAATTTATTGTTTTACATTACTACTTGAAATCAAAACATTTCCCGTAATACTTTACAGTTACGATATAAAAGTCTTGTTGATACAGACATAGCGTCTAACTCTGTCCAAAAGTAATTAAAATTTCGCGTCTCAGACGGGCATAGCGTACCGCCACGACTGATGACTGATTGAAGAGAGATTTTGTCTCTCCTGGGCTCGTATTTATATCCACCAAGAAAACCACACCTGTCGGCTCAGGAATAAGCCTGTCGGAAACTGAACCATGGCGTGAGTGGCCCCACTCTCGTCTCAATTCACATTTTCACACTTTTTCGCCAATCGCACGGTCTTGTGCGGATTTAAAGGTGATCTAAGATTGTCTAATTTAATTACACATATGATATGTAATTATCATAATTATCGCATCATTAGTGTAATTATACTGCTTTAAAAATCGCACAGAATTCGCACTGATTGTCCGAATTACGTAGCATTCGCACTGCACATGTGTCTGATTTTTACGCATTTTGAAAAGTTTTTACATTCTTTCTAACATTTATGGTTTGCTTAATATTAAATATATTCTTAATTTAGCATTTACTTGGGGTGAGGTTGCAAACTTTCAGGCTCAAACAGGCTTCACGCACACACACTATTTACTTGTGTACACGCTTACAGCGGTAATCGCGTGATATTTCTTCTTGATCCCTGTTTGAAAGCCAGCTTCCAATTTCACACCTGCTCGTCTATTACATATTATAAAAATTAAATTAAATATTTATTTTATTACATATATGCGCATTACAGCCTATGCTTGTATTGTCGCAATATACATATGTTGTTGGCCCCCCTGATTTCCAAGATTTTTCAATTCGGCCCTCGAGAGAAAAAGTATGGAGACCCCAGCTCTAGATAATAGGAATTGATTATGCCTGTTCCGGCTTGGCAAGATTAGTGTGTCCATCTTGCTTTAGTACGTCCTGAATCTCTTTGATCACTTACTGTAATCTCTAGTCCCGAGCTTCTCTGACAATCTTACCATTCGGCTCCCTATTGAATGGTCTACTCCTTCACCGCGATATTCTATTAATGTCAATTTTCTGAAAATATACTGTGTCCTTTCTTTATGTAGACATCCCTATTACTACCTCTTAATCCATATACTGCCACCGACCCCAGAAAAATTTGTGTTTGGACAATTACAAGCTAAAACACCAGTAGGTGAGGAAATCTAACAATCTGCATTGAATTGTATATAAGTAGGTCCGTAAAAATGCACAGGAACGTCAGTTTATAACCGTAATTACGGTAGTAGCCGGTTACGCACTATCCATCGCCGCTGTCCAGCATGCCCGACGTCGGTGATGGATGTGCGCACCACGCTATCGTGAAACTTGTCCAGCGTGCCAGACGTTCTTTAGTTCTCGTCGTGTTTAGTAAAAACCATTTTATTGATTTTTTCAGTATTAAAATTAAAAAATCGTTCTGATAATTATATTTGTTGAAAATCTGCCGATTTCATGTAATCTGCCTAAGATGCGTCTCACAGAAATTTATTTAATTTATATTTTTCGATGAATTTTGATGTTATTTCACGGACTCTTATTTCTATTATCAATTGTAATTAAATCATATTAATAATAACAGTATTTAAAATAATAACTGCTAATGTTATGTAAATGTATTATGTGAACAAATAATAAACTAAAGTAAATATTAAATTGAAATTTTATCTGTATCGTTACTTATTAAATACAAACTAAAGAATGAATGTAATGAATGTAAAATTAAACAGTAAACATTTATTAGACGAATGTGCTCTAAAAACCATGTACTGTACTTGCTAGAAAATGACGATTTGATAGACAGCAAACGACGCATGATCAAACATGCACGATGCACGATGCCTTGACATCTGTCAACACTACACACGATCAATCCGAACGTCGTGCGGTTTGACCTGATGGACTTGCTGGACTCATTTTTCGTCCTGCACATCCTTCAAAAAATACACGACGAGCGGATGGATGTCAAAGCTACGCACTGTCGTTTTTGACTTGCTGTCCGTCATGACGGCCTGCGGGTATGGTTACTGTGTAGCCGGCTTAACGAGATATTTTGTTCTGTCTGTGGTGAAAGATGAAAAGAGCGGATATTACGGAAAGAGAGAATTGAGATGTGTGTAAATGAAATAATAGGGTGAACATGATGATGGGACAAATGTAGAACAGGAATGTGCCGACTAGATAGAAAAATTAAAAGGAAGTTACCTTAACAATTCAACAGGAAAAACATCAGTATGCAGGTCTTCGATATACTAAGGACAGAAATATGCGGACTGCCCCAATTCATCGTGCATCTAAAAAGTTATGGGAAAAAATGATTTGCAAGAACACGATGTGCGTGCGTGAGATACTTCTCAGAGTAAGTTACTTACGTATAGATGCACCAGCATTCTTCTTTAGATATACCCAGCTTTAAATATACGTTGAGACTTAAAGGCGTTGAAAATATTCGCAAGAAATAACACATTTAAATTAAAAGATTCTTATGCGAAAAATAAAGTCTAGAATAAAGTCAGAACACTGTCGTGCGCGACCACACAGTTTACTTATTTAGCTCACAAACGTCATTTCTAATATGGGAATAGTACTTCACAAGGAATTGTAGCAACTGAAAAAACATTTTGTCAGTTTGCGTGTGTAACGCACCTCCCGTAGGCGGACCGGGTCATTTTGTTTGCTGGGGTTTCCGTACCTTAGATCAGTTGATTCCATTGCATCTAGCAGTGCCTCGTCTGCCCATGGTTTGTCAGTTTGCTTGTTTAACGCCCCTCCCGTAGGCGGACCGGGTCATTTTGTTTGTTGGGGTTTCCGTACCTTAGATCAGTTTATTCCATTGCATCTGCCAGTGCCTCGTCTACCCATGGTTTGTCAGTTTGCGTGTGTAACGCCCCTCCCGTAGGCGGACTGGGTCATTTTGTTTGTTGGGGTTTCCGTACCTTAGATCAGTTTATTCCATTGCATCTGCCAGTGCCTCGTCTACCCATGGTTTTTCAGTTTGCGTGTGTAACGCACCTCCCGTAGGCGGACCGGGTCATTTTGTTTGTTGGGGTTTCCGTACCTTAGATCAGTTTATTCCATTGCATCTGCCAGTGCCTCGTCTACCCATGGTTTGTCAGTTTGCGTGTGTAACGCCCCTCCCGTAGGCGGACTGGGTCATTTTGTTTGTTGGGGTTTCCGTACCTTAGATCAGTTTATTCCATTGCATCTGCCAGTGCCTCGTCTACCCATGGTTTGTCAGTTTGCGTGTGTAACGCACCTCCCGTAGGCGGACCGGGTCATTTTGTTTGTTGGGGTTTCCGTACCTTAGATCAGTTGATTCCATTGCATCTACCAGTGCCTCGTCTGCCCATGGTTTGTCAGTTTGCGTGTTTAACGCCCCTCCCGTAGGCGGACCGGGTCATTTTGTTTGTTGGGGTTTCCGTACCTTAGATCAGTTTATTCCATTGCATCTGCCAGTGCCTCGTCTACCCATGGTTTGTCAGTTTGCGTGTGTAACGCCCCTCCCGTAGGCGGACTGGGTCATTTCGTTTGTTGAGGTTTCCGTACCTTAGATCAGTTTATTCCATTGCATCTGCCAGTGCCTCGTCTACCCATGGTTTGTCAGTTTGCGTGTGTAACGCACCTCCCGTAGGCGGACCGGGTCATTTTGTTTGTTGGGGTTTCTGTACCTTAGATCCGTTTATTCCATTGCATCTACCAGTGCCTCGTCTGCCCATGGTTTGTCAGTTTGCGTGTTTAACGCCCCTCCCGTAGGCGGACCGGGTCATTTTGTTTGTTGGGGTTTCCGTACCTTAGATCAGTTGATTCCATTGCATCCACCAGTGCCTCGTCTGCCCATGGTTTGTCAGTTTGCGTGTTTAACGCCCCTCCCGTAGGCGGACCGGGTCATTTTGTTTGTTGGGGTTTCCGTACCTTAGATCCGTTTATTCCATTGCATCTGCCAGTGCCTCGACTGCCCATGGTTTGTCAGTTTGCGTGTGTAACGCCCCTCCCGTAGGCGGACTGGGTCATTTTGTTTGCTGGGGTTTCCGTACCTTAGATCAGTTGATTCCATTGCATCTACCAGTGCCTCGTCTGCCCATGGTTTGTCAGTTTGCGTGTTTAACGCCCCTCCCGTAGGCGGACCGGGTCATTTTGTTTGTTGGCGTTTCCGTACCTTAGATCAGTTTATTCCATTGCATCTGCCAGTGCCTCGTCTGCCCATGGTTTGTCAATTTGCGTGTGTAACGACCCTCCTGTAGGCGGACCGTGTCATTTTGTTTGTTGTGGTTTCCGTACCTTAGATCAGTTATTCCATTGCATCTACCAGTGCCTCGTCTGCCCATGGTTTTTCATCGGAACCTCCTTCTCCTCCTCCCAGCCATATCGGACCGCCTGTTATATGATGTAAAACACGCATAATCGGGATTCCGTACTAAACAAAATTGTGATGAAGTCTTCAAGAATACTTATCAACCTAAAATTATGATTTGTTTATTTTCCAATATGAGCATAGAAATATGGTATTTATTATGAGACAAGTGTTATATGGTTCAATGCTCATAGTCTTCTTCTTCTTCGTCTTCTACACTTCAGAGATTAGGCAATGTGCCTGTTCCGACTCTACATTATCAGATCCATTTCTTTCTTGGCCTTCTTACAACCCTTCTTCTAGAAGGCGTGTACTTGTTTATAATTACTGATATTCTATCTTCATCCATGCGACTTAAATGCTGTCTCCATTTTCCCATGTATTCTTCAACTTTCTCATTTAGATTGTATATGTATATATAGGTATATATATATATATATATGTAATATTTAATATTTATAATGAATTTACTTTAAGATATATTCTCCTCATTTGAAACATGTTTCGGGAAGCTTATGTTCCCATTTTCAGCCTTCCTGATTTTGAGTCTAGTGAAGTTCTTGTGTGTTGATTGGTTGTTATTGTGGGTTTTGTTGGCCTCTGGTACTTTAAATTGGTATTATTGTGTGTGATTATGTTGTATGCATTAGTATTTTGTGTATGTTTGGTGTTGAGTGCTTTGAATATTGTGTCGTGTTTTCTATTGATTTGTATTTGTTCGGGTATTAGTTTGTAAAACATAAAACACAAAACACACTAATACAGATCAATACAAAAGATGACACAATTTTCAAAGCACTCAAAATCTAAAATACACAAAATACAAATACATACACCACAATCACGCACAATAATACCAATTAAAGTACTAGAGGCCAACAAGAATCCACAATTGCAAGCAACCAACACACAAGTACTTCACTGGACTCAAAATCAGGAAGGCTGTAAATTGGAACACAATGCTCCCCAAAACGTGTTCCAAATAAGCAGAAAATATCTTGAGGTAAATTCATAATAAATATTAAATATATTATATAAATCAAGAAACAAACTGTAGCAACAAGTGTTTGAATTTCCAGTACGCTCCAATACGCAAATAATTATATACTGGACATTTTCCGTAGTAAGCCATAACATTTTTTTTGGTAGTAGATAACCTTAGGTTGTAGTATTGTCGTCCCAGATTATGTAGTCTGTACACAGAGCGTAGCAAGTTCATTGTTTTGTAGTTTGCTAATAATAATGATATTGATTTAGAGTTGAAAATGATTGATGGTAATGGTGGTGGACTTAGTTAAAGAAATTGTATTAATACAGACAAATTAGCATTGGAGTGGACACAGCGTACAAATAATAACTATGAGCTTACCTTTTGTTCTTCCGTTGCACTAGTAGGCGCTACTGTCAATAAGTAACTGTTTATTGTTACTAAATAATACACCGACGTGAAGACAAACATTTCCACCCTAGATGAAATTAAAAATATATTTATTATTATTTTACAAACTGATGATTTTCAAGAAAGTAGTGCTACTAATATGTGACAACAGACATTATAATAACAATGTACAATAAATCATTTAATTTTTAACAACGATGCGTGTCACATATTAATAAAGATAAAACGACATTCCAAAATATTAAAATTGTCAATAAAAAAAGATATGTATAGAATGAGGGTAATTGTAATTTAAAATACAGTACAGACAATTATTATAAAAGAGGAGCCGATTAATACTATTTGTTACTATTTTAAGACTTCTAATCGTTTATTAAATAAAATGTCTATTCGCGTTGAATATTGGTAACGGATAGCAATCAGTGGGACTGTAGCTTACACAACTTGTAACGCTTTTTTGTAACCACCACGTGTTTGAATTTTAAACAATTTTTCAAACAAAATAAATAGCTTTTTACCCGCCTGTAACGTAAATAATACATGTACAAACAGTGAGATTTATATTTTAATACACTCTTATGCGCTGTTCGCAAACGATTTTTTTTCATTTTCTTGCATTCTCATATTTAGTAGTTATGAGCATCATCGACATTTATTACAAACATAATATGTAGTTCCCAATGTTTTAAACATTGTGTTTTCAAGTAAATAATACATATTATTAAGAAGCCACTTTTTACTTCCATGTTCCATAAGGGAATGGAAGTATGTTGGTGGCGATATAAATCGTGTTCGAGATAATGGCTGATTCTGATTGTACTACCCTCAAAACATGAAGAAAAGTAATTTTTCGAGTGTCTGTCTGTAGAATGTTTTCTATGGCGAACGATGACTGTCGTAAATTCAAACAGAATCAAATAAATTTTTGCATATATGCCTAAGTTGTAGAGGCCTGTTGATTTTGGTGTAGATCGGTTAAGGAGAAGGGGTAGTTTACCTTAGACTTTTTATATTTTAACAAGAGTGAAGTATTTAATTTTGATAAATAAAGTATCCTGAAGAGAAGGTTATAATAATTCACTGTAGAAAGGTAGATGAAATATCTATAAATAAAAATGATCGTTGAAGGTGGAGGGGATAATTTTTTATATGTGTACTACGTTATCGGCAACAAAGAAGTAGTTTGTTGTTAAAATCCCTTGCCGGGGTGTTTGGCCGTGGTCCATTGTTTTCTGCAAAACCAGACGTTCGGCAGTGCCGTCGACTCCCATCATTAGTGAGTGTCGAGTGCGCTTGCGTGAGGTGGTATACGTTAGTGACCACAGTACTGTGGTTAAGGCTGAAGCAAGAAGTAGAACCTATGGAAATGTTTCATTTCGAAAATGATTTTAAATATAAATCTTAGAACATGGAAGTCATGTATGGTGCTCAATACCAATATTTCCTAGGGTTGTGCAAATTTGCAACCTTATCACCAGCCACCACTGGAGTGTAGTACGCCTCGACGACCAGTGGTTTACAAGTGGAAGAAAAGCTTCAAAGACAGTTTCCTGAGCACACACTCGCCACTGATAAAATGAATTCAGCCCGAGGTGTTCACCTGTTTGTTTTACATTTTCCTGCATACTCACCTTTAGTTATCATCAGCATCATCACCATCATCATCATCCTCATATATTACGAATGTAATTGTACCACTGTGTTTGTATTCTGTAACAACATACATAAAACTCCTCCTCCTATGGCGCCACAGACCGAAGCTGAGCCTTAGTCTCCTCTATTCTGACCATTCAGCTCTCTTTATCAGTAGCAAAAGACCTCCATCCTCGCACTTCCAACATCTCTCTTGCATCTACAGCGACAGTATCTTCCCATCTTTTCCTTGACGGCCTTTTAGTCTTTTGCTATTGTGACGATTTCATTAATAAAAATATGTTAATTAATTAAGTTGATAATATATAAGCGAAGAAATTTTAAATTCTTAATAAAATCTCACATTGTAAACTAAATCTTATGGCAATCATTTAATAATAATAATATTTAATATAAGACTAATAATAATAAAATTAAAAGGGAATGGAATTGTACAGAAAGGGTAAAGCTTATTAATTTATCCTGCATAAACAAGAACTGACCAGAATTAACTTGTTTTCTGACCCCTAAATAAACTAAGTATTATTGTAAATTTGTTATTATTTAAATAATTAATTAAGACCATTGTTACGTACTTTGATAACTTCTGCAACTAAGAATATCACGATTTAATTATTTAATCAACCATTGTCCTTTATTTAAAATTAGAAACACGGAAAGTAGAGGGAAAATAAGGGTTCTGACCAACAAAGGATGCCGCCGTTCCCACGGTCTAGATCAAAGAGATGCCGCCGTTCCCACGGTCCAAGATTTTTTCCCACGCTCTCCCCACCACCGCTGGACCACAGCATCCCAAAGGACCGCGAATTTCCGCGAATAAATTTTTTTATTTTTTTTTAATTTGATATTTTTATTTTTTTAATTAAATTGATTTGCATATCCGCGAATATATGCAGCCTTTCGCGAGCCTAAATCACTTTCACTTTCTAATTTCCGCGAATATAATTTTTTATATGCCGTCTTTCGCGAGCCTAAATCACTTTCACTTTCTACTGGACCGCGAATTTCCGCGAATAAATTTTTTTAATTTGATATTTTTATTTTTTTAATTAAATTGATTTGTATATCCGCGAATATATGCCGCCTTTCGCGAGCCTAGATCACTTTCACTTTCAATCAGCTGGACCTGCAGCATCCGCGAATTTCCACCAATAAAATTTCGCGCGCCAAGTTCAAATATATGCAGCCTTTCGCGAGCCTAGATCAAAGAGATGCCGCCGTTCCCAATTTTTTTATTTTTTTTATTTGATATTTTTATTTTTTTAATTAAATTGATTTGCATATCCGTGAATATATGCCGCCTTTCGCGAGCCTAGATCACTTTCACTTTCTACTGGACCACAGCATCCGCGACTTTTTCGCTGATCTGTGTCAAGATCCGCGACTTTTTCGCGTATCTGGACCACAGCATCCGCAATGTATATTAAATCTATATGATCAGGTTTACCAACCTATGTATGGGTTCAAACTTGATATGTGTGTGTATTATAGTGTATATTAAAATATATGATCAGGGTTACCAATCCTGCATTATTGTGTGTGTGTGTATAGAACAGACCTGTCAACATTTTTCTTCGGTGGGAAATTCAAACTATATTATAGTAAATTGTTGACGACGACTTCGATATCAACTCTCTCCCCCCTCCTCTCTCTTTGTCTCTAGACACAGTTGTCATCAGTTTTACATAAGCGTCGTGCTACTTATGGATTATTGTAATTAGCGATACTAAAATGTAATCACCAGGAAATATATATTTATCACCTACCTCGTGGCGTCCTTTTTTGACACATGACAGTCATTGACTACGATTTAGAAATTAATATACTGCCAAGTCTGTGTGTGTGTGTGGTAAAGTGTTACGCATAAAAAAATCTCCTTGAAATAAGGTATTTTCAAAAGTTTTGTGTACACACACATTGTATAATAATTTTCGTAATTGTAAGATACAACCTGCAAATTATTAAAATGTCTCTCTCACACATTTCTGATTACTATACAAATAATTGGATGCATATTCGAAGATTTCCCTTATTCAAACGATTTGTATGTGTGTACACGAACTTAAATACAGACGATTGTAATTTTAAAAATTCATTTTTTGCATTAAATATATATCGTAAACAATGAAATAATAATATTTCGTCATTGTAAGATTTTAATAAAACAATTATCAGTTTAAATAATAATTTTCATGATTGTAAGATACAACCTACAAATTATTAAAATGTCTCTCTCACACACATTTCTGATTACTATACAAATAATTGCATGCATATTCGGAGTACGTTGACAGTGAAACAAGTCTATGCACACACACACACACACACACACACACACACACACACACACACACATACACACAACGATACTGAATTAGATATAGTTATTATTCGCTAAATTAAACCAGAGGTCATTAACCTTGTGCACAACGTCCCACATTCTAATTTCACACCTGCTAGTCATTAGCAGTGATTAGGATTATAAAGTATTTACTCTAAAAACGGACAACTCTACTTTCTAATTTGACACCTGTCAAGCACTAACACCGCTTACAGTAATTACTCTAAAAACGGACACACACACACACACACACGTGCTTTCCCCACTACAGAGTACACTATATATACGCTAAGTAAATTAGCGGCAATTTCTTATTTGTCGACTTGTACTGCACGTATTACGTGTCTTTCAGTATACACATCTTCTTTTGAAAGACTGTTTGTACGTCTTCAGTGTAGACAACGCACATACTAGTTTGGCTGATACTGTCTTCCAGTATACACATCTTCTTTTGGTAAGTGTATAGATTTTATTTAAACGTAAAAATTATCAAGTGCATTATTTATTGAATTTAATACATGTGTGTGTGTGTACGCGTGTGTGTATGATCAAATTACAATTTCTGAAAATATATTCTTACTGTATTTTTATAGTGGCAATTTCTCACCAACGTGTGCTGATACATCGTGAAATCTCTACATCTGTTTTTTAATAGTTGAAAGACTGTTTGTACGCCTGTAGACAACTAGACTCTAGACTGTAGACAACGCACATACTAGTTTTTTGGTAAGTTGTACAGATTTTATTTAATTTTAATGTATGTGCAGATTTTTATTTAAACGTAAAAATTATTTGCATTATCAAGCGTGTTATTGAATTTAATACATGTGTGTGTGCGCGTGTATGTGTATGATCAAATTATTATGGAGTGGGTTATACAAATAATAATAAAGTGTGTGTAATATATATACATTTATTAAAATACATACACACAGCTCCAAGATTATATTAAACAGTTTTACAATTAAAAATACATACACAGCTCCAAGATTATATTGTTACAAGTATGAAAATATATCTAAACTAATATTTACAATTTAAAAAAAAAAAAACATACACAGTTCCAAGATTATACTGTTACAAGTATTAAAATATATCTAAACTAGTTTTACAATTAAAAATACATACACACACATAGCTCCAATATTATAATGTTACAAATATGATGAAAATATATATATATTTAAAACTAGTATTTACAAAATATGTATAAAATAAGACTTAAACACGTCTATGTACTGTGTTGGACAATGGTGTATATTCTACAAGCGAATCATGTAGTATCATACAGTAGGCGGTTGTCTGTCTAGGAAAATTCATTGACGATTCAAATTCTAAACGTACATCAACTACTGAAGACTTAAGTGTTTCGTCTTGCTTGCTACAATCGAAAACAACCAGCGGGGCTTTTGATTTGAATAATTCCGGTGTCAGTACTGGGCTACCGTCTAAACGGTGGTAATACGAACTTTGAAAACTGCTGTACATATTGTACAATAATGCAAAACGGTCTTTCCCGTCTAGATCAAAGAGATGCCGCCGTTCCCACGGTCCAAGATTTTTTCCCACGCTCTCCCCACCACCGCTGGACCACAGCATCCCAAAGGACCGCGAATTTCCGCGAATAAATTTTTTTATTTTTTTTTAATTTGATATTTTTATTTTTTTAATTAAATTGATTTGCATATCCGCGAATATATGCAGCCTTTCGCGAGCCTAAATCACTTTCACTTTCTAATTTCCGCGAATATAATTTTTTATATGCCGTCTTTCGCGAGCCTAAATCACTTTCACTTTCTACTGGACCGCGAATTTCCGCGAATAAATTTTTTTAATTTGATATTTTTATTTTTTTAATTAAATTGATTTGTATATCCGCGAATATATGCCGCCTTTCGCGAGCCTAGATCACTTTCACTTTCAATCAGCTGGACCTGCAGCATCCGCGAATTTCCACCAATAAAATTTCGCGCGCCAAGTTCAAATATATGCAGCCTTTCGCGAGCCTAGATCAAAGAGATGCCGCCGTTCCCAATTTTTTTATTTTTTTTATTTGATATTTTTATTTTTTTAATTAAATTGATTTGCATATCCGTGAATATATGCCGCCTTTCGCGAGCCTAGATCACTTTCACTTTCTACTGGACCACAGCATCCGCGACTTTTTCGCTGATCTGTGTCAAGATCCGCGACTTTTTCGCGTATCTGGACCACAGCATCCGCAATGTATATTAAATCTATATGATCAGGTTTACCAACCTATGTATGGGTTCAAACTTGATATGTGTGTGTATTATAGTGTATATTAAAATATATGATCAGGGTTACCAATCCTGCATTATTGTGTGTGTGTGTATAGAACAGATCTGTCAACATTTTTCTTCGGTGGGAAATTCAAACTATATTATAGTAAATTGTTGACGACGACTTCGATATCAACTCTCTCCCCCCTCCTCTCTCTTTGTCTCTAGACACAGTTGTCATCAGTTTTACATAAGCGTCGTGCTACTTATGGATTATTGTAATTAGCGATACTAAAATGTAATCACCAGGAAATATATATTTATCACCTACCTCGTGGCGTCCTTTTTTGACACATGACAGTCATTGACTACGATTTAGAAATTAATATACTGCCAAGTCTGTGTGTGTGTGTGTGGTAAAGTGTTACGCATAAAAAAATCTCCTTGAAATAAGGTATTTTCAAAAGTTTTGTGTACACACACATTGTATAATAATTTTCGTAATTGTAAGATACAACCTGCAAATTATTAAAATGTCTCTCTCACACATTTCTGATTACTATACAAATAATTGGATGCATATTCGAAGATTTCCCTTATTCAAACGATTTGTATGTGTGTACACGAACTTAAATACAGACGATTGTAATTTTAAAAATTCATTTTTTGCATTAAATATATATCGTAAACAATGAAATAATAATATTTCGTCATTGTAAGATTTTAATAAAACAATTATCAGTTTAAATAATAATTTTCATGATTGTAAGATACAACCTACAAATTATTAAAATGTCTCTCTCACACACATTTCTGATTACTATACAAATAATTGCATGCATATTCGAAGGTTTATAACGAAATAAATTAAAATAAACCATAATTTGTTTTAAATAATTAAATATATTTACAACACTGTACACAAACATAAAATATATAGTTTACAAACCGCTATAATACAATTATTGATTAAATATATATATCACAAACATTGTTATATATATAAAATATTAATAATAATATTGTTTTAACTGATTAAATATATATTTACAGCACTGTACACAAACTTAAAATATAGTTTACAAACCGTTATAATACAATTATTCAAAATACATTTTACATTGATTAAATATACATATATCACAAACAAACATTGTTATATAAAATAAATATTAATAATAATTTTTTGACATTGTAAGATTTTAAAATAATAATTTCACGGCTGTAGATACAGTTCACAAGGAAGTTTATCTGTAACATAACAATACAGTCGATATTAGAATCACTGATACGATAATATTCAATTATCACACACACACACACACACACACAGTTAGTGGAAAGAATCAAATGCGTTAAGTAAGTAAACTTTTTCAAGTATATGTCATTTTTCATAAGTTAATGTACTTTCAAATAATTTCTAATCAAACCAAACCAAATATTATTCACTGGAAATTTGTAAATACTACTTAGAATCAATGATACATTTATCGCATAAAGGTAATGTACTTTCAAATAATTTCTAATCGAACCAACTATTATTCAACGAAACTTGTAGAATCAATGATACATTTATCATGTACATACAAATTCAATTATTAAAGTGTTAAGTACAGAGAGTTGAAACTACACACACGCACACACATCAATAAATTGTTTGTTAACACGATTGCTACTTACGACGTTAGGACTCAATCTCTACTTGTGTTGTTTGATTTCTCGTCCCTCGATACACTAAATGTAGTTCTTTAGGTTTGATATGTCTGAGCTCCTCATTCGTGAAGACACCTGCATACCTCTTGGGAAGATAGACACGATACTGACGGTCGCCATCCTCCAACGTAGCAAGCACAGAGTTCCCATATTTTGTGTCCACATTTGTTAAGACCATGATGGGATATTTTTTATTCACTATCAATTCTGAACATCGTTTGTACTCGATAGCACTTACAGCATTAAACTTTACAAGAAACGACATTATTAGAAGACACTAGTGAACACGTCTGTATCAAACCAGAGAGAACCAAACAATGAAAGAATATTCGTCACAAAAGGACAGTAGAATGTGATAGTGGTGGTGGTGGTGGTAACGTCGGTGTCCCACTTTGCATGTATGAACATGTCCCACAGACGAAATTAGAGACACCAAAAATATAACAATGTCATTAGGAAAGTCCATTTTCATAAGAAAATAGTCACTGCTTACAGCTATGCATGTATGTACATGTCCACAACAGAATGAGAGAGAGATATAAATGTCATCATTCGCGGTGACCTACTTTCTAAATTTGTTACATTAAAAATGTTTGTGTAAAGCAAAAATCATGAATCATCCATTCCCGAATAGCATGCACCTTATAGTTGGCACAACGGTCAGAAGAATTGAAATGTCTAAGACATTCTGTTCCATGAATTATATACGGTATGTTTTTAGGACAACCAAAGTCATCGAGATTGATGATATTATTGTGTATTATCTTTGATTGCAAAAAACGTTTTTTCTCAAAACCCTTCACAAACACATATTTATATATACGTGTATGTGATGTTAACAATGAAACAAGATTGTCGTATGGTGTCTCTCCTTCGCTCCATCTAAGTCTATGATAATTTGACGTTAACCAGTGGTTTGTCCTAACGTATTTGGGATTCGTAACGGATGTAGCAGGCGGTGTCAAAATCCAATGTCTACCAGCAAATCTCAGAACGTCCATGATTGACAGTTCCTTCACAATATATTTTCCGTTGTCGTCGAAAAAGCACTGGAAGTCGATTATAACCGCAGTGTTATCCATAATACTGTAAGACAAAGAAACCACACACATTACAAACTCTATATATGTATATATATATATATATATATTATGTTTAAACATACAAATATTGTTGTGATATTAATATGTGAACTTACGTTTACAGACGTCTGGACTGAACCACCGAGAGACGTCAACTGACGAAAGAAACAAGTGTTGAGGGGGGTTACTATACATGGAGACAAATTTTTTTAGTAGGTGGGGAGGTGTCGTCGTCGTCGTTCTCCATGTTGATGCGTTGTCGTATCCGATAATGACCGTATGCAAGTGTATCATGACCATTGTCTAATATATAACGCTTATCATCATACGGTGACAACGCTTGCTTATTTACACGCATCGTGTACAGCGTATGATGATCGCTACGTAAACAAAGCGCACTGGTAGAAAACTGACAATGATCAGTGAGACACTTGCGATACATATCGTGTCGCAGACTCCTCTTAATTGCAACTCGAGGCACACCTTTACATACACGTTTTTGACACTCTTGGGTGGGATCTTCGTGGGCCACAAGGAACGAACAACATTTCGCTCGGAGACCCACGAATTCTCTAATAGGACGACCACACGTTTCATCCTTGAACAGGCCGACAACCTTTTTGTTCTTAAGGCTATAACAAGGATGAGACGTAGGGTAATCCGATGTGTCAAAAACGTGTAGGTCCTTCTTCATGTCTGCATACAAGTCTGATGTTTGAATGCTATACATCAGACTGTCTGTATCTGTCATTAATAATTTAACGTTGCGGCCGTACTTGGCGACAGCATAACGATAATGAAAGTCGTACATTATCGTTTTGCTAACGTCAAGCACCGTGAAGCCGACATACACGGGACGGGAAAGAACAATGGATTTTTTACGGAGTGAGAGCCCCACCAGATCGTTCGTATAACGAATCATACGTTTTAGCCTAGGTGTGGAAACTAGTTTTTGAAGCCGTCGTTCATTCGAGACTAGTTCAAAGTCTATATGTTTCCGTACGTTCTCCAGCGACTTACCGTATACGGCGTTGTTCATCAGTTTGAAAAGGTCTTTTTCAAAGCTGTTGACGGCTGTTTGCCTCTTGCGGGTGTTGAAATCGATAAACGGTTTCAACCAAGCGCTTTGCTTAAAACACAACACCCTATGAGTCGCTTTCAGCTCTAAGCCAAGACTTAAATACAATTTCAAATTTCGATAATGGAGAACGTAATTTTGTTTGTCCTCCAAAGTTGTTAACAACTTCTCTACGGATGACCCTGATTCGTTATACGATGATCTGTATATACTCTCGTGTAAACGTTTGGAAAAGGGAGAAAGGATATCGGGTGTTACGTGCTGGCGCACAGGTGCAAGTGGGTAGTCGGAATGCAGGTCGTGTAAGGTATCGGGATAGTGTAGGTCGACTTCGAGGATGTACCCGATGTCGGAATCATCACTCACATTACGTACGTCCAAGGACTCGATTTCGTTACGATCGAGCCATCGGAAGTCTGCGTAAGGGAGTGGTTGCGACATGGCTGCACCGTATAAATTATTACAGTCTGTATACAGAATGAAGGAGGTCGGTTTCGATACATCGTACTGATCTGGAATCAGAGGATTGTTAGCGACTGCGTGACGGTTAGATATCATCGCGCAGCCTCCGCGGACCCCAGACTCAAGGAACAGATGCAGATTTATCTCTGTTAACAGCTCTAATTCGACCCCTGTCATTTTTAGCATCGCGTTCCAAGCGAGTCCGGGAAGCGAGTAAAAATGACACGGGTCCAAGCAGTAATCGCGTAAGGCCATGTCTCGGAAACTTTCAAAGACATCGGCCAGCAGCATTACGTCTGTCAACAAATACAAATCGTGGTAATCTCCAAACGTACGCAGATTGAATGCACTCCACACGTTTTGTGCGTGCTCGTAATCTGCGTCCGAAATAGCCGATTCCAACAACCGGTTATCAAAGTGTTCACGAGCAGGTAGACTTGATTCGTTGAACCGATCAATGCTGTCAACGTACTCGTAAGGGTATACTCCCTTGCGTACGAGCAGATTGGTCTGTTCGTCGAAACCCCGTCTAAGCATTTCCTCTCTGAGCAAAGGAAATTGGCTCCCGGACGTGGACAGATTGGTAACGAGTGTGTCCAGAGAGCGATTAAGAAATTGAAAGGAGTCTACGAAACGCAAGGGACCCAGGGAGAACGACACGTAACGCTCACTGGATGTTGCAATGCAGGATACGTGTTGGTCCTTATATTTTCCTAAACCCTGCATTAAATGGTGACAGTCGTAGCCACGAAGGTTGTGAAAGAAGACGGGGATATGACGAGGCATCTTGTAGCTTAGATTACAGCTATTGTGGGCTGCTCCCAAGAATTTCCCCGTAAGATGACAATGATTGCGTACCTTGTCATCGTCTGTCAAAGGGCGCTCACACAAATGACAAACGGTGGCGTTAGTGAACGCAACATTGTCATCATCGGACATAATTATTTGTACGTTATGTCGTACTACCTTCATCATATCCTCGGCGTCTTTCATCAACCACGAGAAGAAAGTGTCTACGACGTTTTCACCTCGATAAACATTAGCCTCTCTCCAGAGTCTGTGTGTATGATCGACGATAGCATAGGAGAAACCTGACGGAATATGCATCGCTTCGTATGATGTGGACGATACAGGAGGAGAAGTTATTTTCTGACGGGTACCGTTGCTATCAACTGAGTAGAATTCGCCTAACTCGTGCACTGTCGTCGGGACGTTGTTACCAGGTGAACACGATTGAAGCGGAGTGATAAGGGACTCAAAGTCGGCGTAGACGGTAAAGGGTACTTTAAGACAGTGCGCGTAATTTTTAAATGACATAAACTTCTCCTCCTCTGTGGGCATTTTGGTTTTCTGCTCGCCGTGAGGTGTGCAGTAGGGGAGATGATCGGACAGACCATGTTCTGTGGAGAAACGATGCAGGCAGTAGTCGCAGTAAAATGATTTATGTTCGAATTTTGTTAGGGATGATAACAATCTACTCATGTTACTGATAAGACAGTAATGTTTTCGGCTATTTGTATCGGACAGAAGTAAAAGATTAACATGATGTAATCTGTCCTTATTGGGGGTAATTCTTAACGGATAAACCTCATTTTTTCAGCGAGAACGAAGAAGTCCCGCTACCGAGTGAAATCACTGGTCTCGACTCTGTTATCGTATTCGATGATGTATCGTGTGAAAGACAAAACAATATTCGAAAGTATTTTGCTATGGGGAGACATAGCGATGTGGACACATTCTATCTATATTGTCCGGTGACAATATATAGTGCATGCGTTGATGTGTGTGTAGGAAAAATTTACGAGGGTACACCTGGTCTGTATGAACTTTTGTTTATGAAACTATCGAAAAAATACAATAAGAACGATATGAGGAAATACAGGCCCATACTACTAGCAACCAACAGACATATGATGATATTAATTTCTATTTTTAATTTATTTGTGTGTGCGTATGTTTGACTGTAGTGCAGATTCTAATTTACAAAGTTTTGATGAATACTATTTGAAAGGGGGGAGCTCTCTCTAGTTGACATCTCCGCCGATGTAATGACTCTCAAACATAAAAATGTAAACATAAACAGACGGTGTTTGTTGACACGTAAACATTGCACACTTAAAATGTAAACATAAACATTCCGAGTTCGTTGACACGTAAACTGTTTTTCCTTTCGTGAGTAATCGTTCGTTAATAAGATATGAATTAGCTTAATCGATTAAATGATAGACTAGTAATGGTAAATGTGAAGGTAAGAAGGTAAGTATGTAGGTTCGATTCCTGTTAATTCATATTTTGTTAAAAATCTTTTTTATAAATATTGAGGAGAAGGGATAATAACATATTCTTTTATAATTATTAACAACGTTGTTTGGTATTTGTCATTGTAAAGTACAATCGGAAACCATGACGCCACTTAAATCGGTAATATTTTTTTTTAACATTATGGACAAAATGTTTAACGGATAACACAACACAGTTTCAATTGGATCAAGTTAAACGTTACTTATATGAATATGGATATCTTTATACGAAAGATAAAACGTCATTGCAATTAGTAAATGATTCAGATGTTTCCAATGCCCTCCTTATATTTCAAGAATATTACAAATTACCTGCTGACGACAAATTAAATAATGAAACTCGAAATTTAATGTTAAAATGTAGGTGTGGTAATACCGATATTCTTTCTGATTATAGAAAGAAATCAGCTAGAAAAACCACGCTTTGTTGTGTTAGCGTTTCAGACAGCAAGAAAAAATGTACTGACAGCACACGCTGATGAATTCGATCACTGTAACGTGATCAATGCGAGACTGTTTCTAAACGACAAGTATTATCCTTACGATAATTTAAACTTGGATATTGGGAAAGACCGTTTTGCATTATTGTACAATATGTACAGCAGTTTTCAAAGTTCGTATTACCACCGTTTAGACGGTAGCCCAGTACTGACACCGGAATTATTCAAATCAAAAGCCCCGCTGGTTGTTTTCGATTGTAGCAAGCAAGACGAAACACTTAAGTCTTCAGTAGTTGATGTACGTTTAGAATTTGAATCGTCAATGAATTTTCCTAGACAGACAACCGCCTACTGTATGATACTACATGATTCGCTTGTAGAATATACACCATTGTCCAACACAGTACATAGACGTGTTTAAGTCTTATTTTATACATATTTTGTAAATACTAGTTTTAAATATATATATATATTTTCATCATATTTGTAACATTATAATATTGGAGCTATGTGTGTGTATGTATTTTTAATTGTAAAACTAGTTTAGATATATTTTAATACTTGTAACAGTATAATCTTGGAACTGTGTATGTTTTTTTTTTTTTTTAAATTGTAAATATTAGTTTAGATATATTTTCATACTTGTAACAATATAATCTTGGAGCTGTGTATGTATTTTTAATTGTAAAACTGTTTAATATAATCTTGGAGCTGTGTGTATGTATTTTAATAAATGTATATATATTACACACACTTTATTATTATTTGTATAACCCACTCCATAATAATTTGATCATACACATACACGCGCACACACACATGTATTAAATTCAATAACACGCTTGATAATGCAAATAATTTTTACGTTTAAATAAAAATCTGCACATACATTAAAATTAAATAAAATCTGTACAACTTACCAAAAAACTAGTATGTGCGTTGTCTACAGTCTAGAGTCTAGTTGTCTACAGGCGTACAAACAGTCTTTCAACTATTAAAAAACAGATGTAGAGATTTCACGATGTATCAGCACACGTTGGTGAGAAATTGCCACTATAAAAATACAGTAAGAATATATTTTCAGAAATTGTAATTTGATCATACACACACGCGTACACACACACACATGTATTAAATTCAATAAATAATGCACTTGATAATTTTTACGTTTAAATAAAATCTATACACTTACCAAAAGAAGATGTGTATACTGGAAGACAGTATCAGCCAAACTAGTATGTGCGTTGTCTACACTGAAGACGTACAAACAGTCTTTCAAAAGAAGATGTGTATACTGAAAGACACGTAATACGTGCAGTACAAGTCGACAAATAAGAAATTGCCGCTAATTTACTTAGCGTATATATAGTGTACTCTGTAGTGGGGAAAGCACGTGTGTGTGTGTGTGTGTGTCCGTTTTTAGAGTAATTACTGTAAGCGGTGTTAATGCTTGACAGGTGTCAAATTAGAAAGTAGAGTTGTCCGTTTTTAGAGTAAATACTTTATAATCCTAATCACTGCTAATGACTAGCAGGTGTGAAATTAGAATGTGGGACGTTGTGCACAAGGTTAATGACCTCTGGTTTAATTTAGCGAATAATAACTATATCTAATTCAGTATCGTTGTGTGTATGTGTGTGTGTGTGTGTGTGTGTGTGTGTGTGTGTGTGCATAGACTTGTTTCACTGTCAACGTACTCCGAATATGCATGCAATTATTTGTATAGTAATCAGAAATGTGTGTGAGAGAGACATTTTAATAATTTGTAGGTTGTATCTTACAATCATGAAAATTATTATTTAAACTGATAATTGTTTTATTAAAATCTTACAATGACGAAATATTATTATTTCATTGTTTACGATATATATTTAATGCAAAAAATGAATTTTTAAAATTACAATCGTCTGTATTTAAGTTCGTGTACACACATACAAATCGTTTGAATAAGGGAAATCTTCGAATATGCATCCAATTATTTGTATAGTAATCAGAAATGTGTGAGAGAGACATTTTAATAATTTGCAGGTTGTATCTTACAATTACGAAAATTATTATACAATGTGTGTGTACACAAAACTTTTGAAAATACCTTATTTCAAGGAGATTTTTTTATGCGTAACACTTTACCACACACACACACAGACTTGGCAGTATATTAATTTCTAAATCGTAGTCAATGACTGTCATGTGTCAAAAAAGGACGCCACGAGGTAGGTGATAAATATATATTTCCTGGTGATTACATTTTAGTATCGCTAATTACAATAATCCATAAGTAGCACGACGCTTATGTAAAACTGATGACAACTGTGTCTAGAGACAAAGAGAGAGGAGGGGGGAGAGAGTTGATATCGAAGTCGTCGTCAACAATTTACTATAATATAGTTTGAATTTCCCACCGAAGAAAAATGTTGACAGATCTGTTCTACACACACACACACAATAATGCAGGATTGGTAACCCTGATCATATATTTTAATATACACTATAATACACACACATATCAAGTTTGAACCCATACATAGGTTGGTAAACCTGATCATATAGATTTAATATACATTGCGGATGCTGTGGTCCAGATACGCGAAAAAGTCGCGGATCTTGACACAGATCAGCGAAAAAGTCGCGGATGCTGTGGTCCAGTAGAAAGTGAAAGTGATCTAGGCTCGCGAAAGGCGGCATATATTCACGGATATGCAAATCAATTTAATTAAAAAAATAAAAATATCAAATAAAAAAAATAAAAAAATTGGGAACGGCGGCATCTCTTTGATCTAGGCTCGCGAAAGGCTGCATATATTTGAACTTGGCGCGCGAAATTTTATTGGTGGAAATTCGCGGATGCTGCAGGTCCAGCTGATTGAAAGTGAAAGTGATCTAGGCTCGCGAAAGGCGGCATATATTCGCGGATATACAAATCAATTTAATTAAAAAAATAAAAATATCAAATTAAAAAAATTTATTCGCGGAAATTCGCGGTCCAGTAGAAAGTGAAAGTGATTTAGGCTCGCGAAAGACGGCATATAAAAAATTATATTCGCGGAAATTAGAAAGTGAAAGTGATTTAGGCTCGCGAAAGGCTGCATATATTCGCGGATATGCAAATCAATTTAATTAAAAAAATAAAAATATCAAATTAAAAAAAAATAAAAAAATTTATTCGCGGAAATTCGCGGTCCTTTGGGATGCTGTGGTCCAGCGGTGGTGGGGAGAGCGTGGGAAAAAATCTTGGACCGTGGGAACGGCGGCATCTCTTTGATCTAGACGGGAAAGACCGTTTTGCATTATTGTACAATATGTACAGCAGTTTTCAAAGTTCGTATTACCACCGTTTAGACGGTAGCCCAGTACTGACACCGGAATTATTCAAATCAAAAGCCCCGCTGGTTGTTTTCGATTGTAGCAAGCAAGACGAAACACTTAAGTCTTCAGTAGTTGATGTACGTTTAGAATTTGAATCGTCAATGAATTTTCCTAGACAGACAACCGCCTACTGTATGATACTACATGATTCGCTTGTAGAATATACACCATTGTCCAACACAGTACATAGACGTGTTTAAGTCTTATTTTATACATATTTTGTAAATACTAGTTTTAAATATATATATATTTTCATCATATTTGTAACATTATAATATTGGAGCTATGTGTGTGTATGTATTTTTAATTGTAAAACTAGTTTAGATATATTTTAATACTTGTAACAGTATAATCTTGGAACTGTGTATGTTTTTTTTTTTTTTTAAATTGTAAATATTAGTTTAGATATATTTTCATACTTGTAACAATATAATCTTGGAGCTGTGTATGTATTTTTAATTGTAAAACTGTTTAATATAATCTTGGAGCTGTGTGTATGTATTTTAATAAATGTATATATATTACACACACTTTATTATTATTTGTATAACCCACTCCATAATAATTTGATCATACACATACACGCGCACACACACATGTATTAAATTCAATAACACGCTTGATAATGCAAATAATTTTTACGTTTAAATAAAAATCTGCACATACATTAAAATTAAATAAAATCTGTACAACTTACCAAAAAACTAGTATGTGCGTTGTCTACAGTCTAGAGTCTAGTTGTCTACAGGCGTACAAACAGTCTTTCAACTATTAAAAAACAGATGTAGAGATTTCACGATGTATCAGCACACGTTGGTGAGAAATTGCCACTATAAAAATACAGTAAGAATATATTTTCAGAAATTGTAATTTGATCATACACACACGCGTACACACACACACATGTATTAAATTCAATAAATAATGCACTTGATAATTTTTACGTTTAAATAAAATCTATACACTTACCAAAAGAAGATGTGTATACTGGAAGACAGTATCAGCCAAATAGTATGTGCGTTGTCTACACTGAAGACGTACAAACAGTCTTTCAAAAGAAGATGTGTATACTGAAAGACACGTAATACGTGCAGTACAAGTCGACAAATAAGAAATTGCCGCTAATTTACTTAGCGTATATATAGTGTACTCTGTAGTGGGGAAAGCACGTGTGTGTGTGTGTGTGTGTCCGTTTTTAGAGTAATTACTGTAAGCGGTGTTAATGCTTGACAGGTGTCAAATTAGAAAGTAGAGTTGTCCGTTTTTAGAGTAAATACTTTATAATCCTAATCACTGCTAATGACTAGCAGGTGTGAAATTAGAATGTGGGACGTTGTGCACAAGGTTAATGACCTCTGGTTTAATTTAGCGAATAATAACTATATCTAATTCAGTATCGTTGTGTGTATGTGTGTGTGTGTGTGTGTGTGTGTGTGTGTGTGTGTGTGCATAGACTTGTTTCACTGTCAACGTACTCCGAATATGCATGCAATTATTTGTATAGTAATCAGAAATGTGTGTGAGAGAGACATTTTAATAATTTGTAGGTTGTATCTTACAATCATGAAAATTATTATTTAAACTGATAATTGTTTTATTAAAATCTTACAATGACGAAATATTATTATTTCATTGTTTACGATATATATTTAATGCAAAAAATGAATTTTTAAAATTACAATCGTCTGTATTTAAGTTCGTGTACACACATACAAATCGTTTGAATAAGGGAAATCTTCGAATATGCATCCAATTATTTGTATAGTAATCAGAAATGTGTGAGAGAGACATTTTAATAATTTGCAGGTTGTATCTTACAATTACGAAAATTATTATACAATGTGTGTGTACACAAAACTTTTGAAAATACCTTATTTCAAGGAGATTTTTTTATGCGTAACACTTTACCACACACACACACACAGACTTGGCAGTATATTAATTTCTAAATCGTAGTCAATGACTGTCATGTGTCAAAAAAGGACGCCACGAGGTAGGTGATAAATATATATTTCCTGGTGATTACATTTTAGTATCGCTAATTACAATAATCCATAAGTAGCACGACGCTTATGTAAAACTGATGACAACTGTGTCTAGAGACAAAGAGAGAGGAGGGGGGAGAGAGTTGATATCGAAGTCGTCGTCAACAATTTACTATAATATAGTTTGAATTTCCCACCGAAGAAAAATGTTGACAGGTCTGTTCTATACACACACACACAATAATGCAGGATTGGTAACCCTGATCATATATTTTAATATACACTATAATACACACACATATCAAGTTTGAACCCATACATAGGTTGGTAAACCTGATCATATAGATTTAATATACATTGCGGATGCTGTGGTCCAGATACGCGAAAAAGTCGCGGATCTTGACACAGATCAGCGAAAAAGTCGCGGATGCTGTGGTCCAGTAGAAAGTGAAAGTGATCTAGGCTCGCGAAAGGCGGCATATATTCACGGATATGCAAATCAAATTAATTAAAAAAATAAAAATATCAAATAAAAAAAATAAAAAAATTGGGAACGGCGGCATCTCTTTGATCTAGGCTCGCGAAAGGCTGCATATATTTGAACTTGGCGCGCGAAATTTTATTGGTGGAAATTCGCGGATGCTGCAGGTCCAGCTGATTGAAAGTGAAAGTGATCTAGGCTCGCGAAAGGCGGCATATATTCGCGGATATACAAATCAATTTAATTAAAAAAATAAAAATATCAAATTAAAAAAATTTATTCGCGGAAATTCGCGGTCCAGTAGAAAGTGAAAGTGATTTAGGCTCGCGAAAGACGGCATATAAAAAATTATATTCGCGGAAATTAGAAAGTGAAAGTGATTTAGGCTCGCGAAAGGCTGCATATATTCGCGGATATGCAAATCAATTTAATTAAAAAAATAAAAATATCAAATTAAAAAAAAATAAAAAAATTTATTCGCGGAAATTCGCGGTCCTTTGGGATGCTGTGGTCCAGCGGTGGTGGGGAGAGCGTGGGAAAAAATCTTGGACCGTGGGAACGGCGGCATCTCTTTGATCTAGACCGTGGGAACGGCGGCATCCTTTGTTGGTCAGAACCGGTATTTTCCCTCTACTACGGAACTACTTTTATGTTGCCTAGTAATTGTCTTGAGATTACTACGCTCCCCTTAACTATTTTCTGCCACTTGTAATGGAGCGCTCACGCCGTAAGCAGCGTAAAGCGTTGTTTCGCTACGTATATAAATAAAAATGTGAAAGGGTTGATACTATGACTATTTAAATGAGTAAATTGTGTGGTGATGACATCTCTCTATATTATAACATAACGGACTATGTAAATAATACAGTATTACAACCAAGAAGGTGATAGTAAACTAATCTATCATCATGTGAAGCGTGTAACAGTGAAACAAACATTCTATCCATGTATTCTAACTACAAGAATTATTAAGAGTAACTACAGTCGCCGGAGATGAATGTACCACACCAGGAATGATTTCACATACTTCTAGAACTTCACCATCACAGTATGATAAGGTAACGACTGAACTTCAAGAAACATCAGGAGGACCGAAAAACTAATTCTGCAGCAACTTCAGGAAAAACACAGGTGACATGGAGGCTTGTCTTCCATGGTTAAGAGTTACAAAATTATAAACCCCAAAAGACAATTTAAATTATCACATTAAAGACTTTAAAACTTATGTTTAAATGTAATAACATTAAAGACTTTAGAAACCTGACATTTTAGGTAACATGTAGTATAAAAATCATAACGCTAGTTATAGCAAAAAGGTAAAGTTTAAACTAAAAGTTTTGTTGTTTTAGAAGATTAATAAAAAACCATTCTTCAAATGGTTAGAGTTTCAATATTGTACATGGCAAGATGACCATGATTCATTTAATCTATTTAATCCCGGATCCGTGGAATTAATCAATAAGATGTACATCATATTTTGAAGCCCCTTTGTAAAGTAGTAATTTATATATTTAATCATATAGTAAACTATATTGTTTGAGAACTTTCAATAGAGAACTTAATCACCAAATGTAATAAAGAGATGTCATCTAAGTACCAAGTAAAATGAGTGCATAAATCAACAGTCTCCCCTTCCAAATATCCTGCTATATAAATTGTTTATTTGTTGTGATTATTTTCAGTACTTCACAACGAAGGCAGCCGGTATAATTGGCACATCCAATTATTACTGGTACCCTACGTTATAACTCAAGAGAAGAGGTTATAATTTGCGCCACTCTGCTCTGCTTTTCTGCTATTTTTGCTAATGTGCTGCTATTTTGCGAATTTGCTAATTTTGCGTAAGAGAAAAGAAAGAAGTAATTGGGTCCCGATATCCCACGCACAAAAGCTGTTGATCTATACACTCATGTATTTCAATATGTGTCAGAGTTTGAAATAAGATAAAAATAATAATTAATATCATAGTAATATAGTATAAATAACTTTATTAGTAAATATAATATGTGTAACGTAATATTAGCATATAATCCAATGTAAACAAACCATGTCGGTACTTGTTAAGAGTCCCATTCATAAACGTGCCACATTCTCGACAATCTCGGACGGGTAGTTTCCTGCTGCCGTTTGTTTAAAATTGTCATTGTTTAGTTGAGTTGAAAATAAGTCACCCTCCTTGTGTGGTCTATTGTTATAAGAAGCGTGTCTGTTCATGTGTTAGTAACCGAAGGGGGAATCTTTTGTCGTACGCATATTCATGCATGTGTGAAATTTCTCTCTCTCTCTCAAAGTAAAACGATAAAGGTTGTCATAACATTTTAAGTGTATATTTGTAAAAAAGAAAAAGGAGTAAGAACACGATTGATTTATAGTTTTATATTTTTGTGTAAAAGAAAAAGGAAGCGTTGTATAACAACTAATGCAAATGTTTAATAATAACTGTTAATAAATGTTTACCATGTACTAAAGTGTGTAGGCGATAATTGTGTATAGGATAGTAGAGCAAATAATATTATGACTTAAAGTTCAAATGAATAAATGACTTAGTTAACCCTCCCTTGTTAGATAAAGTATTAAACCCCAGGTCCAAAAACAGTAAACTTGTAAACTGAGCCAAATAAATTAATAATAATAAATAAAGTGTGCTAAATAATTATGGTAAGTCGATAGGAAATAATTCTAGGTAAGTTTTTTTAAACACCCAAAGTAATAGTAAGTGAATAATAAAGGCTGAATAAATCTTAAGTTAAACTAAATTTGTGTAACGTGTAGCAGTAAATAAGAGAA
This sequence comes from Magicicada septendecula, assembly GCA_034769895.1. Lineage (NCBI taxonomy): Eukaryota > Metazoa > Arthropoda > Insecta > Hemiptera > Cicadidae > Magicicada > Magicicada septendecula. The sequence goes on from CM068367.1 coordinate 1,399,507,532, forward strand.
AGGTAAATAATAATAAAAGTATAGTTGAATAGTCAACAACCAGTTGTGGCCAGTAAGAGAACAATAAAGCGTGTTAAGAAATTGTAGTAAGCAGCCACACACTCTCCCTATTGTGATAAACCGTTGCCTCCCTAAACAATGAGTACCACCGCGCGTGAAATACTTTGAATTGTGTAAAGTCTCTCCCCTTCCGCAAAGTTGTCTAGTTATGGTTAAAGAGATAATAAGAATTACCATCGTGAGATTCCGCTTCTCTCAAGTAACTATAATCTAGAGTGGAGTATGGGATCTTCTTTAGATTATTTTAGAAGTAAGTCTATGGTATATAATCAAGATAGAATTATATACATGTAAAGTAACTAGTCACAACGGCGCCGGCTGAAAAGGATAATGATGAGGCAAAAAGGTGCCAAGAGTTCATTTATGAATGCTGAAAGCTAACGTTTAGAGTTAGAGTAAGCTGATGTCAGTCGGGCCACGATATTGTGAGTTACTGTAATTAGGGAAATTAGTATTATAAGTTAGTAATGTAAGAAGTGAGATAAAGGGAATTTCACGAAGGCGAACATTTAAATGAGAACTAGATCATTAAAAAAAAAAAAGAATTAGAAAAAACAAACCGTGTACTACTAATAATAAATAATAATAATGGAGAAATTACACACAGAAATCCCTAAACATACACCCGGTATATTCAAAAAAAATTATACCGGCGTCTGTGGCTTAAGCGGCGGAGTATGTGACGATTTCATTAATAAAAATATGTTAATTAATTAAGTTGATAATATATAAGCGAAGAAATTTTAAATTCTTAATAAAATCTCACATTGTAAACTAAATCTTATGGCAATCATTTAATAATAATAATATTTAATATAAGACTTATAATAATAAAATTAAAAGGGAATGGAATTGTACAGAAAGTGTAAAGATTATTAATTTATCCTGTATAAACAAGAACTGACCAGAATTAACTTGTTTTCTGACCCCTAAATAAACTAAGTATTATTGTAAATGTGTTATTCTTTAAATAATTAATTAAGACCATTGTTACGTACTTTGATAACTTCTGCAACTAAGAATATCACGATTTAATTATTTAATCAACCGTAGTCCTTTAATTAAAATTAGAAACACGGAACTACTTTTATGTTGCCTAGTAATTGTCTTGAGATTACTACGCTCCCCTTAACTATTTTCTACCACTTGTAATGGAGCGCTCACGCCGTAAGCAGCGTAATGCGTTGTTTCGCTACGTATATAAATAAAAATGTGAAAGGGTTGATACTATGACTATTTAAATGAGCAAAATTGTGTGGTGATGGTGCTAGTCAGCAGTTACGCACAGATCTGGACGTTCCCCCAGCCGCTCCAAGTTACCTTGATCTACATGTTACTATCATCTATGTTTCAGTAAAGGCTAAAGCGATCCCCGGTGAGTTAAATTAAAGTATATTGTTACTTATTTTGTAAATCAGTTGAAACGTAAAGTTGAAATTAACTGGGTTGCGAGTCAGTTGCAATTGTATGTTGCCGCGTGGTGAGTGAATGGCTATGTTCATAAGCGAATGTTTGATTCACGATATTAATTGATGACTCGTTGGGCACTTGGTGAAACATATTAATACAAAGGTTTTGTAAAATATATAAAAACACTTGGTAAGTTTCACAAATTTTTCAATTAACTCTGACAGCTTTTTCGACTAACTTAAACCATTGTCAAAGAGCGAGTGAATAAAATTACTGAACACAGGATGTTAGAGGAGTGTAACATTTTGGGCGTGCTCTGAAACATCGCATTTCTGAACATAAGAAGGCGATTTTAACCAATACATCTAATACAGGTTTTGCAGATCATTGCTTACAACACAATCACTTCATAGACACAAAAAACATAACACTACTCCACAACATACAAAAAGGTAAAAAAATGGATTTGTTAGAAATTTTAGAAATTAAAAAAGCAATAAAAAATAAAAATTTAACCAATGAACAGACTGAATTTTGTGTATCCCCTTTATTAAAATCTGTTATTTAGTTTAGTTTATTTTATATTATTTTGAATGTTCATAATTATTTTAAATTTTGCATTCAGTTATATTTAGTTCAGTTAATTTTATATTTTGCATTCATGATTGTATTTAGTTTTTAAAGACACCTGACCTTCCCTTGTCTCATGCACACACTCCCCCTCCTCGCCATCACAAGACAGATGTTCCAGATACGCCCTAAACAGATGTTTACCACCTACACTCCTCTAACATCCTGTGTTCAGTAATTTTATTCACTCGCTCTTTGACAATGGCTTAAGTTAGTCGAAACAGCTGTCAGAGTTAATTAAAAAATTTGTGAAACTTACCAAGTGTTTTTATATATTTTACAAAACCTTTGAATGTGTGATTGTTTTATTTTTGTTGCTCTAATACAGCATGATGATTTGCATTTGTAAGTAACTATTGTAATCATAAGATTGGGACGTAAAAGAAAGATGATTTGTAATTGTGTAAAGACGAAACTTAATTATATCATTGGGAACGAGCACGTGGTGCCTAACACTTGCACCTGTTTGGGTTTGTCGGTGCAGTCATCATTTTCTGTGTACAGTCATCTATAGCACAATACATTATATTCGTTAATGGGAGTTATTCACATAATATTCAAGTTTTGTGGCCGCGAGTGTGCTTTAAGGTTTCAAAAGAATTATGCAAAAAGGGGTTACTACCGGTCATGATATGTTGAGTGAGTTTTAGGCTGTGGTACGTGGGTGTTGAGAATGATGAGTGACGATAGTAATTTTTCCTACAATTGTTTAGGGTTTTCGTCCAGCCGGGGGCTCAACCCGTTCCAGCGCATGGCTGTCCACGTGCCATTATGCAACAAACAACCAGACTCGATGTTGGCTGCCGCTGGAGGAGCGTCCGCATATCCTGCCAAAGGTGCCCACGAGACATACCCCGGACAATTGAAGATGATATTTAAACTTTTTATATTTATTAGGCTACTTCAACAAATCTCCAGTGCGTGACAATGTCTGAAGTTAACAAGTTCTACGATGGTGCTCGCGTCTAGCTACACATAATTTGGGGGGGGGGTGATAAATTTTATTTACAAGGAATTCAGTATGTAATACGTCCCAAAGTAATTGTAGATCTGGCCGAGAGGCTCATGTCCGGCTAGCAGTTTTTTTTATATATATCTATTTAAGATTAAAAGTTGAAGTCGTAAAGTATACAAATCTAAATTCTTGTCAGGTAGGTGGGTTGGTTATTATTTAATATTCATTAATAAGCATTCGTTCTAATAGGGGTTTGGAAGTCTTAAGGGATTATATTGTTTTCTTACTTTTTAACTGATTCAGGCACCTGTGCGGGGCAGTTTTATACGGGTACCGGACGTGTTGTGTAGTGTCCGATCAGGCCGGACACGTGTCATCGGCCGGATCAATTCAGGTTGCTGTAAATGTCTATACATTTATATATATACAGATATATATATTTGCACGGTTTAATTAAAGGAATTTAGCAGTTTTATGAATTTATTCAGCAAGTACTGCGACTTAAATCTTTATTACTGCCATTGTCGCTTTAGGATGTGTTAGACTTTTATATACCCTTATATGGGTATTTTTCTTATTACTTCACTCTATGTTTCTAGGGTTATAAAATTAGCTTCAGTTTTTTTATTAAGTTTGCTGATTGTCAGTTCCACTGAGAAATTCATTAAAATGTTGTACCTTTTGTTACAAAGGTACAAAGGGAGGTAACAAATGTTACTATCTTATAATTCATTTCAGCCTTTTTAACTTTGTAACGGTATACTACTAAGTGGGGATTATTCCAGAATTTCGTTTTGTAATCTCTTATCCTGATGTTTATTCAGTCTTTTTTTTTAATTTCTTTTCACTGATTACTGAGTTAAGGGGTCCGGATGATCCATCCATATGTCTCTCCTTGCACGCATGGGTACGTGGGGTATGTTCAGGCTGGCTTCACGAATTAACGTGATGTAGGATATCATGCTGTGTGTCTGTGATATGTATTTATGTATATCTGTATGTGTATTTATATCTGTATTTATGTGAAAGTATGTGTTGTAATATTGAGTAGTGTAAAGGGCCATTTATATAAGTTATACGATAGGTTTAAGGAAATCGGATGATTATAGTATTATGCAAATGATGTAGATATTTGTGCTTATGATGTCGAGAATATTTAAATCACTATCAGGTTATACATATGTACAGATATTAAAAAGATTTTAGAGTGATGATGAATTTAAATTTTGAAGTTTGCATTTTGCGTTTGAAATCAAAGTAATGAAAATCTAAACCTTAAATTTAAGTTTTAACATTGAATGAATTTAAAAGTGATATTTTACAGAATTTAGAATTAAACTATGGGGAATCTAAACGTCATACTTGTATTCACATTGAACTAAAATTCAAAGGTTTTATTTTATATTAAAATTGAATGATGGAAAATCTAAAATTGTATTTTGTATTAACATTGAACTCAAGTTTAAAGTTACACTTTGTATTGCAAGTGGATTATTAAAATTTAAAATTCAGATTTTGTGTTAAGGTAGAATTATTGGATTTGTAACTAATATGCACGACAACTTAGAAAATAAAAATAACGTTGTTATTGTTCAACAGCTGAGTTTAATTGCAAGTCTCGTCTCACTGGACCCAGCGCATTTTTGGCTTCTCTAGGCCCTCTGCCTAGTTTTAAATATCTGAAAGTAGCCCCTCTTTGAAAAAAAAATTGTTTTATTAAGCTAAGAAATTAATCCTCTTCATTTTCACGTACACTTCTACCGTTGGTTCGCTGAAGTGACAATATATCTCACAATTATGCCGTATACTCTAATCCCCTTTTCTATATATAAGTCCTAGAATCCGTCTCGGAATCTTTCTTTCAAATGTCTTCAGGCGTTCAATTGCTCTTTGTGTTAATATCCAGGTTTCACAGGATAGGTCTTTTGATAGTTTTGTATAAGCGCATTTTTGTCTGCCTATGAATAATTTGTGACCTAAAGGTGGTTATAAGCGCAAAGTGGCCCTTGTTAGCAAGAGTTATCCTTCTCCACATCTCTGCCTCTTCATTTCCATCTTCAGATATCGTCGCTCCTAGGTAAGTGAAACCTCTGACTGCTTCTATACAGGCTTCTTCTATATAATACACAACACAAATACAAAAATTCAAAGTATTAAAATCACGCATGACAGCTGTGCACAAAGATGGTTCCCATATACTCCTTCATCTGGGTGCACTTCACTTCAGGGGACTCTCAGCTGCATGTCCACGTTTTACATACCTGTACTTTCCTAAACATTTTCTGCAATCCATTCTCTGTGGTAAGAGATTCCCATCTTTTCCACTAGCTTTTCAGCAAGTCGGAATAATGGCAGACATCTTGCTAATCCAGCCGACGACCCTCCTCTTTTAAGGACCCAGTGAGTTCACAAGCTATTTATGTGTTCTTGTCGGAAATTTCGCGTCGCCAAATTGTATGGCAAGAAATCTGCCGCGATGGTTTGATCTTGTTGAACTCGTGTTGTGTTCTTCTTTTCTGTGCAATTTTGGCAATCGTCCGAGCACGGTCTTCTAGGTAAGCGATCTGTATTACCATGCAGACGCTACCGACCATTTTCTATTTCGACGTTGTAATCTAACAAAAGTATAGCGTTGTGGGGTTTTAAAATTCACAAGCCACTCGAGCGGAGCTTTGTCGATAGGCAGTAAATACTGCTTGACATACAGATATTTATGGTAGTGCTCCAATTGTCGAATGATAGCCAGAAATGTTAACGCAATAAATTCTCTCTGTTTTGGAAATCGCTTTACTATTATTATTATTCCGACTGTACAATGTTTACACACTTTCCGGAACAAAAGATTAGAGAATTTATTGAATTTTTAGATTCCGCTGCTGCTTGTCCATCCATGTGGGATATTGTAAATCAATTTCTCTTTCCCACAATATAGTCTGATTTTCTTTTAAACAAGTGATCTTCCTCTTTTCCTTCTTCCTGGTGGGGTTCATCCTATATTTCTTGGCAATCTTTCCTGTGCCATTCTTTTGTGTGTCCATATCATTGAAATTTTTTTGTTCGAATAAAATCAGCAATTGAATTTTTCTCATTCATTTTGTTTGTAATAACTTCACTTCTAATTTGGGGAATATCTCCAAAAACTCTATCTCTGCTGTCACTAATTTTGTTATTCTCTGTTTGTTAGTAGTACAAACCTTTGAGCCGTAAGTCATTGTACTTTTAACAATGGCTTTAAATAATTTGGTTTTAGTTTCTGCTATAGTTTGCTTATCCCACAAGATTACATTTAATGTAGAGATAGCCATCTTGTACAAATTAATTCTGGATTTTCTTTCTTTCTTTTATTGCTTTCAATTGGACGTAATTTTTACCCATAAATATTTGTATTCCTCCTTACATGAAATCTTCCCCGTGTCATCCTTCAATATCAAGTCTTGGTCAAGGTCACCTATTGCCATGTATTTCCTTTTAGTCATATTTACCTTTAGTCCCCATTTCTGATATTCCTGTCTCAATTTTCTAGTCATGTACTCAGTCCTCAAAATCTTGAGCCAAAAGTAATTGGTCATCAGCAAACTGTAATGAATAATCTGTATCACCATAAAGTGGAGTTCCCATGAACCAGCACATTTTTTCCATGTCTCTATTTTTTCTCCGTATAAATTTTAAAAACCGTGGATCTTAAACATCCCTGGCATAATTTGTCACTTGAAGCACTGGTGACAAATTATTTTCTATATTTATTCTCGATATAGAATTGTTGTAGAAATTTTTTACTGGTTTTATAATAATGGGGTTGATACTAGTTGATCTTAAAGCTGTCCACAGATTGGCTAACGGTACACTGTCATAAACTTTTTCAAATGTCGATAGTAACTAAATGAAGAGGTTGTGCTCGATCCTGTTTTCTTTTAATTTCTTTGCTGTATGGAGAAAATATGATCTATAGTTGATCTACCAACCCTGAAACCTCCTTCTTCTTTAGCCTATATTTCATTGTATGGAGGTCCTTTTTCGTAGTACGCTATTTCTCGTTTTCTACCATTCTGCACTTGAGAGAAAACTACTTCTACATCAGTATTTGTTGCGTCTGTGGTTGTCAAGAGAGCTGGGAAAGCTGTGGTAGCCAAAAATTGGCTTCGAGCATAATCGTATGCAATTTTCATAATAATTTAAGCTTGACCACTAAGATGTCGAGATCAAGTGACCCGAATGTTGATCTAGAGATCAGCTTTATAGCTTCTTTGAGCTCAACTGCAGTTGGTCGTCGCGAATTTGGGTTAGAAGCTTCTTAAGGTTTTTAAAAAGACTTTCAGATAACTATGATATCGTATAAATAAACCAGGACAAGTTTTCAAGGTCAGGCCTCTGATTAGTTTTTTTAAACTTTTCAGATACTTTACATAGGACAAATGGAACGGCTTTAAATTTAAAATGGCCCCTTGTAGTCGAGAAATTTTGGAATACTCAGTTATCAATATCCGGTCAACAGATCTTCTTCTCCAGCACTACAGTCCAACGTGGGCCCTGGCTTTCAACACCAATATTCTCCTATCCATCGCGCTCCCAGTGTACCCTCTCACATTCATTCTTTTTATATGTTCTAGCATATCATCCAACCAACTTGTCCTAGGCCGGCCCCTCTTTCTGTTTTTATAGACTTGCGACCTGAAGATTTTCTTCAACATACGTTGATCATCCATCCACTCTAGGCATAGCCATTTTATTCGTTGAGCCTTTATGAATCTTACAACGTTCTCATGCTTCAATAACTCATCTAGCTCCCGGTTATTTTTTATTCTTCATTCGTAATATTCTTTAACCATAAACACGCCTTACGATATTCGTTTCAAACCTTCTTAGTGTTACCTGTTCCTTTTTTATAAAATTTGCTCATCAGATGCAATGTGGAAAATTAACGTTTTCGTCTGTGTTACCAGTATGTGGGATTAAATTCCCTCTAATATCATAATGTTTTGTACAGCCTTGTATATGAGAAATAAAGTATAGCACTCAGAATTCTGCTCTCGGGGATACCGGTCTTTATTTCTTTTCGCTCTGAAAATATAGTCCAGTATAAAAATAGTAATGAAATGAATATGGGTTGTGAGGTATTTGTTCAACAACAACTTTACATGGTTACATTACGGTAGTAATATTGTTAACATAGAAATTAAAAATAAATTCGTGCAATTTTAAAGTTTGTAAAGGTGGATGTAGTTCTGAGCTTGTACAAAAATTATATTACTACTGACAAATTACGGCATCAGACCATGTGCACAAAATAATTACGAGCTTACCTGCGTCCCCTCCGTAACATTGATCAGTGCTGCTTTCAAAGTGTAATTGTTTAATGCTATAAAATAATGAACAAATATTAGAAATCTAATTTTTGTAGTTGGTAAAACAATAAACCTTTATTATAACTGTTTTACAACTGTTCTATAACTGTTTTACTCTATGAAAAAACCATGCTGCTAATCTGCGATAGAAAAGAGTTTAACAACAATTTACAATAATTAGTGTTTGATATCATAATTACACTGCATGTCTCATATCAATAAAAGTAAACAATGTTTCAATATATTTAAATTGTCAACGAAATACTTTTGAATAATTCTCAATAAAAATATTTCCAATTTAAAATATACAGTAAACATAATTTTTAAAGACGTTTAGCTTAATGTTCATTAGAGTGGTATAATGGTGGAAAAACAGAAATCTAGCGGACAGGTAATATTATTAAACACCTACCCGCACAACGAACAACAGTAACGGGGGCGGCCAAACAATTCTGCACTTTATTTCCTCCAACCAAAAATTTTTAAATCTATATATATATATATATATATATATATATATATATATATATATACATATATATATTCAATCACTTTCTGCTACAGTCCGTTTCTTGATGTATGTAATACATTTAATTTTTATAATTAAATTTACCTGAAGATATTATTTTTCTATTTGGAAAAATGTGGAACGCTTCACGATTTTGCGTGTCATCCTGCGCTAGGATAATGGTAAATTTAATTATAAATATTAAATGTAATATATAAAATATATATATATTTTTTTACTTTAATATTTATAACTAAATTTACCTCAAGATATACTTTTTTCCTTTAGGGACATGTTTCGAGAGTTCTTGTTCTCCCATCTTCAGCCTTCGCCATCTTGTTTCTGGTGAAGTATTTGTGTGTTGGCTTCTGGATGTTATTAAGGTAGTTTGTTGGTCTTTGGTCCTTCAAAGTTGCATTATTGTGTGTGGTTGTGGTATCTGTTTTTGTATTTTGTGTATTTTCGATGTTGAGTGCTTTGAATATTGTGTCATGTTTTGTATTGATTTGTATTTGTTCTGGTATTAATTTGTTTTGTGTTTTATGTTTGTAAATCTGTAAATTTTCCCAAATGTTCATTATGGTGCCTTTGTATGGTATATGTTTTATTAGTGTCACATTGGTTATGTCTGGGAATTCATGTCCTGTGTTTATTGCATGTGTGGCTAAATTGGATTTATATATATATTTGGTTTTTTGTATGCATTTAGGTGTTCAAAATAACGTTTTTTCAGCTGTTTTTTTGTTTGTCCTATATAACATTTATTGCAATCTTGGCATTCAATTTTGTATATACCGTTGGTTGTTGTATTATCTTTGTTGTGTGAGCTATTTAGATTTTGTAATTTATTTGTATTAGTTTTGTATGCTATTTTTATATCTGTGTTTTTAAATAGTTTTGTTAGCTTTGTCATTTTATTATTTATATATGTGAATGTGACCCATTTTTTGTTGTTGTTATTATTTATGTGTTGTTCAGTTTGATTAATTCTTAATTGTTCAGTTTTTATTTTGTATTTGATTTTATTTTCTATTTTGATCATAGTATTTTTATTGTATCCATTTGCATAACCAATTTGGTATATTATATTTCTTTCTTTGTCAGTTTCTTGTTTGTTTAGGGGTATTTTGTACATTCTGTTAAATAAATACATGGCAGCATTTTATTCGTTATTTAACAGAATGTACAAAATACCCCTAAATAAACAAGAAACTGACAAAGAAAGAAATATAATATACCAAATTGGTTATGAAAATGGATACAATAAAAATACTATGATCAAAATAGAAAATAAAATCAAATACAAAATAAAAACTGAACAATTAAGAATTAATCAAACTGAACAACACATAAATAATAACAACAACAACAAATGGGCCACATTCACATATATAAATAATAAAATGACAAAACTAACAAAACTATTTAAAAACACAGATATAAAAATAACATACAAAACTAATAAAAATAAATTACAAAATCTAAATAGCTCACACAACAAAGATAATTCAACAACCAACGGTATATACAAAATTGAATGCCAAGATTCCAATAAATGTTATATAGGACAAACAAAAAAACAGCTGAAAAAACGTTATTTTGAACACCTAAATGCATACAAAAAACCAAATATATATAAATCCAATTTAGCCACACATGCAATAAACACAGGACATGAATTCCCAGACATAACCAATGTGACACTAATAAAACATATACCATACAAAGGCACCATAATGAACATTTGGGAAAATTTACAGATTTACAAACATAACACACAAAACAAATTAATACCAGAACAAATACAAATCACTACAAAACATGACACAATATTCAAAGCACTCAACATCGAAATTACACAAAATACAAAAACAGATACCACAACCACACACAATAATGCAACTTTGAAGGACCAAAGACCAACAAACTACCTTAATAACATCCAGAAGCCAACACACAAATACTTCACCAGAAACAAGATGGCGAAGGCTGAAGATGGGAGAACAAGAACTCTCGAAACATGTCCCTAAAGGAAAAAAGTATATCTTGAGGTAAATTTAGTTATAAATATTAAAGTATTATATACATCAAGAAACGGACTGTAGCAGAAAGTGATTGAAATATATATATATATATATATATATATATATATATATATATATATACACTCGTATAATACTCGTTCTTATTACAGATACACCTGAAACCCAATTAAATTGTATTTATGCAATGTTATATTGTTACATAATTTTGTCGTCCTTGAACGTGAGGCCCGACACGCTTACATTTATGTATATGTATCGTTGCAATATATATAAACCAAATACCACTCACTCACTCATACACTCACTCATCACGAAATCTCCATAACTATAAAGCCTACAAACTTGAAATTCAGCACGTATGTTCCTCTTGGCTTCTAGGTGCTCGCTAAGAAAGGGTTTTGAAAACTTTAACGCCTAACCGCGAAAAAACGCCAAAAACCGCTAAAAATCCGTGACACCGATAATGCAGCTCTTTTCCAACTGTACGCTTCCTGGAAGTCTAATGTTTATTTTTTACTTTCCTTTAGGGTTTCCGGGAGTTACTAAAACAGTATTTTTTTTATCTAACATATAACCACGAGGAGGCGCTAAAATAATCGCGAAACAGTTTACCCTGTCCCTCTATCCTTGCTATGTGGCGTTGAGGGTTTATTTTGAGTTCTACGTTTGGCTTGTATATTCCTCTTGGCTTCTGGGTGCTCACTGAGAAAGAGTTTTGAAAGCTTCAACGCCTATCCGCGAAAAAACGCGAAAACCGCAACACTGATAATGCCGCATTTTTAGTTGTATCCTTCCTGCAGAACGCCATGACCATCAATAAGGAACAGCGGCAGAGTTTGATAGTGGCTGGTGTGGATCTAAGGAGTGACTGTTTCTCCCATGGTCAGTTGTACGTGGCGTTCTCCACAGTCAGTTCACCTGACATCCTGGTCATCCTCCAGCCAGAGAGAAAATCAGGAATGTTGTTTAAAGGGAGGTCTTGAGAATTTAATCTGAGAGAGCAACTGAAACTATATGCTAAGTAAGTTATTAGCCTGGCTACGTAAAAAAAACCAGGGGTGGTTGAGGGACAAAGGGCTTAAGTCTATCTATTTTATTGTTGTTAGACGTAGCCTACAATAAAGGACTGTCTTAACCTCTAACAGAAAAAACTTAGCTTACCCTCTCTAACTAAAGAATACAGCGTCATTTTTAACAACTCATTAATTTTAAAGTTTTAATAGTTGATTGATCAAGCTTGATCAAATTGATCATGTTCAATTTGATCGAGCTTAAAAAGCTTAAATATTTTCTCTTAGTTTCAAAATATTGGTATCTAAACTTCACAAATAACCTATTTCTATTTTCTGATTTTAGATTCTGTTTTTTCTGATAATCACCGTAGCAAAGCACGGGTATCCAAATAGTTTTTGATAATTTCAAAAATTTCTTGGCACAAGTTTGTTCATCACATGCTCTAAATACTATGATTTTTTTGAAACGGGAACTATTGGCTCTTGTCTCCCAACCTGGAAACTGAATCCGGTGAAGTCCTTAATAAAGTGGTAAATAAATGGGTCAGAGAAGGGTGTAGCATTTCACCCACACTTTTCAATTTATATTTGGACGATGCTGTTAGACAGTGGAAGCAGAGGCTAGAAATAATGAATTTCGGTGACAGTTTCAGTAAACGTAATTTCGTCAAAACTCTGATGTTTGCTGACGATCAGGTTATAATTTGCAGGCAATAAAAATAGCCTGCAGGGGGCCCTCTATGAATTGCAACAGATAATCAGGACGTATGGTCTAGAAATTTCTGTTATCAAGACTAAGTCCATAGATTTTAAAGGTTGTTATCCTGTGTGGTGTAAACTAGTACTGAATGATCAACTAATTGACCAAGTGCATTTATTCAGGTTTCTTGGATGTGACTTGTTTTATGTTGAGGAGTTAGATGTGGACAAAAAAAAATAGAAACGTTTAATCACATGTGTGCAACGATAAGAAGAACACTGAATGGAAAGGTAAGAAGAGACATTCTTTTGGAATTTTATAAAACGATGCCAGTGGCATGCAGCCTTTATGGCAGTAATAGTTTGACACTGAACGCAAAGACCCAAAGCTGGACACCGGCAAGTGAAATGAGATTTTTACCGTCAGTACTAGGAGCATCACGCAGGGACCGGCTAAGAAATGATGGTGTAAGGAGCATCCTTGGAATACACAACCTAAACGAAAGGATAAAACAAAACAAACAGGATTGGCCAGATCATGTTGAAAGGGTGTATAAGAACAGGACACCAAATTTAATAATGATTTTCCGTCGAAGCCCCCTTCTCCAAGGCTTTGGGATCCCCTCCAGCATGGTGCAAGGCAACACCATATTTATGCCACTGGGTTCTTACTAGATACTGATCACACCGTTTATCATCACTGCCGGCTTATCCGCTCTATCCTTTACTTACAACTGACCCACACATCTGAGGGTCATTCGCTAGCCGCCATCTGCGTCTTGGCCAGTAGCTAAGGATCGCCTCGGCTATAGTAAATAAAAGAGTTAAGTCTAGAATAAAAGCTATGGAAATGGATTATTGGAGACGATGCTGTATTAGATTTGATACATTTGATTTGTACTAGATTTGATATATTTAAGAACGGATATTTAAACGAAAAAGTGGGGATTGGCGTAAACATATCAGAAACGGTAGGGATAAAATGGATGAGAAAGCGAAAGTCAAGAGAGAATGGGCCAAAACTGAAACGGCGACGAACACCACCTAATAGAAAAAAAAAAGAAAGTCATCAAACTTTTCTTGGAACTAGTACGTTTTTAAAATTTTACGATTTTGAAAACAAAGAATATAATTTTGCAGCTTTCTATTACGTTCGTAGTAAGGTACATATAACACTATTGCGTTTATATTATTTTTCAACTTCCTAGTTAGGAAGTTGTCCTGGTCTATAACAACGGTCCTACATGCTGTCACTCCACCTCTTCCTTCCCCAACCAATTCTTCTCTTCGTATTTGATTGGCTATCTCTTGCCTTTTTTACTAGCCTTGTACCATCCATTCTTGATATTTGTTCATTCCATTACCTACTTCTTTCCGCAATCCAAGAATTAATATCCGTTGCATTACATTGTCACCGGACAAAAGGCTTGTCGCATGGCAAATGGCGCCAATCGTACAACTCTTCGTTATTTTGGTGACCCTAAAAAGGCGAAAATGCTGTGACGTTTGTTCCGCCCGAGCCGCGCTGAGATGTTCGGCGGCTGCGCCCGCTGTTCGTAGCGTACTGCACTCCTCCTCTTCTTTCGGCACCGGTGGCGTCGAGTCCACTGCCGGCCCAGCGAAGTCCGTCGCTGGCGCGGTACAGGGCGACGAATTCAAAGAACGTCGGTTCTACTCTTCGGCTGTTCCTTCCGGCTGACTCCGCGTCTATGTCGTCCGAGAGAGGAGATGAGATGAAGTGCGTCCGATGATGAAGTGCGGCCGATGGCGTGGCGATAAAGTGCGCCAAAAAATTCTAGCGGCGCTGTTTTTATGAGCTGACCGGGATCGCTGATTGACTTGCTCCTAACACGTCAGGTGTCACGTCTCGGCTGCTGATCCCTGATTGGCTCGCTGCATCAGGTGCCACGCGCCGCCAGGTGTTCGCGGCGACCTCTTGCTGGTACCGGAGCAGACGTTTGCCTCCGTGACGTCACAACACGTTTCTCTTATAGTATCGTTTGACAACCTATCCTAGTACCTTGTCTTTCCTAGTACCCTCCGTAATATAGTTTTTTCTATAGTTTGTAGTTTTCATTGAGTTGTTACTGCATCTGGCTTTTCTGTAATGCATAGGATATTACTGAACGTATTGTGCTTTTGTAAACCATAGTTTTTTCTTCTTGTGTGATGTATTTATTATTCCATATAAGGTTATTCATGCATCCAGCAATTCTTCTGTCTTTCGTCAATAGATGTTTCATTTCGTCTTCTCCCCTGTTGTTACTTGTAACCCTTGTTCCTAAGTAGTCTATCTGAGTTACTTGTTCTGTTATTCTGTCATTTATCACAAGCTTACACCTTAGTGGATCACGTGAAATTGTAATTGATTTTGTTTCCTCTTCCGCTATCTTCATGTTATGTTTCTGGCATGCTTTGTTAAATTGTACACAAGTCTCTGTAAGTCACATTAATGTTCGGCTAATAGATTAACGTCGTCTACATAACATAACATATAACTACATTAAAATGTATGATAATTAGGGAATCCTTATTACTTTTGTTACAGGTATATTATCTGATAATTCGCGCTTGGCGTGCTAAAACTCTGATTAAAGTGTTCGTGTTAAGATCTCTTTTATTAGCTTTGTTATGTTGATTGGGACTACCCGTTGTTGTAAAATCTTTAACATATCCGACAATCGGACTCTATCAAATGCCTTCTCGAGATCAATTAGACGCATAAAAGTTGATTATCGGAACTCTATTGTCTTTTCTTTTATTCGCTGAATTACAAATAATGCATCATTACAAGATCTTCCATTTCTAAATCCACGCTGCTCTTCTTCAAATTTATATGTATTACAACAGTATACACGCCTAACGAAATTCTAGAAAACTAAGTCTTAGATTTTTTTAAGGTCGCCAGCCGCGTTTATTCAGACCAAGATACTGCACTCGTAATCAAATACTCAGTGTTCTATTACACATAACAATCAACAACACCCCTTGGACGGATCTTGCTACAGAAAACGAGTAAGTTGTGATAGAAAAATAAACCAACTTTCATGTGCAATAGAATACATTTTTATTACCAATTTTTTAACATAATATATACAATAATACGACATTTTAACTTTCTTACTTTCTAAATAACATTGAAAGATAACACAAATATTAATGAAGAAACTAAAGAAAATGATGAAACCCACGCAATAAGACACATATAATATCTAACTTGATTTTTTGTACAAAAATACATACATATGGAATTAATATTTTGAAAATATCA
The DNA here is from genome assembly GCA_034769895.1 of Magicicada septendecula. Classification (NCBI taxonomy): domain Eukaryota; kingdom Metazoa; phylum Arthropoda; class Insecta; order Hemiptera; family Cicadidae; genus Magicicada; species Magicicada septendecula. The sequence goes on from CM068367.1 coordinate 1,399,523,465, forward strand.
GTCAAATAATCAATAATCTAATAATCAACCGGAACAGTTTAATTAAGTACATTCCTAAGGCTTTCACTGCCAGTGTCATAATTATTGAAATTAAGATCCGGGTTATAAGGCCGTGATCTACAATAATCACCATGCTGACTGATGTTATTATCAGACGTTTCGCCTCACCTCTTGTGACCATCTTCAGTAAAAACGGCCTTTGCCACAGTACTGTGGTTATACTGACGAATACCTTGTCAGTTGTTTCAAAAACAACTTTGAATTTTTAAATTTAAATTTATATAAATAAAAATATAAGAATATTATTTATCGACCGTGTTAATTATAGTTTCAAGATGATATCGAGTTTTGGTCTAATAAAAACAACGTCGTTTTTATGTGACATTTTGAGATTTATTTTATCCCATATTCATGCCTACAACATAAAATATATATAATGTAATTGTAATGAGAGTTATAATAATAATATATAAGTTATATTATATTAACAGTGGCGTTGTTTTGTATAGAATAACTAATAGTACTTGCATATATTGTTGAGTCACAAATACACACATTACATAAAACTATACACTACACTACGATACAAAAACATTATATATCATACATATTAGTTATTTTTCCTCACTTTGTGTACTGCATAGTGGCAGTGTGTGAATCTATTACTGGAGAAAGAGCGGACGCACAAAGTAAAGAATTGCCAGGTATTAACGGTGCCAGTGGAGGATGGGGTTGATGGGGTTGTAGACTTGTTAGATTTCTATTTCATGTTTGTTTTCTGTGAATGTATAAGGTTTGAATAACACTTACTGAGACCTGTACGTAGGTTTGTTTGTTTACTGAATTTTGCTTATTTCTTTCAATAGTTACAATTTTAAGGAACTGCCGTCTGAAATGATTAGTTTTCGCATGTATTATTTTTACTTTGTCTAACTGGAAGGTGTGACCATGTACGCGAGCGTGTTTTGCTAAGGCTGTTGGATCATGTTTATTAGTTTCTATTTTGTCGCAGCTGTATTTGTGTTGATACACTCTCCTTTTTAAATACTGTTCTGGCCATCAATAATATTTTTGACTGCAGTTTTCTTGGCATGGGATTTCATAAACGACATTAGATTTTATTTCTATTTTATCTCTGTCATTGGTATTCGAGAAAAGATCGTTTATTGTATAGAGATTTCTGTATGCTATTTTGGTGTTGTTGTTAGTCCTCGTATATATATATATATATATATATATATATATGGGATAGACATTCACACCATATGTGAATGTATGAAGCATAATTATGACCAGCCGTATTAGATGTCCGGGACAATTGTGGTGTGATTGACATAAAAAGTGTTGTTTATAAATTAAGAATAATACTATAAATTAGTTATAAGACAATATAAAGACTATGAAACTGTAGTACGGTGCTTGAGCGAAGTGTTGTGTTGTGCGCGTATCAGAAGGAGGTGTGAACGGTGTTGTAATTAGCCAATTGGTAAACACGCAACAAGTTGTGCATGCCGACGTGCGTATGAGTTACACTTTATTGCAATTACGAAATATTAAAAGGTCAATTTAATTGATTCATAATTATGTAAGTGAAAACTTGTGTTCTAGAAGAATCGGGAAAACGGAGGTCCAGACTTAAGCACGTGGCATTTTCAGAATATTCCTGTATTTAACATGTGTTGTATAGGAAATACGTCTGTGCACAGGAGGACCGTGACGTCACCTTATAACGACGCGGTTTCAGTTTAGGAAGAGAGGGGAGTCCTCATGTAGCGCTCGTCGAGAGCGTTGCAGAGAGAGTTCCTCGCATAGCCCAACACCCATTCCAGGCAGTCTTTGGGGCCCGTAGACGTCGAGGGAGCAGCGAGTTTCGGCAGGTGGAGATTAAGCCAGGAGTACGAGATTTTCTGCTACCGTTGCTGAACTTCGATTGCTGACCGAGGCGGCTGAGGCGGACACCGAGACACGGAGCGATTCGTGGATGCGGCGGCTGGAGCGTAGGACACAGACGACGGATCGCTGGAGACCGGGAACGAGATATTCGACCGGGACAACCAGAAATACGTCAATTCAGGAAAGCAATTCTTAGAACTAAATTTCTTTTAAAATAATTTAAAAAAACTTTCAAAGAAAACTTTTGAACTTTTCAATAAAGTATCTTTGTATTAAAAAAAAAATTTTTAATGCAATCTTCAAGTTGGAAAAAGTCAATAAATGTATTAAATCACTAATTGAGCGTCATTTCTGCAAGTTTGGTCAGCTAACTACCTGTTATCTTGCAATATATATATATATATATATATATATATATATATATATATATAGTTTATAAAATTTTCCACTGAGTCCGTCTGATTTACAACAATACATAATTGTGTTACGACATTACAGAACAATCTACGTATTTATCGAATGTTCCAGAGGCTGAATGTTGTGGCGTACGTGTTTCTCAGCGCATTTGTTAGACTGTGCCAGAATTCGTGCGGCCGCACGCACTGTGTCAAGGCCGCACTGAATTACGTTCTAGTGTTTTCTAATAGACGCCTATTACGGAGTATTCTGGAACCTCAGCACGGTATAAATACAGGTACGCATGGACGCTCAGTTCAGTTATTTGTCGAGCGATACTGTGTGCGTTCAAGTGTGGTTATTAGTGAACTGTTGTATTTTACAAGCGGGTGGTATAATTGTAATACCTTTGTGTTTTATATTAGTTGGCATTTTATTGCGTGTGAACAATTTTTTACTTGGTTTGTTGTAAGAGACAGTGTTGTTAATTACGAACTGTTTAACTGTGAATATTAAAGCTGGTGATTAGGGACTTAATTGGTGTGCTGTATTTTGTTTTCCACTGTACCTACGACGATCAAGTAGACTGTCGTAACAGTGGTGTCAGAAGTGGGATACGAACCCACGCTCACAAAGTGGACTGCGATCCATTACCTCGAGTTGACGATACACTCGACACATTGTCCGGAGCACAGTGGACGCCGTAGACCGTCGTAACAATAGCTTTACACCTAACCAAATGTGTCTTAATTTATAGAAATTTAAGATGTTAGTTCCTTCATGAACTGTTAACTGTTACAGATTGTTTATAAAGATGCTGGTAAATTTCTGTGTTTGGAATACTTAAGGAAAATAGTTTTTTTTCTATACGCGAAGCGATAAAATAACCATTGTCGGATAAAAAAACAAGGATCAGTTCAGCCGTTACCCGTTCAGCCGTCACAAAACTAAAGTTCCAATTACTTGTCATAGTATCTCGTAACATTCGTATATTATCAAATGACGCAGATTTACCAACTTCGATTGTAACACTTTTCCTTTGTAAAAGTTGTGAAACGAATCTTCTTACTTCTCTCTGTGCAAAAACCCTACTGAAGTTTGTGAAGCCGGCGGCGTCGATCCAGTAGTCGTTCAGACCTCCGGTCTCCAGATAGTGTATAACCGACCTGGTGCTGTAGATGTTTCCTTCTGAACCCCGTAAAGTGTAGCCATTGTAATAATTCTTAACACACTTTTGCATGTGTAGAACGTCGAAGTGATATAATTTTTCTGTTACCTCTTCCTCTGTCAGACCGTAATATTTGGCAAACCGATGATTTTCCAAATAATGAAAGTTGCTAATAGTAGTGGTTCCCTTTAATAATATTTTGGACAGCCGCAGACAATCATTTATCAAACCTCTATCGACGTATGGATTATTTTCCAACAATTCGACCATGAACCCATTTATAAAGTGGATAGTCCTGTGCGTATCGTCTAATGGAAAGTCCTTTGACAATAATTTCCATACTGTTGTGTCGAACTCATCAATCAAAATTATTACTTTTTTATTGAAATGGAAGAACAACATTTCTGATAAATACACCAAACTCCCTTTCAATCTGTCCTCTGTTATGTACAATATTTTATCAGAATATAATGTAATATCTTTCAAAATAATACATTTCTCTTTACTTACTAAGCGAGTACTATTTAGTAGGTACTCGTGTTCTGAAAGTGATTCTCCTACTATTTCTCTGAACATATCTAATACGTCACTAAAACTATTGCCTGCTATTTCCTTAAAGGTAATATAAATTACTGGATATTGGCCGCAGTGAAAGTAAAAAAATGTTTCGTCTAACGTAAAAATATTCAAGTTGTGTTTCATAAACAGCCTGCAACTGTCAGTCTGTTCAGAAGATGTCAACCCCGCCCCGGCCTGCAAGAAAGCCTTGATCATTTTCAAATTTACCGTCTTGCCAAAACCCGAAGGCGCATTTATTCGAGCAAGACGCAATTTCGTTGTCAAGAAATCCTTTATGATCAGTGATTTGTCTACGAAACAATCAGATTGTAAGATGTCTTTGAATTCTGTTTTAGATGACACGCATGTTCTATTTATTGGCGTCTGTAACAAAACAAATAAATTAACCTATTCTGAATGTACAATAGATTTACAGTAATGATTATAAATCTAAGTTAAAGAAAAATATTGTTTAACTTGAATTTGTTTTAATATAACTCTCTGTCTAGTCTCATCTAAATTTAGTCAATCCGAATCATAAAAATATCAGCAGATCTTACATCCGCAAATTACTGGAATGTCTGGATATAAAATACTGCATTGTATATTGAACTTACACTTTTCTCGTAAGTATAACTTATTTTTTCTTGCAGTGTAAAATAGTTGTGTCCGAATCATCAAAACAATGTGTTCGATTGAAAACAATGATTTTTACTCATGGAATAAAACGGTCTTTCAAAATTATTAGCATAAAATAAATTCATGCGTGTCTTGATGTAGACATTTTATGATTTAATTTTAAATATAACAGAACGTCATAAATTTAATTATAAAGTTCTTAGCATTATTGATAATAAAATTGTATAATCAATACTTTTAACTCCCTTAAAATTATTAGCCAAATGTCTTTTACAATTTTTTAAATACTTCTCTTTTTAAATTTTAATTGTCCTCAAATTACGATCTGTTCCTATTTCTTAATATTATTTATTTCTTTTCATAATCTTTATTTCCGTTAATCGTCGGAGTCCTCCAGGCACTTCCTTTACTCCGTTCTATAATGCGTTTCGTGCCTTCCAACCTGGTTTTCCCGTTATATTATCCAATTTCACAATAGAGGCGTCCATTGCAATCTTGATCTTCTTGTTTCGGTTCTTCAGTCTGGGCACGCCTGAGTGTTAAATCTCTACTCCTTCTAGGTCGTCGTTTTCATTACATAACCAAACGACTGCTGTGATCTTCCCTCCACTACCTGGAAAGCTGATTGCAACACATTTCTAAAGGTTAGGTGTGTATACACCTACACACACAACACACAGTTTATAAATACGTCAAACTTACCAAGTGTTTGTATGTTATAAAAACATTTGTAGTAATACAGACTACATAGAAAGTTCCAACAAGACACAATAAGGTCAGACTAATGTAAAACTTTTATAATAATTAATAACCTACGTGATCTATGGCATCTCTTCTTCTTCTTCCGGAGCTCTACAGGTCGGGGTGACCCTTGGCTTCCGTTACCACTCGCCTCCAGTCGCTCTCTCTCTCTCTCTCTCTCTCTCTCTCTATTGCAACGTTACTCCGGTTTGGACGCCCAATCATCTTAAGTCTTTCTCCACCTTCTGGGTCTGTCCCTTCTTCTCGTACCTTCCATGTTTCCATTTAGCACTTTCGCAGGCAGTTTCTCCTGTGGTATTCTTTTCACAGGACCCAGCCATCTTTACCTCCTTGCCTTTATGAATGGCGCACTTACCTTCCCGCTGCAATACTTCATCAATTTCAGCATTTGGAAGGCATCTCCGCTCTCCTGCTTTCATTATTGGGCCGTATATCTTTCTCACATATTTGCAAAGCATTATTTCAAAAGATGAAACAACAAAAAAATGACATAAAAATAGGATACAACAGGGAAAACAAGCCTATTCGTTTGCTAAACTCGTTACTTTGGTCGAACGAAATGACACTTCAAACTAAACTGACAATATACACAACTAATGAGGACCCCATTTTAACTTATGGCTGCGAATGCTGGTAACTTTCAGATAAAGAGAAAAAGATGGAAACCTTGGAAATGGTCTTCTTATGAAGAGGGTGTAATATTTCTAGAATACAACATGTTAGAAACGAAGGTATAAGAAGGAAAACAGAGCGCGTATTTACAACAGCAGGAAGAATAGAATCCAGACAGTTGCTATGGTATAGTCACGTAATGAGGATGGAGGAGAAGCGATGGCCAAAGAAAGTATTGACTTACACACCACAAAACAGGAGAAAAAAGGAAGACTGACAACACAATGGAGAACAGGGATTAGGAAAAGCATGAGAGATCGAGCTATTGAAGATAATAACTGGAAGGATAGGGAGAAATGGCGATCGAAATGCAGGATGCGGGATAGACTGTAGGACCCCCGCTAATAAAAAAAAATATCTTTCTCACTATTTTCCTTTCAAATTGCAACGAATTTATTGGTGCAGCCGTGAGTGGTCATGGTTCAGCTCCGTAATTCACAAATGGTCTGATCAAGCTTTTGTAGATTTTGATATTGGTTTTACGGGACAGAAGCTTAGACTTGAAAAAATTTAGATTTGTATAATATGCTCTATTTTTAGCCATGATTCTTTTATTTATTTCATATTAGATTTTGTTCTGCTCTTACTTGTAAGTTCTGTTCCAAAATGTACAAACCTATCTACACCGCTGAAAGTGTAATTATCAAGGTCTAAGTTACGGGGCTCCCTTCCCTTCTTGCCTATGCTTCTGTCACTTTCATATAGTGCGTTTTCTTTTCATTAGCAACAAGTCCAAAAGACGGGGTCCTTTATCCAGGACATCAAACATTTCTGTAAGAGGTGTGAAACTTCTAGCCACCAAGGCTGCATAATCTGCAGAGGCATGTGTTTGAGTTAGCCTATACGTTAAATTGCCTCTTAAGTCTAAGCTGCTTATTGCTTTATCCAAGGCTATGTTAAAAAGAAAAGATGATAATCCATGTTGATTTATGGAATAACATGGGAGAAACAAATCAAAGCCAGGTGTACGTTGAGGAACTGTTTTATCGCTCATCATTGTCATTGGACAAGACACCAGCTGATCTCAACTTAGGTAAACGGTATACTGACAGAAATAACGTAGCTTGATGATTGCTAACTGTCGTAACGAAGACCGTTATTGTAACCAACATTCGTATACCAGAGAGTATAGGGTTCAGAATTCTTCCCTGCTGTGGGAGTCTTTACTGCGTTCAGCTCCCGCACTATAATTTGTTTTTTAAAACTATAGTTTACTATGAGAATAGTAACTAAATGAAACGTCTAGCATTCATTAAAAGACAACATCTATTTGGTTACATTAGAGTTGTGATATTATTAACTTAGATTTAAAAATCGATTCATCGAATTATAGTAAGTTTTGCTGCATGCAAATGATGTGGTTATACTACAGAATAATGAAACAAAGTTAAACGCTGTGTGTACAGACTACATAAACTGGGATGACAATACTATACAATCTAAAGTTATTGTTACAACATTACAGAAGAATCTACGTGTTTATCGAATGTTCTAGATGAATCCAGTGGAATGTTGTGGAGTACGTGATTTCAACATGCGCTCGCGAGACTTTTCTGGAAGCCGCCAGCCGCGCGGACTGTGTCAAGGCCGCAATTAATTACGTCGCAGTTGAGAGACCAGGCGTAGTTTGGAATGTTCTGCTCTGTTGTATAAATACAAGGCGTCAGCGGGCTTAGTTTTCAGTTATAGTTGCGAAATATTACAGTGCGACTCGAGTTTATTGTCGGGCGATACTGGTGCGTTCAAGTGGTTATTAGTAAAGTGCTGTGATTTATAATCGGACGATATTGTAATACAATTTTGTTTTAATATTAGTTGACATTTTATTGCGTGTGAACAATTTTTATTCGATTTGTTGTAAGAGACTGTTTTGTTAATTACGAACTGTTTAAGTGTGAAAATTAAAGCTGGTAATTAGTGACTTAATTGGTCTTTTATTTTATTTTTCACTGTACCTACGACGATCAAGTAGGCCGTCGTAACAATATCTACCAACAAAGCAAACAGTTATGGCTCAATACTGGAAATTTTCCTGTACGCTCAAAAATTATTATATTAAAGATAACGTATTGGAAATAAAATTTTAACTATTTAGGTTGTGATATAGGTTTTGACGTTGACAGAGATATACATAATAAAATTAAGAGATTTTAACACGTGTGTGGAAATTTAAATAGAACACTGAAGAATAAAACGAGACGTGAGACAAAATTAAAATTCTTCAAAACAATGGTTGTTCCAGTGCTATTATATGGCAGTGAATCCTGGATTACAAAACAAAGAGATAAAAGCAACATAAAATCAGGAGGGTTGAGATTTATAAGAAAGATTAAAGGTTGCACAAGACGGGGTCATTTAAGGAATGAAGATATACAGGAAAAATTAAATATACGTAATCTAAATGAGAAAATTGAAGAATACGGGAGAAAACTGAGACAGCATTGACGTCGCATGGATGAAGAAAGAATACCAGTAATTGTAAACAAGTACAAGCCTTCTGGAAGAAGGGATGTAGGAAAACCAAGAAAGAAATGGATTAGATAATGTAGTCGAAACAGGGACATTGCGTAGTCCCTGAAGTGTAGAAGAAGAAGAAGAAGGAGAAGTAATTATGGTTTGTGTTGCCGGATGTAAGTATGAGGCTATAATAAATTTACTTTATTGAAGAAAATTTGTGGCATTGGATAAAATATTATGCACAGAGAATAATTTTGAGCTTACCTCTGGTCCTTCCTCCGTTGCATTAATAAGTGTTGCTTTTAAAATGTAACTGTTTAATGTTAAGACATAATAAACAAATATGAAAACAATCATTTTCAAAGTTCCTAAAATCTTAATTTTTCTTCCAACTGTTTTCACGCTTTAAAAGAAAGCAATGGTACTAATCTGCGACAGTTTAATAACAGTAAAAAGTAAGTATTATTTGATAGCATGACAACATACCATCTTTCATATTAATAAAGATAAACGATTTTTCAGTTGTCAACGGTATTAATTCTAATTTAAAATAAACAAAAAACCGGGTTATTAAAGATGTTTTATCTAAATTTCTATTTCTGTGGAGAGTTAATAGCGAAATGGTAATCTACCCGCCTACTGTTTACTAAATAAATAGAACTTTTTTATAAATAGTAGATGTTTTCGTATCGGCCATCTAAGGACCACATGCCAATGTCATTTCTTTACTATTTGTTCTTTTCTTTTTTCCAATATTCTTTTATCTTCTCACTGTATCTCTTCTTCCTGTCTTCAGTCCACTTTCAACCTTCGTTTTTCTCTCTTCTATCATGGACTCCCTCCATTTATAACCCTTTTGCCCGAAAAACTTCTCCTTCAATTGCTTCTTCTGCGTATATATTATTCTTTCTAAATCCTTTTGGACTTCTTTCATCCAACTTAATGTTGACTTCTTCCTCCACAGATATTTGAAGATTTTCTTTGTCAACCTATTGTCGTCCATTTTATACAAATGTTCAAAAAATAATAGTCTTATTTTTCTCATTGTTTCTGTTATATTTCCTACACTTTGGTATATTCAACATTAGTTCTTAATTTCCAACCTTCTGAAGTTTTTCGTGGGCCTAATATTTTCCTAATAATTCGTCTTTCCAATATTTCTAGTTTGTCTAAATTATGAATCAGTGCTAGACATTAACTTGCATATAGCCATTCTGGCTTCACTACTCTACTGTAATGTCTTATTTTCGCATTTTTAGATACGCACTTTTATTGTAAATATCTTTAGTTATAACATATGCCCTTTTCATCTTATGAAGCCTTTCTATATAGCAGATTTTTCCAAGCCATTCTCTTGAATTATTTCTCCTAGATACTTAAATTTTCGAATCCTCTCTATTCGACCAATATCTGTTACCAGGAATTTTGGCGCGTTTTTAATGTTTGTGAGAAATTTGTTTTTTTCTGCAGATATTCTTAAGCCTGTTCTACTGGCTTTGTTCTCTAAAAAATTAACTTGTGTTACTCCAGATGTCAGATGTTCAGAAAGTATAGCAAAGTCATCTGCGAATGCCAAACAGTTTATTTCAATACGTTTGTTCCTTCTTCCCAACATGATTTGTGATATTTTGCATTCCCTTTAATTATTCATTCCAATTTCTCACTACTTTCTCCAGGATACAGTTAAAAATAATTGGGGATAAAGCACCACCCTATCTTACACCTGTGTTTATTCTGAATGGTTGAGACATTTCTCCTATGAATTTTACTTTTGAGGTGTCCGTAAGGGTTTAACGGATTAGATTTGCCAATTTAGATTTAACACCAAATTCTCGTATTATTTTATCTATAGTCTCTCTATCAACAAAACCAAGGCCTTTTTGAAATCAACAAATGTTACTACGCTCTCCTTTGAATTCCGTAGCCTGTGACGAATTATTGACTTCAGTGTGTTTCTGGATTTCTGGACTTCAGAATATTTGTTCTGGACAGGATCTGCCCTTCCTAAAGCCACCCTGATATTCACCCAAATGGCTATCCAATGTTTTTTCTACTCTCACCAATAGAATCTCAATATCTTCAATAGAATAGTAAGTATTTTATTTTACGATTTTTCAAATAAAAATAAACAATACTTTTTGTATCTGTCTGAAGCGTATTTAATACATGTACAGTAATGTTAAATAGACATGAAGCTACGCGCAGGTTGTAGTGGGGAGAAGTCAAGAGCGGTGGAACCTACGAGAGAGGAAAATGTCTACTAATGCAGTTGAAAATATCGACCTACTCTCTCAATTGTGAATGAGACGCATGTGTGAGATGAGTAATCTATTTTGAGACGGATTAACTTTTTATACCTATTGTGCCGGAGTTACGCACAATTAAAGATTAAAGAAAAGTAAAATTTACGTTTTTCCCTGTAAAAGTACTACAATTTAAAAACTGATATCGCTTATAATGACAGCTGAAATAAAGCAGTTATACTGCTTTGTCGATTCACAATAATTTACTTTATATTATTTTTATAATTTTATTTACTTAATTTTGTATTGTCTATGTTTTCTTATAATGCTTTCAATTGTTAATTTTAATTTGTAATCTCTTTATGGGTTTATTGTTTTCTACATTTTAATAGCTACATTTTTAACTATATTACCAAATTCACCCAACTAAATTTTATAGCCCTACCAACACACACACACACACACACATATACGTAACTTAATTTTTACTAACTTACCTAACTTTTTACAAATTTACCTAACTTTTTACTAACCAATTATTCTTATAATTTTAAAATTGTTTTGTTGTTCTTTTAATTGTTTTAATTGTTTTAGTACGATTTATATTTAATTCACTACTTTTTTTATTAAGTTACTAAATACAAAAAAATTTGGTTGTAGGTAAGTTTTGATTTCGATTACGACACGACCAGACAGTAAACGTGGACATTTTTTAAGACGTAAGAAGCGTCAGACACAACAGAAAGAGACAATGTAATAAAGCTTTCACACAGTTATAAAATGTTTAATACTGCCATTATTTTGTAAACAGTGACTTGGCGTGTTGTGTCTGTTGCAACGTTTCTCCAAAGTCGAGCCTAGACATCAACAATAGTTGTACATTTTTGAATGTGTACACTTTGTGTACATGTTACGATCACGAAAAAACGTAGTACTATATGTTCCACATTGCTCTGGCATCTTAATTTGTTTGAGTAAGTAACATCAACAACAGCCTCCCATGTGAAATGACTGCGTGTGTTTTTTTAAACAAGCAGATGTTGTCAGATATTTTGTTTTCATAACAATAATTAAACTCACCCTATCTCTACTTCATTAGTTCTCTAATAGAGTGCACTCCCATTAACTGTTTCAAAGTACAATTCACATAGTAATCAGCAGTCATAATTAGAGCGTTTTCTTTCCTGTAGTGTAAGGCATATCGTGCAGTTCAGTTTTTTTTTGGTTTATACACGCATACCGCAAGAATAGAAAGTCTATTCACCGCTATTGTTATTTTACTTCATTTATAATTTAAAACTCCGCTTATTTCATGTGTTTATTTTATGTGTTTAACGTTTATTAGAAATATTATTGTTAAGTTTAGGACTGCCTAAAAAATCAGCGAAGTGGTGCTTACAACCCACAAGGACAAGGGCAGTGAACGCTTAATATTTATGCATTGTTGATTACATGAAAAAAAAATCCTTTTAACTATTTTAGTGTTACAATATACAGTCCACTGCTAATAAAAGAAAAGAACCCCCACAGATGTAAACTATGCATATATAACAGGAGAGACAATATTAATGCAACAATTACAATACAATAAACGCTACACTTCTGATGAATACTGATGTTTTCTGAAAAGTACACACATAATAATCTCCACAGCCGTCTCGGAGGCAACTGAGTTTTGTTTCTCTGCTGACGCATGCGCAATTCGTTACATGCGCCGTTAGCACGGAAAAGGTTGATTCATGTCTAGTGAACTTTACTTTTTGTAGAATTACGTCGTTCATATTAAAAATCATTTTTTGCCACTGTCCGCAAACGATTTGCCTTATCTTTCCAGAATTTTTGCCTCTACTTTTCACAAATTGGACTAACGACGTACTAATGCCTAATAATATAAATCTAAATAACATTACGAATACAAAACGTACAATATTAAAATATACAAATAAACAATGGTGCAAAATACAATAGCCCATACTTGTCAGCCTAATTTTATACAGAGTTTGTACTTAGGACGAAACTCCTCATAATATGATATCCCAGATAGAATGTAAAAATTTTTTCAAAATTTTGTCTTCATTTTTTCCCGTTGTACCCGTATACGTTTTGAAAAATTTCAAGGCAAACAAGATTTACAAGACTTAGGTTTTCTTCTTCTTCTTCTTCTTCTTCTTCTTCTTCTTCTTCTTCTTCTTCTTCTTCTTCTTCTTCTTCTTCTTCTTCTTCTTCTTCTTTTTCTGTTTCTCATTCACTTCAAGGATCATCAAGGATTAGGCTCGCCTGTTCCGTCTTCACAGCCACCGCTTTCATGGTCTCCCTCCATCTCTTCTGCAAGAGGTTTATACTGGATTATCTTTTTTGGTATTCTCGAAACACACATTCTGTTTATGTGTTGTGTCCTGTTTTTAGTATTTTGTTTTATTTTGTCGTGTATCGATTCTCAGTTCTTGGCTTATGTCTGCATTTTTTATGTGATCTCTCAGGGTGCAGCCTTAACAATTTCATTTCAGCAGCTTGAATTAATTTTCTCTGACTTTGGGTGCGTGTCCACGATTCGTTCCCGTACATCGATACTGATGTACTTTACAAAATTTCAATTCTGTAACTTTTCCTACTTTCTTTTCCAGAGTTTTACGAATTGTGCCACACATCCTCTGGTATCTGTTTATTTTATTATGGATATCAATTTTATATTCATAGCTTACGTCGAACCATACATAGTTGTAGTGGGACATTTGTCCAATAATTTTAATGTCTATTACTATTTTGGAGCATATTGGGAATTTTATTTAAGCGCCGTTATTATAGCCTTTGTCGTGGAAATTTTTAAATTATATTCATGACAAATTTTACTGAGTTGATACACTTCATTTTCGTTTTCTTGTAGGGTAACTTGATCGTTAGCAAACGGCAGAGTGTTAGTGGAGAAATTATCGGGAAGTAAGTACATTGTTTCTGTTGCCTCGTTGTTACACGAAGTCTGTCCGGAAAGTATTCTAGCGGCCATTTTGAATATCCTGACACATGTGTAGCTTATTGCAGGAGACCTTACCTACATAACCTATAATCACTTAGGCTTCAATCTAATCACTCTTTTAACAGTGAGACCACCAGTAAGGAACTTGAGTTTCCTGTCACCGTACAATCACAATGCCTGATCGATCAGATCAGCAGATAATATGGATTAAGGCTTATTTCAAGACTTGGACATTCATCGGGGAGACAATTCAAATAAGTAATAGAATCTTCCGGAAGGATTCTGTGAGTGATGCTCAAAAAGTGTGGCGTTGACGCTTACTTAAATAGGTGGTCGTAGAAAGCAATCATATTCCAAAAGCAACGTTAAGGCCATGGTGAACGTTTTCTCCATGACACAGGTTCGAGGGCTGTGCGGGACGAAGGACATGCCCGTCGCCCGCTCATATACTGCGTCGCGAGCTTCAGATAGAGCTCCTGCCGCAGGGACGATAGATAGGGGCTGGATTAAGGGTGTGGCCTGCTACCGGCCGTGGGCATCAATTAAGTATCAGTTAATTGAGGGTGAGAGTATGCCGAGGCTGGGTCCAAGATTCTCCTGGCACAGATTGGTAGCGACCGAGGGCGATAATGAGGTGGTTGCCTTGCAATCGGGCGGAGCAGCGATAGAATTTACGGGACAGTGTCGGACACGCAGGGCTTCACGGATGGTTCTATTTGATGTCAGATAGTGGGCTTTGCACGCCCAGCGCAATCCTCGGTCAAGGAGAGACTGAAACTTTTGCTTATGGGTCTTGGCCAAGTAGCCCCAAACGGGGTCGCGTAGGTAACCATCGGCACCACGTAGTTGGAGAGACGATAAATTTCCCTTTGGCGGCGGGTCATGGCGTTGCTGCATAGCACGGGACGGAGTTGACATAGGCGATTGGCGGTCTTGCGGGTTACTTGTGCGGAGTATGTCCGCCAGGTAAGACGACGGTCAAGGTGGACTCCAAGGTACTTGACCTCTCGAGACCAGGGCAACAGAGTATCGCCTACGTATATTCTGTCTGGGAGCCTTAAGCGTCTGGAGAAGACTACGGGCTGTGCTCTTGGTCGCGTTGATGGCAACCCTCCACCTCTCTGCCCACTCAATGTATTCGTCCAATTGCTCCTGGAGCCAGATAACTGCTGTTTTCTCCATGGAAGTGTGGTCCGTCATGAGTGCACTCGTTTAGGTCAGACGATTACTTCAGGAGTACTGGACAAAAATTCCCCACAGTCAGTCAGGGACGACGGGAAAACGGAAGGAGTTATGGGTAAGCATTGACTGGCACATTATCATAAAAATGCATCTGTACGTTCTTCGCCCTCCTGATCTTGTCGAAACGACACATACAAATTGCTCAGCCACTTTGCTATAGTCCTGAGTTGGCCTTCTTTGGCTTCTCTTTCAAAACGTGAGCTAACGGCAGAGTGTTAAAGTCCGCTACACACACGGCCACCACGGTGGCGCTGCCTTGGTGGCGCCACCACGTCGTTCCATTGCGGTAAATGGTTTCCTTTACATGGAATGCTGCCAGCGCTATTGGTGGCGCCACCAAGATTACGGTGGCGAGAGTATGCGATTTTCTCAGCCACCAGCCTGGCAGCGCCACCACGTCAGTTCGTTGCAAGCAATTGTATCATACAAATTGCGCCTCCGGACGTCCCACATTTTCTAATTTTCTTGACAAAAGATCACTTTATTTTACGTTTAGTTTACGTTGTAGTGTAAAATGAATCAAGAGCATATTGATGTTGAACGTTTCACTTTGGAAACTCAGGCAAGAGCGTCAATATGGAATTTAAGTTGTAAAGAGTACGGTTGGTTGTTCCACAGAACGTCTGGAACTTACCTAACTTAACACCAATATCAATATCAGCACAAATATAAAAAAATTTATCGGGATTCCATCTAAGATCCGTGTACAAAGTATAAAACCTTTCGTCAATCGATGACGCAAAATTCGAGGCATCCAAAATCTTCTATTTTTACGGCAATTTCGTAAACGTAAGAACATTTCAATTACAGCACCTATTTCTTCCAACTCCATTGTCAGACCGATGTAATACACTTTGTACTATCTGGTGGTGCATTTGATGGCTGACAATAAAAAATCAAGCTTCCAGTGGTGGCGCCACCAACCACCATTTCAGCGCCACCTTGGTGGCCGTGTGTGTAGCGTCCCTTAATGGAGAAATTATTGGGAAGTAAGTAAATTCCTGGACGAGTCCGTTGCTTCCATTGCCTTTCAACATCGTCAATCGGACGCTGGTTACCTCTGATAGGCAATCTACACCTACTCAAATCTTTACAGAAATAAGCCGGACCGATTTTGTGGCAATAAACCTAGAAATGTCAAGAAGACTTAGGTTTGTTCGCAAAATATCCACTAATGTTTCCCCTTACAGAAGAGGAGAAATGGCTTGGCTTTACAGAATTCTTGGCTTTTTATTGACCAAGAAAAACCTTGAAGCCAAGTTCTACGTAGTCATGTCTCTCGTCTGGATCGCTGTTGTATTAGCCCATTTCTGTGGTCTACTATTTGATAGCTATATTAAAAAGAGAATACCTGAAAATAGGAGACATGCAAGAAGAAGACCCAGATCTGCAAATCCATAGAATCGGAAAGTGTAGCGAATTCAAATATTTGGGAAGCATTATTTCTGAAGATAGAACAAAAAAATGACATCAAAAATATGATACATCAGGCAAAAAGGAGACTATTCGTTTGCTAAACTCGTTACTTTGGTCGAATAAAATGAAACTTTAAACTAAACTGACAATCTACACAACTATTGTGGACCCCATTTTAACTTATGGCTACGAGTGCTGGCAACATTCAGATAAAGAGAAAAAGATGATAGCAACTGTGGAAATGGACGTCTTAAGAAGAGCGTGTAATATTTCTAGAATGCAGCATGCTAGAAACGAAGATGTAAGAAGGAAAACAGAGCGCATATTTACAACTTCAGAAAGTATAGAATCCACACATTTGCTATGGTATGGTCACGTAATGAGGATGGAGGAGAAGCGATGGCCAAAGAAAATATACAATAGACTTACACACCACAAAACAATGGAAGAAAAGGAAGACTGACAACACAACAGGAATTAAGAAAAGCATGAGAGATCGAGCGATTGAAGACGATGACTGCAAAGATAGGGAGAAATGGCGATCAAAATGCGGGTTGCGGCGTAGACTGTAGGACCCCCGCTAATAATAATAATAATTTTATTGCAACCTTCTGGATTTCTTCCTTTATGAGAGGTATTTTCAAGAAGGTGTGAAGCGTCTGTTTGCTGATGTACCATTGGGCGTCTACGGCAGCTCCTATCAGTAAATTGTACTTGTATGCTTAAATTTATACCGATTTCGTAATTTGGATCAAATTTTCATAATGTAATATTCCACATTGATTGTTATAACTTTTTAGAATTATTTATAACTAGGGATCTAATTTTGTTATCAATAACTACTGCCGTGATAACCTACGTAATAAACTGATAATTGTTCTGTTCGCAAGCCTTCTTGGACAAGAATATTTATTATCTGTGAAAAAAATCATAGAAAGGGTTGCCAAAGAACCAATCAGATTACGAGAATTCATTTGGCGAAAACGGCTTTGTACGGATAAGTTAGTTCGTCTTTGGAATCGATTTCTTAACTAGACGTAAAAATACAAGAAATAAAAACACTAAAGAAAATCAGCTACCTCTATGTTAAGCCCGACGTACAAGGAAGTTGTTTAATGTGTGAACGCCGCCCTGGTATCAGATTTTTGGTATGCCAATAGTGACAAACACAAGTTAGAAAATTCCTAGAGTTACTTATAATTACTGTATCATCATCATCATCATCATCATCATCATCATCATCATCATCATCATCATCATCATCATCATCATCATCTTAAAGGATTAAGACATGCTACACGCGGTGCACCGTGTTCGGGTAATAGAACGCTTTTATATTTTTATTTAATATATTTTATGTATTTATTTATTATGTGTTGGTTTTGTGTGGATTTTATTGTTTAACGAGCTCCTCTCGGAGTGATGGTCTGAGGATGGGCCACATGGCCTGAAACGCGTAACCATACAAATTACGCTCGACGTCACTGGACGGAAATTACAAGGTAAATTATATGTAATTAAAGGATTAATGCATAGATGGTTTGTTCCGGTCTCAAAAGGCAAAGATTAGAGCTGGTCACTCAAGCGCTGTCTCGGACGTTTCCACACACCTCCGTCCGTTCTGCTTATAGTTCCGTAGTTGTTTGGGGATGCGGCAGTCGTCCATTCGGCAAAGAAGTTTCCACCGATTCAGCCGATACTGCGCGATCCTGTCAAGTATACTCATAATATTCACGGTTCCTGTCGTACGTCTGCGTTTATAATAATTATAATTATAACTTATAAATTATACAAGTCTGTGTTTATAATAATTATAATTATAACTTATAAATTATACACGGCTGTGTTTATAATAATTTTATAATTATAACTTATAAATATATTTATCGTAATTCGTAAAACATCAAGATATTCCGATTAGGGACATAGACGCTTCAAGTTTACTGGAACGGTGTAAGCAAAATTTTAGCAAAAACGGTATCGGTTCGCTTTGAAAGTGTTTGTAACCGTGCCCGCGAGAAATACGTGCAAGCCCGAAAGCGACCCTTAAGCCGAACAGAGGCAATCAAACCCACGTATTCTTCCATATAGGAACAGCCAGTCGTCTAAAGGATCTGCAGTCGACATTAAAGTAAAGTGAACGTGTATTATTTGTGTAAAATTATAAAAATATTATTTTAAAGAAACACTCTAGCACATCAGCACATTACAATAAACAAGACAAAAAGAACTTTTAGATAATAATTTATTTTACTGTACAGAAAGCAAATTTTAGATTGTGTTACAAAGGTTAACAGAGACAGATTAATTAATTTTTATAAACTGTATTCAAAATTCAGTAGATTGTAAAATATAATAACATCGTTTATAAATCCAGTACATTACATTGCAATATTTATCTAATAAATTAATGGCAAAAAGTGTAAATCACATGTAATCTGTACATTGGAACCACAAAACCTGTTATCTTTAGCAAGATAATAAATTGTCTGAAATACAACTTTGCGAAATAACTACACTAACTTATCAGGGTAAAGTAGGTTACTTTGGGAATGACAGTGTAATTTATTTCTCAAATAAATTGTACAGAAACCTAATAATCCAAGTTAACGTAACATACGAAGTTACAAACAGAAGCTGAAATTACAAAGATGTCGCCTACATTATGTTAACCAGTCACAGAGTAATCACCATCTGCATAGTTCATGGCTCCAATACCCTTCAGGAATCTGGCCTGGTCCGGCAGTCGATTCTAATCGATTCAATTCCACCTCTCCAGTGTCCTAGTGTTAGTCCTACTCCACGTGACCTTTTTAAGTAATTCTAGCTTTTCTCCTGGGTCTGCTTACCCAGAAGAAAAATACCCTTGTGGTAAAATATGCGTTTTATTGGCCATTATTAAACCAATGAGAAGTAATACATATGTTTTGGTATGCATTACTTACGTGTGGATTTATATAAGGTTTATTGGTATTATTTTGTTTTACTAAAATTATGTTTTAAGCAGCAAAATTTTTACAAATTTAGTTTATGTCGATAACAATAACCACGTGGTATTTTACAAAATTAGTATATGTTAAATAATCAAACCTAATTTAACCTAATTTAATTTAGTGTATGTTAAATAGAATACCTAATAAAATAATAGTGTAATGACGGAACGCTCTCGAACAGTCGTTGTACACGTTTCTCGGCTAGCCTAAACGTGACACGTTTCTGTCACGGCTGCACTAAAGAACCCTCTAGACTTTTCGAGTGCTTGTTGACGCAAAGTATGGAACATTAGTCTGGAACATCTGCAGGCTATATGTAGCAAGAGCTGCCGCTTAAAAGTTAGTTACGTTGGGCGAGTTATTCAAGTGCAAATCGCAGTGGTTGGTACGGAAAGTGATTATCGCGTTACAATTAGTGTGGAACTCTAATAGTTGACAATATTATTGCGTGTAGACACATTTAACTAGAATTACTACACGAGAGTATTTTGGTGATTTCAAATTGTTATTTCTGACTCACTAAAGCTGGTTTAGTGATTTTATTGTTGTCTCTATTTTGTTTCCACTGTACAATACGACGATCCGTGATTCGTCGTAACAATAGTATTAACATTTAATAAAATCCACGCATACGCATGAGCTAAATGCCTCGGAGTGGTTGATATATCTTAAATGAGAACGGTTGTACAAAAATTTTGGAATTTCTACCTTCGGAGTAACACTTAATTCCCTTAATTATTTAAGAACAAATTTATATAAATTCTACCCAAATGAATCCACTCTGTTTGTACTTATCCGTTAAGTCTAATATTGTAAAATAGTAATTGTGTGCTGAAGACCTTCTTCTGCTTACTTCCAAAAATTTAAGACGGTTATTTACTTCCAGTTATATATTCTGTAGTAACGTAAATCTAATATGATTATCCCGAAAAGATGGTTTTCGCTCTTGTGTCACGAGCGTCTGGTTCACAGTTTTTTTTACGGGTGACAATGCAAAAACCAGACGTTCTACTTCAATCATAATTCAAAGATTGAATCCAACGTATTCAATCTATATAATCCATCTATCTGTCTATCTATCTATCCATTTACGAGGGATATACAGAATTTAAGTTCCGTTTTAAAATATAGCCGCGGAATCGATGCCGTCACGCGCATGCGCAGCGAGTTTTTTGATTCGTTGGTAAAGCAGTGACACCATTTGTAAACAACAGTGCACTGAGTAACCTTTGTTGGACGTGTTTATAATGTCGAAGAAAATCGAGGCGCCCCCCGCGTGTGGAAGTAGGTCTGTGATTGATTTCTTGAATGCATAAATCATTAATCCAAGCTGAAATTAAAGATCAAGCCTGCTATGTTTATGGATACGAAGCAATGGTACGGAGATGATACGCCTTTTTAATGAAGAACACGAAAAGGTTCACGAAGATGAACGGAGCGTGCGGCCGCCTTTAGTGAATGACGATATGATGATGGCCGGTGAAGAGAAGATTACAGAGAATAGACTATTCAGTACGACGTCGCTCTACCCGAATATTCCAGAAATTCTACGTTCACTTCTTTATAAAACTGTGTCTGGAAAACTAAGCTACCGAAAATTGTGTGCATTTAGGGTTCCAAACACGCTTACGGAACAACACAAAATAAAACATTGGGACAGTTCATTGGCTTTTCCGACATGATTCAGACAGGAAAAGGGTGACTACCTGTGCCGTATAGTCACCGAGGACAAAACGTGTCTGTCACACACAATCTCTAAATCAAAACAACCAATAATAACGGAGTCACACTCCTGGGGACAATTTGATCACCCGCCATAGCTCAGAATTTGCACCAAACGAATATCAATTTTTCTAGCAGCTGAAATTCTTTCTTGATGGCCAGTGCTCCATAATTACCATGATGTCAGACAAGGGGTTCAAATCACAGGTGAGAAATTTCTACGATTAAGGTGCAGACAAAATAAAGCTTTAAAAATTTCTTCAAAATGACGGAAAATATGTAGAAAAGCAGTTTAAGACGTGTACTTCAAATAGCAATAAAAATGTTTTGTAAATATATTCTCCGTTTTTTACTTCCATGTTCCGCAAGGAAATGGAAGTATGGTGATCGCAAAAGGAATCGTGTACAAAATAATACATGAAAAACATGAAACATAAAAAAAGTCATTATTAAAAAATTTTCTGTGTAGAATTTTTTCTATGGCGAACGATAACTGCCGGAAATTCAAACAGAATCAAATAAGCTTTTGCTTATGTGTTCGAGTGTAGACGACTTAAGGCCTATTGATTTTGGTGAAGATCAGTTAAGGGGAAGGGGTAGTTTACTTGTAGCGTTTTAACAGGTGTAAAGTACTTAATTTTTATAAATAAAGTATACTGAAAAAAGGTCATAACAATCCACTGTAGAAAGGAAGATGAAATATCTATAAACAAAAATGGTAGTTGAAGGGGGAGCAGTAATTTTCTATAAATAAAAATGATAGTTGAAGGGGGAGGGGATAATTTTTTATTTTATTGTTCTACGTTATCGCCAACAAATAAGTAGTTTCTATGGAAATTAACATAGTTTAATTGCTCAAACATAAAACTCGATTTACAAGAATCACACCTAACTTGTTAGAAATTATAAAACAGAATTCAAGTAAATGATTTTAAATATAAATCTTAGAACATGGAAGTCATGTATAGTTCTCAATACCGATATTTTAATAACCTATCGGAACCTACTTTCTGGATATTCCTCGTATATATCTAATATTTTCAATTATATCTCAGATAATTCGATCATATTATCTGACGTTTTCGTTGACAAATCGTAGATGGGAAAGGATTTCTTGAATAGGGAGTTGCGTATTGCTCGTGTAACTGCACCGTGGGGCTTTGGAAAGACGGTGAATTTGCAAAAATACTGAAGGCTTTCCTGCGGATATAGATCCGCCTGATATCTTCTAATCAGACTGAGGGTTGCAGCCTATTTATAAAACACGATCAAAATGTTTACAAACTAAATTACATTTTTTTAACTTACGTTACAAAAAATATATCGTAATTTTTGTTAATTTACGAAATTGTCAGGGAATAGCTTTAATGATGATTTAGATTAGTTCAGAGGATACGAGTAAATCATATTTCTAACACGAGTACCTACAATATAGCACTCTGATAGACAATACAGAAAAGGGGTATTTAATTGTATACTGATAAAATGATGTACAACAACGAATCAGAAGAAAAATTAATGATTGTTTGGTATAATTATCTGAAACATTATACGTTCAGTTTAATAAGAATAGTAGTTGTAAATGACGATTTTGATGCTCCGGTTTGGTAGTTATCGATCAGTGATTTTTTAAAACCGAATGTAAGGATAACAACTATCTTCTTTACAAATTCTTTGATGTCAAATATATTGTGAGATACAAGTTATATTGGAAGAGATATGATTAAAGATTGCTTGCAGGTCTCAATGGTTTTATCATGGCAAAGAAGAAATATCGATCATCTCACTTTTCTAGAAGATAAGGAGTATTCAATAAAGGTTTGAGATATTGATGAGAGAAGTTATACGTTTGTTTCAGTAAGAAAAGTGAAGTTTTAAGTAATAATTCTAGTGTTACGGTTTGGACATTTTTTATTAAATGATTTTCCAGAATTGGATTTAAGGATAACTATCTTCTTTATAAATCCTCTGATGTCAAATTTACTGAAACATAACAGCTAAATTGGAAGATTTTTGAGTAACTATTCCTTACAGCTCTCAAAGTTTTTGTTAACGCAAACTTTTCTGGAAGACCATCCTTTTTGTCAGGTATTATGGGCTTAGACAGAAAGAGGTAAAAGTAAAATAATATCAATTTTTTATTATGCATATTCGAATGAAGTGAACGATGACTATAGCGAACTAACATATTGCCACGGGGAAAAATTATTACAGTAAATGTCGGTTTTGATGTGCCTGCAGACTGAAGATCTAAATAAATTGACACGGTCGGATTAGAAAACGTTAGAGTGCTATTTTTTTAAAAAAAAGGAGGTACAGAGATTAGTTTCAAACCTTATAAATTGAAAACATATTAGAATACTAACTATGCCAATGGTATCGTTTCGTGAAGCAACGTTTTATGGGATTTCTGCTTCTTCTCCTTCTTTAGTCGTTTGGTAGTTGCCGATCCTTCGAGACTCCATGAAACTTGTTTTAAATATAATTCCACAAAATAAAAAGGATCACAGTAATTCTCAGAATACCATTCTTAAAATAGGTAATGTACGAATCAGAGGACAGTGCACTACATTTCACTGTACAGTGTGCTTAAAAACTGGATAATTAATTTTTAAATCACTCAAGTATATCACTAAAGTACATCCAAAACGTTGACCCTTGTCCAACGCCTTCTGTCTTACACAATTTGCCTGAGATTTTCTATAGTCTTACTTAATGTTTCAGTGACCGTGGGTTTACGTCCACGTTTATGTCGTCCTCTGCATTCCTCTACCTCTACATATATTTGCGCTACATTTATCTCTAAGTCGGCGTTATGTTATGTTTCTGGCCCCTTTAAACTGTAGAACATATCCGATAAATATTTTATTCGTATTTTGCCAGTCAAATGTAGTTTTGTTGTTTCTATTATAAAAAATTTTGTTTTAGTACAAAGTCCTCAATTTTGAGACCTCATAATATTTATTTATTTATTATCAAAAAAACCCTTATACCATATTGGTGACGGGTTACATCAATATATGATAAGTACAACAACTACACTCTATATACAAATGTTTTTCCATCTTACTCTATCCATTGACAATGTCTTCGCTTCCCTCCAGCCCAAGCCTCTTTCTCTCAAAATGTTTCCCATCATTCCATTCCAAGTCAGTCGCGGTCTTCCTCTCTTCTTTCTCCCCCCTGATTTTGCTTCCCAAACCTGTTTTACCATTCTATCACTATCCATTCTCTGCATGTGTCCCCCACCAGCATAGTTGTCTCTGTTTAATAAAATCCAGAATCGATATCACTTCTAGAGCCTCTCTTATTTGTTTATTCCTAACTCTATTCTTCCTTGTTACTCGTACTACTCTCCTAAGATATTTCATTTCTGCCGCCTGGATTTTACTTAACCTCATAATATAATAATTATAATTATTATTCATAAGAAGACAAATTTTTATATTATAATAACTTAGAATAATAACAGAAATTGTTTTTTTTTATAATGAAAATGAAAGAGCTAGTTTTTATGTGTTTCGAATGTACCAAATAAAATTATTTTAACGGTAACTAGCGTTTCGTTCAGTTAAAACGATTAAATTTTGTAATACTAAAAGGACGGAGTTACTTAGATTTCTATATAATTATGATTACAGACATTGTAGTTATTTTAAATTTATATGTCTTATTATGTTTGTATGTGTAATGAGACAAGCCTATCGTATGTATGAAACAAGCTGATGCCGTTTTATTTTGATAGTAAGCCTATATATACGCAAGCACCTAATATGGAACGAACGTAATAAATGCTGCTTTTTAATGTAAAAATCTGATGCCCAGTTTTTCGGGTAAAATGTCCGGCTAAATTAACAGGTGTGTTTGTCTTTTCTGATTTTGATCTGGCAACCCTAACCTCATGTAATTGTCATTCATATAAAATACAATAATTGTAAAAATTGTGCTGCTTAAAAACATAATTCTACTTCTATTTACTAGACTACAGGGTCGGAATAAACAACCATTAAATACTAATTTGAAAGAGTACAAAATAAATACCAATAATTAGCAACAAATTTCACGCATATGTAGTACTATTATTAGTACGTATTACTACGTAATACGTAGAGTATTAGTACGTACCTATGTGTCGGTTCGCTGTCTATAAATGGCCGATAGAACTCATATTATACCAAACGCTGATTGGTAAATAGGCGCAGCAGAGTATCGAGAATTAGTTTACAGAGCCAGGTGGTGTACGACCAACATCAGTATTGGATACACTAAATACCATAAGTTTTGTCTTACCTCGTCCTCTGTCAGTCCGCAATACTTCACAACTGGATGATGCACCACAAAAGGCAGATTATTTGATATTTGACGATCTCGATAAAATTTCTGACAGCTGCAAGCAACATTTCATCAAACCTCTTCTAATGTCCTCTTTATCGTCTATTAAATTTACATATAAAGACTGATAAAATACAACACTGATGAATTAAACATAAAACACTTATCAATTTTTAGTACAATTTATAGAAATCTTAGAAATAAAACGAGACACGGCACAAGGATTAAATTTTATAAGACAATTGCAATACCCACGTTGATTTAGGCAAGTGAGGCGTGGGTTATGACAATAAAAGGAATGCAGCAAGGTTCGCAGTTCTGAAATGCAGTTTATTCGAAATACTTTAAATTATACATTGCAATATAGAATAAGGAAGGAAGATATCAGAGCAGAACTCGAAGTAAAGGATAAATGAAATTATTGCAATTTACAAAAGACAATAGTGGGATCATCTGCAAAGGATGACAGAGGATCGATTGCCAAAAGCGGCACTGAACTATAAAGCCATTGGTAGAAGAGACGTGGGTCGTCCGAAGATGAGATGGGTGCGGGAACAGGTTTGTGTAACCCATCTTTGAAGAGGAGAAGAAATACATAGTTATTCTCAAATCCATTGTTGGAAAGGTAATTAGCAATAATTTCCAAACCAAAAAACCAGAGTCATCAAACGAAACTTCATTTTGTACTGAAATAAACGTATAACGGCTTTGATAAATGTCTCAAAGCGTTCTTTAATTTTCCTTGTCTTCCAGAAAAATTAGATGATCGATATTTCTTCTTCGGCATGATAAAAACAGTGACGGCTGCAACCAATCGTTAATCAAATCTGTTTCATATAGCCTTTATCTTACAAGAAAATTAACATTAAAGAATTTATAAAGAATATCCATACAATTGGCTTTTGAAATTACTGCTCAAGAATTTCCAAGCAAGAGCATCCAAATCGTCAATTACAACTAGTATTTTTATTACACTGATCACATAACGTTTCTAATAAATATGCCAATTATTATTTTAATTTTTCTTTTGTTAACGTTTTTGTTAATCAATTTATCAGTATTTAATTAGATAGTCCTTTTTTCTATCGTTTACCCGAAATGCCTTGTAGTAGGTATTTGTGTTCAAAATATGATATCGTCATTTACATCTTTGAACGCAGCTACATCATTATTGACACTATCTGTTGTGATTTTCTTAAAAGTAATACAAATTATTGAGTGTTTCCTGCAGTTTCAGATGAAAAAATGTTATTAAGCTTAAAATTATTTAGATTTTGTTTTATGAATAGGCTGAAACCCTCAGTCTGATTAGAAGATATCAGCCGGATCTCTACCCGCAGAAAAGCCTTCAGTATTTTTGCAAATTCACTGTCTTTCCAAAGGCCTCGGTGCAGTTAGACGAGCCATACGCAATTCCATATTCAAGAAGTCCATTACGATAAGCGATTTGTCCACGAAACAGTCCACGTTGTAAGATATCTTTAAATTCCTGATTCACGTAGGACACAGATTCTGTTCGCCTGCAACAAAAGTGTGAAATTAATTTCTTAGAATTTTGTAGTAGAGTTACAATAAGGGAATTTACTATACAATAAGAGAGTATTAGAAATTTGTATCAATACAGACTAACACAGTTGCTCGAACAAACCCCAACAAGCAATAATATTACTAGAGAATGGACAAAGATAATGAAGGCCATAAAACAGATAGGTAATGAAGTGCTAGAGGCACAGAGACAAAAATAGACGGAAAAGAGGATTAAAACTTTGAAAGCAGGAGATAAAAGAAGCTATTGAACAAAAGGACAAAGAATACAGAGAATATCTACAAAAGAAAACTGGAGATTCGAAAGACAATTATAATGATATAAGAAACAGAACAAACACAATAGGTCAACATGCGCACATGACATCATGGGATAATTTTGTAAGTTGTGTAGAAAATGATGCACACGGTCGGCAAGAATTTGCCTAAAAAATCATACGACACTTAAACAAATCAGAGAAAGACGTGGCAACACTAAATGTAATACCAAAAGAGGACTGGATTATACATTACCAGCAGCTCTGGTTTAACCCTACAAAAGAAGATATCTTCGGGAAATAAGATAAGACCGGTGTAGGTCCTCTTGATACGACAGAAATGCAAAACCCATTGAAGAAAACAAAAAACACGAAAGCACCCGGTCTAGGCGATGTCAATTCCGAGATGATAAAATATGGAAGCCTCTTCCTGCATCTACGAATGTTACACTTTTGTAACATGTGCTGGACTAGTTATGAAATCCCAGTTGAATGGAAAACTCCTTAACTTTACAGCAGAATTATCAATGAAAGGCTTAAAACTATCTCTGAAACTATATTGCTTGAAGAGCAAGCAGGATTCCGTAAAGGACGGACATGCACTGACGATGTTTTCAGTTTGTAACGTCTTTTCGCCGCGTTACAAATCCAGGGAACCCATCGTAATTAAACTCCGTTAATTAGATGGGCTGCCTACGTTGTAACAGAATGTATCACAAATAATTAATATAACAGATTACTTACTAACTGTGTAAGGAAACAATGGCAAGGTATACAATTGATTTAAGCACTCCTCATATGTGTGTAACAAGAAGACTTCTCTTTATTTAACATTTAAAAACATTTACTGACAGATCCCATGACATTACTAATTCAATTATTAAGTTATTTGAAAGGTTTCTTTAAACTTAGGGATCAAAATTGATTCTATTTGGCTATACCTCGGATCCGGGTAACCTTCGGTATTTATTCGTTAAAACTTTTAGTCTTAATCAATTCATGATATTAGCTTGCAAGACTTTCTTTTATTTAACCATTGGAAGAATGGTATTATTGCTTGAATTATATTATTATACATTAGCATATAAACTGTTACAACGTATGAAGTTAGAATAGTTACATGAAATTCTTAGATTTAATTTATTAGTCTTTACCAAGTTAATAGTTTCTGAAAAGTCTCTTTCAAGGTGTGTTGTGTAACAAATATTAGTAACCCTCGATAGACAGGCTATCGAGTCACCTTTTAATTGGTATGCAGAAAACTCGTCCTGGGGTATCCGTCTTGGGAAACAGGAACAGCTACGTCGTCATCTCGGTCTGGTCTTCGTCAGTAAAGGCCTCCAAAGTTCGCAGGTTGAACCTTCTACGATGGTACTTGTAGATTCTCGGATGTCCTGATCTGCATGTTCTGTCGTGTGTACTAGAGCTTGTGCTTCTGATAGTTCACATCTCCAGGTATGATGTTGGAAGTGTTGTTAGTTCTTGAAGTTCGAAGTCATCTTGTGTTACACCTTTTTTTACGTTTCGAGATACACTTTAAATCTCTTGTTTATTTACATAACTATATTAGTTAACACATCAGATGCTTTAAGCAGCTATTTCTGGTATACTATCTTAAGGTAAAACAAAGTATAGGTAACATATTTTAAGAGCACAGCTCTTACGTCTATACTGTATGAAGTCACCATTGCGAGAGAGCGAAATTCTGCTCCCTTCGCCTGGTACTGGACAAAATGGTAGTGGGGCAATTACCGCGCGAGAATATAGTCCCTGTCTCTCTTTATGTTAACATTTTTATTTATACAAACTATCCCTAAACAAATACACATAATTTAAATCAGTTGTTTTAGCGACTATCTGTGTCTTCAGATTTTTAATTATTAACATTAGGTTTTTTATCTTATTCTAACTTACACAAGACTCGGAAAACATGTCGAGTCTGGAATCAACAGGACAGCGCCTGCTCACAAGCAAAGGGTTAAATACCATATTAATAACTCTTTACAATTTATCTTTTTATTAGAGTATCTTCTTACTAACTAATTACTGCTTCCTCTCATACTGAGTACATACAGGTTTTTTATATTAATACAGTGAGATTTAAATGGCTTAATAGCTCGCAACCTTAATTTTTAAAAATTTTTATTATTTTGATTATTGGTACAATTTAAATCGTCACATACTCCACCGCTTAATTTGCACTTTACGGTTAAGTTTTTTTTTTTTTATTTTTTTTTTATATTGGGGACTTGGAGTATGTTTAGTGTCGGTGTGTGAAGTTATTTATTATTATTATTAGTTATTATTAGTGCACAGTTTGTTTTCTCTAATTCTCTTTAAATGATCTTGTTCATTTAAATGATCGCCTTCGTGAAATTCCCTTTTTCTCACTTCTTACAGTACTAACTTACATTTTAATCTTAATACTAATTTCCAAACCTTAGATTGGAATGATCCCTACTTATCCGTAACTCACAATATCGCGGCCCGACTGACACCCGCTTACTCTAACTACTCAAGTTAGCTTTCAGCATTTATTAATGGTCTTTGGCACCTTTTTTTGCCCTATCATTACCCTTTCAGTCGGCGCCGTTGTGACCTGTTACGTTACACGTATAATCACTTCTTGATTATATACCATAAACTTATTTCTAATGTAATCTAAAGAGGATCCCATACTCCACTTTAGATCACTGTTTTGAGAGAAGCGGAATGTCACGAAGATAATACTCTTTTATCTCTCTAACAAAATTTAAACAAACTATGCGGAAGGGGAGACACTTTACACAATGCAATGTCATACACACTAGGGGTGGTTTTCAATTGTTTAGGCTAGCACCTGTTTATCACAATAGAGGAAGGGTGCGTGCCTGCTTACTACAATCTTGAACACGCTTTTATTTTCTCTAAATGGCCACCACTGGGAGTGTTTACAATGTGTAACTGTACTTTTATTATTATTTTCTTTTTTCTTACTTACTTCTACACTTCACACTATTTAGTTATTTAGTTTAAATCAAGATTTATTCAGCTCTGGTATTTAAATCAAATATTATTATTCACTTATTATTTTTATTATTTACTTTGGGGGAGATTTAAGAAACTTCCTAGAATTATTTACTATCTAACTACCATATTTATTTAGCACACTTCAATTTATTATTAATAAATTTATTATTAAGTCACTACATTATTTAAGTGTCGTCACTGGGAAAATACTTGAACTACTATACTGTACACATTTATTACACATATATATAATAAATTCTTAAGTAATAAATTTACACAAATTAGAAAAGAACCATTTCTCTTCTAAGGGAGAGACAGAAATTCCACACACGTGTTTATCAAGTTAAATAGCCGATCAGCTGTTTTCTGGAATGTAGGTCACCCTCTGTATTTAGTTAACAAAGGAAGGTTGAGCGTGTGTCAGTGAGAAAAGGGGCTTTTACTCTTATTGTTCTCTACACAATGCGACTGAATAACACAACTACTTTATACCGGTATAAACGAGAGAAGGGGAGCACAATGTTATTCAACAAATCTATTATTATTATTATTACGCTCGACAACACTTTGACTCCGTTCATTCATAAACTTTTCTCAATTAAATAAATTAATTATTTTGTTCACAAGTTTTAAATCACGAAATTCTACTTAATTACCTTGGTCTACATTACATACTTTATTATTAACAATGTTATTTTTAATTAATTTTTTTTTTTTAACACACACTAGTGTATGTAAGCTATATTGTTGGACATACACTGTGCAGAATGATTCAGGAAACGACAGGTCACGGATTGTCGTAAAAAAACCTGTTACAGATTGTTCGGTTGACCACAATTGTTATGTTTGGTCACAATTCATGTATGCAAGTAATTATATCGAATAATGCAGGTTCCTACTGGCCTATAGAATGCAAAAGCTATATGC
Organism: Magicicada septendecula; assembly: GCA_034769895.1. NCBI lineage: Eukaryota > Metazoa > Arthropoda > Insecta > Hemiptera > Cicadidae > Magicicada > Magicicada septendecula. The sequence goes on from CM068367.1 coordinate 1,399,554,670, forward strand.
ATTGTATGACGCTAAGGATATTTCACTTATACATACTATCATTTACGTAACTTAAGAAACTATTAAATATGTTTTGAACATTAAAGTTATTAAGGTAACTTTCTGAGTGCATAGATCAATATTATATATTTAGTTAAATTATCTACGCATAGTGACGAAATTTTGTTTGTGACACTCTATACACAAATAAAACTCTTTCCTTTGTTTCCTTTTTTTCTTTTTTTTTTAAAAAAAGGAGTGACGCAATTTTGTTTGCGTCGCGATGCTTACAACTACTTTATCTTTTAAGTAATTAGCAGAGTGGCGCACTTTTGTAACGTCTTTTCGCCGCGTTACAAATCCAGGGAACCCATCGTAATTAAACTCCGTTAATTAGATGGGCTGCCTACGTTGTAACAGAATGTATCACAAATAATTAATATAACAGATTACTTACTAACTGTGTAAGGAAACAATGGCAAGGTATACAATTGATTTAAGCACTCCTCATATGTGTGTAACAAGAAGACTTCTCTTTATTTAACATTTAAAAACATTTACTGACAGATCCCATGACATTACTAATTCAATTATTAAGTTATTTGAAAGGTTTCTTTAAACTTTGGGATCAAAATTGATTCTATTTGGCTATACCTCGGATCCGGGTAACCTTCGGTATTTATTCGTTAAAACTTAGTCTTAATCAATTCATGATATTAGCTTGCAAGACTTTCTTTTATTTAACCATTGGAAGAATGGTATTATTGCTTGAATTATATTATTATACATTAGCATATAAACTGTTACAACGTATGAAGTTAGAATAGTTACATGAAATTCTTAGATTTAATTTATTAGTCTTTACCAAGTTAATAGTTTCTGAAAAGTCTCTTTCAGGGTGTGTTGTGTAACAAATATTAGTAACCCTCGATAGACAGGCTATCGAGTCACCTTTTAATTGGTATGCAGAAAACTCGTCCTGGGGTATCCGTCTTGGGAAACAGGAACAGCTACGTCGTCATCTCGGTCTGGTCTTCGTCAGTAAAGGGCTCCAAAGTTCGCAGGTTGAACCTTCTACGATGGTACTTGTAGATTCTCGGATGTCCTGATCTGCATGTTCTGTCGTGTGTACTAGAGCTTGTGCTTCTGATAGTTCACATCTCCAGGTATGATGTTGGAAGTGTTGTTAGTTCTTGAAGTTCGAAGTCATCTTGTGTTACACCTTTTTTTACGTTTCGAGATACACTTTAAATCTCTTGTTTATTTACATAACTATATTAGTTAACACATCAGATGCTTTAAGCAGCTATTTCTGGTATACTATCTTAAGGTAAAACAAAGTATAGGTAACATATTTTAAGAGCACAGCTCTTACGTCTATACTGTATGAAGTCACCATTGCGAGAGAGCGAAATTCTGCTCCCTTCGCCTGGTACTGGACAAAATGGTAGTGGGGCAATTACCGCGCGAGAATATAGTCCCTCTCTCTCTTTATGTTAACATTTTTATTTATACAAACTATCCCTAAACAAATACACATAATTTAAATCAGTTGTTTTAGCGACTATCTGTGTCTTCAGATTTTTAATTATTAACATTAGGTTTTTTATCTTATTCTAACTTACACAAGACTCGGAAAACATGTCGAGTCTGGAATCAACAGGACAGCGCCTGCTCACAAGCAAAGGGTTAAATACGATATTAATAACTCTTTACAATTTATCTTTTTATTAGAGTATCTTCTTACTAACTGATTACTGCTTCCTCTCATACTGAGTACATACAGGTTTTTTATATCAATACAGTGAGATTTAAATGGCTTAATAGCTCGCAACCTTAATTTTTAAAAATTTTTATTATTTTGATTATTGGTACAATTTAAATCGTCACAAGTTTAAGACAGATAATTCACAGGCCAACACATGTTTTGGTGCCGGGGCTTTTTCAGCTGATTTTGCGTGTATTTGATATGCTGAATTTGAATTTGACATTAGTTTTAGCCTATGAGCTCTTGTTTGTAAAAAATCACAATAGCGTGATTTACGTTATCCCATTTAAATTAGGCCTAAGGTATAGGTGATAAATTTAAAATGAACAGCCCTATTTTAATTTCTAATTTAATTTATTGACTCGAGAAACCCCATAGTAATATATCATTATCGCTACAGTAGCTAAAATAACAATTAATATTCAAAATAATAAGATAAAAAGACAAGGAAAAGTTAAATTACACTCCGGAAGCTTCTTTTTTGGGGCATTCTTGAATGAACTTTGTTTGGACAGTCTCTTTGCAAGTTCCAGCAGTAATCTGCCATCATATGAGTATCCCATCTTCCTTTGTAGCAGTCCTCCATCGTTTTAATATCCTGGTGAAATCTCTCACCTTGTTCTTCACTGGTATCGCCTAGATTTTCAGGGAAACGGTCCAAGTGGCCAAGTGGCTGTGTAAGAAATGAACCTTTATGCTCATGTTACATCCAAGGTCTCTGAAATTGTTGGCATACTGTTAACTAGTTCTTCATAGTATTCAACTTTGTGGTTGCCCAGAATGTTTCTGACAACCAAGAGAAATGACGCCCATGATTTTCGCTCTGCCTCATTCATAGAATCTACGAAATGAGGATCATTTATGAACTGTCTGATTTGAGGGCCATCGAAAATTCCAGCTTTAAGTTTTTCTGTACTTAGCTCAGGCAACGTTTGGCAAATGTATGCAAAGCATGGACTATCCTGATCAAGAGCCTTCACAAATTGTTTAATAAGCCCAAGCTTTATACGCAGTGGAGGCAAGATGATTTTGTTCCGTCCAAGGGGTTCATGAATAACATTTCTTTCCCCAACAACCATGTTCTCCCTCGTAGGTAGGCCACTCTCTTCTTACCCAGTGATATTGTTTTGCTTTGCTATCCCAAAGACACAAGAAGCAAGGATATTTTGTGTAGCCACCTTGCTGACCAAAGAGAAAGTTTACCATTTTTAAGTCCACACAAATTACCCATTCGTGTTCATGATACCTAACCTTATCCAAGACCAAAGCTATGGTATCATTCTTCTTTCATTTTGTTTGAGTGAGCAATTGGTATTGATCCAATTTTGTTGCCATTGTGCAAAAGTACACTTCAAACTCCGCTTACAGCTATCAATAAAGAGACGCCAATCATCTGGACAATATTTGGGAAGGCCCATTTTCATTAGGAGCCCTTTGACATCTTGACAAAATACAAGATCGTTTTCTTGAGAAAAAAAGGGTAACAAGTCTTTTTCTCTTGTACGGTAGAATATAATTTTTGTTCCATGATCAAGTAGATTCTTGTCACTCAACCTGGACGCAAGTACTTCAGAAGCTTGTTTTGAGAGGTTGAGATCTCTGATAAGGTCACTTAACTCGCTTTGGTTAAAACGTTGACGAATTGATGATTTCCCTCATAATCACTATCGTTACCTTGATCTATATCACAACAAGCATCAGAAAGCTTAAACTCATCCTCCGAGAGCTCCGGTAGCTGATGAAACGTTGGAATTGGTACTTTATCTGAATGAGGAACAGGCCGTCTTGCAGAGGCCAAACCAGGATATGTCCACTTGCTGCGGTTATTTCGATTGATGCCATTAATATTTACAATAAAATAACGAGGAACTAACACATGAATAAACCTTCACTTAACCACAACTCAACAGACTTTATAGTGAAAGTGCTTATTAGTAAGTAACGCTGTATCTCAAAAAGTATAGCTGCTACAGAAAAACGGTTTTTATATCACGACACACGACGGTTTTTATAACGGTTTATCAGCACGACAAATATAGTTAAAATCAGCTATAAAATCTTAGACACCAAGCAGAAAAAGTTTTTTTGTTAACCTGTGTAATATAACAGCGTAGGGAATTTAATTTATAGACGCACATTGCCTTCATAGATTACCTAACGGCGTGTGATCGTGTCCACCGATCACAAACTCTGTCACATAATGGAGAACCGAGGATATACAATGCATTTGATTAGAACGGTACAAGCCCTTTATAAAAGCACTAAAATTAAAATTGACACTGGAACCGGCAAAGAGCTAACATCAGAAATTATGACCAACCAAGGTGTCAGACAGAGATGCACTTTATCGCCTACACTGTTTTATATATATATATATATATATATATATATATTGTAACATTACATTTGGCATAGCTTGATATCGTACCAGATTTAATGAAGATCATGGATAAGAAACTTAACAAGAAGAAACATATCTTTTAAAAATGGTGGTGAAGATGAACAAATAACAACTTTAGACTGACTTAGACTATAACTGACCGTACCCAAATTAATGTTTAGGTAAAGTGATGGAAAATACCCAGATGATGAGATAAAATTCGACCAATTACAATAATAATACCTACGAAGCCAGACAGCATTATGGACCATTACTATCAGTAAAACAAATTGTTTTGTTAAATGTGTCATACAATATAGAAATAATCAAAATACAAATAATAGGCCCAAATACACGATAGAATGTAAAAAAAAAAATGTTAACTAACCAATATAATTGAATTATACAAGCACACAATCATTATAAATACATGGAAACATACAATTAAAATAGTGTGATTTAATGGTGGACCTAATGTTATAAAATAAATACTGTACAATCAAAGAAGAGATTATTGTGTAATAAAAACAAATAATAAAATATGGAAAAAACATAGAAATGCCAATCCATGTGTAAACAAGGCTTAAGAAATAATAATTATCAAATGTATATGACAAGATGAAAAAACCAGTAAAAGTACCTAGTACAGCAATGGCTGAACTGTCTAAAACAAATAGAAAGATATAAAATCATTATTAAATGATTAAACGTTTTCTTTTAATGTTTGCAAGTAAGAATAAAGTTGTGTTTATGTTATTTATAGTTTTGTTAGGTAATGAGTGGATGATATGTCTTATGCAGGATTTATGTAACCAGGCATATACAGATTGTTTGATCACAAAATGTGAATTATGTTTTTTATAATGTTCCAGTGATAATTATTGTTGTAATTTTAAATAATAATACTAATAGAGTTATAGGGAGTAGTTTTGATGGTAGTTGCATAGTTAATAGGTGTTACAATAACAGAAAATAGAAATTTAACATGTCAAGACCTAGGCCTATAAAAACTTTGGAATTTTGTAAATTTTAGGAAATACATTTACAATTTTATAAAACAAATGTTGTAATATGGATAGGTTTATAATTGATAGTATACACAGTAAATATGGAATCGAAATAATCAGTTTTAAATTATTTAAGAAAATTCAAATAGCAAAAATGTAACATCAGAATTTCTTAAGCAAAAATAATTTGGTGTCTATGTGTCACAAATGTTAAGCCCAAAATAATGATGCTATTAGTTTTAAATTCTCAATTAGTATAACAAAGTTATACTAATTTAAATGTTTTGGCCAAGTTCATGCAATAAAATAATGAATTTGTATGACAATGTATATCTGAATCAACCAACCAGATTTCAAGTTTTACCTTAGCAACCGAAAATTCAGATAAATAAAATAGCGACTTCTTTAACAACCATCATTGGAAACAGACGCGTTTTTATAACGTCTTAGCTAATTATATTTTAATAAGAGGAAACCTATACCAAACATAGTAAAACGAATCAGGACAGTTATTGAAGAACATTAGAGGAACCCAAGACCAACAAGTCCCCAATTCGGAAGAATTTAAATCCTGGAAGAAGAATTAAGGAAGATTTGGACTCCATCTTCGTCCTGAACGAATAAAAGAAGAGGATCTGGGTGAATCTGTATAATTTTATAAGCTTATTTAACAACAACACCCACATCTGAGCACACGAACCACTTAGAAAACTAAACAATAAAAAACCACATACACTATAATATACACCAACACTAAAGAACACTTGAAGATAACACAAATTGATTATTACACCTTTCGAATACCAAAAAACTGAACGACAACTAATAAATATCTAAAACTTTTCATAACTTAGAACTGTGGACAACACAACCACGACTACTAGTTTGCACTATAAAACCATCAAAACCTTTTTATATCCTTATCCTGTAAAGTTTGTATTTTGATTTTAAGAGTTGTATTAATTGTTTAACCATAACATTCGAACCGAATACGCCCTGAGATTATTTTATTTAATAGAATAAAAACAACGAGCATCATTATCGAGGTTGATCCCAGCATAGTTATTAGTAACTACCAACTTATGAACGAAGACGACATAATTTTGTCACAATTTGTATTAAAATAAAGAGAAAAAAACGTAATTGATCAATTCGTTTGAATAAAGATTGATTAAAGGAGTACATCTGTTTGTTTGTTTTGCATTATTATTACTGATAAAATTAAAAGATACGATAGCACAGCAAAGCGGACGGAGCGACAGTTGGCAGCTCCGAATTACGTCACTGGTTTTGAGCGCCGAGGCGGGAGCGAACGGCGGAAATAGTGGAATACAACAGTAAATGAAATTACTTACATCTTATTATTCAACACTATAGAGAGTAGTTGGGTTATAATATATTTATATTTAATATTTATAAATAAATTTACCTCAAGATATACCTATTTTTTCCTTATTAGGAACAAGTTTCGGGTACCATCTTGTACCCATCCTCAGCCTTCCGGTTTTTGTATCTGGTGAAGTAGACATATGTTGGTTGACTATTATTATTGTGGCTTCCTGTTGGCTTCTGGTACTTCAGATTGTTTTTATTGTGTGTGATTTTGGTGTATGTGTTAGTTTTTTGTGTATTTTCGATGTGGATTGCTTTGAATATTGTGTCATGTTTTGTATTGATTTGTATTTGTTCAGGTATTAGTTGGTTTTGTGTTTTATGTTTGTATATTTGTAAATTTTCCCAAATGTTCATTGTGGTGCCTTTGTGTGGTATATGTTTTGTTAGTGTCACATTGGTTATGTCTGGGAATTCCCAACCAACACATATGTACTTCACCAGACACAAATACCGGAAGGCTGAGGATGGGTACAAGATGGTACCCGAAACATGTTCCTAATAAGGAAAAAAAGGTATATGTTGAGGTAAATTTATTTATAAATATTAAATGTATTATATACATCAAGAAACGGACTGTAGCAAAACGTGATTGGATATATATATATAGATGACCTCGTGCGAGCATGGAAACAAAGTGCTCCTCTAGGTATACAGATTAGCCGACACGAGTTCCTAAACACTATGCTGTTTGCCGATGATCAATTTGTAATCCAAGATAGTGAGGATAAATTACAACTGGCTATCCAGAAACTAAATCTGTTATCAAAAGGTTATAATTTGAACATTTCAATAGAAAAAACTGAGACCATGGCATTCCTAGGGAAAGATTCGATTCGGACAAAAATTGTAACTGAAAATAAAATTTTAGTGCAAGTATCACATTTCAATTACCTAGGATGTGATATGAAGGAGACAAAAATGTTCTTAATATGACAAACAACTTCCAAAGAATATGTGGGACACTACGGAGAACACTCAAAGGAAAGGCCACGGAACAAACAGAAATATAATTGTGTAAGGTGATGGCAGTCCCCATGCTATTATACAGGTCCGAATCATGGGAACCAAGAAAGAAAGATTATAGACAGATGGAAACGTCTGAAATGAAATATCTTAGATATGTGAAAGGTTGTATACGATTAGATCACATAAAGAACGAAGATATAAGACAGGAATTAAAAGTACAATCAGTAACAGAACTAGCGAGAAACAATAAAAAAATCAAAAGAGCATGTTAAGCGCATGTCTCCAGAAAGAATTCCAAGGAAAATCCTGAATTACAAGTCAACCGGAAGAAGAAATGTTGGCAGACCGAGACGGAGATGGTGAAGCCGGAACAGGCAACCTGCCCAATCCTGGACAGATGAATGGATGATGATGATGATGATGATTTACACTAAGGAGTTTAATTCAAAATTAATGAAATATTATAAACAAAATAAACACTGTTGCACAGCACGATAGAAAAATTATTGCGATTAGCGCTTTAAGCTTCACAGCTCATTATGAGATCGGAAAATCACAGCTCATCATCATTTTCCGAACTGATGATGAGCTGCGAAGCTTGAAAACGCTTATCGGAATAATTTTTTTATATTGGTGTGCAACAATGTTTATTATTCTGTTTTTGATTATAACCACTAACATAACTTTTTTAATTAAATTTAATTAAATATTGTTTAAAATGTGGTGTTAAAACACAAGAGTTTGTCTAGTTCAATCCTAATTTTAAATCGTCAGGTAAAGTTTATGACGACAAAAATATAGCCATGTTCGCTTACCAAATTCTACACCATATTTTGATAATGTCGTTTCATATAAGTTTTTGCAATTTTGTAAAACCTTTGAAAAGGACAAAATTCTAGTGAATTCATCAAAACAATTTATTAAAGTGAAAAGACTGTTTTGTTAATTAAGAAATAAAATAAACAAATAATATAATAACAAACAAAATACATAAAAACATAACCTTTACTGCAGAATACGATCACAACAATACCACAAATTTCTTAGACCTCTCCATCACAAAACTTGACCACAGGCACAAATTCAGTATAAACAGAAAACCGACTACAACTGACACACTAATTGTCACAACAATTGACTACAACTGACAAACTCCTCCAATCACCCAATACAACACAAACTAGCTGCCTTCAGAACCATGATACATAGACTTAACAACATCCCCCCAGATGAAAAAGACTACAAAGACGAACTAAACACGATAAAGTATGTAGCAGAATCCAACGGATACGACAGAACAATAGTCAATAAACTTCTACACAAAACAAAAAACAAACAAAAGACAAAGACAGAAAACAACAAATTCATAACACTAACATACATCAACAAACACACTGAAAAAATAGCCCACAAATTCAAACAAAGCAGGATACAGTATCGCTTACAAAACTACTAACAAAACAGAACACACACTATCAAAACACACACACAAAGCACAAAACAAACTCGATCTACCTGGTGTTTACAAATTAAATTGCTCAGATTGCAACAAATTGTACATAGGCCAGACAGGGCGTAGCTTCAAACAAAGATACATTGAACACACAAAGGCACTCCACTCCACTACAGAATCCACCTTTGCAAACCACCTCATTGAAGCAAACCACACATACAAAAACATCGACAATAACTTGAACATTCTACACGTACACATAAAAGGCCGAAAACTAGACACTCTAGAACAATTGGAAATATACAAACACACGAAAACAAATAAAAACGACAGCCTAAATGAAAAGACATAATTCAAATCACACGCATTATTCGAACATATCACACCCCACACACACAACATCGATCTTTCGAAAATCGATTCCCTCGCCAGCAACAAGACGGACAGTGCTACCAGCGGCAACCTCTGAAGAAGCTTTTTAAAAGTGAAAACGGTTCCGGTTATAAAGTAAAACCTTTACGTTTTTACCCATAAAAAGTTTTGTGTTCCGAGTTATATTTAGTTAAGTAACGGACACGTCATGGACAACGAAATCCAAGAATAAATAAAACATTTATTGACACTAGTAAGCGTTTAGTAAAATCGTGCAAGTCTAGGTGTATATAATTTTTTTTTTTATAAATTCATTATAACAGAAATGTAAGGCTTTCACGGTCGGCGCAACAGTGATTTCACGGTCGTTGCATATAAACTGATTTAACTCCGAGCTGCTGGACCGCGGTCTACTAATGTTGTTACACAGAGACGTTTCGGCCGCTCACCTGGAGGCCATCTTCAGTGTATAAAAACGATTCACCAACTGACACGGTGTCCGTCAGTTAACCGCATTATTTGTTTTTGACATTCTTTTTCCACAGTAATGTGGTTAACTGAAGAACGGCGTGTCAGTTGGTGAATTGTTAATTGTTTTTTTTTTTTATACACTGAAGATGACCTCTAGTGGAGAGGCCGAAACTTCTGTGAGCAACAATAGATCACGGCCCAATAATTAATAAGTTTACTTTCAACACATAGAAAAATATCGTTATGTTTGTTTCAGGTAGTCAAACGTTGGTAAGGAGTCTCAGAGTTGTATAGACTGCTGGCGTCTGTACAGCAGTAAACGTCTGAGAAATGCTCATTGATTCCTGACAAACGAGTCAGGGGTTTGAGAAATCAAACTCAGCTCTGCCAACAAATCCTGCTCTCACCCCCCCCCCCCCAAAGATCCAGTTTTGGGTCGCGTGGCTACCGAGTTTATGGCGTGCAGTGGGCGTGCGTTATGACGAGAGAGGGTGAAGATCGAGTTTCCGGCGCCTGAAAACTGGAATGTCAGCTAAGGGTAGAAGGCCCAGACAGAAATCTTCCTCGTCCTCCAGGTTGGGGGTTGTGACAATGGGCTTGCTCCTCATTTCACGGGAAAAATATTTAAAATGCAAAAAAGCCTAATGGTAGTTTCAAAACAATTAATTTTGTACGGGCACGTGCAGAGAATTGGGGAGGAGAGGTTGCCAAAGAGAGTGATGAAAAGGATACCAAAGGAAAACAGAAAAAGGGGAATGCCAAAAGTAACATGGATACAGGGTGTAAGGAGATCAATGAGTGTACGAGGTCTACTGCCGAAGAAAACTGCATCGACAGGAGATATTGGCAATTAGGCATCGGACAACGTCGCAGGACGTTTTAACCCGAATAAAAAAAAAACGTTTCTTTCAAGATTCTAAGTGTCACTGATGAGAAACATTTTATTTTGATTTTTGTTAACTTGCTTAAAATTGTCAGGTAAATACCTTTCGAATATTCTCTGTTTTGCCATTAAAACGTTTCCAAAAGAATTACTTTAGTTTCTTCTTTTTATTTTTCCAACCGTCTTTCTTCTCTTTCTCACCGGTTATTTTCCGTCAAGAGGCGCTGCCCGTTACTCACTTCTGTCAGTGTCGTCATGTCTTCCCCATGCATTATGTATCTGTATCTTCGCAATACAGTCGGCTATTCCAACCAGTTGGTCTTCCTGTTCGCTTCCTTCAGTCTGGCCACCCTTCCATGTTGAGCCTCTACTCCTTTTCTCCGCATTCATTGTAAAACCAAACCATTGGTTGCTGTGCTCTTGTTTCTGTAACACGACAAGTAATTCCCATTGGAACAAATTTTTCTAATTCGGATTTCGTTCTCACCCAGACGTTTCAGCTACCAGGCTTAATATTCTCAATACAACGGTTTTAAACTGATTTTATGTTTCTGCCGTAGGGCGAAGTGTGCTTTCCTGTACAGTAGCGAGGGCAGTAAACATGTCTTACATTGCCTACACAAAATTTGACTTTGTCCGTCATTTCTTTCTTTTCGACAATAACAATGGAAGTCTGCTTTTATATTTATATTGAAGTGAATAACGTTCAGGAGAGTCGCTAAGCCCTATGCTGGCAATGTTAACTTACACAAATTTATGTAAATTTTTCTTTAAAACCTCTTAAGGCTTAAGAAAACCATTTTTCTTTTAAACCTAAGTCTTGATATTTGTTTATGTGATCACACACACACACACACACACACACACACACACAATATATGTTTCATATCTGCTGAAGCAGTATTATTTATTATTTAATTTACGTGTCCACAACAAGACATATTTATTTTGATTTTATAACATTTTTCAAGGTAACTTAATAAATTTCTTTTACGATACCCAAAGTATACATTTTAGTTCTGCAATTCTGCTTCAGTCGGTAGAGAAGGGTGACTTACGTCAGCCCTGAAACTTTCAATATACTACGTAGCAAAGTTTCTAAGATAAATGTATCTAAGTGGTGAATAAAATTTTGTTTCAAGAAAACGCGTTTGAAGTATATTAGTGAGAACTTACAGAAACTTAAATTCACTACTTTTACCAAACACTACTTTCACGAACATTAAAAAAACATATTTTAGACATCAAAGTTGTCGAGGTAAAAATATCGACTTTTAGATAGTGAAAGCCACATCATTTTAAGTTGAGCCATTAATAAAATTTGTAAAATTGAAGGGAATCATGTACAAAATTATAATGATTTTACAGCGTGCAGACTTACTATAGATGAGTGTTTTCCAATGAGTTTCAGCCCGGGGAACCCCCCCAAAATTAAAAATTTCACGGACCCCGTCTGAGTTCTGAAACAAAACTCATATCATAAGTTCCTATACCATTTTTTTAGGAAAAGCTTGAATTTGAATAACAAATATTTGGAAAAGTGACACTTTAAAACGGTTTGCCTTCAGACTCTTCTAAAGTTTTTTTTATCCGAATGGTTAAATTCTTGAAAACCTATGTACATCCAATAGAGTTCAAACTGTTTTAGTTGTCGTGTTTAAGAAACATTACACTCTGCAGACTTTCCACTTACTAAAGCAATTAGAAGTGGGCGACTATTCTTCAGTCTTCTGTTAAATAAGTCAAAGCGTTCTCTCTCCTATGGCACTACAGCACTTGTTGGGCACTGGCCTCCTTCAATTTTTTCCCCCCTTCTCTTCTGTCGGTAGCCATCCTCCTCCAGGAACGCACTTTCAGTATTTCTTTCGCATCCTCATGAACCGCGTCCTCCCATCTTCTCCTCGGTCTTCCCACTGGTCTTTTTCCGTAGATTCTCGTATTCAATATTTTCTCGTCTTCTGTCTTTCCCCATCACACCAGCCCACCTTAGGCGCTGTAGTTTTATGTATTGTGTTAGCGGTGGTTCTTAATACATTTGATACAATCTAAAGTTATATCTTATTCTCCAGCCATGTACGACATTAATTGGTGGTCCCAGGATCCTTCGTAATATTTTTCTTTCAAAGCTATCGAGAGTTTTTGCTGCTTTGGAGTTCAGGATACACGTTTTCCAGCCGTAGGTTAGGATGGGTCTTAATATTGATTTGTATATCCTTAGATTCAGTGGATGTCTTCAGATCTGAAGATACTTGATGTGGTGAAATACGCTTTATTGGCTTGAACTATCCTGTTCCAGATTTTGGCTTCTTCTGTGCCGTTTTTTCTAATATGGTTGCCAAGTATTTAAAGTTGTCCACATTTTCCATATTGTCGATTGTTCCGTAGTTTCTTTGTCTTCTAGTCTGCACTAATATTTTTGTTTTATCTATGTTGATTTTGACGCCTAAATTGCTAGCATTTTCTTTCAGCTCAAAGTACGTTTCCTCTGCTGCATTTTTTGTCCAACACATTATGTTGATGTCGTCCGCGTAGACTGCTAATCGGACCGATTTATCTTTCAGTATGTTATTTTTTTCTACTGACAGTTTTCTGATTACACGTTCTAGAGATAGATTAAACAAGGTTGGGGCCAGCCCGTCTTCTTGTTTTAACCCTCGATTGATTAAAAATCCTTCTGTCATGTGTCCTTGTATTCGTATTTGAGCTTCCGTATTAGCCATTGTAAGTCTATCATCATTACCAGTTTCACTGGTATGTCGAATTCGTGTAAAATATTAGCTAATTTATCGCTATCTATCGAACCGTAGGCTTGTCTAAAATCAACAAAAATATTGTAGACTTCTATATCTTGTTCCCACGCTTTATTTAGACCTTGTCTGACTTTATATAAGGTTGTCTGACTGTGTAGAAATTATACTATAAAGTTTACAGTACAGTTAAGTATTTTTTTTTAAATCGGGCATGTCGTTTTAAGACTTCTTTCTTATCACTGTATTCTGAACTCTATTAAATTAATACAAAAGCCATACAAATCCCGTCACAACACAACCTATGGCTGCATGATATAAAACAATTTTTAGAGAAGGCTCTAAATGAAATAACGGCGGAGAAGTGGCGTCATTGTATCCAGCATATAAACAAGAAAGAAGATAAGCTATGGCAACTGGTCCACGTTACCGACGTCGTTGTGGACTGTTATCAATAATAACGCTAACTCAAGTTCAAACACAGATATGGAAGTTACTGATTTACTCTCTGACAGCAAATGATAATATACAGTACAGTGGTAATTATTATAGCTTCTATTTTTTGTTTTAAAGAAGTTTTACTTTTCCTCCTTCTTCTTCTTCTTCTTCTTCTTCTTCTTCTTCTTCTTCTTCTTCTTCTTCTTCTTCTTCTTCTTCTTCTTCTTCTTCTTCTTCTTCTTCTTTTTCTTCTTCTTCTTCTTCTTCTTTTTCTTTTTCTTCTTCTTCTTCTTCTTCACCCTCAAGCTTTAAACCAAGAATGGTTTGTTCCGGTCTCAAATAGGGAAATATTACAGCTGGTCACTCTAGCGCTTCCTCGGACGTCCCACACCTCTCCGCCCCCTCGCTTATAGTTCCATAGTTGCTTGGGGATCCGGCAGTCATCCATTCGGCAAAGATGTTCCCACTAATTCAGCCGATACTCGGCTATCCTGTCGAGTATACTCATAATATTCAGTTCCTGGCGTATATATGTATTTCTTCTATGATAATGGAGAGTATACGCTGCCACGTGCCTGAGAAATCTCATTTCAGCCGCTTGGATGCGACCGGCCTGACTTTTCGTTAAAGTCCAATTCTCAGACCCATAAAGAAATGTGGGAGGAGCCATCACCTTGTAAAATTTTAGGCGTGTTCCTTTACTTGCTGACTGATGGGTTTGCCTGATGGTCCCGCACACAAGGTTGAACTTATGCAACTTATGCACCACGTCGTTGCTTGCATTATAAGACACACTGTAGCCCAGGTATTAAAAACTGCTAACTTGTTCCAGGACAGTACCATCTATAAAACGTTTTGCACGTACTGGATCAGTTCAACAAAAAGCCATCAAACTTTTTTTGTTCTGTTTGTATTTTTAAATCGTTAATAAAAAAAAAATTATATGGTGTTATAAAATATTTTACTATTGGTCTGACACTGTCACAGAAATTATACTTTGGTCATTATCTGTTAACACTTTTAGATAATTGTATAATTGTAATTCGTTTATAATTTTTACTGTCAATGTCAATGTTAACCCTCCTCTCTAGAGACCGTAGTTCACTAATTACTGTCAATGTCAATGTTAACCCTCCTCTCTAGAGACCGTAGTTCAGTAAAAATTTACGTGTACCGGTATCGTAAGTTTTCGTATCACATATACAACAATATTAATCGTATTGCACATGCTGTACCATAACCTGCAAATTTAAATGCAAGCGTGCATAATACGATAGTTTACAATATTATAATTAATTTTTTTCTATTCATGTAACCACTCTCCATAATACGTCATTATCGTATTTAAGCATATTTTGTAGTAAGTATCTTGTATACTAAAAGAATTCACGATTTTGTTAACCATAAATAAGAAACCTAACCAAATCAGGTTAGAGAAGTACAACATAAAAAACCAGTGTTACCAGCCCTGAGTTTTAAGAATCTCTGTAACGAGTTAAATTGTTTTTAATGTTTTATGAAATGTTTTAAAATGAATTTTAATTGTTGTTAATAAATTACCATTTTTCACATAATCGAGTCAGTCCGTCATTTCAAGGTAGATGATAATAACTACAACAACAGGGCATTTATTTTACAGATTGGCAGTAAGGCAAAGAAGCGGCCAAGATTTTGAATAATTTCAAAACTGTCTCATATGCAGAACAACTTTATTTACATTATATCCACATACTAACTAGTGGTAAATGTTGTTTGAATTGTGTTGTGTTATTTTCAGAATATAACAGGAAGAGAGGACCTACGTTAGAAGACTGACATCGGTAAGTACGTGGTAACTGGCAGCTAAACTAACCAGTGCTTCGAAAAGAGAATTTGAACATTTTTCAGTTTTTAAACCCTTTTTGAAACAACAAATTAAATCATTAATAATAATTATAAATCTACACAATTGAATCAACACACCTCTATTAAGTTATATTACAACAGTGACGCTCCATCGCGTGGCTTGATTGAATAAACACACCTCAATTAGGTATAGTTATAGAGTGGCGCTCCATCGCGGGGCTTGAATCAACACACCTATATTAGTTGTTATATTATAACCGGTATCGTAAGTTTTCGTATCGCACGATATCTTTGTCTGTAGTATAATCAACATTACATCGGGCTCACCAAAGTTATGTTTAGTAACGCAGGTGAAATCAGATTAACGCATTTGTTTATTAATGCTTATTAATGAACTAAGTTTAACGTTTACAAATGTGTAAGTTTCCAAAAACGTTTAATTTTTAACGTTTCGAATCGTTTACAATGAAGCTTGTTTACGGGTGTACATTGGGATAACGTTCGAGGCGGACTGGGTCCCACTCGTCAGCTGTAGTAGTGGAAAGTCCCCACTCTTTTACAACATTTGACAAGTACCGTAAGGTTTATAAAAATCAGGATTATAATTTGATTACTTTATAAATTTCAATTTTCAACAAAGACGCTGGTCAATTTCTTTGTTCGGAATATGTACGTAATAGAAGTGGACTGCTGTTTGTACGAATAGGTTTAAAATAAACGTTATCAGACTGGAAAAGTAGGAAATACCCGGTTTCCGTCCAATTACAGTAATTTTAATTTTTAAGATCGATATACAGAACCCTTAAATGGCAGCACGTGGCAGGGTATGATGAGATTTCTCCATGATCATAGAAGAAACACAGATGTACGGCAGGAACTGAATATTATGAGTTTACTCGACAGGAGTATCGGCTGAATTGTTGGGAACATCTTTGCCGAATGGATAACTGCCACATCCCCAAACAACTCTGGAACTATAACCTGAGCGGACGGAGAGGTGTGGGACGTCCGAGGAAGCGCTGGAGTGAGCAACTCTAATCTTTGCGTATTTGAGACCGGAACAAACCATCCTTAGTTTAATCGTGAAGATTATGATGATGGCGATGATGATTAAGATCGATATACTACAAAACGATACTCGATACGTTTTACTATGTATCTTAATATTTAACCAATGCAGAACTGTGAAACTAAACTGCTCACATCTCTCTGTGAAAAAAAATCAAGTTTTGAAAGCCGACGTTGTCGATCCCAGCAGTCTTTCACATCTTCGGACTGCAGGTAGTTTGGTCATAAAGACTATTGTTCTGAAGTCTTCAGGGACTACCTGAAGATCGAAGAGCTGAAAGACCGACTGGACGAGGGAGTACTGGATGGAGACCAGACGCTGTAGGTATTGTCTCCTGGACTCTGTACCTTGTATGTATCCGTTGTAATCATCCTTCACATCTTTGTCCCTATGCAGAACATTGAAGTAATTAAATATTTGTCTCACCTCATCCTCTGACAGTCCGTAATACGTGACAAGTGACGGTTTTCCAAAAAGTAGAGTCAAATAATACCACTTGTTTTCTGTGATGATAAATTTACAGATTCAAGCAATTTTCAATCAATTCTCGTTAACTTTTTCTGTCATTTTACAAAAACCATAACATTAAAATTATTACTAAAATTAAAACTTTCTGCGCGGAGTAAGACAAGGATGTATACTATCCCCGCTTTTATTCAACATCTACTCGGAAGGTATATTTAGAGAAGCTGTAGATGAATGTGATGTGGGAATCTCTCTGAACGGTGAAAGAACAAATAACATACGTTATGCGGATGATACCGTCATATTCGCAGATAGCTTAGAGGGGCTGCAAAAACTAATGAATTGAGTGTGAGAAAGCAGCCGTACATATGGTTTAGACATCAATGTTAATAAAACGAAGCTAATGATTATATCTTAGAACAAACTGCACCCTCAATATAACCCAAAGGCCAGTTGAACGTGTAAGCAAATTTAAATATCTTGGTACTATAGTCAATAAACAATAGGACTGATCTCAAGAAATAAATAGCAGAATTGAAAAGGCAAGAGCAGTGTACACTAGAACGAGCAGTTTATTCAAAAGTCACGACTTAACAATAAACACAAAGATCAGACTTTTACGCTGCTACGTATTCTCGGTCCTCTTCTACGGTGTAGAATCTTGGACTCTGACTAGAGCCACAACTAAAAAATTGGAATCTTTCGAAATGTGGCTTTACCGTAGAATACTGAGCACTTCATGGACAACACATATAACTAATGTTGAAGTTCTTAGAAAGATGAAGAAAGATATGGAAGTTATTAACACAGTGAAGATGAGAAATCTTCAGTATCCGGGACATCTCATGAGACATGAACAGAGATTTTACTTATTGCAGTCCATACTACAGGGAAAAGTACTTGGAAAGAGAGGAGTTGGGCGATCGAGAATCTCATGGCTGAGAAATTTAAGGGCCTGGTTTGCCATGAATACAATTGACCTATTCCGTGCAGCAGCGCAGAAAGTTAAAATAGTCTGTACGATATCCAACACCCGAAACGGATAGGAACTATCAGAAGAAGAAGAAGAAAACATTAAATTATTGAAACAGAAATAATATTAATTCATAAGAAATTGTAGCATTTCAGTGAACTCATATATCTGGAAAATAATTATGAGCTTACCTTTGGCTCCTCCGTTATGTTACTAAGTACTCTAACTGTCAGAATGTAACTGTATGCAGTTACGAAATTAGATATGCATTTGAAGACAATCATTTTTGTACTTGGTAAAAATTTAACTCTACTATAAAATTGTTTTACACGATGAAGCTTCCCAAAGAAGCAATGCTGGTAGTCTGTGACAGCTGAAAGTTTAATAACAATATACAATAATTAATGTTTGATTATATGACCACATTAAATCTCTCGTATTAATAAAGATAGTGACTATTTTAAGTATCGTTAGGCTCATTTACAGATATTAAGGTGGACATTTCTGTTAAAGAGTACAATACACATTATTATTAAAGACGTTTTATCTAAATGTCATTAGCGCGGAATATTTATATCGGAATGGCATTTGTTTTGGACTGTAAATTGCACAACTTGAAACGCTTTTTTATAACTAGTAAATTTTTAAATTTTCATGTTTTTCTAAGAAAAAAATAAATAATATATTTTTGTAGCCCTTTGTAAAGTACTTAGTGCATATAAAACCACTGAGTTCATCCTCAATATATTCTTACGCTACTGTCCACTAATGATTGGTCTCACCTTTTCCTATATTTTCTCAATTAATTTGCAGAAAAATAATCATCATGATCGGCTGTCATCATTTAACAAATGTATTTGTGTTATCGATGTACGGACGATATAATATTATAATTAAAATGCCAAGTGCATATAGCAAATAAACATATTAATAACACAAATAAGAGGAATACAAAATATATTTTTCTTGGAGCTTAAGTTTTATATAATTGGTAATCTGGATAGAAGTCCACCTAATTTCCCTCGATAAATTTTTAAATTTGTATTTGTTTTAAATTTAAACTAGTTATATTAGTCTCTGAAGCACTATATTTGAATTTGAAGGAGAGCATATCTAAATTGGCTTCTATTCTTTCGAAGTCAACAACTTTGTTTATTTAGGATATTAAGTTAACTCCAATGGGGAAACAACAGAAGAAATAAAGCGAAGAATCACCTCAGCTAATAGGTGGTTCTTTGGTCTCAGACCCCTGTTTCAGAGCAGAATAATTGCCAGGAGCATCAAGCTGCTTTTTTAGCTTTCTTATAAAACACTTATCCGCCCAGTTCTCACCTATGGTTCTGAGACCTGGACCATTTCTCGAAAGTCTGAGTCAAGCCTGCTGGTTCATGAACGCAAAGTCCTCCGCAGTATATTTGGTACAATATGTGTAGGAGGTGAATGGAGGAAATAAACCAACCAAGAACTGAATACTCTTCTGAATCAACCAGATATTGCGAAAATTATAAAACTTGGTAGACTCAGGTGGGATGGACACGTGATCAGAATAGCGGAGAATGAAATACCAGGATAGGCACTCACAAAACAGATCTATGGCACCAGGAGCGTTGGTAGACGTAAACTACGTTGGGAAGACGGTGTGAGCTACGATGGCGCCACATCCTTGGGCCCCGCAACTGGAGAGCAGCTGCACTTGATCGGGACAACTGGCGGAGGCTGCTAAAGGAGGCCTTGACTCAGTAATGGGTTGTTGTGCCGCTGAAGAAGTATATTAGTCTCTGAGTATAATATTTTGAACAGTCCCAAAAATGGAATAACAGTACGCAGATTACAATCAGAAAAACTTTTGAATGTTACTGTTATAACTTGAACCGGGAAACTGGCTTTCGGGTTTTGTGTAAGGCGCCTGCAGTGATACCATAAAGGTCTAACAAAATTTCTATCCCAATGGCGCCAAAGGTCGCTAACAAATTCATGATATTTACGGCAGGAAAATTTACTCAATAACTTTTGTATCTAAAACTAAATACAGATAAAACTAGACACATCTATAAACGCAAAAGAAACAAAGCTAAAGGTTTAGTGAAACAGGAACATTATGAATCATGGAGTCTGTGTATAGACAGTGGTTGATTTCTAAAATTATAGGTGCCGGAACGGATCAATTCAAAAATTGTGCAGACACAAATATATTTTATATTAGCGTATAAGTATACATCAGTTTATTACAAAGGAGGTCTATATTTTTAAAGCATTATAAAATATGTAACGTACATATAAACTTGTATTTAAAAAGCTAATAAAGTTTACTGATATTTCTAAAGAGCTTCATCGTCAGGTTAGCCGCAGGACAATCGAAAACATGTCACTCATGATGGCGTCATCCCGGAGCTTCAGGCAATCTCTAAGTGATGGTTTCGGTGGTTCAGACATTTAAAAAAAGTTTCCATTGTGTCATCATATTGTTTCTTACTTGACCTTTCCTTCCTCTTTGTGTCCAATGCTGTAGGATGGCGAAAAATCAGCCCTCTCAGATTCACTTGAAGTTATTGCTATTGATTCTATAGCGTATTTGAACGTAGAAAGACTCTCCGAAAAAACCTGGAACGCACATATTCTCGGAAGCTCCCAATCAGTTACCTTTCCTGTAGTTTTATTTTGAAGCAAGTTTTTTTGTTTCATTTTTTCCATAGGTTATTGGAACATTTTTTTAACGATAGTAGTTAAGATAAAGATTAGTACTGGTGTGTGATTTTGTCAAATCTTTAATTTTGTTAATGGGGCTGATGAGGAGAATAATTTAAAAATTAGTAGTAAATTTTTTAAATAATTAGGTTTTTCTTTTTATATATTTTTCTTGTTATTTATTTTTTGACCCGAGAGGATCCGGGACGCCGTTCCGGCGCGTTTCCCTTGAAATCAAGCCCTGTGTGTAAGAAACGTTGGACATGATGTACATGGAAAACAACTTGTAGCCTATAAAATTCTAAATGGCTTGAATACAAATGAAAACAATACAGCAGATTTAAACATCATTACCAAACATAAATAGATAGATCATTATAAAGCTCTCTGGTCTAATAATAATATAAGAGCACACCATAGTAATATAGAAACCAACAAATTTGTTTACCTACGAGGAAGACTTAATAACAATGGAAAAACTTGAAAAATCCCTTGCAAGAACTAAAAACCGAAAAGCAATAGGACGGAATGTCTCGAACCCAGAATCCTTCGAGCATGGGCGTGTCGTTCTTAAACTTAGATGATTACGTGTCTGTAATATGTGTTGGAAAAGACAACAAGTCCCACAGGATTCGTTAACTGAGGACATGGCGTCTATTTTTAAGAAAAGGAAACGTAACGACTGTAATAATTATATAGGGGAATATGTTTGGTTGGTACTGGATACAACATACAGATGCAAGGATTGAAAACCACCACCTGGAGACAATTTCCGAGCATCATATTTTGGGAAAACAAATCGGCTTCAGGAAAAGCTATGCCGTCAGGAAACAAGGTAGGTCGAGATCTCAGGTAAAGGTTTAAAAAGTTATGGCTGTCCCTGTACTGTTCTATGTGTGTGAATCATGGACAACAACTAAGAAACAAGACGGTAAAATACAGGCCTCGGAAATGGCAAACGGCTCTTGTACAGACCATGTTTTTATTATTACACAAATCATTGAGAAGCGTTGTGACTTCAATAAAGAAACGCTTGTAACTTTGTCTTTGAGAAAGCCTCTGATAGAGTAGATAGAAATTTGCTGTGGCAAATATTAGAAGAACGGGGTTATCCACAACAACTTGTAATAATTGTACAAGGCCTATATAACGGAACAAGAATAGCTGTTGAAAAAATTTGTAGGATATCACAACAAATATCTGTCAATCATGGTGATAGACAATCTATCATCTACTCTGTAGTGCATCATCTATCACAAGTAGTGTAGTATATCATCTACTCTTTTTAACATTTATAGTGACAATCTAGTAATGAATTGAAATAAGATATATTAAGATATTAAGTTATATTAAGATATAACGAGACATATATTTTAATGTGCCATTGTTTGCAGACGACTTGCTTGTAATTCAAAATACAGAATCCGCTTCACAGATCTGTATTAAACGTCTTCAGGCCTGTAAATAATACAATATAAAAATTTCTACTGCAAAAACAAAGGTAATGGCATTTTGAGGCAAGGAAACGATAAGAATAAAAATAATGGTTAATGATCAAAATCTAGAACAGGTGGTCGTTTTTTGAAAATGATATATGATAGGAATTATGATACTGGTGTTAAGTTGGGTAATTTCCAGACAATCTGTGGGATAATCAACCATATTTTTAGAAAAAGGTTACGTCGAGATCAAAATTAAAGATTTACAAAGTTATGGTGGTCCTGTACTGTCCTATAGGTGTGAAATATGGACAACAACCAAGAAACAAGGCAGTAAAATACAGACTTGTGAAATGGCGTTCTAAAGGGGAATTAAACGATGTTATAAACTTGACCGTATAAAGAATGAAGGCATAAAAGAAGAGTACAAGTTTTTAACTTGAATAAAAAATTAAAAGATTGCAAACAACTTTGGAAAGAATACTAAGAAAGAATCTGAGATTACATGCTGGCCAAACAAGTCTGAAAATTTAAACCTATAGGACAGAGGTGTGTGGGTATATACAGGAAGAGATTGCTGCTGGAGATTTTTAAAGACAGAATAGGCAGCACCTTGTGAAGATGATGATGATGAACGTTTGATACTTACTGTGGTTAATAGAGCAACTTCTTAACAAACGTTGTTATTATTGCTTGTTCTTGTATTTCTCCTAAAACTACAAAAACAGGAGACAGTATGATTGAGTACCTACAAGGACTACCTCAAAATATTGTAATTTAGAAAGTCGGAAAGTAAATTATCATGAACTCTCTCTTTCTCTCTCAAACACACACATTGTTAAGTATAATAAATTATTATATAAATTATTATAATATATTACTACTTATATTAAATGTAATAATATTTATATTAAATATTATAATATATAAATAAATTGATGACTCGTTGGGCACTTGGTGAAACATATTAATACAAAAGTTTAAAAAAATATATATAAACAGTTGGTATACCAAATGTTTATATATTTTTTAAAAACCTTCATATAAATAAATAGTATTTTATTTTTCAAGATCAATAATGTTATTTAGTAAATATGTTATTTATATAAATTATAATTTGTATAATTTTGAAAACGTTAAACGGAAGATAAGAT
This sequence comes from Magicicada septendecula, assembly GCA_034769895.1. NCBI lineage: Eukaryota > Metazoa > Arthropoda > Insecta > Hemiptera > Cicadidae > Magicicada > Magicicada septendecula. The sequence goes on from CM068367.1 coordinate 1,399,578,159, forward strand.
TTTATTTTCATATACGACATTTATTTCGTAACAAACTTTTATTGGCGATTTCATACGCAAAATGGAGAGATAATATAGAACTTTAACAATTTTGTGCAGTTTCTATATACGCTAAATGTTGCTCCGTTTCAGGAATGTACGTTAATTTTCTTCCGAATGGCCCGTTTTTAACAATCGTTAAAGATTCCAACGGCTATTATCCTGAAGGCTGTTTTTATAGCACTACTTGAACCCTGTTTGTAATGCTCGTTTAATCAAGTTTTCCATCGTAATTGTCGAAGTTGCTTCTGACTGTTATAATAAATTGCGTAATATGTTTTATTTTGATACACACATGATGAATTGACAACAAAAAACATGAAAACGACACCAGTTTCTTAGGCCGTACGTGCATTATTTCGTATGACCAATTTGAATTTGCGCTATGGCGGAATTCGTGTGCTTCAATTGTGCACGCAGTTAGTGGGACTGCGACCAGTGGCTCGTATACACACGTCGCTCTGATATAGACATATAATTTAATAATTAGTGCAGCAGTCGCAGCACTGACACCTTCCACACAGAACAGAACATTTAAAGCCGGTCACGCACTACCCATAACCGCTGGACGTCATGACGGACAGCAAGTCAAAAACGACAGTGCGTAGCTTTGACATCCACCGCCACGTAGTGTATTTTTTGAAGGATGTGCACCACGAAAAATGAGTCCATCAAGACCATCAGCTTAAGCCGCACGATGTGCGGATGGATCGTGTGTAATGTTGACGGATGTCAAGGAATCCTGCGTTGTTCATGTTTGATCATGCGTACGCTTGTTGTCTATTAAAATCGTCATTTTCGAGCAAGTGGAGTACTTGTTTTTTTTTTAGCACATTCGTTTGTTTGCTGGTAATTTTACGTTACATTCATTATTTAGTTTATATTTAATAAGGAACGATTCAGATTGTAACAAATCGTAGACTTCTGCTCGGGTTTGCTTTCTTTTGTTTTACACCCCACTGTTGCGAGCGTCAATTTGTAAAAAATTAAAAAATTCTGTTCTTGTTGTTTGATAAAAAAATTGTATTAGTATTTATTTATTTATTTATTTTTTTAATTAATTTAATATTAATTATTTTAAAATGTTTCGTGGTGTTTCGAACTTCTTATTGATTGTTTTAATCAAATTATATCCTTTTCTGTATTTAGAATCCTTTTATCAGCTAATAGGATTGTCTCCAGGAACAATCGATTGGTGAACTTTCCTTATTTGCACGTTATCTTCCTTTAAAGTTGTTAAGTTCTGGTAGTTATGTCTCAATTAAGATGATATATTATGCTATTTATAATTTAGGAATAAATAGGATTCAATTTTATAATATTCAAGGAATTTTAATAACAAATAATCAAGTAATCGATTTTCTATCGATTGATTAATCGACTCTCTCAGGGTATATCAATAGATTGTACAATTATTTATTCTCGGGTTCTTTGAACAGTTATTTTATATATAGTCAGAGAAAAGGGCAAAGTATAGAAAGTATAACATTACAAAATATAAGCTTATTAATTAAAATACATATATAACATTCAATATATAATAGTAAGTAAAGAATTTTTCGAACCGTGAAGATTTACTGGCAGTGTCGCTTGGAATTGTGGGAAGTCTAAGATGGCCGCTTCGTATTCAGATGTAGTTGACGAATGCACCTCGAAGAATCTGCTTCAAATAAAGGCTGCTTTTCCAATGATTTCTCGTTCCTGCAGCTGCGATTATTCCTTCTGGTGTTAGTGGAGTGGTCCTGGTTAAGTGTTTGTGGTTCCCTTCGATAAAATGTGTGGGATAAATTTATATTCTTTGCAGTCTCCAGATCGCTATTGTGATTAACTTAAGAATTTTTTACCTTGTATAATCCACTAGGCGGCTCAGTTTTTACATACAACATGTTTCAGGGACTAAATCCCCATCTTCAGGTACAGTAAAAAATTATTATCCCCCTAATACATAGGGGTCGTCGAAATGATTAAAATGTTTATACATAAAAACACACGCACAAAAATCACTGAATAAATTAACATATAACACAAACACATGAACACGTTAAAAGCGACTCGGTGCTCCGGTCGACCTCCGATCGTCAACTATCGAACACTATCGTCAACTGCACGAATACAGGATCGGGGTTGAGGCTCGGGAGCACCGAGTCGCTTTTAACGTGTTCATGTGTTTGTGTTATATGTTAATTTATTCAGTGATTTTTGAACGTGTGTTTTTATGTATAAACATTTTAATCATTTCGACGACCCCTATGTATTAGGGGAATAATAATTTTTTACTGTATCTGAAGATGGGGATTTAGTCCCTGAAACATGTTGTATGTAAAAAACTGAGATCGCCTAGTGGATTATACAAGGTAAAAAATTTCTTAAGATAAATTTATATTTCACTTTTGTCTATAAGGTCGACAATTGCACTGTTTGTTTCGTTATGTGGAATTAATGGTTTTAATCGTTTAAATTATATATTCACTTGTTTTCTGTTCTGTTTTAAGTTATTTTAATGTTTGTAAGTGTTCGTTTCACTGAATTTACGGTTTAAATGAATTTTTTCGACACTCGCGATTTTTACAGTAGACTAGGCTTGTCGAATGAACGCCATTTATGTCTTCGCTATGGTTAATATTTTAGCAAGAACTCGTCTTAAGTGTGCTCGACAAAATCTAATAATTAACTAACTCATTTCCTTCGTCTCCTGACAAAGGCTTTGCCAATTTAATATTAGCAATACATTGTTTCAAAACTTTCTAGCTTCCGTTACATTTAGAAATTTTACATTATACTACTGAATATATTTTTGCTGTTATTTAAATTTATTAAATACTAAATACATAATCTTCTTCATCAGTTTATTCTACTTGATTTGGTACCAAATAAGATAGTTTTACTAAGTTTTTTATCTAAAATGGTATATTTACTTCATTTTGAAAATTGTAAGTCTTAAAATTTACTTCCTGTCCTTCTCAAAATGTTTGCCATTTTATATGTTATATTAATGATTGTATTAAATCTCAGATTGACATAAAAGGTTTATCTTCCCTTAATTTCTTGTAATTTGATTAATTGGTTATCTTTTTAAATGTTATACATTAATTTGTGACTCCCTTTGAATTTTCAGTTTTTTCATTTGCATTTTTAACAATAATTCTTACTATCTTTTTACAATATCTTTCTTAATTACAGTTCCAGTTATATGACTCTGTGACTGATTTACCTTATATAAATTCCATTAGTTTAACTATTTTTCTGTACTTAATTCATCAATTATAATGCTGTTTAGATTTACCATTTGGCCTAGATTTTAACTGTTTTTACATACAAAGTTTTTAGAATAATATATCTTGTTTATACCCCTTCTGACTTTCTATTATAATATAATATTGATTGACATTTCCTTATTTTAACAAAAGAACATTTAGTATATAATTTATACTATTAATTCATAACACATAATTGACATTAATAATGGTATTTAATCTCAGACATTTTAATCTGGATTAACTATTAACACATAATAAATATTTTAATAATAAAAGAATTGTATTTAACTCTGACATTTCAGTAATGATTATTTGAACTTATTCTAAACAAAACATATCTGTCCTTCCATCGTTTACAATATTTCTTATACCTAGTTTTATTTTCAGTCTTAGCTGTTTTATGTTTGATTTTTGGGATAATGATTCTTGGTCACTTCACTTTTTTATTGACCTGCTCTTGTTTTATTTACTGTCATTCTAATGAATGTTGTATATAAAGAGTGGCAGTTATTATTTAGAAACACTTGTATTATTTGTCATTATAATAATCTATTTAATATTATTCATTGACACAACATAAACACTTTAAAGTTGTATAATTTCACAATTTACTCAGTTTATGAACTCCAATATTGACACATCAGGTTTATTTAATATAACATAAAATCTTGCACTGGTCCCCTTTTTATTCTTTTATTTTATTTCTAATTAGTTTTATAGTCTTATTAAAATCAAGAAGTTTGTTTATAGAGGATAATGAAGGTTTGTTTTTTCTCTTATATTACTAATTCACATTGGTTCACTTTCAATTCTACTTTATACACTTTTGGTTTACAGCTATTTTACATGGTTTTCTAAATTTGGGATCTTGTTATACTTTCATTGGTTATTATTTTTATTACATTCTTTTGGGGTTTGGGTTTTTGATCCTTATAAGAGCATTCCTTCTTCTTGTGGATGTTGTTTTATTCTGGTTTCTTCTTTGATTGCTCCTATCCTACTTGTTTCTTATAAAAGTATCTCCTTTTATGGTGGATGTTGTCTTGTTTGGGTTTCTTCCTTACTTACTCCTATCCTACCTGGGTATTACCTTACTTTATTTTTAGTTTTGTGGTTTATTTTGATTACTCATCACTCATTGTATATATGGTCTTAATGAAACTCTTACTTCAATCTATGATTGTGCTTTACGGTGGCTCTTAATTAATTTTTAATATTGCTTTCTTGGATTTAAATTTGTTTTTATTTTCTTTTATGATCTTTTTTTCCATTCAGAACTATGGGCATTATCTGTCATGCTACAAGATTCAAATAAAATTTCAGTTTAATATTTAGTTTAGTTTATTCTTCTTTTACATAATACATTCAAATATCATTAGTAGTTATTACCTTAAATATTATTATTATTAATTTGTTTTAATTACAATTCATAATGCACGTTGAAATAACATCAAAATTTATTGAAAAATATAAATTAAATAATAATAATAATAATAATGTAATAAAACAACGCCCATTTCTTGATGTCTTGATAAAACAGGTGGCATGACTTTCAACAAATTTAATTATCAGAACAATTTTTTTTAATTTTAATACAAAAAAATCAATAAAATGATTTTTACAAAACACAACGAGAACTAAAGAACGTCTGGCACGTTGGACGAGTTGCACGACATTATGGTGCGCACATCCATCACCGACGTCGGGTGTTGCTGGAGAGCGGCGATGTGCGTGACCGGCTATACTGTTATTCCCTTCAGTAAGGAAATGTCTACAAGAGGCATATATTGTTCACTTAAAGCTTTAAAATTTTTATCCTAATAATTTAATCGAGATAACATACAAATAATATCATCATCATCTCTACTTCACGGATTAGGCTGCACTGCCTGTTCTGGAAACCATCTCGTCCCCGGACGCTCCACACTACGATACCCTGTGGGTTCACAATTCAAGGCAAGTTTGGGAAGGCGATCTTGCTGCATTCTTCCCAAATGCTTATACCAGTTGGTCTTGTATTCTCGTAATTCTATTCTGTAATTTAAAAATTTTTACTTCTCCCCTTAACTGTGCATTTCGTATTCTGACTCGTAATGTGCACCATTTGACCAACCTGAGAAATGTCATTTCTGCCGATGTAACCATGTCTCACTCCCATACAGCGCCACTGGTACAGCCATAGACTTATAAAACTTAAACTTAGTGCGCTTCCTAGGTTTGTATTATAAAGCTCTATGGATTGTCCCACATAAAAAAAAAAACAGACAATGTTGTTATTATACAACAGACAGAATATGACTTGCAGAGAGGAGTGAATTCAGGAATATTGAGGAATTCAGTGGAAGCATATGGCTTTGTGCTATCTATATATAAAACAAAATACAATGGCTTTTAGAGGAAAGTATCCAGTAAAGACAAAGATAAAGGTAAATGGGAACACCTTAGAGCTCGTATCCAGTTTTAATTATGTTGAATGCGAAATGTCTCCCGCGGTTGATTGTGATGCAGTTGATTTATTAATAAACTAGATAAATTTAAAAATTATATAGGCATCAAATTATATTATAATAAAATAATTTTAAGTGAATTATTATAAGAAAATAAAACAGATCAGTAACTTTTTGTTTTCCAGTAATTTTCCCCTCGATTAACCTTAAGAATTATTCACAGTGGAATTCAGTATTAATATTACAATAAACGTTTAGCTTAAATATTGAGTTGTTTTAAAAGGTTAACGTACGAGGTGTGACAAAAAAGTATCCAGGTTAGTACTGTCAATGCCAAGTCAGCTGACTAGGCTCCAAAAAAGTGACACATTTGTTTACTTTACAGTATACTAAATACTAGGTGTATGTTTTATAAAAACAGCAGATCTGGTTTGTTTACAAATGCCCATTGTTGTGTTGTATCTTAATCGCATTTGATGCATTTAGCATGTCAGAAAAAAATTGATCAAAGAATATGTATCAGAGTTTGTCAAAAATTTTTGAAAAATGTACATGCACGTCTGAAAAGTTATAAAACGTTTATGGAAAAGATTGTACGAGTTGTACACAGGTTTATAAATGGTTTGAGCGTTCTAAAGATGGCCGTGAAAGTGTTGAGAGTGACGAAAGTTCAGGAAGGCTTTTAACCATCAAAACTGATCACAAGGCGATTGTTCATCTTGAATACGCTCCAGCAGGACAAACAGTAAACCAGGATTACTACATTTCTGTTTTGAGGCGGTTGAGGGATGCAATTCGATGAAACAAAGGTCACAGTTGTATCAGAGTGGTGAATGGTGGCTTCAAGACAACAATGCACCTGCCCACACGTCGCATGCCGTTCAACATTTTCTTGCTAAACACAGCTTCAGCATCCTCCACGTTTACCAGTTGGAGGTGAAGTTTTGTAACTTTTTCTCTTACTAAAGACAAAAAGTCAGTTGAAAGGGAGATTATTTCAAGACATGGAATAAATAAAATAAAATGCGATGAGAGAACTTAATGCTCTTACAGAAGCCTTTAATACATGCTTGGAAAAGCGCTGGAAGTAGTGTGTGGCTGCGGAAGGGGACTATTTTGAAGGAAACAAGTTTACAAATATGTAACCCTTGTGTATTTGTGTAAATAAAATCAATCCTGATACTTTTTTATCGTACCTTGTATTCATTCAGTCTGCAGAGCAGAGTGTTTCAACATGCTGATGCTTAACTGCTGCATTTGTTGCAGGCCACACCATTCTGTAACGTTGTAAATTACTCATATTTATTTTACATTCATTTGTATTGCTAAATTTTAATATGATGCGGACATTATACTGAACATTTATTGTCTTTAATGTAATTAAATCACTACCGACTCGGAACATAAAGTTCTTTTATGGATAAAAACGTAAAAGTTTCACCTTATAGCCTAAACCAGTGTTCGCTTTTAAAAGGCTTCTTCACAGGCTGCCGCTGGGAGCACTGTCCGTCTTGTTCATGACGACGGTATCGACTTTGGAAGGATCGATGTTGTGTGTGTGTGGGGTGTGGTATGTTCGAATAATGCGTGTGATTCGAATTGTGTCTGTTCGTTTAGGATGTCGTTTTTATGTGTTTCCGTTTGTTTGTATATTTCCAGTTGTTCTAGAGTGTCTAGTTTTCGCCCTTTTATGTGTACGTGTAGAATATATATGTTATTGTCGATGTTTTGTATGTGTGATTTGCTTCAATGAGGTGGTTTGCAAAGGTGGATTCGATAGTGGGGAGTGGTGCTTTTGTGTGTTCAGTGTATTTTTGTTTTAAGCTACGAAGCTACACAGCTACAAAAACGACATCCTAAACGAACAGAAATAATTCAAATCACACGTATTATTCGAACACATCACACCCCACACACACAACATCGATCCTCTAAAAGTCGATACCGTCGCCAAGAACAAGACGGACAGTGATCCCAGCGGCAGCCTCTGAAGAAACTTTTTAAAAGCGAAACCTGGTTCAGGCTATAAGGTAAAACTTTTACGTTCTTACGCATAAAAAACTTTGTGTTCCGAGTCGGTAGTGATTGAATTATATTAAGTTAATTAACGAACACGTCATGGACAACGAAATCCAAGAATTTAATGTCCTTACTTTGGAAAATAATTTTGCGGATAATATAAGTATAAATATAAATGTAAGCCGCAAATTAAACACATACGCGCGGGCGCGCGCTCACACACACACACAGACAAACACTATGTATAGAAAGCAGATTTGGTTTGATATAACACCATACAATTCCTGAATTTTTTGTCCATGATGTCCGTTGTTATTAATTAACTGTACATAACACTACTTATTCAGATCACAAATTATTATTGATCGAAATTTATATTTTTTTCTTTTAAGTAACACATACTATCTGAATATATTACACACACACACACACACACACACACACACACACACACACACACACACACACACACACACACACACACACACACACACACACACACACACACACACACACACAGTATGACGGCACGGAGGCGAGCGTCTGCTCTCCGGTACCAGCGGCACGGTGCGTGACACCTGACGAACACACAGCGAGCCAATCAGGGATCAGCAGCCGAGACGTGACACCTGACGTGCTCGGAGCGAGTCAATCAGCTATCCCTGTCAGGGCATAAAAGAGCGTCGCTAGAATTTTTCGCGCACAGATGGAGTGTACATGAAGAGCAGTCATCCGAGTTATCCGGGTTTCGTGAACAGTGCCAGCAAGACAAGAAGACTGTACAGTGTTGTGCCAATAACATCTACTGGTAAAGTGCAGTGCAGTGCGGTTCAGTGCAGTGTTGTGTTTTCCCAGTGCGCGTAGTGGTTCGTGTGCGCAGGCGCAGCCGCCGAACATCTCAGCGCGGCTCGGGTGGAACAACCAAAATAATCGTTTTTGCCACACGGCCCTTTTACGGTCACCAAAAAGAGTTGTACGATTGGCGCCATTTGTCATGCGACAAACCTTTTGTCCGGTTACAAGTGGGGCCCAACGTGGGGCCACGATCGTCGGGTGGATGCCCGATCCAGCCACGCCTGCGAGCTACCAGCCTGCACACAAACAACATGGCGCCCAACAGTCACCTCTACAAGATCCGGAGAAGAGCACCATTCAAGACCCGGGGGAGTTATAACAGCACGGAGGCGAGCGTCTGCTCTCTGGTAACAGCGGCACGGCGCGTGACATCTGACGAACACACAGCGAGCCAATCAGGGATCAGCAGCCAAGACGTGACACCTGACGTGCTCGGAGCGAGTCAATCAGCGATCAAGGTCAGGGCATAAAAAGAGCGCAGCTAGAATTTTTTGCGCTTAGAAGCACTTCGCCACAGCACTTCATCGCTACGCCATCGTACGCACTTCATCTCCTCTCCTCTCTCGGACGACATCGACGCGAAGTCAGCCGGAAAGAACAGCCGAAGAATAGAACCGCCGTTCTTGGGTCCTCGCACTCCAGTTCCTCGCCAGCGATGGATTTCGCTGGGCTGGCAGCGGACTCGACGCAACCGATGCCGAAAGAAGAGGAGGACTGCAGTACGCCACGAACAGCGGGTGCAGCCGCAGAACATAGCGCGGCTCGTGCGGAACAACCAAAATCAGCGTTTTCACCACACGGCCCTTTTTAGGGTCACCAAACACATTAAGAGTTGTAGAATTGGCGCCATTTGTCATGCAACAAGCGTTTTGTCAGTGACAACACACAATACAACAATGTTTGAACGACTGCGCCATCACCAAAACAGGACGGACAGCGCTCCTAGCGGCAGCCTCTGACAAGCTCTAGCGGAAAGAATACTAATTTAGGCCATCAGGTGAAAGTTTATAATTTCAGTAATAATAATTTATGATCCGAGTCGGTACTGTTATATATATAGTTAACCGTATAATTATTGAATCTAAAAGGCATTATTATATTTCACGTATATACATAATGTGACGATTTAAATTTAAAACAAAAAAATTAATAATAAAAATATAAATGGGAAGTTAGTGAAAACCATTAAATCGGACTATTAAACCGAAGAATACCCCTGAACTAACTCATAATAGTAATGAGGAATAAAAAGGGAATTTAACTAAAATAATTAACTAAAGCTGAGAAAGCAAGAGTTTAAAAAAAACTGTTAACCCATTATTAAATTATCATGCTATGACCTGTGTATACCGGATCCAACTTGCATACCGACCCGGCATTAAATAAAAATACCTGTAAATTATAATGTAAATAATAAATAATTCAAAGTCACTAGTAGTAGTTGTAATAAATTCTGTAGACAAGAAAAGTCTCGATTGTTTATTATTTCGAACTGCAAGACTGTATTATTAATTAAAAGTTGGATCTATGTTATGGCGGAGTATTCACTCCGCGTCGTTACAATTTTCCTGTTGTAACAATGTAGGACTTGAGATGCGCCGTTCAATCTGTAAACAGCTCCAAGCGGAGCGCTGCACAAAATGTTTTTTTTTTTTATTTTGTTATTAGCTTCAACTAACAGTGTGGAGATCTATGTAACTAAAATGTAGAGCGTTTTAACACAAAGATGTGAAAGAATAAAATAAGTGTATAAGGTGACATCTCCTATTAAAAATATAGTTCAAGTTATTTTAGGGTTCCGTCATAATGTGTAACGATTATGTAAACTCAAATACTACTGTGCTATTACAAATGTGATGTGATTAACTGGGAAATGTGAAGACTAAGACCTCAACTGCATTTGCACTACCACTGAGAAACAGGACGACTTCATTCTAGATGACACCGTAACATCCACTTCATCATTAGTTGACTCCGAGGACCTCCACCGGAAACACTACCACGATGACGACCCACTATTAAGAGAGTACAGAAGAATCACGCAGCAGGACATGGACTGAAACGATTAACTAGAGGTGACGCGGAAGCTCGTCTTCCGTGCATAATGTATTTTTAAATATAAGTAATTTTAAATGAAAAAGACTTTGAATGATAATCTCTAAGCGTTAAGCATAACAATGTTGTAACAAAAAATTTCAGAAATCATACTTTGTAACATAACTCTTGTGATGTAGCTTTGGAACATCGCACAACAAAATGAAAGCATTCTCCAAATGGTATTTTAAGTAATAATGTAATTGACTAAAGAAGTAGAGTAAATTTGAAAATTCTTAACTAGTTTAAAGAGACTGGGATCCGAGGTAAATACACTAACTGTATTATCATTTTTAATACAGAAAACCCCCTTACAATTTCAGTGTAAGCTTAAAAATTTTATTTGGAATGTATTATCAATCATACGTAAATAAAGAGATGTCATCTTTGTTACATACTAAATTGAGTGCATAAATCAGCAGACTTCCCTCCCCAATTTCCTTTTATTTGAGTACTTATAATTATTGATAGTGATTTGATTAATTTTCAGTTTGTTACAACGAAGGCAGCCTGTATAATTGGCCAGAGTCAATTATCACGGGTTCCCTAGGTTACAACGTAGCCGACACGTTATAGTAACTTCAAATTATTTCTACAAATTGTAGTCAATAGTGTTTATTTATTTGAATTAACATATTTAACATGTGAAAAATGTTTACAAAATTAAGCAATTAATAAAAATAATCAATCCATAATTATGAAATACACTACACTTAAAAATGAAAAAAATAATTGCAGAAATATTCTAAACTTTAATCCTATAATACAATAAGATTATCACAAATACATTACAATAATAAGGAAATTGTATTATTATAAAACGATTATAATTTAATTATTGTTAGAACAAAATCCATATCAGTGACTTTTTCAATTCTCATTTCTCCGTAATGGTCACTCTCGATTGACCATCAGACAAATATTTATATAAGTTACTACAATAAATGATAATAAATTTATACTATAATAATTGTAATTTTATATTTGTATCTGTATTAACAAATATAACATATTATTGATATTGTAATATGTATAATGTATTCTTACAGAGTAAGATAAGATGAGATATTTACTAAGTTTTGCAGCTGAAAATGTTTTAAGAGCACAAATGCGTAGTTAGGTATTTCAAATTATTAAGTTTTAAATTTCTCTGGAAAAAATGTAGGAAGATGATTGTAAATCTCTGTGTTTGGAATATTAAACATAATTCGGTCACCATGCGTAAACACATAATTAAAGTAACCGTTGTCTGACAGAAAGACAATAAAATATTGAGCTATCCAAAACGTAGTGGTAAAACTACCCTTTCCCATTAAACGTTTCAAAAACATTGTATGACAGAACGATACCTTATGGAATCTGTTTACTGTAATCGATCTGCCACTTAGAAGTAGGTAGAAAGCTCTCCCTATGTCCTTCTGTAAAAATACTTCACTTAAGTTTCGTAAACCGGGCTCGTCGATCCAGTAGACTTTCAGATCTTCAGTCTGAAGGTAGTTCATAACCGACCGAGTATTGTAGATACTGTCTCCTGAACTTTGCACCTTGTAACCGTTGTAATAACTCTTCACATTTTCGTGCTCCTGCAGAATATTAAATTTGTTTAATTTTTCTCTTACCTCGTCGTCTGTCAGTCCGTAATACTTTACAAACGAATGGTTTTCCAGAAACCCGATGTGTTGAACTCTACATGTGTTGTCGAAGAATATATCTGAGTACCTCGTGAAATCGTTAATCAAACCTCTGTCCAAGAACTTGTTAAATAATCTGTGCAAGAATCCATTGACGAAGTAGGTAGGTTGATATGCATCTTGCACTGGAATATCACTTGACAAAATTTTCCAAATCAGAGCATCAAAATCGTCGATCAAAAGTATTGGTCTTGTGTCGAAATGACTGAATAACTTGTATGATAGATACTCCAAACTTCCAAGCACCATCTTCTCTGTTACGTTTTTGTACGATATTCCGTCAGAATATAATGTAGTAAATTTTTTTAAATAATTTTTCTCTTCACGTACCAGCGAATTACTATTTTGTAGGTACTCGTGTTCCAAAAACGAATCACGTATTATGTCTCTGAAGGCATCTACGAAATCACTGTAACTATTCCCTTTTATTTTCTTGAAAGTAATGTAAATTACGGGATGTTTCCCGCAGTGAGAGTAAAAAAAAGTATCATTTGTTTTAAAAACTTTCAGCTTGTGTTTTACAAATAGTCTGCAACCCTCAGTCTGATTAGCAGATATCCGCCCGTTATCAGGCTGCAAGAAAGCCTTGAGCATTTTCAAATTCGCCGTCTTGCCAAAGCCGCTCGGCGCAGTTACACGAGTAATAGGCCTAAGCGGATTCACAGTAGTCAGGAAATCCTTTATGAACTGCGATTTGTCGACGAAACAGTCAGACAGTAAGATATCTTTGAATTCTGGTTCAGGAATCACGCATCTTCTTTTCATTAGCGCCTGTAACAAAACAGTGAAATCAGTCTTATTAGATCTTCATAGTAGATTGACTGTAATAAATGTAATCCAAAGTGAAGGAAATATTGTGTAAGCTGAATCGTTTAACAGAAACATGTATCTAGTGCAATGCAAATTACAAATTGTTATCTGAGCTAGTAACCGCAGAAGTATTGCAATGTAAGACTAACTGCATCAGCGTACTTGGAAATGCCTTTTCTTGAACGCTCATGAGATATTGTAACACTCGGAATATAAAAAAATGTCGTCATAAGTCATCAAACCAATTTATTAAAATGATAAGAACAAATCTTCGATTAAGGAATGAAACCATAAATACTCACGATAACCGTATATTGGCGATAACTACAAAAATCGTGTTCGTAGGTATGTTGGTAGGGAAATTTTATAAATTCCTTAAAAATATAGAAAAACATAATGAATTTAAAAGTTATTTTTTTACACGAACAGGCCAGCCGTGGACCATGCGAATATCATTTCCTTTTCTTCTCATCCCAGAAGGCCCTCATTCGCACAATATGCGCCGCCTTCCTTTCCACTGTCCATCCCTTTCTCGTATTCTTCTCACCGCAGAGAGCATCAGAACTTTGAATTTTTTTTATGTATGTATTTCTATCCACACAGTCGTTCACAGAGGTACTGACTTTCATCACTTACTCCTTGAGTTGTTTGATGTATCCGTTTAGGCTGGAAAGTTGCCAAATAAAGTTGAAAATTTGTTTATTTTATTTTAATAAATTTACACTTTTATTTAAAAGTTGCTATTATGACTATCAAAAATATTTTATATTGGTTAACTTTAATTTGCCTAATATTACACAGTATGTATAAGGTTTTTTTTTAAATATTGATTTGTTTCCAGTTACGATCGTATCCTTCTTTTTTTCCCCTTAATTTTTGCTTTCCTACCACTTTCTTACGTCAATAGTCAGGGGCTTTCAATCATTTCGTATAATCTCTTCTGGACTTAACTTCACTGATTTGTAACCTGCTTTTATCTTTCTGCATCATATATTATTGAAAGTAGTGAAGCAGTCTTATACATTCTTAGAAGGTATAAAGCAGTCACACTCGGTCAGAAGAGAGTCACTTGGCCATTTTGACTACCCTAAATGGTATACAGTACATTTCACCTTAAACCTTTACTCATATTATGAAACTTAGAAATAAAACAAGACGCAGAACAAGGATTAAATTTAATAAGACAATTGGAATGCCCACGTTGATGAATGCAAGTGAGGCGTGGGTCATGACAAAAAAGGAAAAAAGCAAGATTCAGTATGCTAAAATGCAGTTCCTTCAAAATACTTTAAATTATACATTGCAAGATAGAAAAAGGAATGAAGATGTCAGAGCAGAACTCAAAGTAAAGGACATAAGTGAAATTATTGCAATTTACAGAAGACAATGGTGGGATCATCTGCAAAGGATGACAGAGGATCGATTCCCGAAAGCGGCACTGAACTATAAAGCCACTGGTAGAAGAGATGTGGGTCGTCCGATGATTAAATGGGTGCCGAAATAGGTTTGTATATCCTAATCCTTGAAGAGGAGAAGCGGAAGAAGAAGAAGAAGAAACATATGAAGACATAATTGTACAAAATTTTGTCAACTTGTCCCGAATAGTTTACATAAAATTAATTTTGGGGGCTTTAAGGGTAGTTTTTACTCTTTAGAGATGACTTTTGTTTTACCGTTTGTCTAAACACGATGTAGAAGACAATACGAAAAGTTTTATGTCAAGTCGTTCTAATGCAGAAAATTCCAATGTTTGGCAGTGTTTCTGGCTTAATTGAATCGACTGTAGCATGAAAAAATCTAATGGGATGCCAACGAGCTAACGGACCCCAATGAGCTGCCATGTTGTATCTGTGGGGAACAATGAAAAAAGTCGATATTAATAAAACAGAAGCTTTAGAGTTACAGATGTATGAAAAGGATGGGCCCAACATGAACGATGGAGAAAATTTGAAAATAGGAATTGCTAACAAGAATATAACACGAGAATAAACATATAATAAAAATACAAAGGTGAAAATACTAATATTTATGTCAAATGTATACTAAGGCCGGCCGTACACCAGAGCGACAATTTGTTTCGCGACAAAACCGTATCAACGCTTTGTGTTGCAAAGCGTTGCTTCGGTGGAGAGAGGCTTGTCTTACGATAAAACAATTTCTCGCCAACTATTTTTGAACTGTGAAAGTGTGTGGGCTGTAGGTTTGTGACAGTCATTAAAATAAAAGCATGGACTAGGTAAGTGTAATATAAAATCGTCGCCTTGTTTAGGATACAGTATATGCGCAGTTCAAAACGTCGCAAGCTGTTTTGTTGCGAGGCATAAATTTAAAGTGCTTCGTCTTTGGTCACGAGGGGCCTCGCGACGCCTCTAGTCAATGTTGGCGCTTTATGAATCCTGATGGCAATAGAATCGTCTGCGACGCCAAAACGGTTATGTCGCGAAACAAAATGTCGCTCCAGTGTGCAGCTAGCTTAAGGGCTAAAATATGATACGTGATCCAAGTCATTCTGCAACAAAACGTATTAGGGAAAACGTGTGGTGGAAGAATGGAACACTCATGATCCATAAATATACCGGCATTTATCTTTACAGACATGGAGCTTTGCAAATACCAATTGTCTTGACGACTGCCAACCTTTGTAACAAAGACCGAACTTGAGGAAAAAGGTAAGTATATCAGAGTATATACTTACCTTAAGTATAAGGTAGTATATCAGAGATAAATTATACGGTTCAGAATTCTGCTCTCTACAAGAGCACCACTTATTGTCCAAATATATTGTTTACTACAAGAATAGTAATTAAATGGCATATGATGTATGATATATTACATATGACATATGAGATATTTATACAACAACAAGTTTAATAATATGACAGTGGTAATAATATTGATTTAGAACTAGTAATCAATTCATGTAACTTTAGAATTTATGGTGTTGGAATTTGTATTGAAATTGAAAAGAAATGATATTACTGCAGACAAACTATCACAGACTTCGAGTGAATTTTGTGTACAGGCAATCAGTATCAGCTTACCTTTGGCGCCTCTGTAACATTTTTAAGTGCTGCTTTCAAAACGTTACTGTTTAATATTATGAAATAATAAACAAATATTAAGAATATCATTTTTATAGTTGCTAAAATTGTTACGCTTTCCTCACGCTAACTGTTAACAAAAAAGTAATGCTGGTATTCTACGACAGCAGAGATTTTATAACAACATACATACAATAACTAATATTTGATAGGATGGTAAAGGATGACAACATTCCGTGTCTCATATTTATAAAGATAAACGATGATTCATTATCACCAGAACTAATTGCAATTTAAAATAGAGAGAAAATTTTATTAATGTCGTTTTATCTAAACGTTTATTCGGGTGTAATATTGGTAAACAATCTAGCGGAATGTAGCCTACACGACTTTCAGAATTGTACAACCAGTATTTGTTAAAATTTTCACGATTTTACGCACAAAGTAAATAAGTTTTGTAGCCCTCTGTAACGTACATTACACACACACACACACACACTCTCTCTCTCTCTCTCTCTCTCTCTCTCTCTCTCTCTCTCTCTCTCTCTCTCTCTCTCTCTCTCTCTCTCTCTCTCTCTTCGCAAACTATTTACCTTTCTTTTTCCTAAGTTTTACCTCCAATTTCTGTCTGCAAAATAATAATCGTCATCATGATGAACATCTTCATTCGTTATAAATATAATTGTATTACCAATGTACAAATGCCATAACGACACAGTTCAAATACACAATATATATATATATATATATATATATATATATATATAAACTAAAAATATTAAAAACTCAAATGCAAGTGAATGTCTAGCATTGAATTATAATTTAGACAAACTAGAAATATTGGAGAGACGAATTATTAGAAAAATACTAGGCCCACGAAAACTTCAGAAGGTTGCAAATTAAGAAGTAGTGATGAAATACATCAAAATATAGAAAATATAACAGAAACAATGAGAAAACTAAGACTATTATTATTTTAGACATTTATATAGAAAGGACAATAGGTTGACAAACCAAATCTTCAATTATCTATGGGGAAAGAAGTCAACATCAAGTTGGATTAAAGAAATCCAAAAGGATTTAGAAAAAAATAATATACACGCAGAAGAACCAATTGAAAGACAAGTTTTTCGGGTTAAAAATGGAATGAGTCCAAGGTATAAGAGAGAAAACGCAGGTTCAACGTGGACTGAAGACAGGAAGAAGAGACACAGTGAAAAGACGAAAAAATATTGGAGAAAAAGAAAAGAACAAAGAGTAAAGAATTGAAATTGGCATGTGGTCCTTAGATGGCCGATACAAAAAAAAACTCAAATAACTGCGATACATAATATATTTTTCAATGTGATTTGGTACTGTCTCAATAAACGTACCAGCACTCATTTCGATATTTCGATTATGCGATTATTGGCATCGACATGTAGTGAAAATCGTACATAGTTTCAGGTGATTAGTGGATTTTATGAAAGTTTATCTGTGTATGTTATAAAATAGTTTGATGTCGGTTGCAATCATGTTTCGTTGTCATATTTTTTACCTACAAAATTTCTACCAATAAAATATCTCCGATGTGCGCCAGTGACGCCAAAATTTGGCCTTGTTTGGTTAATATGCTTACTAAAATTACCCATGGAAACATATATCCCTTTAAAATCGTACTCGATTTCTGTGAAATTCACATAAAGAAACAACTCGAAGTAAGGCGAGTCTTACATGTCTCCCTTTCTATGGCAGAACTCGTTTCCCACTAATACTCGTTTTTTGTACAGATCACTGGAAAAGCAACCAACTCGAAGGAAATATTTATGTTATTTATATATGTTATATATGTTTATATAACAAATTTATATATATTATAAATATATACGACTCCATTTTTTTTTGTATTTCTGCCAAAACTTGCTTCCAGTGAAGTTTTCGAGATTTTTACTGAATTACAAAAACTAATATTGACCACATAACAAATAACAAAACTTGTTTTCATTTGTTAATATCGTTACGACATCACAGAACAATCTACCTGTTTCTGGAATGTTCCAGTGGAATCCGGCTGTAATGTGTGTGCGTACGTGATTGAACGCATTCGCTAGACTGTAGAGAAGTCGCGCGGCCGCGCGCACTGTGTGCAAGGCCGCAACCAATTACGTTCTGGTGTTTTCTAGTAGCTAGTGTTCTAGTAGTAGGGTTAATGCGTAGTATGGATTTTCAGCGGGGTATAAATACAAGTACTCAGTGACGCTTACTTGCAGTTTGAGTTGCGGCATATTTGAGTGCGGTTCGTAGTATTGTGGCGAAATGTTATGTGTTTTATATTTGTGCCGGACAATTGTAATACAATTGTGTTTTATACACGTCAACATTGTTATTGCGTGTGAACAATTTTTATTTGATTTGTTGTAAGAGACTCTTGTTGAATACAAACTGTTATAGTTAGAGAGATAATTAATACACCGATTACAAATTGTGAAAATTAAAGCTGGTGATTAGTGACATAATTGGTGTCTTGAATTTTGTTTTCCACTGTACCATAGGACGATTAGTTAGACCGTCGTAACAATAGTTATTTTTTTGTTTTTATCTTACTATTCAGAAATAAATGTATTTTTCACTGTCTTTGTTGTGTTTTTCTTAGAAACACTTTATGTTCTTTGTTTTTAATGTTTCACTTTTCAAGCATTGTGTGGATACATTAAATGTCATATGTTTCTTCCAACCATGGCTTTTATTTCTGTAAATAGTAAGCTAAAACCAAATCTATTATTACCTAAACTCCCAAATGAAAACAACACGTATATTTATTTACAATTAGAAGTAGAATAATTTACAAACAGTACACTTCTTCTTCTTCACATCGTAGTATATCGATACAATCGCATATTGGAAACATCGAAATGTTCTGGAAACATCCGGAACGGATATTGGGACAGTTCCGGTGATTTTTTTAAGTTTATACTCCGGATAAAACTGCTCATAATCTAATATCCTACATCAATTTATACAATTTTTTTCAATATTTTGATTTCAAGTTTTGTCCCGTGGTTACCGTAGAATTAAAAAAAATCAATATAAACAGTACATTCTGATTTATGTTAAATTTTCTTGTGCACTGTTACACGGCATTCAATTTTTCTTCTTCTTCTTCTTCTTATTCCAATTCTCTTCTACTGCAAGGTGTAGAGGTTGAGCAAAGGTCTCGCCACTGTGGCCTTTGCATGGCCAGGGCCTTGGCTTCTTTAAACACCGTGGTACACTAGTTTTTTTCCAATTTCTTACTCGATCGATATTATAAATTTTTAAAAGTGTAAGTCATATACTGCACCCTTGTCTAACACAGGGGTCTCCAAACTACGGCCGATGCTGCGTGCAGTTTTTAAAAAGATCGTCAAAATGCTTCGAATGTTATAACATTTTACTAAATAACTAAACAAGAAATACGTTCAGTAGAATGTTATAATATTTTGTACAAGTTTAAAACATTTACGTAGTTAATGTGCTTGTTCGTCAGGCTGCCTTGAATGAATCACATTTTTCATCAACCTAAAGCGGATATTCCTATTCCCCCGGTACGCTCGGCTCTACCTCCTCCCGTGGTATGCATGACTCATTGTAGCACTCACAGATATACGTTAAGTATGATTATATTTAGTTAATTTGATTTTTTTATTTTAAACACTTAATTTCTTTTAGTTTTTCTTTCATTGCAGGTCACTGAGTGATGATTTCAAGGAAATAAAAAACTTTGCAAGAGGAATGCTTTCAATGTTTGGATCGCCTATATATGTGTACAAACGTTATCAAAAATTAACTTTGTAAAATCAAGGTACATGGCTAACTTGTCAGACGAACACTTGAAATCCATTCTAGTGATAGGAACATCAAAATTTGACCCAAAATGGACAGACATAATATGTCAGAAGCTATTTCACACATCCTATACGTACATAAGAAAGCCAAAAAATAATAGTGGAATGTTTTTTCCTTACTTTTATTTACATTATTTTGAATAAATGTATTTGTTTTCTTTGGACAAGTCTGCTTAATTTTTATTTAAATACCTATTTTTTGACTTGATTATTTCATAACGTTAAAAAAAATAAGTTTACAATATATATATATATATATATATATATATATATATATATTTCTTTCAACAGAATTTGCCATTAACCTAATAAAATACAATATACAAGAAGAAAAAAGAACAGAAGCAACACATATAATTAAAAAAATAATCACTAGCGAAATGAAAAACAAAGATAAACAAAAGAAAAACAATAAAACAATAAAAGAAATTAAAAATAAAGTAAAGAACAATAATTTAATAATAACTAAAGCAGACAAAACTCAAGCAACAGTAATCATTGATAAAACAGACTACATAAAAAAAACCGAAGACTTCATCAACAATAATAAATGCGTACAACTAGATAAAAACCCAACAGAAAACTATCTTAAACAAACAATAAAACTAATAAAAACCAATAAAAACATTTTCAACAATAAAAACATAAACATATATATAAACAATAATCCAGAACCACCTAAAATGAACAGCCTAATAAAAATACACAAATTAAACAACCCAATACGTCCATTAATCAATTTCAAAAAAGCTCCTACATACAAAATAGCAAGAATAATAGCAAAAAAACTAAAAAATAACCATCTAACAAATAACCATCATAACATAAAAAATACATACGAATTAATAGACAAACTAAAAATAATAAATATAAATGAAAATACATTTTTCACATCATATGACATAACAAACATGTACACTAATATCCCAGTAGAAGAAACAATTGACATAATAATAAACAAACTTATAGAACAAAATGAAAACAAACAATATATAACCGAAATAAAAAATAGTCTCCAACTAATACTAAAACAAAATTACTTTGAATTTAATAGCAAAATTTATCAACAGAAAGAAGGTTTAGCAATGGGATCACCTTTATCAAGCATAATAGCAGAAATATTCCTACAACACATAGAAACAAAAATACAAAAATACAAAATATCATAAAAACACATGACCCAGATGGCATATGGATAAGATATGTAGATGATGGACTATATGTATCAAATAACAAAAACACAAATGCAGAGAACATACTGAAACAAATCAATAACATACATCCCAAAATACAATTCACAGAAGAAAAAGAAAAACATAACAAAATCAACTATTTAGACATAACCATCACAAGATACAACAAACACATACAATATGCAATATATAGAAAACCAACTTCCACTAACATCATTATACCTAACCATTGTGACCACCCACCACAACATAAAATGGCAGCATTTTATTCGTTATTTAACAGAATGTACAAAATACCCCTAAACAAACAAGAAACTGACAAAGAAAGAAATATAATATACCAAATTGGTTATGCAAATGGATACAATAAAAATACTATGATCAAAATAGAAAATAAAATCAAATACAAAATAAAAACTGAACAATTAAGAATTAATCAAACTGAACAACACATAAATAATAACAACAACAAAAAATGGGCCACATTCACATATATAAATAATAAAATGACAAAACTAACAAAACTATTTAAAAACACAGATATAAAAATAGCATACAAAACTAATAAAAATAAATTACAAAATCTAAATAGCTCACACAACAAAGATAATACAACAACCAACGGTATATACAAAATAGAATGCCAAGATTGCAATAAATGTTATATAGGAAAAACAAAAAAACAGCTGAAAAAACGTTATTTTGAACACCAAAATGCATACAAAAAACCAAATATATATAAATCCAATTTAGCCACACATGCAATAAACACAGGACATGAATTCCCAGACATAACCAATGTAACACTAATAAAACATATACCACACAAAGGCACCATAATGAACATTTGGGAAAATTTACAGATTTACAAACATAAAACACAAAACAAATTAATACCAGAACAAATACAAATCAATACAAAACATGACACAATATTCAAAGCACTCAACATCGAAAATACACAAAATACAAAAACAGATACCACAACCACACACAATAATGCAACTTTGAAGGACTAAAGACCAACAAACTACCTTAATAACATCCAGAAGCCAACACACAAATACTTCACCAGAAACAAGATGGCGAAGGCTGAAGATGGGAGAACAAGATCTCTCGAAACATGTTCCTAAAGGAAAAAAGTATATCTTGAGGTAAATTAGTTACAAGTATTATAGTAATATATATATATATATATATACATATATTGCAACGAAACAATGTAATATATTCGCATAGGATATTGTGTGTGTAAATAAACTACAAACAAGTCTATATTGGAGGTAATGAAGAATTATTTATGAGCACACAAGAGATGATAGTTTATACGATATATTTCATATTACATAAATGTCATGCATATTTTATATTTGTTGTATAAAGTTTATATCGTTCAATTTGGCTGTTTTTTACTTGAAATGACGAATTCCTTTACTCGGCGAACGTCACTCTCTTCGCTGCTGCCCCTGCTGCGAATCTCGGCACGACGACCGCCGCTCTCTGTTCTCTCTGTCTCTCTCTCTGCACTGGCTGCTCTCCTCACTCTATCTCCCTCTGCTTTGTGTTGCGTCCGTAGAACACTGATAACAGTAATTACATTATGTCACATAAAACTGTCACTTTCCAAACTTTGAGTTTATATCGATCGGAAATTTGTTATAATTTTATTTACTTGAAATGAAATTGAATCTCAGGGGTTATAATGAGTTTAGTTGTAAAATGCGGTGTATTGGGCTTACGCCTTCCGTCAAATCTTGAAGTGTTCCGCGAAATTACAGATTTACCGCGGTCAATAAATCTTCCTATGCTGATATCTTCCACTCACACGGATAGCACTTTATATAATATATAATATTATAATGGGGTTCACCAGCTTGGTTCTTAACGAATAACTCGAAAAGAGTTCCAAGTCTTAGCTTTACTTTCGGTATTGTAATATAATAAATAAATAAATCAGATCGTGTTATGATGAATGTTAAATAAGCTCCACATTGGAAACGCCAATTTGTAATATAATAAATAAGTATCTGGCCACTATTTCTTATTTTGTGCCGTTTTGTATTACTATTTATTATTTTAGTATTCAGTTTTATTAAATTGTATTATATTTCTTATTAAATTCTTTATTTTTCTGGTTAATTATTATTAATTACTTAGTATTTATCATTATTTGTTCTTATTCAACCTTCGTCGGTTTGGTACACATTAATTCAAAATAATGTTTTGGTGAAGACCAGTTCGACGTGGTTGTCGACTCGGCTCATAGAGGTTATCACCTCTTTTGTTCTTTCCGACGATATTCAGCAATTAACTCCCCTTTCTCCACCTGAAATTCCTTAACTAAGTAATTTTTATAAATAAAGCTCTGGTTTAATTCAATCAATAAATTGTTTATTAATTTTTTCTTTATTCTTTATAAATCGTATTACGACTCACTGGGCGACTGAGTCGTTTGGCCCACATTCGACTCTGATTCAGTTCGTTAGTTACAGATTTCGGTTTTATAATTTATGTTAATTTTCTCAAGGGTCCTTTTATACTGCTATTGAAAAGTTAGAAATGCTTAAGAAGTGCAATACCTCACAAATATTAATAAAGGATCTTACTTACTATTACAAATAATGTCAAACGGTTTGAATACAAATTATAATTTTTATTTGAAAACCGAAGGCTTCACCCAAAACTGGCGTCGCTCTGAACTAGTAATGTCAAACAAAATGGAAGCTTTCTCGCCACGTCAAATATATGAAATTAATCCTGTCCAGTTTTCTTTTAAAATATTTAAGTTTATTGATAGTGTTCACTGAAATTATGCCGGATTCTGTGTTTTCCTTCACCGTGTTGGTGTGTTCAAGTGTTCGTGCGGTTTCCTTGGTGTTTGTGAATTCGTAAATTATTTGTGTAGTTTGGTTAAAACTTACCAACTTCAAGCAGAGATTTTTTCGTTTATCTTGCGTTTATTAGTGTGTGGAGTGCCTCTTACGTATATTTTCGGTTCTTGATAGGATATTTTCTGTTAATTTGTATTTATTTCCTCTTGGTTTAAACATTTTTCTTGTTAAAAATATTTGGTTTGCTTGTGGTCAACTCAGAATTGATTCCAAAAATATTTTATCATTCGGTTATACCGAGTTAATCTTTTCACTTTCAGATGTAACAACTTAGTCATACCTTCCTCTTCTCCCTTCAACGAGTTTTTTACCAATCTTTCTAATTCCTGATTGGTTGATTCTGCTACAACTTGGGATTATGGGATTTTGTATTATTTCAAATAACTGATTTTTTACCTCCCAGTACAAGTTACGCCCTAATTATTAACTAATTTCGCTTAATTTGATTTACATAGTTGTATTCCTTACTTAATTACAAACAATTTGATATCCCTTTTGCCATGTTTATATTAATTAATAGGTAAACTTTTCCATTTACAAAAACTCGGTTTGTAGACCCTTTAGGTATCTGATTTTCACAAAATCATGTCAAACTTATTTAAGTTTCTTATTACATTGTATCATTACTAAAAAAGAACATCCACTTAATAATCATGACTTGTTTTTGTTAACTAACATTGATTTGTTTTTTGCCAATTGACTTTACTAGGTATTATTTTTAATATTCAAACCTTCTGCCTAGGTCATGCTTCTTGTTCAGTTTAACATTTTCTGAAACATTGTTTAGCGCCTTCTGATATTCCAAAAAATAGGTTTACTGTCCTGAAAGATAGCTTATTTGTTAAATCTGTTGTTTGATACTAATTTACATTATTTGGTTTTTCTATGAGGCTATTAATTTTGACAATAGTCGGTTGAATGTAACAGTGGCCTATGTCATGGTTTCACATTAATTACAATGCTACATTTTAGTTCATTAATCTCTTTTTTTTGTTAGGACCCTTGTTACATACTACTAATGCTTAACTGTTTGATTACATTTGAATTATATCTTTTCTCATCCTGTAATTACTCTAAGACAAATTATAAACATTTTAACTTGGAATCATGGTTCCATGACTTATATACTACTTAATACCTAACATAAAATTCAACTTTTAAACTAACTTTGCATTAGTTAACCCACAACATTGGGAACTCTATATAATTAATTAACATAATAACAAAACAAACTCCTTTCAACTCTTTCTACCTATCTAATGTTTAGTTATTTCTAACTAGGTTCATTTATCATTCTTTTATGAATGTTTTTATTCACTTTTGTGATTACCATGAAATGACAATTGTCCTTCACTTTCATAGTAATATTGTAATGTGTTCAGGGGTGTGGGGAAAAGTTAATTATCAATGTTAAAGTTTAGTTCTATTATACTTTCATAACCACTTAATTTGTGATGGTAGGTTTTGAATACATTTGTGTTATCATGTGCTTTGTCCATGTTTATGCATGTCACACATACACTGGTATTGTTAACCTGATTATTGTTGATTATATTTTGGTTTGTTTATTCACCATTTCACTTTTATAATTCATCTCACAATTATTCCATTTTAATGTAACTGTTTACTATCGATTACATTCGTTTGAATACACTACACATTGTAGTGCATCTTCACATGTCACCTCCACTGATTTTTACACTGTTTGTTGTCATGAGAAGAATATAACTAGACCATCTAGTTGTTCTTGTCTGACTATTGACAATTACCCTTCCGTCATCACATCACTTTTACAACTTAATTTTATTAACAATGTTTACTTAAAACTATTGTAAACTGGTTTTTTAGTTTGGTTTCTGTATTGTACTTCAGGGGTTCTAGATTGTAATGTAATTATGTTTATTTTGGCTTTTATGTACTAAAGGTTCCTATTTTGTGGGTCCCCTTGATTTGTCGCATTACAGTATATATTAGTTCATGCAAGAAAACTCTTGCAGAGGAACACACGTTCACTTGGCAAATGCTTTCGATGAACTGCCACGATGCATGGCAGACAACTTACTGAAATTAGGGGTTTATGATTGGTCAATGAGCTGTCCACGTGGTTGATAAACCAAAAGATAGATGGGTGGCAGGCAAATCTTTGTATAAGTTGGCGAGAGCCTGCATAGATTTAATCTCGAAAATTTATTAGTCTTTCATAGATAAGAGTAAAAATTTGAGGTTTTAACTATTAGAAAAAACACCTTTATAAAATAGCTGAGAACAACAGAGTATATAGAAACTGTAGCTATTACCCTAAATAATTCACTGTCCAAGTTTCACGCCGATGGGTTAATTAATACGGAAGATATAGCGAATAAGGTTTATCACACCCGCACACGCGCACACATTCACACAAAAAGTACATGACATAAAAGAACAAAATTTTGCAAAGAGTTTGATATAACATAAGTCCTTATCCATCACTAAATACAAGACTTATAGCTAATTGACAAAAATTTTATAAATCCATCTAAAACCTGTTAATGTCCGTCATCCATGCTCTGATATACTTAATATAGCTCATCAGCCTGTGTTTTGTTGCAATATATGTGTGTGTGTATGTGTGTATGTGTGTTTTGGCCCGCCTGATTTCCAAAATTTTTCAATTCGGCCCTTAAGTGAAAAAGTTTGGAGACTCCTGGTCTAACACATTGATTGACAGATATACACAATTAAGAGATGAATTAATTATCTTTTCATTAAATAAAAACATTAAACAAATACATACTTTAACTGACAGTGTCTTGGCCGTCTCTAGTGAAAGGCCGGACGGTTAAAGGTGGCAACACTGCAACAAGGTGCTCTTTGAGGCCGACTAGTACGATCTCTTAATTTATGTATTTCAATATTCAAATCGCGTAATTTTTAATTGCCGGTTAACAACAGTTTTATAGTTTTTAATTTCTGTAAATTAAAATTTTATTTACGTAAAATACTTGTATCATTTAAGAAATGTAGCAATTAACTGATTCATATGATACGAATACAATAATTCAAAGAAAATTAATTCATTAGTCCGAATACTAATTCACAAATGTCTTCAACTTAAACGTATAGTAATAAGTGCGCACAGACATAACATTTAGGTGTAGCTACAAATATTCATGACATTAGTAATGCTACAAAACTAAATTAGAATCTAACGTGTTCACTTTAACCATTTTATTACACAGTGGTTATAGGCCTATTTCACATCATTAATCCTTAAAACTTAGATGATGGAATTTAACAATGCAGTAATTTCAGACAATAATAATGATAAATGAAAAATGATTGTTGCACTTTTATTAAACGTAATATGCATTCTACTTTTAAAAATGTTAACTACTTTGTATACAGAAATGACATTCAGGATGTCTTGAAACACCATTTAATTATAAGATTTATGTCGCATAAATATTTATATTTTGTTTGTATTTATGGTATTTATATTTTACCATAAATGAATAGTGTGTACTTGTGTACTTTGAACGGTAAGTGTATATTGTAAAGAGAACAACGGACTGACAAACAGATATGATTTTATCTGCTGATAATAATAAAATATATCTTTAATAAGTCCTATATAAACTTTATAGATCAGGCCATATCACAGCAGTCGAACATACCACGATCCCTCCCCCCCAAATGCTTGATGCATCCGCCAGTGGCGAAGTTACATGGAGGCAATTGAGGTAATGCCTACCCTCAAAAATTCTGTAGAATAAAAATTATAAATACGTATGAACTACATAACGTAAAGATTATACATTGTTACCGCGACTGTCGAATTTATTAGGCCGAAACTTGCTTTACTGAGCGACCGCTGCGAATGAGGAGGCAACCTGAACTTGCCTCGGCGTCTTTTGTATACATCGTATGAAAGCAATGTGCCGGAGTGATATGGAAGTGAAGGGAGGGGGGATTGTCCCGTACTGTACACATAGAGCGTTGAGGCATGCCTCATTTCTGTGGTCCAAACATTCAAGTTAAAGCGCGCAGTGTTGTTTATAAGTGTGTTTAGTTTATGCGGTTATGCAGTATGTGTGTGTGTGTGTGTGTGCAATTTTAAATTAATTGTTTTCCTATTTTTTAATTGTGTGTTTATTAAGTGGACATGTTATTTATCTAGTATCATCACTATCATACGTAGCTCCACAACCCTTCTTGGGTGTTAACCTATTTTAACAGGCGACTCCAGCCATCAATTGCACTTATTGCTCTATTCATTACTCTAGATTTCCAGTCTCCAACTCCGTGAAGGTTTTCTACACCAACGGCAAAACAGTGGCTGAAACGTTTAAAAAACTCATTTATTTACCGAATCAATCGAAATTCAAATTCAAATCTGAATCTAGCGGTAGTTTTGGGAAATTTCAAAATTTTGGATCGCCAAGACCCAAAAGTTTGGTAAAATTACACGATCTACGTGGGATATTGAATAAAGAATAATTTTAGTTACAATGTAAATACAGGTACATTTTTAGAAATTTAAAAGTTCTTTGATCCCAGGGACTAAAAATGGGATCAACACTTGAATAATTGTAAAAATGTAGCCGGGGATCGTACTGAAGGAAATTTTATCACAAATCCAATGAATTGGAATGTTTAGTGTCTATTGTACGATTGTTCTGCAACTTTTACTTTATTAAACATAAATTAAAAGAGTAATTCCACATTTCCGTAACTTTTCTGACAATTAAAGATCGTCTAATATTAAAATTATATAATTAAACATTTACTACATTTAAAGTACTAAGTGCGTTCTGCCGCTCAGGGAGCTTTCTGGTTAAGTCAGTAATCCATGTATTATCTGGGTCATCATTCATCCTCCTTGGAAACGCATTACGTAAGTAGAAGAAATACAAAAGTTGGTGAAATTTACTCTACTACCTCAACTTCACAGCGAGATAAATTTTTTCAGACTCTAACCTTGTATTGATTTCTGCTCTAGGGACGTATCGGCTTTGATTCACCTGGCAAGCGTTCAAACACTGTGGCTATGAAATAAAATTCACAAAAATTGCTTCAGACGTAAATTCACTTTATGTACAGAACAATTTTAAAAATTTTTTACCAATTATTTATCTGCAGATACAAAGATTATCTGTCAAAATAGTGACGAACCCGCGAAACCAGTGTCAACTAGTGATACGTGGAAACAATGAAAAGAACTTTTCAATTTAAACTTTTAATTTTTAATTTAATTATAGATGCATTTATAATTAATACTGTTAGTGAGCTGCAGAACTTGCTCACTGTTTTAAACGAAAAAAAATATTTATTGTTACATTAAGGGGGTAAGTAATCAATTTTGCTAAACAATCGATATTTTAGTTTTCCATTTATCACTATTCTGTAGATTTTTATCGTTAACTTAAGCTTTTCTTTTTATTAAATTCTGATTGCCAAAAAATTTTATGACATTTTCTTGTATGACGTTGTCGTTTGCTGTTACCTTAATAATCACAGAAATTAATAATTTTTAAATGTTTGGGTTTCTTTGTGCACGCATATTTTATTGTTCTTTAAACTCTGTGTGTGTGTGTGTGTGTGTGTGTGTGTGTGTGTGTCTTATAGATTCCATAGATGATAAGTTTTTTGTGTCGGCCATGTGAGGACCAGGTGC
This sequence comes from Magicicada septendecula, assembly GCA_034769895.1. Taxonomy (NCBI): domain Eukaryota; kingdom Metazoa; phylum Arthropoda; class Insecta; order Hemiptera; family Cicadidae; genus Magicicada; species Magicicada septendecula. The sequence goes on from CM068367.1 coordinate 1,399,608,012, forward strand.
CAATTTCAATTCTTTATTCATTGTTCCTTTCTTTTTCTCCAACATTCTTCATCTTTTCACTATGTTTCTTCTTCCTGTTTTCAGTCCACTTTGAACCTGCGTTTCTCTCTCCTACCCAGGACTCCTTCCATTTTTAACACTTTTGCATCAAACAAATCGCTCATCAATCGGGGCATAAATAAGAGTGTGCATTTGTTTGATGAGCGAACTAGACGATCGTTAAAGCCCATCAATTCAATGGCACCCACATTGACAGGGTTACCAAAATTACAGAAGACTGGTGTTCCGATAAGACCGTTAATTAACTTCACTACCGCACTTGGTTATAAAACAGCTAAGAAATTGGTAAACGTCATTAAACCCAACATAAACATAGTTAATAGTCACAGTATAAACAATAATATCGATTTTGTCAATAAAGTGAAGGATTTAAGATCGAACCTCATCATAAGCTGGTTTCGTTTGATATTGTTAATTTATATACGAATATACCGGTTGCTGATACCTTACAAATTTTGAGAAATAACCTCGTCAATACTAATAAATTGAATGTTGAAAGTATTAATGAATTGATGGATCGTTTGGAGGTGATTCTTAACCAGAATTATTTCATGCATGACAAGCAATTCTTTAGCCAACATGATGGTGTGGCAATGGGTTCACCACTCTCTGGCCTCCTTGCTGAAGTGTACTTAAACCATTTCGAAAACTCCTTTATTTTTTTCCAATAGTGTGTACAATGATAACATACTATTTTATGGCCGGTATGTTGACGACACCTTTTTGATCTATAAAGGCACACATAGACAAATAGATAGGCTACACACATATTTAAACCGTATTGATAACAATATACAGGTTACACTGGAGCACGAGGACAGTGGAAAATTAAATTTTCTTGATTTGGCGGTCACCAGAAACATTAATAAATTGGAGTTTAATGTTTATAGGAGACCCACTACAACTGACACTGTAATACACGCCACATCTTGTCATCCGGTATCGCAGAAAATGGCTGCTTTCCACAGCATGGTTAACCGCCTCTTATCATTGCCCCTCAGCGACAAGGATTATCAAGACGAACTAAATACAATTAAACACATTGCGGTCACCAATGGCTACAAAAAAGCAGTACCAAATAATATCCTTAAAAAACATATGAGACGAAAAAACGCAAACACTCTAAGGGCACCTGGGGACAGTGTGTATAAACACATTTCTATACCATACATGAGCTTTCTACCTACAATTCTGTCTTCTGTTTTAAATAAGTCAAACGTTGTTGTCACATATAAGACTACAAATAACATTTTAAATAGCCTTCGTACTCGGGAACCAACCGTCCTTGAAAAGAAAACAGGGATCTATAAATTAATATGTAATAGTTGTGATGCTTTTTATGTGGGTCAAACGGGCCGTGGTTTTATGTGGGTGGCACGTTATATGAACGCCCTTGAAGAGTTTGAAATATATAGAGCGTATAATAATCCTGTTACCAGGCCACGTGTTTAAATGATCAGCTGAGCTTTAAATCTAATGTCCTGTATGATACTGCGTTTGCGATATTATCGCGACACGAGTCAAATATGAACCAGTGCGCTGTCGGTTACCGTGCGGTGTACACCGAAAATTGTTGTCTGCGTACTTTGTGTAGTGTAATTGTGTTTTGTGTTATGTGGATTTTAATATTTTTAATATATTGACGACTGTGCCACCGTATGATGGTATGAAGAGACTTTTTTAAATATTCTGAGGATGGGACAAGTGTCCCGAAACATGTAAATTGTATAAAGACATTTACTTAAGCCACAGACGGTGAGTTACATAGCGTTTAGTTGATTATAAAATACGTCGCTTGGACTATAAGCGGATTTATTCCATTAACAATACACATATATTATTTAAATTAAAAACACAAATCAGTATTCACGGGTGCAAATTACAGCCACTGGTAAGCAAGGAAATGAAATACAATCCAGGATTAATTTGGGAAAGATAGTTATATCTACATTAAATGGAATCCTGTGTGATAAGTAAATTATACTAGAAACTTAAACTAAAATATTTAAAACCATTGTTGTAAGTATCATGACTTACGACTCACAAAATTTGGAGTACTAATAAACACACAAGACCAAAATAAATGACAGCAGAGATGGACTTTTGGAGACGTTCTACAAGAGTATCCAGACGTGAGAAAATTAGAAATGAAGTTATTAAGAATAAAATTAATGTGAAAAATTCAATTGCTGATTTTATCCAAACAAAAAAATTACAGTGGTATGAACACACAAAAGAATGACACAGGAAAGATTGCCAAGGAGAGTTATGGAATGGACACTAACAGGAAGAAGAAAAGAAGAAGACCACGGATCACCTGGATAAAAGAAATTCATAATATATTGAGGGAATGAGAAATTGAAGAAAATCGTTGGATGGAGAACCAGCAGTGGAAGTTGAGAATTCAATCAATTTTGTAACGTTCCGGAAAATGTGTAAACATGGTACAGCCGGAATAATAATAATAAAACACAAATCCAGCAAGTTGTATCGAAGAAATATACGAGTTATAACACAATACAGTTAAATAAAGAAATACAATATAAAATAAAAGGATGTGCCGTAGCAATTTTAAATTGCCGCGGCAAGTTTTAAACGTGAATCTCTCCGCTCTATGCTGCCGGGCGGGATCGATAGACTATGGCTGTCAGCGACGATGTTATTTGGTCAAACGATCGCAGTGACCTTGAACAGCGACGTTATTCAGTAGGCCGCGGCGCGCTGGGGCAAAGTATACAGCAGCGATGACTAAATCAAGGTTGCAGCTCGGGAACGGTGACGAGATAAAGTAGGCCGGCAATCCAGCTGTTTTACAATTTTCACCTGGCCTTTCTCGAACCATGCTGGTTAACTGAAACTGTGAGTCTCTCTCATTCGCTTTTCTGCCCTTTAACAGTGTTTTTCTTGGTCTGGCGGCGGGGTTTGGCTTCGCTGTGATTTACTATGCGTAACTAATCTCGTCGAGTGTCTCAGGTGAGGACAATTACTTTGTTCATATTATATTAATAAAGGGTTATGTTTTTTAATGTAGAAGAAAAAAGGAAAGAAAACGAGAACGTATTTTAATGTGTGTGTGTGTCTGTCTCACATGTTTCTTCCCGTATTTGGGGACCACGTGCCTCTCTTGCCCTCAACTATTTGTAGAAAAGTAAATGTAAATTTAAAAGAACATTAAGTTCAGAGTTAACGTATAAAGAAAATCGGTAAGATATAATGTACAAATAAATATAAAAGTAATTAAAGCAAATATTTGGAATTTTGCAAATGCTAATAGAAATGCAAAGGTGAACTGTCGAGCTTCCCTATGGCAAGTGACTGAGTGGTAGTGCGAATAGAAGTGTGATAGTTGGGGTAGTTATATTATGTGACGGCCCATTACAAATATAAACTGTTTCAGGGTTCCCGACTAGTCGGGAGAAACGCGGGGCTTAGATGTTGTCAGGAAAATCGGACACCTTCGACGGAGATGTCAACTAGAGAGCTCCGTCCCCATGCCGTCAGCCACAAGTACTCCTACCCTGAAAACTTAGAAGGACCGCCAACTAGAAAGAGGATCATCAAACACTTTTCACTACCAGTCATTGTGTTGAATTAAAAGCTACCAATACAATACTGCAGTTAGAATTTTGAAGTTAAATTGTTGAATTAGTTATTGTGTTTGTTTTTAGATACATTATTTTGATGACTTAAAGATGTCTAAATTAATTACCAGGTTCAACACTGGTAGCAGAATATAATACCTGTTAGTTGAACAATATGTAAGACATGCCATATAAGAAAACACTAATAAAACAATAATTTGTTAATGTTAAATGAGAGTTTTATTCCGAGTCGTGTCAGTCTGGGTCCAGCACAATTTTTTGCTTCCATCTAGGTCATACGCCTAGTTTCAAAATTATACGTAACGGCAATATGCCGTTGCAAATGGTACATCAGAGCGTGATGTGTTAAGTCTATAGTTGACCACGTCGTTTCTATTGGTAGATCAGAGCGTGGTTTTCTATGTGTGCTGCAGCTGGCAGGACTTGGAATGCAATTTGAGAATTGAAATTATTTAAAATGGTTCGGGGTTAGAAAGGAGACTGCTGAGAATCAACCGATATACATGTAATAATTAAACGGGAATGAGTCTAAATTTTTTTTATTGGTGTTGGTGTTTTTTTGTTAGTGTTATTGTGTATTAGTGCATAAGTGTTATTATTGTATTTATGTTGTGTTGAAAAGTGTGTAATTTTTAAAGTTAGTGCAAGGAAGGTCGTTTAGGGCAATAACCGTCTTTTAATTTTTTTTTAAATATTAGATATTACGTGGTGAACTGGAGATACCAGATAATTCGGTGGAGACATGCTCATTTTACAAATTTGATTTGAGTCACTCATGCAAGATATGAGTACCATTCCGTGGGCTCTTAAGTATGTCGAGTGTATCCTTTTTGATAATGTTCTGCTGGCCCAGTTTCCTTCAGACCTCTAGAAGTTGGCTGTAACCGGTTGAATCCTGTTCGGTATGGACTTGGATTATTGGAGCATGCGGGGACATCGAATGATTTTCGGGTTGGTGAGATTATAATGTATGTTTTTTTATTAAATGGGTCGTAGGTCTATTGGGCTACGTTATGAGAATTACCCTGGGACACCTATAGATATATGTATTAAATTTTTTTTTTGAATTCGGTTGGGCCGGATCACACAATCCTGTTGGTGATCTTGATTCATATCATTCTTCACTTCAGAAATTATTTGAATTATCATTATGATGACTTCAATGACTTATGAGTTAGTTGTTGGCTGTTGTTGTTATATTTGTTCAAGATTTATGGTATTTATTGGTGTGTTACATTGTATTGTGTTTTAATTTTTGGTATAAATGTTGCTGTGTATTTTTGTCTGTTGTGGGAGCTGCCTCTGCCGTTTCGTCTGCCCCCCTTCTTTCGCATCGTTAGGGAACCCTGAGGCCACTTGAATAAAAGCAAGTTTTTCATGTCTGTTGTTGTAATGTTGGTGTTAAATTGTTGTTTGTGTTTTTTTAATGAAGTAATTCTGGCGGGGGCTTGTTACAAGAAATGGTCCAACACCCTTTTACTAGACACCCAAGTTTTTATTTCTAAAGACAGAAGATTAGGTATTAATACCTTGTAATATGTGTAGTAAATATTGATGTTCCGATAGTACAATGCACAGTCTTTGATAGAATTTGAAATTTAAGCATGACCTCAAGGTGTATGTAACCTACGCATTGTCCCTGCATAATATTTTTTTGGGAATTGTTTACGACAAAAGACCCCTAAGTGAGTTATCGTCTGGTCCGGGCCATGCCGCATTCTTGGGTTGATGTCTCCCCAGTTGTTCGTGTGTCTCGCGTCATAGTGAGTGTAGGCAGTCCTGTAGAGAAGTTGCCACCCCCCTTCACGTATTGAGATTAAGTAATACATCGAGCGATCTGAGATTAATGTTCGCGTGCCCTACGTCCGATCTTTCTCTGCCTTGTTAATCGGGGCCGTCCGCCTTAGTATAGGGGAGTTGATCACCCATATATCAAGGTTGGAGTTACCTTGTTGGGTTGTATATGGGTGGTCGGTCCACGATGTGGACAGTCGTAGAGTAGGTAAGCACTCACATATCGAGGTCAGTAGCAACTTGTTGGCTTTCGGGCATGGATATGTGAGTGGCAGTAGGTGGTGGTCACCAGTGAGGGTGACGTTGAGGCGGCCCCCTGGGATTGGCATGGCGGAGAGGGTCGTGTGGGGGATGGTCGGTGTTGAGCTAAGTGTTGTTCGGTCATTGGAGGATAGATGTTGTCTTGGGTAGATATTGATTTGGGGTCTCAGTTTGTAGGGTTTAGGAGGCCTAAGGAGGTCAGAACTCAGAGGTCGACCACGATTCTCGTCTTTCTTCTTTTCTTCTTTCTGTCCCTTGTCGCTGTATGCTAACCCTGATCAAGTCAGCATGCAGTACTGCATACTTACTCCTAAACACATTCAGGCACACAGGCACACACATTCCAATTCTTCTTTCCTCTTATTTCGTTTTCTCTCTGAGCCTCACTCCTCCTAAGAGCGTGTATTTTCTGAGATTCCACAGGGGAACCCAGTGACGTTATGCTCATAAAGATGTAGTCGCGGTTGTATATTTTAGGCATTCTGCCTCCAGTTTTGTTAAGGGTCATGGAGAGGTTATAGTTGCTGTCGCACCTTCGGTCCGCATTTGAGTCGGATGGGGAGTTGACCACTCACATGCCAAGGGCCTTGTATTGTGCGATATCTTGTCTGCTAGGCAGTGCAGTGACATGTGTGATTCCTTGTTATCCGTAGGGCAGGTGTAAGTGGTGGTAGGGGATGTAGCGTTGTTGTTTAGTGTGTTGATTGGCGCTTGGGATCTCAGGTTGTGAGAGTTTGAGTTAGGTTACTGTGATAAGATTTCCCAAGGCAATCAAGAGCACTACAGGAGTCCTGAGGAAGCAGTCACGTGGACTGTGATGTAGTTGATTTTTTTGGGGGGGCAACCAGATTGCCCTTTTGGGATGAGGGTGTGCCGTGGCAATTTTAAATTGCCGCGGAAATTTTGTGAACGTGAATCTCTCCGCTCTATGCTGCCGGGCTGGATCGATAGGCTGTGGCTGTCAGCGACGATGTTATTTGGTCAACGATAGTAGTGGCCTTGAACAGCGACGTTATTCAGTAGGCCGCGCCGCGCTGGGGCAAGGTATACAGCAGCGATGACTAAATCAAGGTTGCCGCTTTGGAACGGTGACGAGATAAAGTAGTCTGGCAGTCCAGCTGTTTTACAATTTTCACCTGGCTTTTCTCGAACCATGCTGGGTTAACTAAAACTGTGAGTCTCTCTCATTCGCTCTTCTGCCCTTTGACAGTGCTTTTCGTGATCTGGCGGCGGGGTTTGGCTTCGCTGTGATGTACTATGCGTAACTAATCTCGTCGAGTATCTCAGGTGAGGACAATTACTTTGTTCATATTATACTAATAAAGGGTTATGTTTCTTAATGTAGAAGAAAAAAGGAAAGAAAACGGGAACGTATTTTAATGTGTGTGTGTGTGTGTGTGTGTGTGTGTGTGTGTGTGTGTGTGTGTGTGTGTGTGTGTCTCACATGTTTCTTCCCGTATTTGGGGATCACGTGCCTATCTTGCATTCAACTATTTGTAAAAAAGTAAATGTAAATTTAAAATAACATTAAGTTTAGAAATAATGTATAAAGAAAATCGTTAAGATATAATATACAAATGAATGTATAAGTAATTAAAGCAAATGTTTGGAATTTTGCAAATGCTAATGGAAATGCAAAGGTGAACTGTCGAGCTTCCCTATGGCTAGTGACTGAGTGGTAGTGCGAATAGAAGTGTGATAGTCGGGGTAGTTATGTTATGTGACAATACATTACAAATAAAAACTGTTTCAGGGTTCCCGACTAGTCAGGAGAAACGCGGGGCTTAGATGGTGTCAGAAAAATCGGACACCTTCGGCGGAGATGTCAACTAGTCGAGTCTCTTTTCTCTTTTCCTAGATAACGTTTGACGGACTGTCTCATATACAGACTGAACCTACCAACTTATGATCAACAGATGATCAAAAATAAAATATCGAAAGAAATTTGTCGTTCTGAAAAAATCTGTTCACTCCCTTGAGAGCTATGGACTTACATAAAATTCTCACGCTCCAGGCTCTTATATTCCAAATATAATTATATGGCGATCATTTGGGAATATCGTTAAATAACCTTCGTCTTGCGTGATTTTAAGAAAAACAAGCATAATGGGTCTGCACGACTTTGAGAAGACAAAAAACGGACATATAATCTACACAAGGTCAACATTGCAAGCAAACTGATAACTATTATGGAGTCGGACATAACATTCTCATTAGGCCTATACATTTAGCCTTTCAAGATTGCGATAAGCAATAACTTGGTGGCTTTTCCTTTAAAATTCTTATCGGCGACAAAATCATCAGTAATAAACATAAACTGAAACGTATATCAATATGAAAGGAACACAGAATTGCCGTTAGTGAAAATTACCGAAATCACTTCATAAGCTGCCGCAAACCGGGACGCACGATGAGACTGCCGTGTGAAGTTCTGGCCAGGACAGGTAAACACACTTTGACTGATTGATTAGAAAAACTAAAGTTGTATATTAGCCAGTTGTTTTATTGCCATGAATATGAAATATGTCTGTACTTAATAAAAAAATTGTATTACTTACAAATATTTTAAGTTGAATAAAAATGAGTCCATCGTTTTCTGGGCATTCCTACACTACGGCTACCCTGCGGCGATCGACTGACTGACTGGGCGATCATTTAATTTTGACTCGACGATTAACACGACTCAACGTAGATCAAACTACTTGAATAATTTTGATCGCTTTGCGACCTTTAATATTGTTGTTGTTGTTGTTCTTCTTCTTCTTCTTCCATTCCAGAGTAGGTATGGACACCTTTTCAGATTTTAAAAGCACACACGTATATTGCTAATACAAAATTGTTATTATTTACAAATATTTTAATTTAAAATAAAAATTAGTTAATCGTTTTCTGCGAATTTCTGCACTACGACTATCCTGTAAACCAAAAAACTATGCGGCCTTTTGGTAAACAGTCCTTTACCACGCGAAGAATACGTTCTCTCTAACTATTCTTATATTGGTCAACTTTTTCAAACAATGGAGGCATCTTAACTCACTGCGTATAACCTCATAGCCAAGCACATTATAACTGTAAACATACTTCGGCCCTCCTTAATAACCTCACTTCTGCCGCGGTGATTTTATTTACACCCACCTTTCATAGAGTCCAAATCCTGCACCCCGTATCCATGAACTCGTATTTATTTTCTTCTTTTTCTTTCTTTGGCACTGCAGATTGTGACGATCCTTAATTTCTATAAGCATGTGATCCCATTGGATCCTGTCTTTAACCTACCGTGTGACACCTTTCCAACAGCCGGTACCCCTCCATCTCGTCTAGAACAGTCGCTGCTCACTTAAAAGCGGCTAAGGGTCATATTAAACTCACAAATCCACGAACGGATCGTATTATAAGGTGTCAATATTCGTGAAGTATCCTATGCAATAAATTCCAGAATTAAAATTTTAAATATTTAAATGAAGTAATTTACACACTAAACCTGTTTTAGTACATATTGTAATAGTAAAATCTTTATTATCATCAGCATCACCATCTTCAGAAACGATTAAAGCAAACTGGTTTGTTCCCGTCTCAAGCAGGTAGACTAAAACTAGTCACTCCAACGGTTCTTCATACCATTGAGAATACCAATTCTTCTTCTTCATACCACTCAGACAATTAGTGTGCTTCTAAATATCAATGCTTAAATATCTTTTTTTTTAGATATTGTAACGAAATTCAACATATTAATAGGTACTGAATTTATCTTTCTTTTTCGGTACTGATTTATAAAACTCTACTTTTTTTTACTTAAATGCTTTGCATTCTTTCATTTCAATACTTATTTGAGCTCTTGTTTACGTTAATCTTACTTTGATAATATCTACCATTTTAACTCTATATTTACAAGAAACATTGGCTCTTAACTTTAAAATAGCCAGTGCAGGGAAGTTGTACCATGGTTTAAATAAAATGTTTAACTGCAAAACTGAAATCCCTAAAGAAACAAAGGTAACAGTGTCTAAGAGCATGTATGTCCTATGGGAGTTAAATTTGAGCACTATTTGCATGCCACTTCAGTGCTCTTCAAAGATAGGAAATGAGGTACTTGAAACTAGTGGAGGGTAATCAGAACTGTTATAATAAGGGCAGCATTAAAAGTAACGGCAGTGACTGACGCAAGGAAAAAGTCACAAATGAGATAGTTCGGACACCTTCAGCGAATGGGTGATGAGAAAGTTCCCAGCAAACTACATGAGACAAGAAGCAGGGGACACGATCTAGAGGAAGGGTAGACGAAATGGCAAGACAATGTGCAAGACTTCTTGCAGTACAGGGGCATCAGGTAAGGGCGATTGCACTCCAGAGGCAACAGTGGCGATCTCTTTGGAACTCCTCGACATCCCAAGGTAGAAGAGGACGCGACTAAGGCTAGGACTAAATCGCTTACACGTAGAAGAAAAACGTGTTCAAAATGAGCCATTGCGGAGTACTACTTTTCATTCGGAGTACGAATTCCGTAAAAAAATGATGTTTACAAGTACAGTACATTCTGTAGTGCTGTCATTTGTAGTTTTATTATTATTAAATTTAGTATGTGTGTTGTACCACTGACTTAAGTTAATATTGCAATCATAAACTGATAGTAAAATTAAATTTGTAAAAATGATGATGATGATGATGATGACGAAGACAAAAAAGAAAGACAAATCATTTGCGAACATTGGGAAACGAACGCAATAATTTTGTGTTCATTAGGTATTTTAAGAGGACTAGGAAAATAATTTTTTTGTTTGGAAAATTGTAAAAATTGAAACTGAAAACAATTTACAATTGTTAATAAATCTGAAAAGTATGTAACGATGGATTTTTATTGCGCTATTACTTACTCGATTCATATTTACGTTTAAATATAAAGTCTTTAATAATTAGATTTATTGCCTACTGTAAATTTAAATTAATTGTATTGACAATTTAAATAAACTGCAATAGTCTCGACTATCTTTATTACTATGAGAAATATAATAATGTAGTATTATCAAATATTACTTATTGTACATATATGGTTATTAATCTGTGCCATACGTCGCAGATTAGCAGCATTGCTCCTGTGTAAAGCATCAGTGTGTAAAACAGTTACAAAGAAAGGTTTTGATTTTACGAATTACGAAAATGATATTTTTCATGCCCCTTTATTATTTCATAACATCAAACATTTACATTTTAAATGCAGCACTTACTAACGCAACGGACGGACCAAAGGTAACATCATGACTATTGTCTGTACGTAGTGTTCATTAGAATGCAACAATTTTCCTCCAATAATATAAGTTCTTTATAATCTCAAAATAAAATCCACCATTACAAGCTTCAATCGCACAATAATTCTACTTCTTCTTCTTCTTCCTATTCTTCTTTTTCTTCTTCTTCACTTCATGTTTTAGGCATTGTGCCTGTTACGGTTCCCACCTTTTCCTTGGTCTACCTAAATTTCTTCTTCCTCTGGCTTTTTGTTTTCTAGCTTTTACTGGAAACCTGTATTGTTGCATTCTTTCTAAACGTTCTTACCATTTGTCTCTATTAAATTTTATCTTTTCATTTCAGTTAAATACCTGAAGTTCTTGTCTAATCGTTTCATCTATTATTCTGTCTATTCGACTACAGCCCTTAACTCATCTTAAGAATCTCATTTCCTGTGCCTGAATTCGATTTTCTCGTGCCTTTGTCGTTACCAATGTGTCGCTGCCACATATAAGTGCGGGGACAGCCATTGTTGTATAAAACTTCAACATTGTCTCTTTCCTGGCTTTATTTTTTAGGAATCGACTGATAGTTCCGCAAATACGGTTAACAGTACTAATTTTTTGGTCAATATCTTTACTTTACTCGAAGAAAATATCACAACCTAGGTATTTAAAATGTTTTAATTGATCCAGTTTTTTATCGTTTAAGATGATTTTGGCTCTTATCGGCTCTTTCCTGCTAATCCCATAATTTTTGTATTAAGTATTGAAATTTTAAAATTTTATCCTTCGCTAATTTGCTGCAGTTTGCATAATCCCTTTTGCAATTCTTCCTCTTTTTTCCCAATTAATGTGAGGTAAGTCAGCATATAAAATTACATTTCATATTGTGTCTTTGCCTAAATATATTCCCTCTTTATATAACAATTCTTTCCAGTTTCGGATAATATCATCTATATAAATATTAAATAACGTTGGTGATAAACTGCATCCTTGTATTACTCGTATATTAGTCGTTACTGAATAACTTACTGGATTAACTTTCAAGTATAAATTAATACTGTTTCTTGTGTCATATTGTCATGTAAACCTTGTCATTGAATAAATACCTCGTATGTCATAAGTCATAGCTAACACGTTACACAATTAGTAGGCTCACAGTAGACAGTAAGTTTCTGAGCTAAATCTACCTAGAGTAGAAATCATAACTTTGTGAAAATAGATAATTGCCTAACGTCTGAAGTGTACGGCGTTGAAAACGTGCGCAGCGTGCTCCTCCCCACTGATCTATCGCTATGACGATTGCTTAAAATGTGTACAAATAAAAATCTGTATAAAATACGCTTTAAATTTAATTTTTTAGAGAATTAGCCATACACACGACGGATTCACACCGAATCCAACACTGTACAAATGGTGGCGTTAGGACGTCTAACAATTCAGATAAATACGGTTTGGAAAATTTACAACAGCTTCTAATAAAATTTTTAAACTAAGGTTCCACATTCATGACTGTTCACTGTCCTTTCTCTTAGAGTTTGTAGGAAAAAATCTAAAGAACTTTTGTTGACACAAATCAACGTGACGGACATACGCTCGAAACCCTGACTAGGCAACGTTGTCGGCGCTGGTTTGCAGTTAGTCAATGACCCTCAAACGCTTCAAATGTTATTTAATTTCAAACGCTGAAAATGGATTTTTAATTTATTTGTTAACCAATTTTTTGATAATGTTGGCAATTTGTATTCTCCACTTGATCCCAATTCCGGTTTGTTATTAAGGTTGTACGAAATCGTTTACACTTAGAAGACAATCGTATTCCAAATAAGCTGCTGCGTTTCATATTCAGAAAGGTCACTATTTTATGGTTATAGGCCAGCAGTTGCTTATAATTAGCATTCAACTTACAATGTTCCGTTAACTTATATCAGTTACTTACAGTACATCTAATTTAAAAAGCCTACAAATGTTGATTTCTTTGTTTTGTTACAGGTGGGAATGAAAAGGACATGCCTCTTACGTGAAGCAGAATTTAAAGATGTCTTACTATCTAAGTGTTTCGTTGACAAATCACTGCTCGTAAAAGATTTTTTGTATTGTATAAATAAGGAATATCGTTTTCTTCGTATAACTGCGCCAAGCGGTTTCGGGAAAACAGCGAATTTAAAAATGCTGAAGAATTTCCTGCAACCAGAAAACGGGCAGATATCTTCCAGCCTAACAAAAGGTTGCAGCCTATTTGTAAAACACAACCTAAATATTTTTAAGTGGAATAATACTTTTTTTTCCTTTCATTGCGGGAAATACCCCGTAATTTTTATTATTTTTAAGAAGGCAAAAGGGATTAGTTTTAATGATGTTCTAGATGTGTTCAGAGACGTTATAAGTGATTCATTTTTAGAACACGGTTACCTACTAAACAGCGCTCGGCTGGACGATAATGAGAAATACCGTACTTCATTATACACTGATAAAACGTTCTACAAAAACGTATCTGAATTACAATTACAGAAAACTTTAGGATATTTATCAGAACAGTTGTATTTGCACTATAACAATTAAGTTATAGTTTTATTTGACGGTTTTGAAGCTCCGGTTTGGAATTTGTTGTCAACGGATTTTCCAATACCGGACGTATACAAAACAACTTACTTTATCCAGAACTTTATAATAAGTTTACTGGAAAATAATGAGTACGTTAAAGGTAGTCTGATTAACGATTGTCTGCGTTTGTCAAGTTTATTATTACGACGGGTTAATTATATTCGTAATTTTTACTTTCTTGGACATCATCGATATATCAAGTATTGTGGACTGACAGAGGAAGAGGTGATAAGAAAATTGAAATACTTCCATATAATGGACAAGTACAAAGACGTAAAGGCTTATTATAATGGTTACCGGAACTTAGGGTACTGTATCTACAGCACCTGGTCGGTTTTGAACTACCTGGAAACTGGAAAAATGATAGAGTATTGGATAGCCCCAGACCACTTACATAACTTAAGTAGTGCATTTTTACACACAGAAGTGCGGAAATTAGTTTCACAACTTCTGCACTGGAAAACAATCGAAACACAAAGCTTGGAGGATGTATCATTTCGCGATATAACGCTTTTAAGAGATATAATGTCAAGCAATAGGGACTTTGGTTGTGCAGAAGCTGAACGTTTCCTTCTGCTTTTATCTCACACCGGTTATTTCAACTTTGAGCGTCGTGCACATAGTGACATAATTAGGTTAAATATTCCAAACAAACAAATCCACCAGCATCTTTATAAACAGTGTTCTGCAAATTGTAGTTTATAAATAACTAAACTCTAATTCTGTTTTAAATTATGAAGTACTGTGAAGCTTCAAATGTATAACTTTGAAATGTATTAAATCATTGCAAAGACAAACAGATACGTTCAAAGTTTCAACATTTCCAAAACTGATTTTTGAAGGCTTACAAATGCCGAACAATAAGATAAATTTACAAGTTATTAATATCATCATTATTTTTATGGAATTATTCTTTACAATTAAATGGTACGGTAGTGGAATGTTAAAGTTATAATTAGACTTGCCGCTGGTAATCGGAAGAAGAATCAAATAGTTGTTAATATGATCCATAAGAGTTAGTGTGCAAGGAAAAACGTAAAGGAAAAACGTAGGGAAAGAGTAAAGAACTTTTGTTGACACAGATCAACGTGACGGACTGACGCTCGAAAACCCTGACTAGGCAACGTTGGTGGCGCTGGTTTGCAATTAGTCAGTGACCTTCAAACGCTTCAAATGTTATTTAATGGTGTGTATCGCAAAGCTCAGTAACGTTTGTCAACGCTGTACACTGGAGCCAGACTGTGCCAGGCTCGCAAACGTATGTGTTCCACTTTAGCAATACACATTAACAATAAGTTAACCTGAAAGAAAAAAGAAGATAATACGTCAAAAGATAGAGAAATAATATGAGAAAGAGAGGGAAGGAACAAGAAAGAAAAACATACAGGAAGACGAAGCAGTGTAAAAATGTGGTTGAACGTGTCAAAACTGTTGTTAGTTGTAAAGTGGGCCGTTTGTGTATGTGTATCCCTACATCTGTCTGTTTGGAGCATGCCTCGCCACTACTTACGGATTCGTCAAGCGAGTCTCGTAAAAAGTACTACGTGTGTCCACAGTTTGACCTCACATATCGCTATTGTTTCTAAGGTTAAAGCACCCAAATATTGCAGAATCAGTGTGAAGTATTACATTAGAAAGAATTTTTAACTAATTTTAAATATGAACTTGGTTTTCAGTTTTGGAAAGTAAAACTTTTTATATACCTGGACGGAAGCGTACATAAAAAGTTTTGTAAAGATTTTACGACTCTAAGACGAATATCAGATTAGACAGACTTCTAACAAAAAACTATCTACAATGTTAAGGATTGAAAATTTTAGTGTCTGGATCGAGGGCACAAACAAGTTACCAATTATGAAGAAAATTGTAAACTTCGTCGCTGCGTCAGAGTATAATGAGAATTATTACATGAATCTGAGTGCAGGGTTACTCTGATAATTTTCAAGTTTACGGAAAACAGAAATCAAAATTGACGATGGATGTTTAAACAAAAATGAAGCATCAAATTATGAGTTTCATTCTGAGTAAAAGGCTTACAAGTACAATATATTTTGTGAACCTTTTATCTGTTTCCTTACTCGATCAAAAAGTGTCTTTTCAGAATTGCTGGTACTTTAGTATCAATTTCTAATGTTCTTGATTAAATATAAAATTAGCACATATTTTCACCATTAACAGAAACTCACCCTTTGAAAGATGTCCGTTAGTCTATGTTATTCCATAATGTCGACCAATAGAGGGATGACAAATATTCAGCGGTGTTATTGATTATATTCCGGACGTTTACGTAGTTACTGCTATTGGAACCGAATTACAGTATTGGAATATCTCAAGTCATTTTACCTGAAATATCTTTTATGACTTTTACCCAAAGTTAGGCCCTTGTTGGTTACCACCACTCAGTAATGTTTAAAGAGGGTGAGCAACGAAATCCTTCCTCCCCTAACATCTCATTTTACTTCAGTTTACGGGGCTCATTCTGTTCAATGTCATGTAGCTTCTTGCATACTATACAAGTCGGAGATAATTATCATATTACTGTTGTCTGGATTTTTCTTTAAGTACTGTAATGAGGTCATGTCGTATCTTATCAAACGCTTTATCACAGTCCGTGTAGCATATCTAGACAAATTGGTTCACGTTGAGGAATGTTTCTAAAATAACGTTCAATTGCAAGTGAAGTGTTCTTCATAACAAGGGCGTTCTAAATCCTTGTTTTCCCTTTCGTTTTTGAAGAATTCGTCAACATGTTTTGTCCATAATGTCGACTACTTTTTCGTCTGGGTCGCACAATATTCTCTGTGTCTACGTGATTCTGTAAATACGTGACACACGATAAGTATAAAACGTCACCATAGCAATGTTTGCTAATGATACCGTCAATTTGCCAGCAGATAATGATGTGAGAAGACTGTGGCTAATTTATAGAAATTTGGTGACGACGTTATCAGTTCACAAAGATTTGGAGAATAAAACTAGTTGAGCAGAAATCAGTACATGCAAACTGTGCAAAGTAAAATTACTCATATAGTTGTCAGTGATTGCCAATTATAGTGTTGTTTGTCTTAGAAATTATGCAAAGTATCTTGGGGATGACTCTTGACACTACGTAAGACAGAAAAGGGAACAATTAGGTATAAGGGTACAGTCAATTAACTTGACTTACGGCAGTACACATTTTAATTGACATTACGTAAAATTCAGTTGTCAGTACTCAATAAAATAATGAGTTACAAGAGAAAACACAAACATATCTTGACATAATACATCATATGGTAAAGGTTTTTCTTTAAAGTTTTAACTAGAGGAAAAGATAAAACTAGAGGTGTACTTATAAGGTACTACTCAAATAGTTTTCTGCAAGCTGAAAATATTCATTCTAAAAAATTTCAGTCATGGTTACAAAACCCTTCATAATTGATAATTGTGGTACCTTATGTATTTATAATGAATTTATAAAATGCCTTCACTTACATCTGCATGAACTTATTTAAATCTACTTACTGAAAATGGATGTTTTAATTTATTTAAAATTTAAATGAAAATTTATTTGTTAACCAATTTTTTTGATAAAGTTGGTAATTTGTATTCTCCACTTGATCCCAATTCCGGATTGTTTTTAAGGTTGTACGAAATCGCTTACACTAGAAGAAAATAGTATTGAAAATAACCTGCTGCGTTTGATATTCAGAAAGGTCACTATTTTATGGTTATAGGCCAGCAGTTGCTTATAATTAGCATCCAACTCACAATGTTCCGTTAATTATATCAGTTACTTACAGTACATTGTACCAGAATTTAAAGATGTCTTACTATCTAAGTGTTTCGTTGACAAATCACTGCTCGTAAAAGATTTCTTGTATGGTATAAATAAGAAATGTCGTTTTATTCGTATAACTGCACCAAGCGGTTTCAGGAAAACTGCGAATTTAAAAATGCTGAAGACTTTCCTGCAATCAGAAAACGGGCTGATATCTTCCAGCCTAACAAAAGGTTGCAGCCTATTTGTAAAACACAACCTAAATATTTTTATAGTGGAATAATACTTTTTTTTCCTTTCATTGCGGGAAATACCCCGTAATTTTTATTATTTTTAAGAAGGCAAAAGGGATTAGTTTTAATGATGTTCTAGATGTGTTCAGAGACGTTATAAGTGATTCATTTTTAGAACACGGTTACCTACTAAACAGCGCTCGGCTGGACGATAATGAGAAATACCGTACTTCATTATACACTGATAAAACGTTCTACAAAAACGTATCTGAATTACAATTACAGAAAGCTTTAGGATATTTATCAGAACAGTTGTATTTGCACTATAACAAAAAAGTTATAGTTTTATTTGACGGTTTTGAAGCTCCGGTTTGGAATTTGTTGTCAACGGATTTTCCAATACCGGACGTATACAAAACAACTTACTTTATCCAGAACTTTATAATAAGTTTACTGGAAAATAATGAGTACGTTAAAGGTAGTCTGATTAACGATTGTCTGCGTTTGTCAAGTTTATTATTACGACGGGTTAATTATATTCGTAATTTTTACTTTCTTGGACATCATCGATATATCAAGTATTGTGGACTGACAGAGGAAGAGGTGATAAGAAAATTAAAAAACTTCCATGTATTGGACAAGTACAAAGACGTAAATGCTTATTATAATGGTTACCGGAATTTCGGGTACTGTATCTACAGCACCTGGTCGGTTTTGAACTACCTGGAAACTGGAAAAATGATAGAGTATTGGATAGCCCCAGACCACTTACATAACTTAAGTAGTGCATTTTTACACACAGAAGTGCGGAAATTAGTTTCACAACTTCTGCACTGGAAAACAATCGAAACACAAAGTTTGGATGATGTATCATTTCGCGATATAACGCTTTTAAGAGATATAATGTCAAGCAATAGGGACTTTGGTTGTGCAGAAGCTGAACGTTTCCTTCTGCTTTTATCTCACACCGGTTATTTCAACTTTGAGCGTCGTGCACATAGTGACATAATTAGGTTAAATATTCCAAACAAACAAATCCACCAGCATCTTTATAAACAGTGTTCTGCAAATTGTAGTTTATAAATAACTAAACTCTAATTCTGTTTTAAATTATGAAGTACTGTGAAGCTTCAAATGTATAACTTTGAAATGTATTAAATCATTGCAAAGACAAACAGATACGTTCAAAGTTTCAACATTTCCAAAACTGATTTTTGAAGGCTTACAAATGCCGAACAATAAGATAAATTTACAAGTTATTAATATCATCATTATTTTTATGGAATTATTCTTTACAATTAAATGGTACGGTAGTGGAATGTTAAAGTTATAATTAGACTTGCCGCTGGTAATCGGAAGAAGAATCAAATAGTTGTTAATATGATCCATAAGAGTTAGTGTGCAAGGAAAAACGTAAAGGAAAAACGTAGGGAAAGAGTAAAGAACTTTTGTTGACATAGATCAACGTGACGGACTGACGCTCGAAAACCCTGACTAGGCAACGTTGGTGGCGCTGGTTTGCAATTAGTCAGTGACCTTCAAACGCTTCAAATGTTACTTAATGGCGTGTATCGCAAAGCTCAGTAACGTTTGTCAACGCTGTACACTGGAGCCAGACTGTGCCAGGCTCGCAAACGTATGTGTTCCACTTTAGCAATACACATTAACAATAAGTTAACCTGAAAGAAAAAAGAAGATAATACGTCAAAAGATAGAGAAATAATATGAGAAAGAGAGGGAAGGAACAAGAAAGAAAAACATACAGGAAGACGAAGCAGTGTAAAAATGTGGTTGAACGTGTCAAAACTGTTGTTAGTTGTAAAGTGGGCCGTTTGTGTATGTGTATCCCTACATCTGTCTGTTTGGAGCATGCCTCGCCACTACTTACGGATTCGTCAAGCGAGTCTCGTAAAAAGTACTACGTGTGTCCACAGTTTGACCTCACATATCGCTATTGTTTCTAAGGTTAAAGCACCCAAATATTGCAGAATCAGTGTGAAGTATTACATTAGAAAGAATTTTTAACTAATTTTAAATATGAACTTGGTTTTCAGTTTTGGAAAGTAAAACTTTTTATATACCTGGACGGAAGCGTACATAAAAAGTTTTGTAAAGATTTTACGACTCTAAGACGAATATCAGATTAGACAGACTTCTAACAAAAAACTATCTACAATGTTAAGGATTGAAAATTTTAGTGTCTGGATCGAGGGCACAAACAAGTTACCAATTATGAAGAAAATTGTAAACTTCGTCGCTGCGTCAGAGTATAATGAGAATTATTACATGAATCTGAGTGCAGGGTTACTCTGATAATTTTCAAGTTTACGGAAAACAGAAATCAAAATTGACGATGGATGTTTAAACAAAAATGAAGCATCAAATTATGAGTTTCATTCTGAGTAAAAGGCTTACAAGTACAATATATTTTGTGAACCTTTTATCTGTTTCCTTACTCGATCAAAAAGTGTCTTTTCAGAATTGCTGGTACTTTAGTATCAATTTCTAATGTTCTTGATTAAATATAAAATTAGCACATATTTTCACCATTAACAGAAACTCACCCTTTGAAAGATGTCCGTTAGTCTATGTTATTCCATAATGTCGACCAATAGAGGGATGACAAATATTCAGCGGTGTTATTGATTATATTCCGGACGTTTACGTAGTTACTGCTATTGGAACCGAAATTACAGTATTGGAATATCTCAAGTCATTTTACCTGAAATATCTTTTATGACTTTTACCCAAAGTTAGGCCCTTGTTGGTTACCACCACTCAGTAATGTTTAAAGAGGGTGAGCAACGAAATCCTTCCTCCCCTAACATCTCATTTTACTTCAGTTTACGGGGCTCATTCTGTTCAATGTCATGTAGCTTCTTGCATACTATACATGTCGGAGATAATTATCATATTACTGTTGTCTGGATTTTTCTTTAAGTACTGTAATGAGGTCATGTCGTATCTTATCAAACGCTTTATCACAGTCCGTGTAGCATATCTAGACAAATTGGTTCACGTTGAGGAATGTTTCTAAAATAACGTTCAATTGCAAGTGAAGTGTTCTTCATAACAAGGGCGTTCTAAATCCTTGTTTTCCCTTTCGTTTTTGAAGAATTCGTCAACATGTTTTGTCCATAATGTCGACTACTTTTTCGTCTGGGTCGCACAATATTCTCTGTGTCTACGTGATTCTGTAAATACGTGACACACGATAAGTATAAAACGTCACCATAGCAATGTTTGCTAATGATACCGTCAATTTGCCAGCAGATAATGATGTGAGAAGACTGTGGCTAATTTATAGAAATTTGGTGACGACGTTATCAGTTCACAAAGATTTGGAGAATAAAACTAGTTGAGCAGAAATCAGTACATGCAAACTGTGCAAAGTAAAATTACTCATATAGTTGTCAGTGATTGCCAATTATAGTGTTGTTTGTCTTAGAAATTATGCAAAGTATCTTGGGGATGACTCTTGACACTACGTAAGACAGAAAAGGGAACAATTAGGTATAAGGGTACAGTCAATTAACTTGACTTACGGCAGTACACATTTTAATTGACATTACGTAAAATTCAGTTGTCAGTACTCAATAAAATAATGAGTTACAAGAGAAAACACAAACATATCTTGACATAATACATCATATGGTAAAGGTTTTTCTTTAAAGTTTTAACTAGAGGAAAAGATAAAACTAGAGGTGTACTTATAAGGTACTACTCAAATAGTTTTCTGCAAGCTGAAAATATTCATTCTAAAAAATTTCAGTCATGGTTACAAAACCCTTCATAATTGATAATTGTGGTACCTTATGTATTTATAATGAATTTATAAAATGCCTTCACTTACATCTGCATGAACTTATTTAAATCTACTTACTGAAAATGGATGTTTTAATTTATTTAAAATTTAAATGAAAATTTATTTGTTAACCAATTTTTTTGATAAAGTTGGTAATTTGTATTCTCCACTTGATCCCAATTCCGGATTGTTTTTAAGGTTGTACGAAATCGCTTACACTAGAAGAAAATAGTATTGAAAATAACCTGCTGCGTTTGATATTCAGAAAGGTCACTATTTTATGGTTATAGGCCAGCAGTTGCTTATAATTAGCATCCAACTCACAATGTTCCGTTAATTATATCAGTTACTTACAGTACATTGTACCAGAATTTAAAGATGTCTTACTATCTAAGTGTTTCGTTGACAAATCACTGCTCGTAAAAGATTTCTTGTATGGTATAAATAAGAAATGTCGTTTTATTCGTATAACTGCACCAACCGGTTTCAGGAAAACTGCGAATTTAAAAATGCTGAAGACTTTCCTGCAATCATAAAACGGGCTGATATCTTCCAGCCTAACAAAAGGTTGCAGCCTATTTGTAAAACACAACCTAAATATTTTTATAGTGGAATAATACTTTTTTTTCCTTTCATTGCGGGAAATACCCCGTAATTTTTATTATTTTTAAGAAGGCAAAAGGGAATAGCTTTAATGATGTTCTAGATGTGTTCAGAGACGTTATAAGTGATTCATTTTTAGAACACGGTTACCTACTAAACAGCACTCGGCTGGACGATAATGAGAAATACCGTATTGCATTATACTCTGATAAAACGTTCTACAAAAACGTATCTGAATTACATTTACAGAAAGCTTTAGGATATTTATCAGAACAGTTATATTTGCACTATAGCAGGAAAGTAATAGTTTTAATTGACGGTTTTGAAGCTCTAGTTTGGGAATTGTTGTCAACGGATTTTCCAATACCGGACGTATACAAAACAATTTATTTTATCCAGAACTTTATGGTAAGTTTACTAGAAAATAATGAGTACGTTGAACGTAGTCTGATTAACGATTGTCTGCGTCTGTCAAGTGTAGTATTACGACGGGTTAATTATATTGGTAATTTTTACTTTCTGGGATGTCATCCATATGTCAAATATTATGGACTGACAGTGGAAGAGGTGATAAGAAAATTAAAATACTTCCATATATTGGACAAGTACAAAGACGTAAAAGCTTATTATAATGGTTACCGGAGTTTCGGGTACTGTATCTACAGCACCTGGTCGGTTTTGAACTACCTGCAATCTAGAGCTATGAAAGAGTATTGGATAGCCCCGGACCACTTACATAACATAAGTAGTGCATTTTTACACACACAAGTGCGGAAATTAGTTTCAAAACTTCTGCATTGGATGCGGCGCTCTGTAGATCTATGCACTCATTTGATGTATTGTATGTAAAACAAAAAGGCTAAGTAGCATAAAAGAATAATAGTGACAATATTAAATTCACAATTGTAAATTTTGTGTGAGATTACGCACATGCTCGTATATGATTTACTTAATATACGTGAAAATATTAGCTTGTATTACACCAATTCATGTATGTACTTGTCAAAATATTCAGTCTCTAACACGTCTATTTTGCGACAATTCAAGACCTGTAGTTTTCCTGTATAAGCCTGCATAAATACGTAATTCGTCTTTCTGTTGCCACGGTGAGTCATATAAACAACTGAATAAATAAAACAAGTTCAATTACGTGTAAATAAATTGTAAGTGAAATTCTACTCCTCTCTAGTAGGAGAATTAGATAAATTAAAATTAGCACGTAAAACCAAATAATAACTAAAACTCAGCTTAGTAACGGGCTGTAACTTGTTTAAAAACGCATATCGTACCACATCGCACATACCTCCCTCGTTAAAGGAAGCCGTCAGCTGTTGTTGAGTGGCACAATAATATTCTCTTCACCCTCGAGCTTGATTCCCCCCTTTTTGCGCATAATACAATGCCATTGTTTAAAGAAAACTAGTTTGACCCACATTCCAGCGTAACAGCTGATCGTTGAAAGTAAAGTTGACGTCTGTGTGAATTTTTTTCTTTCTCTGAGATGCTAAGTAATTCTCTTACAACTCATGCAAATGTTTTACCATGAACTACAGTGTGTATGCAATAATTGTGTATAGTGTAGTAGAATAAGTTGTTTTAGTGTGCTAGATATAAGGTAAACATGGCCCTATTTAATCCAGACTTACTATTAAAAGACGGACTGTGCTATGAAGCTCTTTTACGTGGTTTACCTCATGCGAATGTAACAGTCGCGGAATTGCGCAAGTCTATACGCGAAAGTGGATCTGATACACCCGCGCAGTTAAGTAACTTAAGCGGACTCGATTATGAGAGCGAGAGAGAAACATCCTATGCCAAGTATAGTGAGTTGACTTTATTGTGCAAACCCTTCAAGACGAGAAATCTCCTGCGGTAATATTGCGGACAACTCAAAGGATAGAACATTTAAACCGGCGAATAAAAAATTTGTTAAACTGGCCCAACATCACGGTAATCCCTCCCGACGTCCAAAGTTTTGCGGATGAGGCTTTACGCCAATTACCCACTATTATCAATGAATTGCGAAGAAGGTCCGACTCATTCAGAATGGATGAAATAAAAAAATGCTTGAAGAAACTATACATCTCCCCAGTTCAATCTCCTACCTTAGAACAACCTCCTCCCAACACGGATCAGGAATCACCCGCCGTATCGAAAATACAACCGAGTCGAGAGCAAAGCCCAAATAGAGACGTGAATACCCAGACAATATCTGAAGCCCCATCTCCCAGTGGTTCCCACAATCGCTCCGGGATGTACGAATTCACTACCCCTAATGCAGCATCTGGTCCTCCTAAGTGTATACCACTCGTAAATTATAATGTTGACCTCTACGGAAAAATCACCCATCCCGTAGAAAAACTCTTAGCTGAAATTCCATACACGGATGGCTTGAATGTTACTAAACTACTAAACTTCATCAAATACCTCCTGCAAATAAAGGATCTACAGCAACTAAATGACTGGCAAATTTTGCAAGTCCTCCTACCGAAATGTAAACCACCATTAAAGAATCGTGTGCTGGAATCATTAAGCTCTACACTTCCAGTAGAAGAACTGCATACTACTATCATAAAATATTTTATTCCCACCGGAATTTATGAGGAACTTAAAAGAAAGACCGTACTTCGAGTACAAGGAACTCATGAGAGACTGGCCCATTACATCTCTGACATCAGGGAGTCTTCTCGACTACTGCAAGTAGATTGGAGTGAGAGACAGATGGTCGATACCATTTTAGTAGGATTGTCTCCAGAAGAAAGATCTCGTTTAGCGTTAATAAATAGACCCAACACCTTTGCGGATCTCGAACAATGCAGTATTCACTCGTCGAACGTATGGTACTCAGATCAGAACAGACATGCTTTGAAATCAACCGAGCCTAGTAGAAATGAAATGCAAGCCCTGATGACCGATGTGCAAACCCAGCGTGTAAGGCGACCATTTAATAGACCGAACAACTTGCAAAGCCCTGGTAAATCAAATGACACGCAACTTAAAACGGAAGCAAGCTATACCCCTCGTAAAAAAAATATATGTTATAACTGCGGAATGTATGGACATGTAAGTAGAAACTGTAATCGGAAGCAGTACTATCGGAAACAACCTAATCCAAAAAACATGTAAGGCAGGGAGACCCGAAATCCTGTGTCTTCCGCAGCATCTTGAGAACCGGTAAACCCAAAGAAATCAACGAGAATAAGGAAAATAAAAAAAAAGAAAAGAACACTTGAAAAATAGATCCCTATGTTAGAAGGTTTATTGAGAAATGTAACGCGATAACTAAATGTGATTGGACTAAATGTCTATTGCCCTTAATACAAGTTGACTTAGGTGTTATATCCACCCTCGGATTAATCGATTCTGGATCGACTAGAACCTTAATCAGTCAGAGGTTAGCAGATAAATTATTTGAACACAACCTAGTGAAACGCAGTCAAGCTGTGAATATAAGATGTGCTACTGCCAATAAACAGAATTTAGTGATAAAACTCAGCATTACCATTAAGGTAAAAATTAAGAACCTAACGTGGTTTTTTTCAATGTTAGTATGTGATGATTTAGGACCCGACTTAATATTTGGAGCTGACTTTATCAGTAAAACGGGAATAATTCTTGACATCCACGAGAAGAAATATTATTTTCGATTCGACCGTACACGGAAGCATAATTTTGATTGTGAAACAGAAGAACAAGAAGTACTGGATCATCTACTACACATATAGTACACCATGAGTCTGAATTATCTCATCTAGAAAGTAGAGATAGGCTAAGAATGCAGAAACTAATAAAAGAGTTTTCCACCGTTCTTACCCCTAAGCTAGGACTAACGAACCTAATAGAATACAAGATCAATTTGAGCGACCACAAAGTAATACGCCTTCCCCCATACAAGTTATCGCCGCCCAAAATGGAAGTAATGAGGAACCATATCAACAAGTTATTAGAACAAGGAGTCATCGAACCCTCTACTTCACCGTATTCATCACCCTCATTTTTAGTACCAAAAGGTCACGACAAACATAGACTAGTTGTGGACTACCGGCAATTAAATAAACGAATAGAATTTGAATCTATCCCGCTTCCCGACATCCACAGTGCTTTTCATTTTTTCACCAAAGCGAAAGTCTTTACTATAATGGATCTAAATCAAGCCGGAAGAATCCAAACGTCTAACCGCTTTTGCTGTTCCTTTCAACCTGTACCAATTTACGAGAGTACCCTTTGGAATATCACAAGGAAGTTCCGTATGCAGTAGACTATTAGAAAAAATATTTCATGATATAAAATTTAAATATGTGTATCACTACCTGGATGACATTGTAATCTACAGCGAATCGATGGAACAACATCTTAAACATCTACATGAAGTGTTATCTCGATTACAGAAAACCGGATTAACAGTTAATCCCAAAAAGGTAAATTTTGCTGTCCCACAATTTTCATTTTTAGGTCACATCGTGAAGGCCAACGGAAAGGTAAGCATAGACCCCGAACGAACCCGTGCGATCAGAGAATTTTTACCACCGCGGGATGCTAAAGGAATAGCCCGATTTTTGGGAATGATAAATTATTTCCACAAGTATATTCCTCATCTAGCCGAAATAGCCGCACCTCTGAACGCCTTAAGAAAGAATGGAGCGAAATTTTAGTGGACTCCACAACACCAAACTGCGTTCGAAAAACTAAAGGAAAGCATCATGTCACCCCCGGTATTACAATTAGCAGATTTTACGAAACATTTCGTAGTTCAGACCGACAGTTCATGTGTAGCCTTAGGTGCAGTAATATATCAGGAAATAGAAAACTGTAGACTACCGATTAGTTACGCTTCCCGCACTTTGACTGACCAAGAAAAGAAATACTCCGCATATGAATTAGAATGTTTAGCTATTGTATTTGGTTTTGAAAAGTTTAAACCTTTTTTAGAACATAAAGAGTTCCTGTTGGAAACTGATAATCAAGCATTATCTTGGTTACTGAATCACCCTAAACAGTTAGGACGTATTGGAAGATGGGTATTGAGGTTAAACTGTTACAAATTCAAAGTACAACATATTAGAGGTACACAAAATGTAGTCGCGGATACCCTGTCCCGTATGTTCCAGTCGCCCACTAATATTCCCGAAAGCAATGAGAGTCTAGAAACACCCATTGTTAACACCGTAATTACCGAATTCCCCCTTGCGTTTACCAACATCGCTCAGTATCAAAAACAAGAACCTCTTTTGAAGCCAATTATAGAACAACTCTAGGAAGGAATTAAATCAGATAAATACGTATTGAGTAAAAGAATACTATGCCACAGAATAGCAAACGGAAAGGAATTAAGAATAATTGCCCCTGATGTAATTAAGCCTATGCTGATGGAATACTACCATTCATCCACCATTGGAGCACATATGGGAATAAATAAGACAATACATCGCATTCGTAAGGAATATCATTGGAACAATATGAACTTCGTAAAAATGTGTAAGTTATGCGCGCTCAGCAAACCAGCAACAAACAGTCAAATAAGCCAATTGATTTCAGAAATCCCTACTACCCCGTTCTCTAAACTTTATTTAGACTTTTCAGATCCCTACCCTGGATCTAAATCAGGTAATACGATGCTACTCGTATGTGTAGATTCGTTCACCAAATTTGTTTGGATGTATCCCATGCGGCGAGCGTTAGCGTCGACCACTCTAAAGATATTACAGGAAAGATTATTTAAAGATTTTGGTCTACCTGTACATCTAGTGTCAGATAACGGACCCCAGTTTAAGGCAAAGGAATTTAAGAATATGTGTTTCAAGTTAGGGATAGACCATATTACCACTACGGAGTATCGTCCGCAAGGCAATATTGCTGAAAGGTATTTGCGAAACCTCAAATCTGCTTTAAAACCCTATCATGCGAACGACCATACGTGTTGGGACCAGAACTTATCCTCGATACAATACGCCTTCAATTCAGCTTATCACGAAGGACATAAATCGACCCTGTTTGAGTTACTGTATAAGTACAAACCAAACCACCCCTTGTCCACAAAATGGAAAATACATGACTTGCTACCCCAGCAAATTAAGGATAAGCATATAAAAAAAATCTGGAATGAAGCCCGCGCAAATTTAAGAGCGAACTTAGAGAAATCGCGAAAATATCACGAGAGAAGTAATAATAACAATTTAATTAAGTACCAAGTCGGTGACTTAGTAATGTATAAAACACACCCCGACTAGTAGTGCAATTGATAAGACCACCTCTAAACTATCATACCGATGGTGTGGTCCTTACCAAATCCAAAAGTACTTAACCCCAGTAACAGTAGCCCTGTACGAACCTGCGACTCAAAAATATGTACGCAGAACACATATTTCGCAGATAAAACTGTATAAAAAAAGGAAATGGCAGAGCGAAAAAACTAGAAAAAGTTAATACAAGGTAGACAAGTTATCTTGTGCCTGAGTAACCATGCAAGGTGCTAATCGTAGAATTAGGAATGAGGCCTGATCAACGAATCAACGATAGATCCTGTTCAGCGAAAGATGAACGAAGTGAGTAGTCAGCTGACCACTAACATGACCACTAAGTAATAAATTATTTGGAGAGTAACTCTGTGAATAGAGTAACTAAAACCCAAAGAAAAAACCGGTAGTAGTTTTAAGTAGTAGAAATAAGAAGAAGTTTATGTGTCTTAATATGTAGTCATAAAGTGTGAATTTTACGTAATTTAAGAATTAGTTTGTAAGGATATATATATATATATATATATATATATTGTTTGATAATCAGAAGAAGTAAGTTGTGTATAACTCATGCAATTCAATAAAGAAAAGAAAAATGGAGAAGAAGGAGAGAAACTTCACACAGTAACGACAAGTGTGCCCCAGTACCTTACTTTCGAATTCACCTTGTTAAAAGTTCTCCCCCCCCATGTCTCATTTAAGCGGCGCAGTATGTGACGATTTAAATTTAAAACAAAAAAAAATAATAATAAAAATATAAAATGGGAAGTTAGTGAAAAACCATTAAATCGCACTATTAAACCGAAGAATACCCCTGAACTAATTCATAATAGTAATGAGAATTAAAAAGGGAATTTAACTAAAATAATTAACTAAAACTGAGAAAGCAAGAGTTTAAAAAAAACTGTTAAATCTTTATTAAATTATCATGCTATGACCTATGTATACCTGATCCAACTTGCATACCGACCCGGCATTAAATAAAAATACCTGTAAATTATAATGTAAATAATAAATAATTCAAAGTCACTAGTAGTAGTTGTAATAAATTCTGTAGATAAGCAAAGTCTTGATTGTTTATTATGTCGAACTGTAAGACTGTATTACTAACTAAAAGTTGGAACTACGTTATGGCGGAGTATTCACTCCGCGTCGTTACAATTTTCCTGTTGTAACAATGTAGGACTTGAGATGCGACGTTCAATCTGTAAACAGCTCCAAGCGGAGCACTGCACAAAATGTTTTTTTTTTTTTTTTGTTATTAGCTTCAACTAACAGTGTGGAGATCTATGTAACTAAAATGTAGAGTGTTTTAACACAAAGATGTGAAAGAATAAAATAAGTGTATAAGGTGACATCTCCTATTAAAAATATAGTTCAAGTTATTTTAGGGTTCCGTCATAATGTGTAACGATTATGTAAACTCAAATACTACTGTGCTATTACAAATGTGATGTGATTAACTGGGAAATGTGAAGACTAAGACCTCAACTGCATTTACACTACCACTGAGAAACAGGACGACTTCATTCTAGATGGCACCGTAACATCCACTTCATCATTAGTTGACTCCGAGGACCTCCACCGGAAACACTACCACGATGACGACCCACTATTAAGAGAGTACAGAAGAATCACGCAGCAGGACATGGACTGAAACGATTAACTAGAGGTGACGCGGAAGCTCGTCTTCTCTGCATAATGTATTTTTAAATATAAGTAATTTTAAATGAAAAAGGCTTTGATGACAATCTCTAAGCGTTAAGAATAACAATGTTGTAACAAGAAATTTCAGAAATCATACTTTGTAACATAACTCTTGTGATGTAGCTTTGGAACATCGCACAAAAAAATGAAACCATTCTTCAAATGGTATTTTAAGTAATAATGTAATTGACTAAAGAAGTAGAGTAAATTTAAAAATTCCTAACTAGTTTAAAGAGACTGGGATCCGAGGTAAACACACTAACTGTATTATCATTTTTAATACAGAAAACCCCCTTACAATTTCAGTGTAAGCTTAAAAATTTTATTTGGAATCTATTATCAATCATACGTAAATAAAGAGATGTCATCTTTGTTATATACTAAATTGAGTGCATAAATCAGCAGACTTCCCTCCCCAATTTCCTTTTATTCGAGTACTTATAATTATTGATAGTGATTTGATTAATTTTCAGTTTGTTACAACGAAGGCAGCCTGTATAATTGGCCAGAGTCAATTATCACGGGTTCCCTAGGTAATAACGTAGCCGACACGTTATAATAACTTCAAATTATTTCTACAAATTGTAGTCAATAGTGTTTATTTATTTGAATTAACATATTTAACATGTAAAAAATATTTACAAAATTAAGCAATTAATAAAAATAATCAATCCATAATTATGAAATACACTACACTTAAAATTGAAAAAAATAATTGCAGAAATATTCTAAACTTTAATCCTATAATACAATAAGATTATCACAAATACATTACAATAATAAGGAAATTGTATTATTATAAAACGATTATAATTTAATTATTGTTAGAACAAGATCCAGATCAGTGACTTTTTCAATTCTCATTTCTCCGTAATGGTCACTCTCGATTGCCCATCAGACAAATATTTATATAAGTTACTACAATAAATGATAATAAATTTATACTATAATAATTGTAGTTTTATATTTGTATCTGTATTAACAAATATAACATATTATTGATATTGTAATATGTATAATGTATTCTTACAGAGTAAGATAAGATGAGATATTTACTAAGTTTTGCAGCTGAAAATGTTTTTAAGAGCACAAATGCGTAGTTAGGTATTTCAAATTATTAAGGTATAAATTTCTCTGGAAGAAATGTAGGAAGATGATTGTAAATCTCTGTGTTTGGAATATTTAACATAATTCGGTCACCATGCGTAAACACATAATTAAAGTAACCGTTGTCTGACAGAAAGATAATAAAACATTCAGCTATCCACAACCTACAGGTAAAACTACCGCTTTCCATAAAACGTTTCAAATCCTTTGTATGACGGAACAATACCCTATGGAATCTGTGTACTGTAATCGTTCTGCCACTTAGGAGTAGGTAGACAGCTCTCCGTATGTCCTTCTGTAAAAATACTTCACTTAAGTTTCGTAAACCGGGCTCGTCGATCCAGTAGACTTTCAGATCTTCAGTTTGAAGGTAGTTCATAACCGACCGAGTATTGTAGATACTGTCTCCTGAACTTTGCACCTTGTAACCGTTGTAATAACGCTTCACATTTTCGTGCTCCTGCAGAATATTAAATTTGTTTAATTTCTCTCTTACCTCGTCGTCTGTCAGTCCGTAATACTTTACAAACGAATGGTTTTCCAGAAACCCGATGTGTTGAACTCTACATGTGTTGTCGAAGAATATATCTGAGTACCTCGTGAAATCGTTAATCAAACCTCTGTCCAAGAACTTGTTAAATAATCTGTTCAAGAATGCATTGACGAAGTAGGTAGGTTGCCGTACATCTTGCACTGGAATATCACTTGACAAAATTTTCCAAATCAGAGCATCAAAATCGTCGATCAAAAGTATTGGTTGTGTGTCGAAATGACTGAATAACTTGTTTGATAGATACTCCAAACCTCCAACCAACATCTTCTCTGTTACGTTTTTGTACGATATTCTGTCAGAATATAATGTAGTAAATTTTTTAAATAATTTTTCTCTTCACATACCAGCGAATTACTATTTTGTAGGTACTCGTGTTCCAAAAACGAATCACGTATTATGTCTCTGAAGGCATCTACGAAATCACTGTAACTATTCCCTTTTATTTTCTTGAAAGTAATGTAAATTACGGGATGTTTCCCGCAGTGAGAGTAAAAAAACGTGTCATTTGTTTTAAAAACATTCAGATTGTGTTTTACAAATAGTCTGCAACCCTCAGTCTGATTAGCAGATATCCGCCCGTTATCAGGGTGCAAGAAAGCCTTGAGCATTTTTAAATTCACCGTCTTGCCAAAACCGCTCGGCGCAGTTACACGAGTAATAGGCCTAGACGGATTCACAATAGTCAGGAAATCCTTTATGAACTGCGATTTGTCGACGAAACAGTCAGACAGTAAGATATCTTTGAATTCTGTTTCAGGAATCACGCATCTTCTTTTCATTAGCGCCTGTAAAAAAACAGTTAAATCAGTCTTTTTAGATCTTCATAGTAGATTGACTGTAATAAATGTAATCCAAAGTGAAGGAAATATTGTGTAAGCTGAATCGTCACTTGGCCATTTTGACTACCCTAAATGGTATACAGTATATTTCACCTTAAACCTTTACTCATATTATGAAACTTAGAAATAAAACAAGACGCAGAACAAGGATTAAATTTAATAAGACAATTGGAATGCCCACGTTGATGTATGCAAGTGAGGCGGGGGTCATGACAAAAAAGGAAAAAAGCAAGATTCAGTATGCTAAAATGCAGTTCCTTCAAAATACTTTAAATTATACATTGCAAGATAGAAAAAGGAATGAAGATGTTAGAGCAGAACTCAAAGTAAAGGACATAAGTGAAATTATTGCAATTTACAGAAGACAATGGTGGGATCATCTGCAAAGGATGACAGAGGATCGATTCCCGAAAGCGGCACTGAACTATAAAGCCATTGGTAGAAGAGATGTGGGTCGTCCGATGATTAAATGGGTGCCGAAATAGGTTTATATAACCTAATCCTTGAAGAGGAGAAGCGGAAGAAGAAGAAAAAACATATGAAGACATATTTGTACACAATTTTGTCAACTTGTCCCGAATAGTTTACATAAAATTAATTTTGGGGGCTTTAAGGGTAGTTTTTACTCTTTAGAGATGACTTTTGTTTTACCGTTTGTCTAAACACGATGTAGAAGACAATACGAAAAGTTTTATGTCAAGTCGTTCTAATGCAGAAAATTCCAATGTTTGGCAGTGTCTCTGGCTTCATAGAGTCGACTGTAGCATGAAAAAATCTAATGGGATGCCAACGAGCTAACGGACCCCAATGAGCTGCCATGTTGTATCTTTGGGGAACAATGAAAAAAGTCGATATTAATAAAAAAGAAGCTTTAGAGTTACAGATGTATGAAAAGGATGGGTCGAACATGAACGATGGAGAAAATTTGAAAATAGGAAATGCTAAAAAGAATATAACACGAGAATAAACATATAATAAAAATACAAAGGTGAAAATACTAATATTTATGTCAAATGTATACTAAGGCCGGCCGTACACTAGAGCGACAATTTGTTTCGCGACAAAACCGTATCGACGCTTTGTGTTGCAAAGCGTTGCTTCGGTGGAGAGAGGCTTGTCTTACGATAAAACAATTTCTCGCCAACTATTTTTGAACTGTGAAAGTGTGTGGGCTGTAGGTTTGTGACAGTCATTAAAATAAAAGCATGGACTAGGTAAGTGTAATATAAAATCGTCGCCTTGTTTAGGATACAGTATATGCGCAGTTCAAAACGTCGCAAGCTGTTTTGTTGCGAGGCATAAATTTAAGGTGCTTCGTCTTTGGTCACGAGGGGCCTCGCGACGCCTCTAGTCAATGTTGGCGCTTTATGAATCCTGATGGCAATAGAATCGTCTGCGACGCCAAAACGGTTATGTCGCGAAACAAAATGTCGCTCCAGTGTGCAGCTAGCTTAAGGGCTATAATATGATACGTGATCCAAGTCATTCTGCAACAAAACGTATTAGGGAAAACGTGTGGTGGAAGAATGGAACACTCATGATCCATAAATATACCGGCATTTATCTTTACAGACATGGAGCTTTGCAAATACCAATTGTCTTGACGACTGCCAACCTTTGTAACAAAGACCGAACTTGAGGAAAAAGGTAAGTATATCAGAGTATATACTTACCTTAAGTATAAGGTAGTATATCAGAGATAAATTATACGGTTCAGAATTCTGCTCTCTACAAGAGCACCACTTATTGTCCAAATATATTGTTTACTACAAGAATAGTAATTAAATGGCATATGATGTATGATATATTACATATGACATATGAGATATTTATACAACAACAAGTTTAATAATATGACAGTGGTAATAATATTGATTTAGAACTAGTAATCAATTCATGTAACTTTAGAATTTATGGTGTTGGAATTTGTATTGAAATTGAAAAGAAATGATATTACTGCAGACAAACTATCACAGACTTCGAGTGAATTTTGTGTACAGGCAATCAGTATCAGCTTACCTTTGGCGCCTCTGTAACATTTTTAAGTGCTGCTTTCAAAACGTTACTGTTTAATATTATGAAATAATAAACAAATATTAAAAATATCATTTTTATAGTTGCTAAAATTGTTACGCTTTCCTCACGCTAACTGTTAACAAAAAAGTAATGCTGGTATTCTACGACAGCAGAGATTTTATAACAACATACATACAATAACTAATATTTGATAGGATGGTAAAGGATGACAACATTCCGTGTCTCATATTTATAAAGATAAACGATGATTCATTGTCACCAGAACTAATTGCAATTTAAAATAGAGAGTAAATATTATTAATGTCGTTTTATCTAAACGTTTATTCGGGTGTAATATTGGTAAACAATCTAGCGGAATGTAGCCTACACGACTTTCAGAATTGTACAACCAGTATTTGTTAAAATTTTCACGATTTTCCACACAAAGTAAATAAGTTTTGTAGCCATCTGTAACGTACATTACACACACTCTCTCTCTCTCTCTCTCTCTCTCTCTCTCTCTCTCTCTCTCTCTCTCTCTCTCTCTTCGCAAACTATTTACCTTTCTTTTTCCTAAGTTTTACCTCCAATTTCTGTCTGCAAAATAATAATCGTCATCATGATGAACATCTTCATTCGTTATAAATATAATTGTATTACCAATGTACAAATGCCATAACGACACAGTTCAAATACACTATATATATATATATATATATATATATATTGTAACGTACTGCCTTTTCGTTGAGAGGTGTTAATGTTTCCGCCTCTCCGCAGTCGCCACTTATGCATTATACTAACTGACGTTGTTTTTTAAGAGGTAAAATAAAGGATTTTGTTTATTTTGTTTTACTCAATCTGAAGAGAAATCGAGAGTGTGTGATTTGTGGTCAAGGAGGGAAGTTGTTCAGCCTTGTGCAGAAGAGAGAGTAAGTATCATTATTTCCACTCCATTGAGACGATTTCTTCTGTTTGTTGTGCTGAAATTTATTATAACTACCCACTACAATAAATTATAACACTTTATTATTCAAGATTAATTTTCAATAATATTGCTTTATTTATTATTGACCTTTGTCTCCTGCCACCAAGATATAGGTATCACAATTAATCTTATCTGGAAAAAAACATCATCTCGACTTTACCGAGTAAACATAGAGTTGTCTAAGGAGCAAAACATATATGTTGTTATTTACCTAATATTACGCTATAATAAAAAACATCAATTATTACATAATTCTTAATAATTCCCCAGGGTTCAGGGTGAGTCCTTTGTGTTACGAGAGTGTCAGAAATGGATAATTACTACGCTTTACAAATACCGAAAAATTAATAAATACTTTTGTTTATTTTTCGTGTAGTATGTAGTTCCCGGAATTGCCGTAAGAGAGCAGCTTATATTTGTTTACTTTGAAAAAACATATGATCAAATGATTATTTTTTGTTCTATTTCACCGTTCAAAACGAGTTTTCTTCTGGAATTATTACGAAAAAATGTTTATATTACCTCGCTCCGTATGGTTCTTACTGGATTGCCGCTTTTCTGTGAGGTCCGTCTTGCGTTATAATTTACTTTTCGTTTGAAGTATTTTCTAATTGTCAACGAGAACTCGGCCGAACCATGTTGTATCCTCAGAAGGTTTTCATCCACTGTTTATTAATGTATATAACCATTTAATTTGGATTAATCAGGTATAATTAGATAGTGGTCATTCTGTTTGTTAATCTTGCGTTAATTTCAACTCCTCCAACGTTCCAAAAAAGGTTATTTTTTATAATTTTAGTCGCATCGTTTCTTCAACTCTCCGGTTTAGTTCAAAATTTGTATATCATATTAACAATACTTGTTATTTTTCATCACTCTTAGTAACACATAGTATTTTTATTATGCAGGCAGTTTGTAATTATTATAAATTTATATTTTATTTATGGAAAAATAATTCCTTTCCATTCCGGTTTCTTTACTAATTTAGTTTACATAACAAGTTTTGTTTAAATTTTTTTATGACATTGTATATAAGTATTTTATCATTTTATTATCCTTAAATAAATTTATATATATTATTTATTTAGTCTTGAATAGTATTCATACACGGCACTACTTCCTGTTGCCATTTCTTTCATAGGATTATTTTAATTTTTATTTATCTTTTGGTATTTAAATTTTTATGTCTTTTAAAACTAACCCTGGGTTTTCTTATAATCTAACATAATTATTTGAAAAAATATAATATTAACTTGGGTATAACAATTAGTTGTTCATACACTATAAATTACAATAAATAAATAAATTACAAAAATCAATCAGTATTATTACATCCTACTTCCATAGTTTTATCATTTCCAAACATACAGCACAGTTTGGTAATACATTACTTTCACTTTTGTTTTTTCACCTCAATGGGTACACTAGAACTCACTTTGCACTGTATACCACTCGAATTGTTTATCATATTGAGTGATATAATTTAATATTGAGCGAGCCATAGGTTACCCATTTCTGACATTGATGTTATTATGATAGTTTATTGGGACAGGGTTATGTAACGTTACATAAAGCCCCCCCACTAGAACAAATTTATTTCAGTTTAACTTGTTTATTAAAAATAAATTGTTGATTATTTCCATTTTCTTAACTCCTCTTTATCTTCATAATAGTGTTTTATTTCTGACTGATTATAAACTCTGGTAATTCAGACTGGTGGTAATTGCTGTTTTCTTACTATACTCTCTCTCTCTTGGAGGCAAATTCATCAATTATTCATTTCTGGGTAGTGGTACTTCCACATTTTATTTGATAAGGACTGGTCACACTAATCATATTAAACTTGTTTTAACACTCATTTCTATTTACTTTTATATACTCGCTTTATCAATTAAGCGTCGGTCTGCTATCTTCCTTCTATTTTCTTCATCTATACTCCTGGAATCTAATATCACTCTTTTCAGCTATTTTATAATTATTATCCCTTAAATATTCAATTTCCCTAACATTTTTCCCTATCCTGTGCGGTGGTTCCAGTCGGGTGGCCACTCTGGGTCCATACACCGCTGTCCATCCTTACACCTTCTGAGACCAGGGGAACATCATCCCTGCTCATAAAAATTATTGCCGGAACATTTCTACGGTCAATACATAAAAATAAAAAAATTATAAGTAGTAGTCAATTAGCGACTAGTACCAAACACTTTTGGGATTCTTCATACTGTAGCTGTTTGTATTTATTTATATATTTCTTCTTCTCCTTTATTCCTTCTTCTTTTTCATTGACTAATAGCATATAACATCATTGATAGGCCTTATGTTAAAATTCTTCTGACTTTACTTCTTGTGACATATTTCTCCGTATCATTTCTTCTTATATAATCTTCAATTCCGAGAAATTCTAATCATTGTATTAATTATCATCCTCCTTCAGTTTCATTGGAGTCATTAAATTACTCGTTATTCTTCTTATCTGAGCACATTACCATCAATTGTTTTTGTTCATTTAATTTTTATTCTGTTTGTTACCATTAAAAATATTACCTTTTCCTATTACTTCATTTTAAATCAGTTATTTATAATTAAATTATATAATCTGTTCTTATATACTCTTCACTTTAAATTATATGGTTTCAAAATAACTTGAGTAAGATGTCCTTACATGCTTTTAGAATTTTGGGGTTTTTAGTCTTTCAATACTTTTCTCAATATCTCATTTAACATGAGTTTAACCGTTTTCGGTATCATTCACAACACGGATTGATCCACTCTTATATTTTTCCCGTGGATTCTGTTGATTAAACTTGTCAATAAAATTCGCTATTGGATTGCCCCATTGCGGATCACTACCATACATTTCAATATTATCGTATGTATATAGCCTCTCATCTTTATTACTGGGACCAGGATTAGACCCTTGATTTTTCCCATGGTCAACTCGTTTGTCCACTTTTCTTTGTTGCTGTTCATCGGGTCTCCTCGTATCCCTCTCATCAGCCATTAGATAATTTACTTGGGCTTGATTAGTTCCCTGATTGTCATTTGGTGGATCTCCCGAAGGTATGTCCCTATTTCTATTTCCACTTCTGGACCTCCTATATTCGTCATGATCATTCCATTGTTGTCTGTTGTAGTTGTTTCTCTCATCTCTTCGATCATAATTTTGTCTCTGGTTAAAATACGGACGTCTTCCTTGGTAACTATTACTGTAATAATTGTTATTAGCATGTATATAATTAACTCTGGGCCGATTCTCTCTTGGTGGTTCATTCCTCCGCTCCTCGGTATTCCCTGACCTCCATCTACTTCTCCTATAATACGATTCCTGTTCATAATTTTCTAGCAGCGTTTCCATGCCTCCAATAGTTTTTATTTGTCCACTTAAGCGTGCACTGATGATCTTCTCTTCAAAATGATACGCCATTTTGGTCACTAGACACTCTTCAGGTATCTTAGGGTCTAGATACTTGGCGATACACACCTTCCCCAAAAAGTAAGCAGTAGGTGTTTGTCCCACTGTACGGTCATACCTACCATGACAGATATCGTCCCTAATAATGTTTTGTACTGATTCTGACCAGTACTTAAGTTTCAACATAGTTTTGAAACCCTCATAATCACACACCTCGTTCCTAATTGCTGTCCACCAATTATCATTGATATTTTTGAACGATTCGTCTAATAGACCTTTTATCATATTCCATCGATTCTCCTTTGATCTGTTCACAATTTCGTCTACTCTCCCTACAAATTCAAGTGGGTTTCTGCGATAATCCCGAAAGTTTACACTTTCCTTACTATCGGGATAAACATGATGACTGCTGCATGCAGATCTTGCACTTATTCTATCTACATCACATTGAAAATTGGTTTGTATTTGTTGCAAACTATCTAATTTCTCTGCTTGGCTATCACACTTATTTTTTACATTCTCTACTGTTTTATGAAACTCTGAAAATTTACAGTTTAGACTGCTTTTGATACTATCTAACTGGTCATTGTTTTCTTGTCGTATGGCCATTACACGAACTTGATTACCTTGTCCTTCTTTTTCCATTCGTGCCTCGACTCCAGTTTTAATTAGTTCCATCTTCTCTTCAGTTTTATCTAATCTTTGGTTAGTTTCTATTAATTTCTTCTCTGCCTCTTCCTTATATTCTTCTACTCTTTGGCTTAACGTATTATTGACCAGTTCAATTTTACCTTCTAGATTTTCTCTTAATTCCTTGTTGAAATTCTCCATCTTACTCTCAATTTGTTTTAAATTCTCATTATTCTCTTCAAATTTTGCATTCATCTCTTCTCTTTGCCCTTCAACCGCTTCCTTCAGTTCATGGTATTGTTCATTCATGGTTTGTTTTAAGTTTTCCTCCTGTTTCTTAAAATTCTCATCTATTTTATCAAATTTCTCGCTCAAGGTTTCATTTTGTTTCCTTGAGTTCTCATCTATGGTTTGTTTATTGCTTTCCTTAATGCTATCAATTTTTTCCATCATCATTCTCATCATTTCTTGCCAATCTGGTTCTCTTCTGGTTTCCGCTTTTTCTGGTTGGTCCCCTTGGGCATCCTCTTCAATTATTTCCGTTTCCGTGTCCATAACTACTTCGGTTTCTTCTGTATCACCTGTCTGTTGGTCCATTTCACTGTCCGTAACTAATTCTATTTCTTGTTCCTGTCCACCTTCTTCAATCTCCTTTTCTTCTGCTCTCTTCTTCGATTTGCCTCGGGTATTAGGCATTTCTTGTTTTCTCATAACTGCCAACGATAATTAGATTCTTTGATATATATTTTTTATTAAATATCAAAATTCTTTTCTAATTACCGCCCTTTTACGTTGAGCGCCAATTCTGTAACGTACTGCCTTTTCGTTGAGAGGTGTTAATGTTTCCGCCTCTCCGCAGTCGCCACTTATGAATTGTACTAACTGACGTTGTTTTTTAAGAGGTAAAATAAAGGATTTTGTTTATTTTGTTTTACTCAATCTGAAGAGAAATCGGGAGTGTGTGATTTGTGGTCAAGGAGGGAAGTTGTTCAGCCTTATGCAGAAGAGAGAGTAAGTATCATTATTTCCACTCCGTTGAGACGATTTCTTCTGTTTGTTGTGCTGAAATTTATTATAACTACCCACTACAATAAATTATAACACTTTATTATTCAAGATTAATTTTCAATAATATTGCTTTATTTATTATTGACCTTTGTCTCCTGCCACCAAGATATAGGTATCACAATTAATCTTATCTGGAAAAAAACATCATCTCGACTTTACCGAGTAAACATAGAGTTGTCTAAGGAGCAAAACATATATGTTGTTATTTACCTAATATTACGCTATAATAAAAAACATCAATTATTACATAATTCTTAATAATTCCCCAGGGTTCAGGGTGAGTTCTTTGTGTTACGAGAGTGTCAGAAATGGATAATTACTACGCTTTACAAATACCGAAAAATTAATAAATAATTTTGTTTATTTTTCGTGTAGTATGTAGTTCCCGGAATTGCCGTAAGAGAGCAGCTTATATTTGTTTACTTTGAAAAAACATATAATCAAATGATTATTTTTTGTTCTATTTCACCGTTCAAAACGAGTTTTCTTCTGGAATTATTACGAAAAAATGTTTATATTACCTCGCTCCGTATGGTTCTTATTGGATTGCCGCTTTTCTGTGAGGTCCGTCTTGCGTTATAATTTACTTTCCGTTTGAAGTATTTTCTAATTCTCAACGAGAACTCGGCCGAACCATGTTGTATCCTCAGAAGGTTTTCATCCACTGTTTATTAATGTATATAACCATTTAATTTGGATTAATCAGGTATAATTAGATAGTGGTCACTCTGTTTGTTAATCTTGCGTTAATTTCAACTCCTCCAACGTTCCAAAAAAGGTTATTTTTTATAATTTTAGTCGCATCGTTTCTTCAACTCTCCGGTTTAGTTCAAAATTTGTATATCTTATTAACTATACTTGTTATTTTTCATCACTCTTAGTAACACATAGTATTTTTATTATGCAGGCAGTTTGTAATTATTATAAATTTATATTTTATTTATGGAAAAATAATTCCTTTCCATTCCGGTTTCTTTACTAATTTAGTTGACATAATAAGTTTTGGTTAAATTTTTTTATGACATTGTATATAAGTATTTTATCATTTTATTATCCTTAAATAAATTTATATATTATTTATTTAGTCTTGAATAGTGTTCATACACGGCACTAATTCCTCTTGCCATTTCTTTCATAGGATTATTTTAATTTTTATTTATCTTTTGGTATTTAAATTTTTATGTCTTTTAAAACTAACCCTGGGTTTTCTTATAATCTAACATAATTATTTGAAAAAATATAATATTAACTTGGGTATAACAATTAGTTGTTCATACACTATAAATTACAATAAATAAATAAAATTACAAAAATCAATCAGTATTATTACATCCTACTTCCATAGTTTTATCATTTCCAAACATACAGCACAGTTTGGTAATACATTACTTTCACTTTTGTTTTTTCACCTCAATGGGTACACTAGAACTCACTTTGCACTGTATACCACTCGAATTGTTTATCATATTGAGTGATATAATTTAATATTGAGCGAGCCATAGGTTACCCATTTCTGACATTGATGTTATTATGATAGTTTATTGGGACAGGGTTATGTAACGTTACATAAA
The DNA here is from genome assembly GCA_034769895.1 of Magicicada septendecula. Classification (NCBI taxonomy): domain Eukaryota; kingdom Metazoa; phylum Arthropoda; class Insecta; order Hemiptera; family Cicadidae; genus Magicicada; species Magicicada septendecula. The sequence goes on from CM068367.1 coordinate 1,399,650,083, forward strand.
GCCCCCCCACTAGAACAAATTTATTTCAGTTTAACTTGTTTATTAAAAATAAATTGTTGATTATTTCCATTTTCTTAACTCCTCTTTATCTTCATAATAGTGTTTTATTTCTGACTGATTATAAACTCTGGTAATTCAGACTGGTGGTAATTGCTGTTTTCTTACTATACTCTCTCTCTCTTGGAGGCAAATTCATCAATTATTCATTTCTGGGTAGTGGTACTTCCACATTTTATTTGATAAGGACTGGTCACACTAATCATATTAAACTTGTTTTAACACTCATTTCTATTTACTTTTATATACTCGCTTTATCAATTAAGCGTCGGTCTGCTATCTTCCTTCTATTTTCTTCATCTATACTCCTGGAATCTAATATCACTCTTTTCAGCTATTTTATAATTATTATCCCTTAAATATTCAATTTCCCTAACATTTTTCCCTATCCTGTGCGGTGGTTCCAGTCGGGTGGCCACTCTGGGTCCATACACCGCTGTCCATCCTTACACCTTCTGAGACCAGGGGAACATCATCCCTGCTCATAAAAATTATTGCCGGAACATTTCTACGGTCAATACATAAAAATAAAAAAATTATAAGTAGTAGTCAATTAGCGACTAGTACCAAACACTTTTGGGATTCTTCATACTGTAGCTGTTTGTATTTATTTATATATTTCTTCTTCTCCTTTATTCCTTCTTCTTTTTCATTGACTAATAGCATATAACATCATTGATAGGCCTTATGTTAAAATTCTTCTGACTTTACTTCTTGTGACATATTTCTCCGTATCATTTCTTCTTATATAATCTTCAATTCCGAGAAATTCTAATCATTGTATTAATTATCATCCTCCTTCAGTTTCATTGGAGTCATTAAATTACTCGTTATTCTTCTTATCTGAGCACATTACCATCAATTGTTTTTGTTCATTTAATTTTTATTCTGTTTGTTACCATTAAAAATATTACCTTTTCCTATTACTTCATTTTAAATCAGTTATTTATAATTAAATTATATAATCTGTTCTTATATACTCTTCACTTTAAATTATATGGTTTCAAAATAACTTGAGTAAGATGTCCTTACATGCTTTTAGAATTTTGGGGTTTTTAGTCTTTCAATACTTTTCTCAATATCTCATTTAACATGAGTTTAACCGTTTTCGGTATCATTCACAACACGGATTGATCCACTCTTATATTTTTCCCGTGGATTCTGTTGATTAAACTTGTCAATAAAATTCGCTATTGGATTGCCCCATTGCGGATCACTACCATACATTTCAATATTATCGTATGTATATAGCCTCTCATCTTTATTACTGGGACCAGGATTAGACCCTTGATTTTTCCCATGGTCAACTCGTTTGTCCACTTTTCTTTGTTGCTGTTCATCGGGTCTCCTCGTATCCCTCTCATCAGCCATTAGATAATTTACTTGGGCTTGATTAGTTCCCTGATTGTCATTTGGTGGATCTCCCGAAGGTATGTCCCTATTTCTATTTCCACTTCTGGACCTCCTATATTCGTCATGATCATTCCATTGTTGTCTGTTGTAGTTGTTTCTCTCATCTCTTCGATCATAATTTTGTCTCTGGTTAAAATACGGACGTCTTCCTTGGTAACTATTACTGTAATAATTGTTATTAGCATGTATATAATTAACTCTGGGCCGATTCTCTCTTGGTGGTTCATTCCTCCGCTCCTCGGTATTCCCTGACCTCCATCTACTTCTCCTATAATACGATTCCTGTTCATAATTTTCTAGCAGCGTTTCCATGCCTCCAATAGTTTTTATTTGTCCACTTAAGCGTGCACTGATGATCTTCTCTTCAAAATGATACGCCATTTTGGTCACTAGACACTCTTCAGGTATCTTAGGGTCTAGATACTTGGCGATACACACCTTCCCCAAAAAGTAAGCAGTAGGTGTTTGTCCCACTGTACGGTCATACCTACCATGACAGATATCGTCCCTAATAATGTTTTGTACTGATTCTGACCAGTACTTAAGTTTCAACATAGTTTTGAAACCCTCATAATCACACACCTCGTTCCTAATTGCTGTCCACCAATTATCATTGATATTTTTGAACGATTCGTCTAATAGACCTTTTATCAAATTCCATCGATTCTCCTTTGATCTGTTCACAATTTCGTCTACTCTCCCTACAAATTCAAGTGGGTTTCTGCGATAATCCCGAAAGTTTACACTTTCCTTACTATCGGGATAAACATGATGACTGCTGCATGCAGATCTTGCACTTATTCTATCTACATCACATTGAAAATTGGTTTGTATTTGTTGCAAACTATCTAATTTCTCTGCTTGGCTATCACACTTATTTTTTACATTCTCTACTGTTTTATGAAACTCTGAAAATTTACAGTTTAGACTGCTTTTGATACTATCTAACTGGTCATTGTTTTCTTGTCGTATGGCCATTACACGAACTTGATTACCTTGTCCTTCTTTTTCCATTCGTGCCTCGACTCCAGTTTTAATTAGTTCCATCTTCTCTTCAGTTTTATCTAATCTTTGGTTAGTTTCTATTAATTTCTTCTCTGCCTCTTCCTTATATTCTTCTACTCTTTGGCTTAACGTATTATTGACCAGTTCAATTTTACCTTCTAGATTTTCTCTTAATTCCTTGTTGAAATTCTCCATCTTACTCTCAATTTGTTTTAAATTCTCATTATTCTCTTCAAATTTTGCATTCATCTCTTCTCTTTGCCCTTCAACCGCTTCCTTCAGTTCATGGTATTGTTCATTCATGGTTTGTTTTAAGTTTTCCTCCTGTTTCTTAAAATTCTCATCTATTTTATCAAATTTCTCGCTCAAGGTTTCATTTTGTTTCCTTGAGTTCTCATCTATGGTTTGTTTATTGCTTTCCTTAATGCTATCAATTTTTTCCATCATCATTCTCATCATTTCTTGCCAATCTGGTTCTCTTCTGGTTTCCGCTTTTTCTGGTTGGTCCCCTTGGGCATCCTCTTCAATTATTTCCGTTTCCGTGTCCATAACTACTTCGGTTTCTTCTGTATCACCTGTCTGTTGGTCCATTTCACTGTCCGTAACTAATTCTATTTCTTGTTCCTGTCCACCTTCTTCAATCTCCTTTTCTTCTGCTCTCTTCTTCGATTTGCCTCGGGTATTAGGCATTTCTTGTTTTCTCATAACTGCCAACGATAATTAGATTCTTTGATATATATTTTTTATTAAATATCAAAATTCTTTTCTAATTACCGCCCTTTTACGTTGAGCGCCAATTCTGTAACGTACTGCCTTTTCGTTGAGAGGTGTTAATGTTTCCGCCTCTCCGCAGTCGCCACTTATGAATTGTACTAACTGACGTTGTTTTTTAAGAGGTAAAATAAAGGATTTTGTTTATTTTGTTTTACTCAATCTGAAGAGAAATCGGGAGTGTGTGATTTGTGGTCAAGGAGGGAAGTTGTTCAGCCTTATGCAGAAGAGAGAGTAAGTATCATTATTTCCACTCCGTTGAGACGATTTCTTCTGTTTGTTGTGCTGAAATTTATTATAACTACCCACTACAATAAATTATAACACTTTATTATTCAAGATTAATTTTCAATAATATTGCTTTATTTATTATTGACCTTTGTCTCCTGCCACCAAGATATAGGTATCACAATTAATCTTATCTGGAAAAAAACATCATCTCGACTTTACCGAGTAAACATAGAGTTGTCTAAGGAGCAAAACATATATGTTGTTATTTACCTAATATTACGCTATAATAAAAAACATCAATTATTACATAATTCTTAATAATTCCCCAGGGTTCAGGGTGAGTTCTTTGTGTTACGAGAGTGTCAGAAATGGATAATTACTACGCTTTACAAATACCGAAAAATTAATAAATAATTTTGTTTATTTTTCGTGTAGTATGTAGTTCCCGGAATTGCCGTAAGAGAGCAGCTTATATTTGTTTACTTTGAAAAAACATATGATCAAATGATTATTTTTTGTTCTATTTCACCGTTCAAAACGAGTTTTCTTCTGGAATTATTACGAAAAAATGTTTATATTACCTCGCTCCGTATGGTTCTTATTGGATTGCCGCTTTTCTGTGAGGTCCGTCTTGCGTTATAATTTACTTTCCGTTTGAAGTATTTTCTAATTGTCAACGAGAACTCGGCCGAACCATGTTGTATCCTCAGAAGGTTTTCATCCACTGTTTATTAATGTATATAACCATTTAATTTGGATTAATCAGGTATAATTAGATAGTGGTCACTCTGTTTGTTAATCTTGCGTTAATTTCAACTCCTCCAACGTTCCAAAAAAGGTTATTTTTTATAATTTTAGTCGCATCGTTTCTTCAACTCTCCGGTTTAGTTCAAAATTTGTATATCTTATTAACTATACTTGTTATTTTTCATCACTCTTAGTAACACATAGTATTTTTATTATGCAGGCAGTTTGTAATTATTATAAATTTATATTTTATTTATGGAAAAATAATTCCTTTCCATTCCGGTTTCTTTACTAATTTAGTTTACATAATAAGTTTTGGTTAAATTTTTTTATGACATTGTATATAAGTATTTTATCATTTTATTATCCTTAAATAAATTTATATATTATTTATTTAGTCTTGAATAGTGTTCATACACGGCACTAATTCCTCTTGCCATTTCTTTCATAGGATTATTTTAATTTTTATTTATCTTTTGGTATTTAAATTTTTATGTCTTTTAAAACTAACCCTGGGTTTTCTTATAATCTGACATAATTATTTGAAAAAATATAATATTAACTTGCGTATAACAATTAGTTGTTCATACACTATAAATTACAATAAATAAATAAAATTACAAAATCAATCAGTATTATTACATCCTACTTCCATAGTTTTATCATTTCCAAACATACAGCACAGTTTGGTAATACATTACTTTCACTTTTGTTTTTTCACCCTCAATGGGTACACTAGAACTCACTTTGCACTGTATACCACTCGAATTGTTTATCATATTGAGTGATATAATTTAATATTGAGCGAGCCATAGGTTACCCATTTCTGACATTGATGTTATTATGATAGTTTATTGGGACAGGGTTATGTAACGTTACATAAAGCCCCCCCACTAGAACAAATTTATTTCAGTTTAACTTGTTTATTAAAAATAAATTGTTGATTATTTCCATTTTCTTAACTCCTCTTTATCTTCATAATAGTGTTTTATTTCTGACTGATTATAAACTCTGGTAATTCAGACTGGTGGTAATTGCTGTTTTCTTACTATACTCTCTCTCTCTTGGAGGCAAATTCATCAATTATTCATTTCTGGGTAGTGGTACTTCCACATTTTATTTGATAAGGACTGGTCACACTAATCATATTAAACTTGTTTTAACACTCATTTCTATTTACTTTTATATACTCGCTTTATCAATTAAGCATCGGTCTGCTATCTTCCTTCTATTTTCTTCATCTATACTCCTGGAATCTAATATCACTCTTTTCAGCTATTTTATAATTATTATCCCTTAAATATTCAATTTCCCTAACATTTTTCCCTATCCTGTGCGGTGGTTCCAGTCGGGTGGCCACTCTGGGTCCATACACCGCTGTCCATCCTTACACCTTCTGAGACCAGGGGAACATCATCCCTGCTCATAAAAATTATTGCCGGAACATTTCTACGGTCAATACATAAAAATAAAAAAATTATAAGTAGTAGTCAATTAGCGACTAGTACCAAACACTTTTGGGATTCTTCATACTGTAGCTGTTTGTATTTATTTATATATTTCTTCTTCTCCTTTATTCCTTCTTCTTTTTCATTGACTAATAGCATATAACATCATTGATAGGCCTTATGTTAAAATTCTTCTGACTTTACTTCTTGTGACATATTTCTCCGTATCATTTCTTCTTATATAATCTTCAATTCCGAGAAATTCTAATCATTGTATTAATTATCATCCTCCTTCAGTTTCATTGGAGTCATTAAATTACTCGTTATTCTTCTTATATGAGCACATTACCATCAATTGTTTTTGTTCATTTAATTTTTCTTCTGTTTGTTACCATTAAAAATATTACCTTTTCCTATTACTTCATTTTAAATCAGTTATTTATAATTAAATTATATAATCTGTTCTTATATACTCTTCACTTTAAATTATATGGTTTCAAAATAACTTGAGTAAGATGTCCTTACATGCTTTTAGAATTTTGGGGTTTTTAGTCTTTCAATACTTTTCTCAATATCTCATTTAACATGAGTTTAACCGTTTTCGGTATCATTCACAACACGGATTGATCCACTCTTATATTTTTCCCGTGGATTCTGTTGATTAAACTTGTCAATAAAATTCGCTATTGGATTGCCCCATTGCGGATCACTACCATACATTTCAATATTATCGTATGTATATAGCCTCTCATCTTTATTACTGGGACCAGGATTAGACCCTTGATTTTTCCCATGGTCAACTCGTTTGTCCACTTTTCTTTGTTGCTATTCATCGGGTCTCCTCGTATCCCTCTCATCAGCCATTAGATAATTTACTTGGGCTTGATTAGTTCCCTGATTGTCATTTGGTGGATCTCCCGAAGGTATGTCCCTATTTCTATTTCCACTTCTGGACCTCCTATATTCGTCATGATCATTCCATTGTTGTCTGTTGTAGTTGTTTCTCTCATCTCTTCGATCATAATTTTGTCTCTGGTTAAAATACGGACGTCTTCCTTGGTAACTATTACTGTAATAATTGTTATTAGCATGTATATAATTAACTCTGGGCCGATTCTCTCTTGGTGGTTCATTCCTCCGCTCCTCGGTATTCCCTGACCTCCATCTACTTCTCCTATAATACGATTCCTGTTCATAATTTTCTAGCAGCGTTTCCATGCCTCCAATAGTTTTTATTTGTCCACTTAAGGGTGCACTGATGATCTTCTCTTCAAAATGATACGCCATTTTGGTCACTAGACACTCTTCAGGTATCTTAGGGTCTAGATACTTGGCGATACACACCTTCCCCAAAAAGTAAGCAGTAGGTGTTTGTCCCACTGTACGGTCATACCTACCATGGCAGATATCGTCCCTAATAATGTTTTGTACTGATTCTGACCAGTACTTAAGTTTCAACATAGTTTTGAAACCCTCATAATCACACACCTCGTTCCTAATTGCTGTCCACCAATTATCATTGATATTTTTGAACGATTCGTCTAATAGACCTTTTATCAAATTCCATCGATTCTCCTTTGATCTGTTCACAATTTCGTCTACTCTCCCTACAAATTCAAGTGGGTTTCTGCGATAATCCCGAAAGTTTACACTTTCCTTACTATCGGGATAAACATGATGACTGCTGCATGCAGATCTTGCACTTATTCTATCTACATCACAATGAAAATTGGTTTGTATTTGTTGCAAACTATCTAATTTCTCTGCTTGGCTATCACACTTATTTTTTACATTCTCTACTGTTTTATGAAACTCTGAAAATTTACAGTTTAGACTGCTTTTGATACTATCTAACTGGTCATTGTTTTCTTGTCGTATGGCCATTACACGAACTTGATTACCTTGTCCTTCTTTTTCCATTCGTGCCTCGACTCCAGTTTTAATTAGTTCCATCTTCTCTTCAGTTTTATCTAATCTTTGGTTAGTTTCTATTAATTTCTTCTCTGCCTCTTCCTTATATTCTTCTACTCTTTGGCTTAACGTATTATTGACCAGTTCAATTTTACCTTCTAGATTTTCTCTTAATTCCTTGTTGAAATTCTCCATCTTACTCTCAATTTGTTTTAAATTCTCATTATTCTCTTCAAATTTTGCATTCATCTCTTCTCTTTGCCCTTCAACCGCTTCCTTCAGTTCATGGTATTGTTCATTCATGGTTTGTTTTAAGTTTTCCTCCTGTTTCTTAAAATTCTCATCTATTTTATCAAATTTCTCGCTCAAGGTTTCATTTTGTTTCCTTGAGTTCTCATCTATGGTTTGTTTATTGCTTTCCTTAATGCTATCAATTTTTTCCATCATCATTCTCATCATTTCTTGCCAATCTGGTTCTCTTCTGGTTTCCGCTTTTTCTGGTTGGTCCCCTTGGGCATCCTCTTCAATTATTTCCGTTTCCGTGTCCATAACTACTTTGGTTTCTTCTGTATCACCTGTCTGTTGGTCCATTTCACTGTCCGTAACTAATTCTATTTCTTGTTCCTGTCCACCTTCTTCAATCTCCTTTTCTTCTGCTCTCTTCTTCGATTTGCCTCGGGTATTAGGCATTTCTTGTTTTCTCATAACTGCCAACGATAATTAGATTTTTTGATATATATTTTTTATTAAATATCAAAATTCTTTTCTAATTACCGCCCTTTTACGTTGAGCGCCAATTCTGTAACGTACTGCCTTTTCGTTGAGAGGTGTTAATGTTTCCGCCTCTCCGCAGTCGCCACTTATGAATTGTACTAACTGACGTTGTTTTTTAAGAGGTAAAATAAAGGATTTTGTTTATTTTGTTTTACTCAATCTGAAGAGAAATCGGGAGTGTGTGATTTGTGGTCAAGGAGGGAAGTTGTTCAGCCTTATGCAGAAGAGAGAGTAAGTATCATTATTTCCACTCCGTTGAGACGATTTCTTCTGTTTGTTGTGCTGAAATTTATTATAACTACCCACTACAATAAATTATAACACTTTATTATTCAAGATTAATTTTCAATAATATTGCTTTATTTATTATTGACCTTTGTCTCCTGCCACCAAGATATAGGTATCACAATTAATCTTATCTGGAAAAAAACATCATCTCGACTTTACCGAGTAAACATAGAGTTGTCTAAGGAGCAAAACATATATGTTGTTATTTACCTAATATTACGCTATAATAAAAAACATCAATTATTACATAATTCTTAATAATTCCCCAGGGTTCAGGGTGAGTTCTTTGTGTTACGAGAGTGTCAGAAATGGATAATTACTACGCTTTACAAATACCGAAAAATTAATAAATAATTTTGTTTATTTTTCGTGTAGTATGTAGTTCCCGGAATTGCCGTAAGAGAGCAGCTTATATTTGTTTACTTTGAAAAAACATATGATCAAATGATTATTTTTTGTTCTATTTCACCGTTCAAAACGAGTTTTCTTCTGGAATTATTACGAAAAAATGTTTATATTACCTCGCTCCGTATGGTTCTTACTGGATTGCCGCTTTTCTGTGAGGTCCGTCTTGCGTTATAATTTACTTTCCGTTTGAAGTATTTTCTAATTGTCAACGAGAACTCGGCCGAACCATGTTGTATCCTCAGAAGGTTTTTTTCATCCACTGTTTATTAATGTATATAACCATTTAATTTGGATTAATCAGGTATAATTAGATAGTGGTCACTCTGTTTGTTAATCTTGCGTTAATTTCAACTCCTCCAACGTTCCAAAAAAGGTTATTTTTTATAATTTTAGTCGCATCGTTTCTTCAACTCTCCGGTTTAGTTCAAAATTTGTATATCTTATTAACTATACTTGTTATTTTTCATCACTCTTAGTAACACATAGTATTTTTATTATGCAGGCAGTTTGTAATTATTATAAATTTATATTTTATTTATGGAAAAATAATTCCTTTCCATTCCGGTTTCTTTACTAATTTAGTTGACATAATAAGTTTTGGTTAAATTTTTTTATGACATTGTATATAAGTATTTTATCATTTTATTATCCTTAAATAAATTTATATATTATTTATTTAGTCTTGAATAGTGTTCATACACGGCACTAATTCCTCTTGCCATTTCTTTCATAGGATTATTTTAATTTTAATTTATCTTTTGGTATTTAAATTTTTATGTCTTTTAAAACTAACCCTGGGTTTTCTTATAATCTGACATAATTATTTGAAAAAATATAATATTAACTTGCGTATAACAATTAGTTGTTCATACACTATAAATTACAATAAATAAATAAAATTACAAAATCAATCAGTATTATTACATCCTACTTCCATAGTTTTATCATTTCCAAACATACAGCACAGTTTGGTAATACATTACTTTCACTTTTGTTTTTTCACCCTCAATGGGTACACTAGAACTCACTTTGCACTGTATACCACTCGAATTGTTTATCATATTGAGTGATATAATTTAATATTGAGCGAGCCATAGGTTACCCATTTCTGACATTGATGTTATTATGATAGTTTATTGGGACAGGGTTATGTAACGTTACATAAAGCCCCCCCACTAGAACAAATTTATTTCAGTTTAACTTGTTTATTAAAAATAAATTGTTGATTATTTCCATTTTCTTAACTCCTCTTTATCTTCATAATAGTGTTTTATTTCTGACTGATTATAAACTCTGGTAATTCAGACTGGTGGTAATTGCTGTTTTCTTACTATACTCTCTCTCTCTTGGAGGCAAATTCATCAATTATTCATTTCTGGGTAGTGGTACTTCCACATTTTATTTGATAAGGACTGGCCACACTAATCATATTAAACTTGTTTTAACACTCATTTCTATTTACTTTTATATACTCGCTTTATCAATTAAGCATCGGTCTGCTATCTTCCTTCTATTTTCTTCATCTATACTCCTGGAATCTAATATCACTCTTTTCAGCTATTTTATAATTATTATCCCTTAAATATTCAATTTCCCTAACATTTTTCCCTATCCTGTGCGGTGGTTCCAGTCGGGTGGCCACTCTGGGTCCATACACCGCTGTCCATCCTTACACCTTCTGAGACCAGGGGAACATCATCCCTGCTCATAAAAATTATTGCCGGAACATTTCTACGGTCAATACATAAAAATAAAAAAATTATAAGTAGTAGTCAATTAGCGACTAGTACCAAACACTTTTGGGATTCTTCATACTGTAGCTGTTTGTATTTATTTATATATTTCTTCTTCTCCTTTATTCCTTCTTCTTTTTCATTGACTAATAGCATATAACATCATTGATAGGCCTTATGTTAAAATTCTTCTGACTTTACTTCTTGTGACATATTTCTCCGTATCATTTCTTCTTATATAATCTTCAATTCCGAGAAATTCTAATCATTGTATTAATTATCATCCTCCTTCAGTTTCATTGGAGTCATTAAATTACTCGTTATTCTTCTTATATGAGCACATTACCATCAATTGTTTTTGTTCATTTAATTTTTCTTCTGTTTGTTACCATTAAAAATATTACCTTTTCCTATTACTTCATTTTAAATCAGTTATTTATAATTAAATTATATAATCTGTTCTTATATACTCTTCACTTTAAATTATATGGTTTCAAAATAACTTGAGTAAGATGTCCTTACATGCTTTTAGAATTTTGGGGTTTTTAGTCTTTCAATACTTTTCTCAATATCTCATTTAACATGAGTTTAACCGTTTTCGGTATCATTCACAACACGGATTGATCCACTCTTATATTTTTCCCGTGGATTCTGTTGATTAAACTTGTCAATAAAATTCGCTATTGGATTGCCCCATTGCGGATCACTACCATACATTTCAATATTATCGTATGTATATAGCCTCTCATCTTTATTACTGGGACCAGGATTAGACCCTTGATTTTTCCCATGGTCAACTCGTTTGTCCACTTTTCTTTGTTGCTATTCATCGGGTCTCCTCGTATCCCTCTCATCAGCCATTAGATAATTTACTTGGGCTTGATTAGTTCCCTGATTGTCATTTGGTGGATCTCCCGAAGGTATGTCCCTATTTCTATTTCCACTTCTGGACCTCCTATATTCGTCATGATCATTCCATTGTTGTCTGTTGTAGTTGTTTCTCTCATCTCTTCGATCATAATTTTGTCTCTGGTTAAAATACGGACGTCTTCCTTGGTAACTATTACTGTAATAATTGTTATTAGCATGTATATAATTAACTCTGGGCCGATTCTCTCTTGGTGGTTCATTCCTCCGCTCCTCGGTATTCCCTGACCTCCATCTACTTCTCCTATAATACGATTCCTGTTCATAATTTTCTAGCAGCGTTTCCATGCCTCCAATAGTTTTTATTTGTCCACTTAAGGGTGCACTGATGATCTTCTCTTCAAAATGATACGCCATTTTGGTCACTAGACACTCTTCAGGTATCTTAGGGTCTAGATACTTGGCGATACACACCTTCCCTAAAAAGTAAGCAGTAGGTGTTTGTCCCACTGTACGGTCATACCTACCATAGCAGATATCGTCCCTAATAATGTTTTGTACTGATTCTGACCAGTACTTAAGTTTCAACATAGTTTTGAAACCCTCATAATCACACACCTCGTTCCTAATTGCTGTCCACCAATTATCATTGATATTTTTGAACGATTCGTCTAATAGACCTTTTATCAAATTCCATCGATTCTCCTTTGATCTGTTCACAATTTCGTCTACTCTCCCTACAAATTCAAGTGGGTTTCTGCGATAATCCCGAAAGTTTACACTTTCCTTACTATCGGGATAAACATGATGACTGCTGCATGCAGATCTTGCATTTATTCTATCTACATCACATTGAAAATTGGTTTGTATTTGTTGCAAACTATCTAATTTCTCTGCTTGGCTATCACACTTATTTTTTACATTCTCTACTGTTTTATGAAACTCTGAAAATTTACAGTTTAGACTGCTTTTGATACTATCTAACTGGTCATTGTTTTCTTGTCGTATGGCCATTACACGAACTTGATTACCTTGTCCTTCTTTTTCCATTCGTGCCTCGACTCCAGTTTTAATTAGTTCCATCTTCTCTTCAGTTTTATCTAATCTTTGGTTAGTTTCTATTAATTTCTTCTCTGCCTCTTCCTTATATTCTTCTACTCTTTGGCTTAACGTATTATTGACCAGTTCAATTTTACCTTCTAGATTTTCTCTTAATTCCTTGTTGAAATTCTCCATCTTACTCTCAATTTGTTTTAAATTCTCATTATTCTCTTCAAATTTTGCATTCATCTCTTCTCTTTGCCCTTCAACCGCTTCCTTCAGTTCATGGTATTGTTCATTCATGGTTTGTTTTAAGTTTTCCTCCTGTTTCTTAAAATTCTCATCTATTTTATCAAATTTCTCGCTCAAGGTTTCATTTTGTTTCCTTGAGTTCTCATCTATGGTTTGTTTATTGCTTTCCTTAATGCCATCAATTTTTTCCATCATCATTCTCATCATTTCTTGCCAATCTGGTTCTCTTCTGGTTTCCGCTTTTTCTGGTTGGTCCCCTTGGGCATCCTCTTCAATTATTTCCGTTTCCGTGTCCATAACTACTTCGGTTTCTTCTGTATCACCTGTCTGTTGGTCCATTTCACTGTCCGTAACTAATTCTATTTCTTGTTCCTGTCCACCTTCTTCAATCTCCTTTTCTTCTGCTCTCTTCTTCGATTTGCCTCGGGTATTAGGCATTTCTTGTTTTCTCATAACTGCCAACGATAATTAGATTTTTTGATATATATTTTTTATTAAATATCAAAATTCTTTTCTAATTACCGCCCTTTTACGTTGAGCGCCAATTCTGTAACGTACTGCCTTTTCGTTGAGAGGTGTTAATGTTTCCGCCTCTCCGCAGTCGCCACTTATGAATTGTACTAACTGACGTTGTTTTTTAAGAGGTAAAATAAAGGATTTTGTTTATTTTGTTTTACTCAATCTGAAGAGAAATCGGGAGTGTGTGATTTGTGGTCAAGGAGGGAAGTTGTTCAGCCTTATGCAGAAGAGAGAGTAAGTATCATTATTTCCACTCCGTTGAGACGATTTCTTCTGTTTGTTGTGCTGAAATTTATTATAACTACCCACTACAATAAATTATAACACTTTATTATTCAAGATTAATTTTCAATAATATTGCTTTATTTATTATTGACCTTTGTCTCCTGCCACCAAGATATAGGTATCACAATTAATCTTATCTGGAAAAAAACATCATCTCGACTTTACCGAGTAAACATAGAGTTGTCTAAGGAGCAAAACATATATGTTGTTATTTACCTAATATTACGCTATAATAAAAAACATCAATTATTACATAATTCTTAATAATTCCCCAGGGTTCAGGGTGAGTTCTTTGTGTTACGAGAGTGTCAGAAATGGATAATTACTACGCTTTACAAATACCGAAAAATTAATAAATACTTTTGTTTATTTTTCGTGTAGTATGTAGTTCCCGGAATTGCCGTAAGAGAGCAGCTTATATTTGTTTACTTTGAAAAAACATATGATCAAATGATTATTTTTTGTTCTATTTCACCGTTCAAAACGAGTTTTCTTCTGGAATTATTACGAAAAAATGTTTATATTACCTCGCTCCGTATGGTTCTTACTGGATTGCCGCTTTTCTGTGAGGTCCGTCTTGCGTTATAATTTACTTTCCGTTTGAAGTATTTTCTAATTGTCAACGAGAACTCGGCCGAACCATGTTGTATCCTCAGAAGGTTTTCATCCACTGTTTATTAATGTATATAACCATTTAATTTGGATTAATCAGGTATAATTAGATAGTGGTCACTCTGTTTGTTAATCTTGCGTTAATTTCAACTCCTCCAACGTTCCAAAAAAGGTTATTTTTTATAATTTTAGTCGCATCGTTTCTTCAACTCTCCGGTTTAGTTCAAAATTTGTATATCTTATTAACTATACTTGTTATTTTTCATCACTCTTAGTAACACATAGTATTTTTATTATGCAGGCAGTTTGTAATTATTATAAATTTATATTTTATTTATGGAAAAATAATTCCTTTCCATTCCGGTTTCTTTACTAATTTAGTTGACATAATAAGTTTTGGTTAAATTTTTTTATGACATTGTATATAAGTATTTTATCATTTTATTATCCTTAAATAAATTTATATATTATTTATTTAGTCTTGAATAGTGTTCATACACGGCACTAATTCCTCTTGCCATTTCTTTCATAGGATTATTTTAATTTTAATTTATCTTTTGGTATTTAAATTTTTATGTCTTTTAAAACTAACCCTGGGTTTTCTTATAATCTGACATAATTATTTGAAAAAATATAATATTAACTTGCGTATAACAATTAGTTGTTCAAACACTATAAATTACAATAAATAAATAAAATTACAAAATCAATCAGTATTATTACATCCTACTTCCATAGTTTTATCATTTCCAAACATACAGCACAGTTTGGTAATACATTACTTTCACTTTTGTTTTTTCACCCTCAATGGGTACACTAGAACTCACTTTGCACTGTATACCACTCGAATTGTTTATCATATTGAGTGATATAATTTAATATTGAGCGAGCCATAGGTTACCCATTTCTGACATTGATGTTATTATGATAGTTTATTGGGACAGGGTTATGTAACGTTACATAAAGCCCCCCCACTAGAACAAATTTATTTCAGTTTAACTTGTTTATTAAAAATAAATTGTTGATTATTTCCATTTTCTTAACTCCTCTTTATCTTCATAATAGTGTTTTATTTCTGACTGATTATAAACTCTGGTAATTCAGACTGGTGGTAATTGCTGTTTTCTTACTATACTCTCTCTCTCTTGGAGGCAAATTCATCAATTATTCATTTCTGGGTAGTGGTACTTCCACATTTTATTTGATAAGGACTGGTCACACTAATCATATTAAACTTGTTTTAACACTCATTTCTATTTACTTTTATATACTCGCTTTATCAATTAAGCGTCGGTCTGCTATCTTCCTTCTATTTTCTTCATCTATACTCCTGGAATCTAATATCACTCTTTTCAGCTATTTTATAATTATTATCCCTTAAATATTCAATTTCCCTAACATTTTTCCCTATCCTGTGCGGTGGTTCCAGTCGGGTGGCCACTCTGGGTCCATACACCGCTGTCCATCCTTACACCTTCTGAGACCAGGGGAACATCATCACTGCTCATAAAAATTATTGCCGGAACATTTCTACGGTCAATACATAAAAATAAAAAAATTATAAGTAGTAGTCAATTAGCGACTAGTACCAAACACTTTTGGGATTCTTCATACTGTAGCTGTTTGTATTTATTTATATATTTCTTCTTCTCCTTTATTCCTTCTTCTTTTTCATTGACTAATAGCATATAACATCATTGATAGGCCTTATGTTAAAATTCTTCTGACTTTACTTCTTGTGACATATTTCTCCGTATCATTTCTTCTTATATAATCTTCAATTCCGAGAAATTGTAATCATTGTATTAATTATCATCCTCCTTCAGTTTCATTGGAGTCATTAAATTACTCGTTATTCTTCTTATATGAGCACATTACCATCAATTGTTTTTGTTCATTTAATTTTTCTTCTGTTTGTTACCATTAAAAATATTACCTTTTCCTATTACTTCATTTTAAATCAGTTATTTATAATTAAATTATATAATCTGTTCTTATATACTCTTCACTTTAAATTATATGGTTTCAAAATAACTTGAGTAAGATGTCCTTACATGCTTTTAGAATTTTGGGGTTTTTAGTCTTTCAATACTTTTCTCAATATCTCATTTAACATGAGTTTAACCGTTTTCGGTATCATTCACAACACGGATTGATCCACTCTTATATTTTTCCCGTGGATTCTGTTGATTAAACTTGTCAATAAAATTCGCTATTGGATTGCCCCATTGCGGATCACTACCATACATTTCAATATTATCGTATGTATATAGCCTCTCATCTTTATTACTGGGACCAGGATTAGACCCTTGATTTTTCCCATGGTCAACTCGTTTGTCCACTTTTCTTTGTTGCTGTTCATCGGGTCTCCTCGTATCCCTCTCATCAGCCATTAGATAATTTACTTGGGCTTGATTAGTTCCCTGATTGTCATTTGGTGGATCTCCCGAAGGTATGTCCCTATTTCTATTTCCACTTCTGGACCTCCTATATTCGTCATGATCATTCCATTGTTGTCTGTTGTAGTTGTTTCTCTCATCTCTTCGATCATAATTTTGTCTCTGGTTAAAATACGGACGTCTTCCTTGGTAACTATTACTGTAATAATTGTTATTAGCATGTATATAATTAACTCTGGGCCGATTCTCTCTTGGTGGTTCATTCCTCCGCTCCTCGGTATTCCCTGACCTCCATCTACTTCTCCTATAATACGATTCCTGTTCATAATTTTCTAGCAGCGTTTCCATGCCTCCAATAGTTTTTATTTGTCCACTTAAGGGTGCACTGATGATCTTCTCTTCAAAATGATACGCCATTTTGGTCACTAGACACTCTTCAGGTATCTTAGGGTCTAGATACTTGGCGATACACACCTTCCCCAAAAAGTAAGCAGTAGGTGTTTGTCCCACTGTACGGTCATACCTACCATGGCAGATATCGTCCCTAATAATGTTTTGTACTGATTCTGACCAGTACTTAAGTTTCAACATAGTTTTGAAACCCTCATAATCACACAACTCGTTCCTAATTGCTGTCCACCAATTATCATTGATATTTTTGAACGATTCGTCTAATAGACCTTTTATCAAATTCCATCGATTCTCCTTTGATCTGTTCACAATTTCGTCTACTCTCCCTACAAATTCAAGTGGGTTTCTGCGATAATCCCGAAAGTTTACACTTTCCTTACTATCGGGATAAACATGATGACTGCTGCATGCAGATCTTGCACTTATTCTATCTACATCACATTGAAAATTGGTTTGTATTTGTTGCAAACTATCTAATTTCTCTGCTTGGCTATCACACTTATTTTTTACATTCTCTACTGTTTTATGAAACTCTGAAAATTTACAGTTTAGACTGCTTTTGATACTATCTAACTGGTCATTGTTTTCTTGTCGTATGGCCATTACACGAACTTGATTACCTTGTCCTTCTTTTTCCATTCGTGCCTCGACTCCAGTTTTAATTAGTTCCATCTTCTCTTCAGTTTTATCTAATCTTTGGTTAGTTTCTATTAATTTCTTCTCTGCCTCTTCCTTATATTCTTCTACTCTTTGGCTTAACGTATTATTGACCAGTTCAATTTTACCTTCTAGATTTTCTCTTAATTCCTTGTTGAAATTCTCCATCTTACTCTCAATTTGTTTTAAATTCTCATTATTCTCTTCAAATTTTGCATTCATCTCTTCTCTTTGCCCTTCAACCGCTTCCTTCAGTTCATGGTATTGTTCATTCATGGTTTGTTTTAAGTTTTCCTCCTGTTTCTTAAAATTCTCATCTATTTTATAAAATTTCTCGCTCAAGGTTTCATTTTGTTTCCTTGAGTTCTCATCTATGGTTTGTTTATTGCTTTCCTTAATGCTATCAATTTTTTCCATCATCATTCTCATCATTTCTTGCCAATCTGGTTCTCTTCTGGTTTCCGCTTTTTCTGGTTGGTCCCCTTGGGCATCCTCTTCAATTATTTCCGTTTCCGTGTCCATAACTACTTCGGTTTCTTCTGTATCACCTGTCTGTTGGTCCATTTCACTGTCCGTAACTAATTCTATTTCTTGTTCCTGTCCACCTTCTTCAATCTCCTTTTCTTCTGCTCTCTTCTTCGATTTGCCTCGGGTATTAGGCATTTCTTGTTTTCTCATAACTGCCAACGATAATTAGATTTTTTGATATATATTTTTTATTAAATATCAAAATTCTTTTCTAATTACCGCCCTTTTACGTTGAGCGCCAATTCTGTAACGTACTGCCTTTTCGTTGAGAGGTGTTAATGTTTCCGCCTCTCCGCAGTCGCCACTTATGAATTGTACTAACTGACGTTGTTTTTTAAGAGGTAAAATAAAGGATTTTGTTTATTTTGTTTTACTCAATCTGAAGAGAAATCGGGAGTGTGTGATTTGTGGTCAAGGAGGGAAGTTGTTCAGCCTTATGCAGAAGAGAGAGTAAGTATCATTATTTCCACTCCGTTGAGACGATTTCTTCTGTTTGTTGTGCTGAAATTTATTATAACTACCCACTACAATAAATTATAACACTTTATTATTCAAGATTAATTTTCAATAATATTGCTTTATTTATTATTGACCTTTGTCTCCTGCCACCAAGATATAGGTATCACAATTAATCTTATCTGGAAAAAAACATCATCTCGACTTTACCGAGTAAACATAGAGTTGTCTAAGGAGCAAAACATATATGTTGTTATTTACCTAATATTACGCTATAATAAAAAACATCAATTATTACATAATTCTTAATAATTCCCCAGGGTTCAGGGTGAGTTCTTTGTGTTACGAGAGTGTCAGAAATGGATAATTACTACGCTTTACAAATACCGAAAAATTAATAAATAATTTTGTTTATTTTTGTGTAGTATGTAGTTCCCGGAATTGCCGTAAGAGAGCAGCTTATATTTGTTTACTTTGAAAAAACATATGATCAAATGATTATTTTTTGTTCTATTTCACCGTTCAAAACGAGTTTTCTTCTGGAATTATTACGAAAAAATGTTTATATTACCTCGCTCCGTATGGTTCTTACTGGATTGCCGCTTTTCTGTGAGGTCCGTCTTGCGTTATAATTTACTTTTCGTTTGAAGTATTTTCTAATTGTCAACGAGAACTCGGCCGAACCATGTTGTATCCTCAGAAGGTTTTCATCCACTGTTTATTAATGTATATAACCATTTAATTTGGATTAATCAGGTATAATTAGATAGTGGTCACTCTGTTTGTTAATCTTGCGTTAATTTCAACTCCTCCAACGTTCCAAAAAAGGTTATTTTTTATAATTTTAGTCGCATCGTTTCTTCAACTCTCCGGTTTAGTTCAAAATTTTTATATCTTATTAACAATACTTGTTATTTTTCATCACTCTTAGTAACACATAGTATTTTTATTATGCAGGCAGTTTGTAATTATTATAAATTTATATTTTATTTATGGAAAAATAATTCCTTTCCATTCCGGTTTCTTTACTAATTTAGTTTACATAATAAGTTTTGGTTAAATTTTTTTATGACATTGTATATAAGTATTTTATCATTTTATTATCCTTAAATAAATTTATATATTATTTATTTAGTCTTGAATAGTGTTCATACACGGCACTAATTCCTCTTGCCATTTCTTTCATAGGATTATTTTAATTTTAATTTATCTTTTGGTATTTAAATTTTTATGTCTTTTAAAACTAACCCTGGGTTTTCTTATAATCTGACATAATTATTTAAAAAAATATAATATTAACTTGGGTATAACAATTAGTTGTTCATACACTATAAATTACAATAAATAAATAAAATTACAAAAATCAATCAGTATTATTACATCCTACTTCCATAGTTTTATCATTTCCAAACATACAGCACAGTTTGGTAATACATTACTTACACTTTTGTTTTTTCACCCTCAATGGGTACACTAGAACTCACTTTGCACTGTATACCACTCGAATTGTTTATCATATTGAGTGATATAATTTAATATTGAGCGAGCCATAGGTTACCCATTTCTGACATTGATGTTATTATGATAGTTTATTGGGACAGGGTTATGTAACGTTACAATATATATAAAATAAAAATATTAAAAACCCAAATGCAAGTGAATGTCTAGCATTGAATTATAATTTAGACAAACTAGAAATATTGGAAAGACGAATTATTAGAAAAATACTAGGCCCACGAAAACTTCAGAAGGTTGCAAATTAAGAAGTAGTGATGAAATACATCAAAATATAGAAAATATAACCGAAAAAATGAGAAAACTAAGACTATTATTATTTTAGACATTTATATAGAAAGGACAATAGGTTGACAAACCAAATCTTCAAATACCTATGGGGAAAGAAGTCAACATCAAGTTTGATTAAAGAAATGCAAAAGGATTTAGAAAAAAATAATATACACGCAGAAGAACCAATTGAAAGACAAGTTTTTCGGGTTAAAAATGGAAGGAGTCCAAGGTATAAGAGAGAAAAACGCAGGTTCAACGTGGACTGAAGACAGGAAGAAGAGACACAGTGAAAAGACGAAAAAATATTGGAGAAAAAGAAAAGAACAAAGAGTAAAGAATTGAAATTGGCATGTGGTCCTTAGATGGCCGATACAAAAAAAAACTCAAATAACTGCGATACATAATATATTTTTCAATGTGATTTGGTACTGTCTCAATAAACATACCAGCACTCATTTCGATATTTCGATTATGCGATTATTCTCATCGACATGTAGTGAAAATCGTACATAGTTTCAGGTGATTAGTGGATTTTATGAAAGTTTATCTGTGTATGGTATAAAATGGTTTGATGTCAGTTGCAATCATGTTTCGTTGTCATATTTTTACCAACAAAGTTTCTACCAATAATATATCTCCGATGTGCGCCAGTGACGCCAAAATTTGGCCTTGTTTGGTTAATATGCTTACTAAAATTACCCATGGAAACATATATCCCTTTAAAATCGTACTCGATTTCTGTGAAATTCACATAAAGAAACAACTCGAAGTAAGGCGAGTCTTACATGTCTCCCTTTCTATGGCAGAACTCGTTTCCCACTAATACTCGTTTTTTGTACAGATCACTGGAAAAGCAACCAACTCGAAGGAAATATTTATGTTATTTATATATGTTATATATGTTTATATAACAAATTTATATATATTATAAATATATACGACTCCATTTTTTTTTGTATTTCTGCCAAAACTTGCTTCCAGTGAAGTTTTCGAGATTTTTACTGAATTACAAAAACTAATATTGACCACATAACAAATAACAAAACTTGTTTTCATTTGTTAATATCGTTACGACATCACAGAACAATCTACCTGTTTCTGGAATGTTCCAGTGGAATCCGGCTGTAATGTGTGTGCGTACGTGATTGAACGCATTCGCTAGACTGTAGAGAAGTCGCGCGGCCGCGCGCACTGTGTGCAAGGCCGCAACCAATTACGTTCTGGTGTTTTCTAGTAGCTAGTGTTCTAGTAGTAGGGTTAATGCGTAGTATGGATTTTCAGCGGGGTATAAATACAAGTACTCAGTGACGCTTACTTGCAGTTTGAGTTGCGGCATATTTGAGTGCGGTTCGTAGTATTGTGGCGAAATGTTATGTGTTTTATATTTGTGCCGGACAATTGTAATACAATTGTGTTTTATACACGTCAACATTGTTATTGCGTGTGAACAATTTTTATTTGATTTGTTGTAAGAGATTCTTGTTGATTACAAACTGTTATAGTTAGTGAGATAATTAATACACCGATTACAAATTGTGAAAATTAAAGCTGGTGATTAGCGACTTAATTGGTGTCTTGAATTTTGTTTTCCACTGTACCATACGGCGATTAGTTGACCGTCGTAACAATATGTTATTTTTTTGTTTTTATCTTACTATTCAGAAATAAATGTATTTTTCACTGTCTTTGTTGTGTTTTTCTTAGAAACACTTTATGTTCTTTGTTTTTAATGTTTCACTTTTCAAGCATTGTGTGGATACATTAAATGTCATATGTTTCTCCCAACCAATGGCTTTTATTTCTGTAAATAGTAAGCTAAAACCAAATCTATTATTAGACTACCTAACCTCACAAATGAAAACAACACGTATATTTATTTACAATTAGAAGTAGAATAATTTACAAACAGTACACTTCTTCTTCTTCACATCGTAGTATATCGATACAATCGCATATTGGAAACATCGAAAATGTAGTGCGAGTACGGATATTGGAACAGTTTCCGTGATTTTTTTACAAGTTTGTACTCCGGATAAAACTGCTCATAATTTAATATCCTACATCAATTTATACAATTTTTTTCAATATTTTGATTACAAGTTTTGTCCCGTGGTTAAAAAAAAATCAATATAAACAGTAAATTCTGATTTATGTTAAATTTTCTTGTATACTGTTACACGGCATTCAATTTTTCTTCTTCTTCTTCTTCTTCTTCTTCTTCTTCTTCTTCTTCTTCTTCTTCTTCTTCTTTTTCTTATTCCAATTCTCTTCTACTGCAAGGTGTAGAGGTTGAGGAAAGGTCTCGCCACTGTGGCCTTTGCATGGCCAGGGCCTTGGCTTCATTCCACTGCACTGCCAGCCCCTGCGAAAAGCACCTCACATTGTCCTCCCAAGTCACTCTTCTCCGGCCCCTTGGTCTTCTTTCAGCCTCTACACAAAACATTCTTGCCTCATACAGTTGTTTTGGAAATCTATCCCCTTCCATTCTCTAAACATGTTCAAACCAGTGCTCTGTGCTTTCTTAATTTGATCTTTCAAAGGTACTGTCTTAAGACTGACTTTTGTAGTGATGTTTCAGACTCGATCTCTTCTTGTCTTTCCTTCAACCTTCCTGAGGTATCTCATCTCCATGGCATTAAATTTTACAAATTAAAAAAAATTGACCCCTCACACTTATGCCTAGTGAAACTTAGTTTTAAGTCAATCAATGAAATAAAAACAGTACGGGTCTGTAAATCAAGAGATGGATACACATACTGCGTTTTCCAAGAATCCATGGATGAATTAATAAGTTACGTATTCCGAGACAGCGCGCAAAAATAGAAAGACAGAGATGCAAACAGACAAATGCGAAGCATCATCATCTTCATCGTTGACCCGACACCCCTTTGTGGGTCCTGGCCTTCTTCAGACGATTTCGCCATTCTTCTCTACTCACATAGCCATACTCCTCCATTTTATAGTTCTCAGAGTACTGGTGTCCTCACTCACCCCGTCTCTCCATTATCAGTTTTTGCCTTCCGACTTCCCTTTTACCTTCTGGCTTTGCATTAAATCTCTTCTCAATATCTCTGATTTCACAAGCATGTATAATGTGTCCAGCCCATTCTAATCTTTTTAATTTAATAAAGGTACACAAATGCAAAACGGTTACGTTAAAACTAAGAAACCGTTTGCCTTATTCAATAATTCATATTATTACGCTTTCTTCTTTCTTTGTTTCTTTGTTGCGAGAGGAAGAATACTCGTCTAGCATTACACGTAGTAACAGACGCATGCCTACTAACAGCAATGATTGCCTCTACTAAAGACAATAGTGTGCCCCCTCCCAGGACTGAAATGATACGTAAAACGCCTGGACATAACGGCATAATGGATCTTTGACTTGTCATATAGAAAAAGTTAGTTGGAGTAGAACTGCATCAACTGAGGACAATATACTTTTTTTCTATTTTGTTTTGTCCATTTTTTTCTTTACTAGTCTTTTTCTTCCGTTAATGAAGTTAACATAATAAATCCTTAAATTTGTAGTGACCGTCAATTAATGAATTTTTCGGTGAAGGTTTCGTGAGGATCGGTCAAAAATATAACACAAATTTTAACTTAATTGTGTCGACGTTTTGACAGTGTTTATTTTCATCAATAAACCTGTGTATGAATACAAAAGAAATGTCAAATACAACAGAACAATTATTTCAGTGAACGTGTTTATGTATGTGTGCGTGCGTGTGCGTGCGTATGTATGTATCATTGTATATAATATGAAGTAGTTGAGATAGTTTGTTTTACATCTTCAAATGTTTTCTTTAAAGACAAGAGAAAATTATAATATCAGAGAACTTAATTTATACACTATTACAATTTAAATTAGTCATGATGTAATGGTATTTTTTAATTAATTATTAAAGCAATAATCAAAAATTAGATATTAGAATAGGTACAGAAACGTTTATACATATACCAGTCAACATACAACATAGTAAAATATATTATGCTAAATACGGATTAAGGGATGTTCATTATGTAATTATTAAAAGTTATTTTTAACATGTTTCACTTACTACTGCTATTAAAAACAATCATTAATTCAGAGAATTCTAAATTACACAATAACTGTAGAGCTTTACAAACTTACATCAGATAATTTACATAATGTTACAAATACAAGTTTACGGTAAAATATATATCGTAAAAAATATATCGTAGAAATAGCATAATAAAGTTTATTTATAATAAAATGTTCTGAATATTTTGTTGAACTAAAATACGGGGACACAGAAGTAATGAATATGATACGAAGGTTACACTTAATCGCCGTAGTATTCATAAAACTGACTGACAGATGAAACGTAGTATCGTGTTACGATGAAACTCGGAGTAATCTAAACGTTCCGCGGGTACGCTCCTTTAAACTAATTTAAACGGAAACGAAATTCAGTCGGAATGGCGGATGCCACTATATAGTACGTATTTGCAACATGTGTCGGTGAACGTCTTTCAGACATAGAGATATAACTCAATTATGTAGTGCAATAGTCGCGGCACTGACACTCTTCTCGCCGCGTAATATACAGTCATTGCTTTGATTAACGAAATAGCTCCCAGCTGGATGAATTACTAACTGCAGACAGAAACTGCTTTGACACATCGATACCGTCATTTTAATAACAGGTACGAGAATTTTTAAG
Organism: Magicicada septendecula; assembly: GCA_034769895.1. Taxonomy (NCBI): domain Eukaryota; kingdom Metazoa; phylum Arthropoda; class Insecta; order Hemiptera; family Cicadidae; genus Magicicada; species Magicicada septendecula. Next base: position 1,399,675,372 of record CM068367.1, read on the forward strand.
AAAATTGAGGTTTTGAATGTATCTCGACCGATTTTTTACATTCTATCCAATGATTCTAATACTATTTCTAAAAAAAGAATGCTTTATTTGTTATGCACAGTATAAGGAATAGGATCGCAATAGGACACACGTATCACGATCAGTCTTTTACTTTTACTGAGTTCTAATAATCTAATACCACGTATGTGAACTTGATGTTCACGAATTATTAAAATACAACGCTGTATCATAAATTTTAACAGTGGTTATTGTCCGACCTTCTGATAATGGCAGACATGATGATGTTATCAGCTACAAAATAAAACAAGGAAAATGGTGATTGGGCGGCTGATTCTGTGCTTTGGAGTGGAAAGGTAACCTACAAAACCAAAAAAGACGATTGGTAATACTCTACCGTATTAAAAAGACACAAGTAGACACAAATAGCTTTGCAAACGTTACCAGAATTGTATTAGCCAGAATTTATGTGGAAGATAAGTAAAATAACTCCCGAAATCTCCGAGCACTGGTAATAAATGGTATCGAATAAATGGAAATTCTTCTGCGGCGTTATCGAAAAACTCGTGTCACCCCACGGTAACTGTATAATTAAACTTGTCAGTTTTGTAAAAGAGTATATCTTCAATTGTACTTGGAGACAAATTTAAAAAAATAGTAAATATTCTAGTTACTTTTTTAAGCAAGTTCAACTAACTTTTCTGACTGGCCCTCATGTAAAGTTTCAATAGCGAAGTAACTAATAATTCGTTGCAAATTAATATAAAATTATCTTACGGTAGAGTTTATTTTGAACAAGAAAGATTAACAACCTTGTTTCAATAATCAATGTTTAATATTACGTCATAATAGTTACTCGTCTTTCCCTTGAGAAAGCTTATTATGTTTCTTAGCCGCGACTGACGGAAGTTCCCTCTTTGTGTTTTCAACCATTCATATATCATATCCTCTGGCGTCTTTAATTTAATAATGTGTGGTGAGGTGTAGAAAGTGCTTCTTACCTTTGTTGTAACTTTTCTCACAGTCCCATACGTGAAGAATGAAGCACACACACAAACACTGAACGACTAGTGGTTATTTCTCACTGATAACGAGACTAGCACCAGTTTATTATAATACATAACGGGAGAGACACTAAGAGAAACCATCTCCGTAAGTTTCCTACTTCATTAACTAAATGCAGACAATGCAGTAAAATCAAAGTTATTTAGAAGTAAATTAATTTAGAACTTCCGTAGCTCTTGTTATATAGCCTACGTTACTCTGTGTACATATACGTCCGCATGTGTTGGGGGGGGGGGGGGGGGTATTGCATTGTGCTGTTACACAAGCAAAAGTTCATACATTTCCATTTGTAGCTGAAATTACGTAACTGGAAGTGTTGCGGATAAAGATAATAATTAACTTCGTTTGTATACTTTGTTCAAAACCGTTTCAGGAATTTCCAGTTCGCTTTTGTATGTACGCCGTCTTTGTTGTGTTTTGTGGCTGTGGCGGACGAAACCTCGAAAGTGCGCCTGTAGGCCTAGAAATATATATGTACACAAGTATTATATTTCACTGTACAACGGGGTAACCAATTGTTGTATATCTCGTTTCTACGGTCTCGGACGAAGTCAGCTGTTAGAAACACGTGATTAACGCCACTATCACAGTTGTTGCAGTGACGTATCTGGATTTTGGCCTTCTGGGGAGGATTTTGGAGATGGTCATAAGTGAATGCTACTAAAAGGACAATGGCCTGATTGATTTTAAACTTGTACACTCGTAAACGTATTGTGCTGATAATAACACACTGTATTTCAATCTTCACTCATTCATATGCTTTAAACCGTTACAGGATGGTCCAACTTTTTATGTCCCCCCGAAGTCAACTCTTGCCTCCAAATTACTTGCTGGACCCGCTCCTGATGCAATCGTTAGGTTTTCGACCGTCTGAGGGGGGGGCGAACAGGACCGGCCCTCCCAGAATGTTGAAAAAGCAGAGGAATCTGATTAATATTTTAATTTTTAGGCTATTTTTTTTTTTGTTTCAGCTATATACGCTAATATATTAGTAAATCTTTTTTAAATATTGAAACAGAATTAGCGTATATGTTTGAAATTTAAAATACAGGAAGATCAATTCAGTCAATAAGCGTGTTGCAAACAACGCGTCAATGACGGGTACTTTTATCGTGCTCTTGCCGTTCACTTTATTGGGACTGATTTCAGGATGATGTCACACGTTTTTCAGCCACTTTAAAGACAGTAATGTTGATTAGTCATGACTTGTTTTTTCCTTCTGTATGAATCCGACTCGACCCCGGACCCCCCTCCCCCCACGAGACCATATTGTAGTTACGTCACTGCAAAAACTGAGGTAGTGGCGTCAATCACGTGTCTCAAACAGCTGACTTCGTCCGAAACCGTGCAAACAAGATATACAGCAATTGGTTACGCCGTTGTAAAATAAAATATAATACTTGTATAGATATATATTTCTAGACCTACAGGCGCACTTGTCAGGTTTCGTCTGCCACAGCAACAAAACACAACAAAGACGGCGTACATACAAAAGCGAACTGGAAATTCCTGAATCGGTTTTGAACAAAGTATACAAACGAAGTTAATTATTATTATCATTTATCCGCAACACTTCCAGTTACGTAATTTCAGCTACAAATGGAAGTGTATGAACTTTTGCTTTTGTAACAGTACCCCCCCCCCCCAACAAACACACGAGGACGTATATGTGCGGAGTAACGTATATATAACAAGAGCTACGAAAGTTCTAAATTAATTTACTTCTAAATAACTTCGACTTTACTGCATTGTCTGCGCTTAGTTGATGAAGTAGGAAACTTACGTAGATGGTTTCTCTGAGTGTCTCTCACGTTATGTAGATAATACACAGGTGCCGGCGGTCTCGTTATCAGCCAGAAGTACGCCGCTAGTCGTTCGGTGTTTGTGTGTGTGCGTCGTTCTTCACGTACGGGACTGCGAGAAAAGTTACAACAAAGAGGAGAAATACCTTTCACACAGCGCCACACATTATTAAATTAAAGACGCCAGACGATATGATATAAGTATGAATGGTTGAAAAGACAAAGAGGAAACTTCCGTCAGGCACACGATTATGACACATAATACGCTTTCGCACGGAAAAGACGAGTAACTATTACGAGTAATTGAAAGGAGGTTTGAGTCTTGAAACGAGGTTGTTAACCCTTCTTGTTCACAGCCCAAAATTAACTCTAGCGTAAGGTAATTTTATATTCATACGCAACGAAATGTTAGTTGCTTCGCTATTGAAATTTTATTTGAGGGCCAGTCAAAAAGTTAGTTGAACTCGCTTAAAAATAACTAGAATATTTACTATTTTTTTTTTAATTTTTCTCAAAGTACAACTGAAGATATTGTTACGTAATACGTAAAGTTCTAGAGGTTTCTCGAATATTCCAGCTGCAATGTGTATGTGCGTACATAATGTTGCCTCTTTGCGGTGAAAGAAAATTACGCGTCAAATATCGGGTCTATACCAGACCGTACCGGTCCGCGCAGTGTGTTCAAGGAGACTGTTTCAAGTGGATTCTCGAGAGCGCCTGTTGTCTAACAAGTCATCCAAGTGACAGATTATTCTAGAAATCAGCGGGGTATAAGTTATAAGGTATAGAGCCATTCAGCGACGGTCAAGTTAGTTACTGTCGGGCGATTACACTGTGCGTTGCGTTTAAGTGGCGATTTACACACAGCGGTCTGAAGTATTGTGGCAAAGTATTATGTGTTTTACAATTGTGCGGTACTTATTCGCGGACATTTTTATTGCGTGTGAACAATTTTTATTTGAAGTTTAATTAAGAAAGTTGTGTTTGTGGTTATAATTACAAACAGAATTATCACTTGTGACGGCAGCGGTATGCGAACATCTGCTGTCCGGTACCGGCATCAGCGTTCGGAGCTAGCCAATCAGCGATGCCGGTTAGTTAATAAAACCCGGGCCGGCAGAAAATTTTGCGCACTCTTCATTTCGCTAGGCCGGCAGCCGACTCTACAACCGGCGCCGAAAGAAGAGGAGGACTGTAGTACGCCACGAATAGCAGGCGCAGCCGCCGAACATCTTAGCGCGGCACAACCAACATCAGCTTTCTCGCCACAAGGTCCTTTTTAGGGCCACCAAAAACACTAGAATGTACGATTGGCGGCATTTGTCATGCGGCAAGCCTTTTGTCCGGTGACACACTGTTGCACACCACTATGGAAAAATTATTCTGAATAGCGCTTTCAAGCTTTTCCGAGAAGCTTGAAATCGCTAATTGGAATAATTTTTCTATAGTGGTGTGCGACAGTGATATTTCTGTTTGTAATTTTTATTTGACTTGTTGTAAGAGACTATGTTTTTAATTACAAACTGTTTAATTGTGATAATTAAAGCTGGTGATTAGTGACTTAATTGCTGTCTTGCATTTTGTTTTCCAATTACCATACGACTATCAGTAGACCGTCGTAACAGTGTACTCTACTGACACGTTTAATTATACAGTTACCATGGGGTGACACGAGATTTTCTTTACGACTGAAGCAAAATTGTCCAACAATTCGATACCAACATTCGATTCCAAAGTTCCCGCGCTGTATTTTGGGGTTCTTCGACAATATGACACCGCCGTTTCACAAGGGCTTCTTTTGTAAGGCCGACCCTACACGACGAAATTACACGGCGCAAGATCAGGACTCGAAGGAGGGTGACTCCCACTCCTTGCACTCAACTTTTTTTCAATTTCTTACGTTAGGTGTGTCGATTGCTTTTCTTACCTCGAATGCTATCAAATCCTGGACCGGCGTATCTTTTGATTATTACCGGTGTGATTATTAGTTGTACTTTATCGTCATCATCAGCCGTGGCCTCGGTGGGTCTTGGCCTGCTCCAACAGTCGACCCCCCCCCCATTCTTCCTATTGCGTGCCCAGGCTGAAGTGATCATGCCCTTGTGATGGCAAAATATGATATTAGGTCTAAAAAATTAATAAGAGATATCGAATATAAATGGTGCATAGAAAAACTAAAGGGGGAAGAAATAGTTTTTGAGCTAAAAGTAACTTAACTTCAGACACTCTGATTGATGGAAAATAAGTTTGGGAAGGAATCAAAGAAAGCATATTAACTGCTGCTTAGGAAATTTTACGCAAAAGGAAACTTGAAGCACAAAAACCGTGGACGACCAAACAAATTTTAGATCCCATTGAAGAAATGAATGAGATGAGGAAAAAAGACTGAAAAATACAAAAGTATACAAAGCATAATTATGTTTCTTATGTTCAGCTTTCTGAGGTCCTCCTCTATCTGATCTTTGAATCTACTTCGGGGTCTTGCCCATATTCTAGTACCCACTGGTTTCTAGTAGAAAATGTATTTCGCAGGCTGTCTTTCCTCCATTCTCTCTATGTGTCCAACCCACCTAAACCTGTATATTTTGTTTATCCTGACAATGTCTCTTTGTAAAGACGGTATAGTTCATAATTATAACGCCTGCGCCGTATTTCATTTTGTTGTACTCCTCTAAATATTGCTCTTAGAATCCGTCTTTTAAAGCAACCCAGAAGTCTCCCGCTGTTTTTTTGTCATTGTCCAGGTTCCTGAAGCGTATGTCACCATTGGCTGATGAGTGTTTTTTTGTAAAATTAGTTGTACTTAGCCGGCTGTAATAATGCGTCCAGGAAAAACTTGTCCCTTTAGTCCGTTTAGACAGTTTTGGGGGACAGCCTAGACAGAACATTGGGCTGGACTTTAAGTCCGAAAGTGGCACATCTACCATCGTATTACCCTGCGATATGCTAGTAACATATTCAGCGGATGTAGCTATAATTAGTAGAGATTTAAAAGAGGACTTAAAATAAATAATAATAAAACCAAATGCATAGAAATAACAAGAACAACGTATAATAGGGAACCTCTGTAATTTGAAAATTACGAATCTCAGCACGCAAAAGTATTTTCCTACCTAGGATCACAAATAAATTGCACTAACAATACGAGCAATGATATCCAGGGGCCGACTATCCTTAGTGGTAAGCAATGGTTCTACGTTATTCAAATTAATGAATTCCAAAGCACTGAACGAATCATTAAATTTTAAAATATACAGAAGCATAATTAGACCAGTTTGTAACTTGTGCTTGTAAAACACGGGTATTGACACAAAAAAGGCAAATATTTTTCGTGTAAATATTTGTCAATATTTGACAAATTTGTTATGTCAATATTTGAATATAAATGTCAATAATTGAATAAATACTCTGAATAATTTGTTAGAATATTTAAACTGGAGATACTGAGAAAGATGTCTGGACCAGTGCACAGTAACAAAGGTCCCTAAAGAATACAAAGGAATCGAGAAATAAATAATCTGGTACTTGAAACTGAAACGATAAGGTTTATAAAGAATACAACTTAGTATAAAGGATGAGGCCATAAGAAAAGAGTTACAAGTTTTTAACCTAAATGAAAATTTAAAAGATTACAAATAAGTGTGGAAAGAACACTCAGAAAGTATGTCATATTCGAGAGTGGTCAAAAACGTCTGAAAGTACAAACCTACAGGACACAGGTGTGTGAGTAGACCCAGGAAGAGACAGCTGGAGGATTTTTGAAAGCAGAACAGACTGCACCTTGCCTATGCCGTGTTCTGAATTGATTATGAAAGAGTACAAAGATGGAACACACAATGAAGATGGAACGACATAGATTTCCAGACAAAATATTTTTAAATAGATAGAAAATCAAGAGGAAGGCCAAGGAAGAGATGGATCGAGTATTTGACGAGGATCTGAAGAATACGGGGATACGAAGATAGAGAAGATAGTGTAATGAAAGGGCCAAATGGAGAAAAATAGTTTAAGAGGCTAAAATCTATACTGGATTGTACGCCAGGAGAAGAGGATATTCAGCCGAAGTATTAGTTACTAGAGTGCAGAGCACAAAGGAAGGCGAGAGCTGCCAGCTGCGCAGAGGCAAGAGCATAGTATCACGTGATGTATCAGCCAATAAGAGCCAGTCAATCGTTTCGTTTAATGGCTGTCGCAGTGTTACACTCTCTCTCTCTCTCTCTGCGCAATGCGCTTTCACTTTTCGCCATTATATGTGCTCCCGAGTACAAACTGTCGCAAGGAAGTAGAATCGCCCGGTATCAGCTAAAATGGTTGGAACAACTTAATCGAATGCATAACTTCCGTATCCTCAAAGAGCTACTGATTATATAAACCGAAAGGAGAGACGTGTAGGGTGTCGGAGTGATCAGCTCTAGTCTATCTGCTTGAGACCAGAAGAAACTATTTTTTGGTTTAATCCTTGCCGAAGAAGATGACGGTCCGCAGAATGTTTGAAAAATAATTTTTTCCTCTATCAATGTATCGTCCATGTCTCCAGGTTTTATGGACAACACGCGTTCCGGAGCGGAGAGTTGATACTGTAACGAATCATAGTGTCGTTGATTATTACGATCATTTTATAACCTGTAGTGTGTTACGTGCGATGTGTACTAAATTGTATGCTAAGCTGCTGGGCCCAAACAGACGTAATATTTTGACACCAATAACTGTAATGTTACACAGAATGCAATAAATAAGGCATAACAGAAAATGATTAATACCAAGATTTAGTGAGAGAAATCAGCTTCCCTTTATTTTAGTAGGTTAAAGATTTGCCTCTTTATGTGTTAAAAATTAAGCCAGCCAGCGGACTAAAATTAATGTCGGTGCATCAATCAGTGTCAGTTTACAAAATGTTAATAGTTATACATATATACATACATACTATGATAAAGTCATTCATTATAAAAAAAAAATTTTTTGTGTCACATAAACGAATAATCTTGAATCATATTCTTTTCTTTCTGAAATGTTACAAACTTGGAGTTACAGATGTGCTTTAATTAATAATTGATCAATTTATTTGAAAGAACAAAAGGGACGTGTCCTCTGGAAGCATATATAGACAAAGCTCTGGAAAAATGGTCAACAATGTTAGAGGAATGGGGCTGCAAGTGGGAGAGGAAAAACTGTTTAGCTTATATTTCGCTGACGATCAAGTTGTCGTAGCACAGGATCCGGATGTTCTTAGTTACATGATAAGGAAATTAGAAGAAGAATACCAGCTCGCAGGTCTCGTGATAAACATGAATAAGTCTGAGTACACAATAGTCGGTAATGATGCTCAAGATAATCTCAATTTAAGAAATATCACCATGAAAGGAGTTAGCACATGTAAATATTTGGGAGTTACACTTAATGAACAAGGAAGTAGCAACAATTAAATAAAAGAACGACTAAACGAAGGAAAAAAGTAATAGGATCGTTAAAATCTGTTTTATGGGATAAATCTATTACAAGAGACACAAAAAAGAGACTGTATAATAGCATCTTCCTAAGTATAGTCACATATGAGCCGAAACATGGGATATGACAAGGGAAAACTCTTAGCGACCGAAATGGATTATTTAAGACGCAGTTGTAGAACATCTAAACTGGAAAGAGTCGGAAATGAAACATTTAGACAGAGTACGAACATGACGAAGAGCATAGTGGAAGAGATTTAAAAAAAAATAGTATGGTGTGGACACACAGAAAGAATGGACGAAACCAGGTGGCCCAAGAGAATTTCAGAGTGGATACCATATGAGAGGAAGGAAAGAGGAAGGCCAGAAGAAGTTGGCGAGAGGGTGTAGATGGAGCTATGAAACTTAGAGTCCTGGAAGACGACATGTGCTACAATAGAAGAGAATGGAAACTAGGGACGGTGAAGCGGCCTAGGTCGTAGAAATCCGTCCTATTATGTTGTTGCGTATTGTGCATTGCACAATGTAATTTAAATAAGTGATTAGAACAAATAAATAACGCATTTTGTTAATAATAATAATTCAGCCTGCAATCTAAACTGTAATAGAAACGCCAGACTTGCATGTCGAGACAGGGAGTAGAGCCAGCTGCTCTCTGTATGTGTGTACACACGTAAAAGGTGTGTGTGTGTGTGTGTGTGTGTGTGTGTGTGTGTGTGTGTGTGTGTGTGTGTGTGCGACTGGTTCATTCATGAAAAACGCCACCCTTTTTGTAACGATATAAATTATTTGTATTTAATTAATTTATAAGGCTTGTGTGCACAGTAGCGAAAAACTAAAGACACCAAAATGTGTACTTGAATAACATGAACAAGTGTATGAAAAATAATACAAAACGAACAAAAAATGTTATTGTAAGAAGTTAAAAATCAATAGTAATTAGAGTAATTAAGATAAAGAAAAACGGTTGTGCATGATGAACGCCTAAACAATTACCGATCGAATGAATATCGGATAATGTGACAAAGACTTCGCAATTCGCGAAGACGAGCAAATTAAGTGTCATTATAAAGCGTGGGTTAAGAGTGACGTTCTTAACAATATCAAATATGTAAAATATTGTCGAGACACGATTTTTGGCGCTCTGGGTATAAATACAAGGACGCGCAAACCTCGTTCTCTTTCTCGTCAGACCATCGTAGCGGCCGGAGGCTCTGCTCAAGAACTAAGAACTACAACTCTTCTTTGTTCGACTACTGATGTGATCGGAGGCTACGTCCAACAACTAGAACTTCTAGATTGGATCGACGACCATGGCAGGCAAAGAATCTACTTAGAAACAACAACTACAGTAGATCAACCACAAGCAGAGTACGAGAATCCATTGTAGCAGAGTACGAGCATCCAATGATCCAGAGAACGAGAATCCAGTGTAGCAGAGTACGAGAATCCGATGAAGCCGTGTACGAGAATCCAATGAAGCCGAGTACGAGCATCCAGGTATCCAGAGTACGAGAATCCAGCGGACGGGGAACTAAAAGACTCCAGGCTACCCGAATCCAGGACTTCCAGGACGATAAGGATCATCCGTATCCAGGACCGAAGAGGACACGCTTCAGATGTACCACACAAATAACAAGGTGACAAATAGCCATGCTTTTATAAGAAACCAAGACCAAATCAAAAGACTTTAAATATCAAAGAAAAGAGTAGACAATTAAATTCCAAGATGAGTCAAGAAATTGTATAGTTGTAAAAATGTTTTTTGTACATTAAGTACAGTATTATGAAAGACTGTTTAGCGATAAGAGTTAGCAGTAACTGTAATTTAAGATATATCATTGTTAGTAATAAATGACAACCAAGTTAGAGAAATTAATAGTAAGCACTGCATATACAGTAATAAAGAGAAATTAGTAATTAAATAATTGAAAGATTAGATAATCAATAATAATTGAGCTAGTTGAGAGCAGTAGAAAAATGTATAACAATGTATTAGAATATAAGATTATATAATATGTTTGTGTGTAAACTAAGACTACCATTATACGTAATAAGCACGTAAAACTAATAATAATTTGGAATCGTAAAATAAATAAGAAATTAATGTGTAATATGAGATTACAGATTACACGTAGTAACTATGTAAAAATTATAATGAGTTTTAAACCGCAAACCAAATAAGAAATTGTTAATAAAAATTGAAATGATTTATAAACCAAGCAAATAGCATTATTATTATTATGATTACACCCTTCATTCTTGCACACACACGAATTTAATGTGATGTAATGATATGTCACACATCAATTATTAAACACATTAAATTTTGTAGTGTTATAATATACATATATATATTGTAACGAGCTGAATGACGTCCGCCTTGTTTAAGCGCCGCGATGGAAGCCAATCTGTAACGAACGGGAAGACACGGTCGTATCTGTAAAATGTGTACACCTGTTTTTTATGTGTAGAGAGTGTCAGTATGGTGTGTTCGTCTCACACCTGTCGTTACATTAATGGTTGTTGCTACCGAAGTCCGTAGCGTTGTCACATTTATCAGTACAACCTACCTGTAATTTCATAGGGGTTGCGAATTCCCGGGTGGCACCAAATTGTTTATTTTAAAACAATTAAAACTGTGAATTAAAAAGTTAGATTGGTGTTATCAGCGTTGACAGCTGGAGCGTTCGAATGATTCCCGCCCCTGTACAGCTTACTGTATTGCTCATATGGCAAGAGCGCTAGTTGTCTTCTCAGTGAAATCGCTAACACACACATATATTATACAACTTCCTATGAAATAAAACAATGGTAACACCCTGTACTATATCTTTAATTATGGTTTGATCATTAATTAATGTGACAATAATATTATAAGTTATTCTTCAATAAAATTGCTCCGGCGTAAAACATGAAACACAAATCTCTAGGCTGACGAAATTGATTTTGAAACGAGTTATACTGATGCCGACATGGCGTCTGTTTGTACACTATATATCAACTCGCTCAAAATTTGGAGTTCTTTGGATTGGAGTTCTCTTATTGTAACATTTTTCTTTTAGAATGATTTATACATAATTATTGGCTAGTTACTTGCCTTAGATTTGTAAATTTCCTTATGGATTTTATACAATTTATTGTTATTGGTTTTGACAGTTAGGCATTTCCTAGGCCTAAGTAGCCATTGATTATTTTTACTTATTATATTCTAATTATCTTTCATTTTGTTACAAAGCGTTTTGTCCTGTTGTTATAATTGATTTGTTTAGTGGTTGTTGTGTCTTGAATTTGTTTGTGTTCTGATTACATGTCAAGATTATTTTCTATATCTTAATACTTAAAATATAACAATTAGGCCTATGGACTGTAAGCTTCTTTCAGCCATATCCTATTCATAACATTAAAAGAACAATTCTTTACAAGTTATTAGTTACTGTTGGTTTAACATACATTTCATTCTTTTGCTATTATTTTGAGTGAGAAATATCATCACTTCCTTCAAACTTATTTAATTTATTTTCCCTTATAACATAGGGTGTTTATTAATTATATACTTAAATTCTTAATTATTTCTAATTCCTTTCTCCATTTCATGTTAACACAAACTGTTTTTACATGGGCTTTCTCCCCTGAATAACATCATATCCTTTATCTACCTCTACTTTAAATACTATTTCTAATTATCCTTAACTATATAAGTTTTTTATAAGCTCACTCTTAAATCATTTATTGGTTCATCAATGATTTACTAAGTGTTTTCTTATCTATTACTATTTTTTTATCATTTACAATATCTTTTTTCACGTATCACTTTCACCTTTAATTAATTGGTGTTTATCACTGATACACTCACTATTTTGGGGTATTTACACATTCACTATTGCACTTTTTAACTGTTTACATTAAGTGTTTCTTAGTGTAATCCCTATAATTATTTCTCTTTCTCACCTTCCCACTTTCTCACTATTTCTTTCCTTAAAAATTATACACAGTATTAATGATATTTTTCTATAGATTTTACTATATCTAACTCTAATTTTTGGGTTAGTGTACTTTTCTTTACTAGATTACTTTACTGTTTTTGTTTAAAACAGGTATATAAATTATTTCATTTACAATAATATTTATTTCCATTATTGGATAATTATTGGTTTTATTTACAATATTTTATATTTGAGTGTACCATTTCCCCCTTTTATATGTGGTGTTTCTTATTTCTTGGTTTCACTTCGTTTCCTCTTCATTCTCCTGCTTCTTCTCCTTCTTCTCTTTCTTCTTCATTTTCAATTGGCTACATTTTAATTCGGTTCTCCCCTTCTCGTCTGGTTTGATTTTATTTAGTTGTAGGAATTCGTTCACTTCCTTCAATTGTCTTTATTCTTCTTTGGTTTTGGTTTCTTCCCTTCTTTGTTGGTTCCTGTTGGTTTGGTCAATCACTTGGGTTAGGTAATATCGTCGTTTGTCGTGTCACTGTCTTTATATTTTATTTATATTTAATCATTTTATTTAATATGAAGTATATTTATATTAAAAATTAGCTTTTTTATCCCTGGTACTGGGGTGGCTTATTTGTGTTGTAACAATATATATATTGTAACGTAACGATTCATACAAAGGTATAGATTTATATTGTATGCCCAACGTTGTATGCGTCATTTTTGTAACGTGAATCTGAAAGGTGTAACGTCCGTCTTATTCAAGCCCCGCGATGGAAGCCAATTTGTAACGTCCCACGGGTATCTCGTGAAAGTATCTTATTATTAATTTAAGCTTTCCCAATTAATCCCCACGTTAGTACTTCAATTTTTAACGTAATCGCTTCTGACCCACTGCGGGTTTTTCGAAAGTCTCGGAGCGGTCAAAATACCTTTTTGCGATCGTCACTTATGAATTATATTTATTAATGTTCAAATCAATTGGATTTAATGTTTACCAAACGAAACAGAAATCGAGTGTGTGTGATTTGGTAGAGATTAAGGAAGTTGTTTAATCTTAGTTAGAAGAGAGAGTAAGAACAAAGTTGTTACACCCAGAGTATACAATTTCTTATTTTTAAATATTCGCTGTTCATAAGATCAGCTGATTTTGACATCAACCTCAAAATGTTAGGTTAAACAAACACCACTGTTCGGTGATACTCCCCTGTGGAACGTCCTCTTCTTGGCTTCCTGAAAATCTACAACAACTACCCTCTACAAGAAAGAATACACGTTTAATTATTTAACATAAAATATTCAGAGTATTTATTTATGTAATACACTGATTTCCACTTCTTCCAGTATACAAGTATTATAATCGATCTTTCAGTCAACAATACATTGGATCGATTTATTTAGGTAAACATTTGAATTATCATAAAATATATTTTTTATGATTTTATAATTTTATCCTTGATTAGACATTAAACAACATATAATTTGTTTTATTAATTTCCCCAGGGTTAAGGGTAAGTTCTTTGTGTTATGAGACGGTCAGAAATGAATAATTATATACTACGCTTTACAAGATAAAAATAATAAATTTCGAATTTTTGGTTTATTTCGTAGTATGTAGTTCTGGATTTGTCCGCAAGAGTGTAGATTATTTCTTTATTATACACATGGAATCATTTACGAAATATTGGAACTGCACAACGATTTGACATGAGGATTTCTTGGTTAATAATTATTAATAACGTTTATATTACCTCTTTCCTCGAAGTTTTTACTTAAATGGAGCTGCTTCTAGTGTTGCAGTTCTAGTTGTTTTGTAATTTCGTTGAATGTCCATAAGATACAATCTCGCCAAAATCTCGAAGTGCGGTTCAGGTAGGCCAGATCTGGTAATTGGTTATTTCACTTTTTTATCGGGTAAAGCACGTTATAGCTGATATCTGAAGGAGTTTGAACATAAGGTGGATACTATGAGTTAATTTTTATTCCATTTTTGCACTGTTTCCGAAAGTTTTAAATGGTTTTAATTAAATTTTTGTGACATTACTTTTTCTCAACTGAACGGTTTCCAATCGTTTAAACAATTAATTTCATATGTTGTTACCCAGTTACTATTAGTAACCAATAATTTTTATATCATTTTTTATTGGTGCTTCTATCTACTTTTGAGTATATAGGCTGTTTGTAATTATTATAAATTTATTTCTTATTTATAGAAAAATAATTCTTTTTAACTTTGGTTTATTATCCAATTTGGTATATATAAGGTTTTTCCGTTTATTTTCTCCTAACCTTAGATATAGGTCTTTAATATTATTATTTCCTTTAATTGAATTTATATATTATTTATTAATTTCTTATAGTATCCTTACACTGCACTATTTTCTTCTGCCATTTTACTCATACAGTATTATTTTATTTTTTATTATTATTTTATATTTAACTCTTTTATATATAACCCTGGGTTATCTTATATTCAAACATAATTATTCTATTAAATATAAAATTAAACCTAGGTACTAAATTTTAGTTGCCTACACAATACAAATCATACAATATTTAAATAAAACACATAATTGGTTAGTAGAAATACAGTCTACTATTATAATCAAATGTTTCTACATCTACAGCATAAGTCTGTGAGATGCTCCCTTCAAAGTCACTTATTTACTCACTGGGTACTCTATAACTCACTTGGTACACTTTATATCAATTAAGTATAGTTTATAATGTTTTGTGACATAAAGTAATTTAGAGCTAGGTATATTATACCCATTTCTGACCTTTATGGTGGGGTAATTAAGTTATCATTTTTGGGACTGGGTTATGTAACGGTACAATATATATATATATATATATATATATATTTATTTGAAAGAACAAAAGGGGCGTGTCCTCTGGAAGCATGATGTCGCCGACGATGTCGTGCGGAGGCCTGTGGTAGACACGTATTTTTTGGGTGTCCTCACGAAGTGTCAGCCTACGTCCCTATAGGTACGAGTATGTGCAGGTTACATCAGCGAACGATAGCTTTCTGAAGAAAGTCAGAAACTGCGGATGCTTGGTATGTCAAGTCCTCAGCACGAAGCACAAAGGGCAGATTTGAAGAAAATCGGGTTCCTGACTCTGCTCACCTAATTCCGAGGTTGGACTCCAGTAGCTGACTGAGCAGAAACGTCGACCGGCTGAGTACTGAATTAGTTTCGTAAAGAAAAGGTGGGGGCGTGACGTCGAACAAAATCAAAACAAACCTTGGAAGATTACACTACCAACCAGATACGATAGTCACGGACGAATCATTATTTGGATTAATAACAACGACATACGCGGAGCGGATGGCATACGTATTTTGTTTTCGTGTACACGTTAAGTTTTTAATCTGTAAAAATATATAACTAAACGAGTACAGTGCAACATTCACCTGGAAAACGAAATTCCATTATTTAGACGAGGGAGAGAAGGAAATCCTTTTTGCTTTTTGCTGAATGAATACGTACGTAAAGTTGCCAACACTAATTAGTGTTACGTGTACTGAATACAACAACTACTACAACTAGCCCTGCAGTGATCCCGTTACGCGGTACTGAAACTCTGGTAATAAGGTCTGTTAATCCCGTAGTATAATTGGTAACTGGTTGTTGCCATTCCCTACGGCGAACCACCCCCCTCAACCAACCAAACACCCATCTGTTTCCAGTACTTCATTCTGTTTTATTAAAACGTAGACATGTTGATAATTATTTACTTGTTTGTCTATAATATATGTAACCGTATTTGTTGATAAATGTTGGTAAATTATTTCGTAATCTTTAATAAAGGATAGCAGGTGATCTGCCAGGGGATAGCAGAAGATACCAAATAGATTATATTTTAGTCACTTCTACAGTGTGAAGTGTTGTGTATGTGTATGTTTCACCATTAGAGTAATCTGAGGGATACCAGTGGGTAAACCCAGTAAATAGACATTTAGTTTTAAGATATTGATAGAGTCAAATTGCTCGTTAATCTATCTAAGATTAGTTGTAATGTAAAATTAATAAAAAAAAAAAATTTAGTTAAACAAAAATACAGAAACCTAGTCAAGCCGAGTAATTCGTATCCTGGTTGTAATATAGACAGTGATGGAAAAATATGATATTAGATCTAAGAAATACATAAGAGATATCGAAATAAATGGTGCACACAAAAACTAAAGGAGGAAGAAACAGTTAGTGAGCTAAAAGTAACTTCAGATACGCTGATTGATGGAAAAGAAGTTTGGAAAGGAATCAAGGAAAGCATATTAACTGCTGCTTAGGAAATTTTAGGCAAAAGGAAACTTGAAGCATGAAAAACGTGGATGACCAATGAAATTCTAGATCTCATTGAAAAAAGGAATCATATGAGGAAAAAAGACTTTGAAAAATACAAAAGGATACAAAGGCAAAGGATACAAGGTGTCTTTGTCATTAGACAAAATACCGATCGCAAAAAGAAAGCGGATGCAGGAAAGGAATGAGGAAATTGAGGACGACCTAGCTAGAGGACGATCGGACAAAGCATATATAAAAAATACATGACTTCAAGCAGAACAGAAAACTACAACAAATGTGATTAAGAGTAAAAATTGTGATACGCTTTTTGAAATCGAGGGAAAATAGGTGAAAGATGGAAGGAATACATCGAAGTATTGTATTACGAAGAAGACATTATGAATAGTAGGCAATACATAGAGGATGAACGCAATGTGGACAGACACATGCTAGGCCTTTCAGTATATAAGGCAGAGTTTGAAAATGCTCTGAAATGCCTAAATAACAATAAAGCAACTCGCACTGACAGCATCCAAGCGGAAATATTAAAGAATTTGGAGAAGTAACAAAAGAGCATTTGTTTGAATCTTTTACTGAATGTTATGAAAAAGAGCGGTACCGTCAGATATTATAGATAGGAGAACTATCATAATCCCAAAGGAAGGCAACGCCTTGGACTGTGCTAACTATAGAACAATTTTCATCCTATCTTACGCTTCTAAAATTCTTTTGAACATAGTAAAGAACAGCATAAAAGAGAAAACTGAATTATATTTAGGAGAATATCAATTTAGTTTCAGGTCAGGAAGGGGAACTAGGGAAGCCATAGTAGCGCGCTGTGACTGATAGTAGAGTGGAGAATAAAAGTTAACAGGAAGACATATTTGACCTTCATTGACCTGGAAAAAGCTTTCGATAGGGTTGATTGGGAGATCTTATTTCAAGCAAAAAAATAAGAAAATAAAAAATAAGCAACAGAGGTGTAGAAAACTGACAAATAAGAAGACTAAAATTGATACATGTGGTTGCAAATAGAAGTCAGAATAAGAAAAGGAGTCAGACAACGTTGTCCTTTGTCTTCGTATTTGTTTATCTTATTTACTAAAGAGGCTGTCACAAGAAATAAAGAAGAAACCAAAGCCATTAAGATTAATGGAAGACGAACTCCTAGTATCCGCTTTGCAGATGATATAGCCTAGTAATAAGCGTAGACTCGGTAAAAGAAATGAAGAAAATGGTAGAAATATTGTCTGAAAACCTAGGGAAACTTAAATTAAATATTATCATGAAGCAAAAAAAAAAAATGGCAAAAAATAAAGAGAATGTAAAACTAGTTATTAAACTGGGAAATTCAAGTTTAGAACATTTAAAAAATTTGTACTACCTGGGAAGCACCATCACTTGTAAAAATAGATATTGGAGTGGGTCGAAAAAAAATTTAATTTTCTTTTATTCGCTATACCACAGAAAACTTACCCCTGGGACAGATGAGTAAAATAAAAAAAAAAAAAATAGAAAAATCGGTTAATATCTTCCGGTCGCGCATCAACCACGATCATCATAAAACCGCTCAATTTTAACAATTTTTCGTAATTTGAAAAAACGTTTTTCTATGTAAGTCAAACGCTACAGCTTTACATAAGTAAAGAATAACATAGGGAAGATGATAAATAAGTTAAAAATCATAGGTATTCTAACATTTATTGGTCGCGCATTGCGCCTGAAAAAAGCTTTTTTAACATTAAAATTGCAAATTGTACAATTTTGACATAAAATAGTTAATGGTAAATGTTACAAACTGTGGCATTATGTCAACAGTATGCCAATTGTACTTATTCTTTTTGGTACTTGGTATTTCAAGCTTTGATTTGTGCGAAAAACGGGCATGATGGATCGTGAAAGAAGAGTCGTTCTGATGAACCCATCCCTGGTCTCCACGGGTCTCCAACTTGAAGTAAATTTAAGAAGGGACGTTCAGGTAGGGACGTTGATGTTTCTATAGCTTTAAAAACATGCTTAGAGCTATCTGTAAAGTACTTCCTTTCCTTGATATTAAACCAAACAGGTATGTACATATATATATTGACGGAGATTCCACAGCTACTGTCGCATCCCGCATCTTAGTTTCCATATCAACTTATTCTGTGTATCTTCATTCTTCAGATTCTTTTCTTCCATACTCCTTTCGATCCCTTCTATCCATTTTAATCTAGGTGTGCCTCTTTTTCTTCTGTTGCTAGGTCTGTATTTGAACAAACAGGTATTCTTTCTTCACTCATTCTCATTAGGTATCCATAACAAGGAAGCTGTTTACGTTTCATATCTGCTATTACAGTTTATTTTCTATTCGTTCTTTCCCTTATTACATCATTCCTTACACGTTCGAGATGAGAAACTCTACAATCTCGTCCAAGATAGTCCATTTCTACAGCTTCAATCTTCCTGCGGTTCTTTTAGTTGATTGTCTAACATTCAGACGCATAAGTGGTAATTGGTTCAACAATGGCTTTATAAATATTCATCTTACACAGGGGTATGGAACATTAAAATGAAATAAACTAATAGCTTATGTTCATCTGGAGGATTTTTCATACTTACATAATCTGAGAAATCTGTTTGCCGTAGCTGACCATCCTGAGCGTGAAAGAGGGCCGGGATCAAGAACAGACAAATCTTCTGGACTTGTACCCAATCCTACTGCAGTACTAATTTCAAACAGGTCTTTGCATAGCATTTTCCGGCCAGTTTCAGGAATCACGCACTGAATTCTATCATCACTGGACGTTTCTGACATCGACTAAGCTGCCTGCCAATCAGTCCAGAAAAGGATTTCTGTGGTGACTACCTATCTCGTGACATCTTTAAACGCCGTGGTACACTAGTTTTTTCCAATTTCTTACTCGATCGATATTATAAATTTTTAAAAGTGTAAGTCATATACTGCACCCTTGTCTAACACAGGGGTCTCCAAACTACGGCCGATGCTGCGTGCAGTTTTTAAATAGATCTTTGTTAGAAATTTGTTATTATTTTATTTACTTGAAATGAAATTGAATCTCAGGGGTTATAATGAGTTTAGTTGTAAAATGCGGTGTATTGGCCTTCCGCCAAATCTTGAAGTGTTCCGCGAAATTACAGATTTACCGCGGTCAATAAATCTTCCTATGCGGATATCTTCCACTCACACGGATAGCACTTTATATAATATATAATATTATAATGGGGTTCACCAGCTTGGTTCTTAACGAATAACTCGAAAAGAGTTCTAAGTCTTAGCTTTACTTTCGGTATATCTTAGTTCATGTAAGAAAAACTCTTGCAGAGGAACACACGTTCACTTGGCAAATGCTTTCGATGAACTGCCACGATGCATGCCAGACAACGTACGGATCTTACTGAAATTAGGGGTTTATGATTGGTCAATCAGCTGTCCACGTGGTTGATAAACCAAAAGATAGATGGGTGGCAGGCAAATCTTTGTAATAGTTGGCGAGAGCCTGCATAGATTTAATCTCGAAAATTTATTACTCTTTCATAGATAAGAGTAAAAAGTTGAGGTTTTAACTATTAGAAAAAAAAACCTTTATAAAATAGCTGAGAACCACAGAGTATATAGAAACTGTAGCTATTACCCTAAATAATTCACTGTCCAAGTTTCACGCCGATGGGTTAATTAATACGGAAGATGTAGCGAATAAGGTTTATCACACGCGCACACGCGCACATATTCACACAAAAAGTACATGAGATAAAAGAACAAAATTTTACAAAGAGTTTGATATAACATAAGTCCTTATCCATCACTAAATACAAGACTTATAGCTAATTGACAAAAATTTTATAAATCCATCTAAAACCTGTTAATGTCCGTCATCCATGCTCTGATATACTTAATGTAGCTCATCAGCCTGTGTTTTGTTGCAATATATGTGTGTGTGTATGTGTGTATGTGTGTTTTGACCCGCCTGATTTCCAAAATTTTTCAATTCGGCCCTCAAGTGTAAAAGTTTGGAGACCCCTGGTCTAACACATTGATTGACAGATATACACAATTAAGAGATGAATTAATTATCTTTTCATTAAATAAAAACATTAAACAAATACATACTTTAACCGACAGAGTCTCAGCCGTCTCTAGTGAAAGGCCGGACGGTTAAAGGTGGCAACACTGCAACAAGGTGCTCTTTGAGGCCGACTAGTACGATCTCTTAATTTATGTATTTCAATATTCAAATCGCGTAATTTTTAATTGCCGGTTAACAACAGTTTTATAGTTTTTAATTTTCTGTAAATTAAAATTTTATTTACGTCAAATACTTGTATCATTTAAGAAATGAAGCAATTAAGACGTTATTGGAGACGTTCTACAAGAGTATCCAGACGTGAGAAAATTATAAATGAAGTTATTAAGAATAAGATTAATGTGAAAAATTCAATTGCTGATTTTATCCAAACAAAACAATTACAGTGGTATGAACACACAAGAGAATGACACAGGAAAGATTGCCAAGGAGCGTTATGGAATGGACACTACCAGGAAGAAGAAAAGAAGAAGACCACGGATCACCTGGATAAAAGAAATTCATAATATATTGAGGGAACGAGCAATTGAAGAAGATCGTTGGATGGAGAACCAGCAGTGGAAGTTGAGAATTCAATCAATTTTGTAATCTTTCGTTCCGGAAAATGTGTAAACATTGTACAGCCGGAATAATAATAATAAAAACACAAATCCAGCAAGTTGTATCGAAGAAATATAATACGAGTTATAACATAATACAGTTAAATAAAGAAATACAATATAAAATAAAAGGATGTGCCGTAGCAATTTTAAATTGCCGCGGCAAGTTTTAAACGTGAATCTCTCCGCTCTATGCTGCCGGGCTGGATCGATAGGCTGTGGCTGTCAGCGACGATGTTATTTGGTCAAACGGTCGCAGTGACCTTCAACAACAACGTTATTCAGTAGGCCGCACCGCGCTGGGGCAAAGTATACAGCAGCGATGACTAAATCAAGGTTGCAGCTCGGGAACGGTGACGAGATAAAGTAGGCCGGCAGTCCAGCTGTTTTACAATTTTCACCTGGCTTTTCTCGAACCATGCTGGGTTAACTGAAACTGTGAGTCTTTCGCATTCGCTTTTCTGCCCTTTGACAGTGCTTTTCATGGTCTGGCGGCGGGGTTTGGCTTCGCTGTGATTTACTATGCGTAACTAATCTCGTAGAGTGTCTCAGGTGAGGACAATTACATTGTTCATATTATATTAATGAAGGGTTATGTTTTTTAAGATAGAAGAAAAAAGGAAAGAAAACGACAACGTATTTTAATGTGTGTGTGTGTGTGTGTGTGTATCACATGTTTCTTCCCGTATTTGGGGACCACGTGCCTCTCTTGCCCTCAACTATTTGTAGAAAAGTAAATGTAAATTTAAAAGAACATTAAGTTCAGAGCTAACGTATAAAGAAAATCGTTAAGACATAATGTACAAATATATATATAAAATTAATTAAAGCAGATATTTGGAATTTTGCAAATGCTAATAGAAATGCAAAGGTGAACTGTCGAGCTTCCCTATGGCTAGTGACTGAGTGGTAGTGCGAATAGAAGTGTGATAGTTGGGGTAGTTATATTAAGTGACGACCCATTACAAATAGCAACTGTTTCAGGGTTCCCGACTAGTCGGGAGAAACGCGGGGCTTAGATGGTGTCAGGAAAATCGGACACCGTCGACGGAGATGTCAACTAGAGAGCTCCCTCCCCATGCCGTCAGCAACATGTACTCCTACCCTGAAAACTTAGAAGGACCGCCAACTAGAAAGAGGAGCATCAAACACTTTTCACTACCAGCACCACGTCTGTTTAGCAGCATCACAGGTTACCATTGATATTCACATGCTTCAGAAAAACAGGTGAAAAACTTCAATATATTCAAATCCAGCAATCACAACTACACTTCAACAGTTACAAAGTAAAAGGACATGCTGATAAACTAATAAAGTTCAAGTTATTCATGTATGATATATCCTGTATCTGCATACAGCTTAAGCATTTCCTTAGCTAAGTGACTCATATTGCTAAATACATATAAACTTAATTATCCTGTCTTAATGTTGCAGAGATATGTTATTGTAATTTAAAATGTGATTAATATTGATGACAAGAAACTTAAAAAATAATTAACTTTGTACATAAATAAATGTCCAGCAATTAACTGGACACTCAAATATTGTAGAGAATACTACTGACATAGGTTCATATGCAGTAATGGAATAGGGATTCTTGTATAGTATCCGGATTCATTAAAATAGTGAATTCATGTAATCAGAAAATTTAATTTCAGTTACAGTTATTATCAGTTGTCTAAACGAAATGTATATTACCAGTTTTTTCTTGATTACAACAAAATTGATAGAATTCTTTAAGTGAAATTTTGTTAATAATAATAATCAATGGCAGCCTTTTGTAATATTTTCTCTTTAAACAAAAGGTATGGTTTGCTGTACGAACATGAGTTTGATGGCTAATAATTTTATCCTATTTGAATGCTGTGATTTATCATTCAGATTATTTCAGTTCGGAAGTCTCTTCCTTCCGTCATTGTGTTGAATTAAAAGCTACCAATACAATACTGCAGTTAGAATTTTGAAGTTAAATTGTTGAATTAGTTATTGTGTTTGTTTTTAGATAAATTATTTTGATGACTTAAAGATGTATGAATAATTAATTGTTCAGGATTAACATTGGTAGCAGAATATAATACCAATTAGTTGAACAATATGTAAGACATGTCATATAAGAAAACACTAATAAAACAATAATTGGTTAATGTTAAATGAGAGTTTTATTCCGAGTCGTGTCAGTCTGGGTCCAGCACAATTTTTTGCTTCCATCTAGGTCATACGCCTAGTTTCAAAATTATACGTAACGGCAATATGCCTTTGCAAATGGTACATCAGAGCGTGATGTATTAAGTCTATAGTTGACCACGTCGTTTCAAATTGTAGATCAGAGCGTGGTTTTCTATCTATGTGTGCTGCAGCTGGCAGGACTTGGAATGCAATTTGAGAATTGAAATTATTTAAAATGGTTCGGGTTAGAAAGGAGAGTGCTGAGAATCAACAGATATACATGTTATAATTTAAAGGGAATGAGTCTAAATTTACACCCTCGTAAAAAACATATCTTCTTCTTCTTCTTCTTCTTCTTCTTCTTCTTCTTCTTCTTCTTCTTCTTCTTCTTCTTCTTCTTCTTCTTCTTCTCCTCCTCCTCCTCCTCCTCCTCCTCCTCCTCCTCCTCCTCCTCCTCCTCCTCCTCCTCCTCCTCCTCCTCCTCCTCCTCCTCCTCCTCCTCCTACTGCTCCTCCTCCCCACCACCTCCTCCTCCTCCACCTCCTCCTCCTCCTCTTCTTCCTCCTCCTCCTCCTCCTCCTCCTCCTCCTCGTCCACCACCTCCTCCTTCTCTTTCTTAATTTTTTCTTCTTCTCTTCTTCCTCCTCCTCATACTCCTCCTCCTCCTCCTCATCCTCCTCCTCCTCCTTCTTCTTCTTCTTCTTCTTCTTCTTCTTCTTCTTCTTCTTCTTCTTCTTCTTCTTCTTCTTCTTCTTCTTCGTCTCCTTCTCCTCCTCCTCCTTCTCTTTCTTCCTCTTTTTCTTCTTCTCCTCCTCCTCGTTCTCCTCCTACTTCTTCTTCTTCTTCTTCTTCTTCTCCTTCTTCTTTTTCTTCTTTTAACTCCGACCAAAGCTCCTCTTGGTGCCTGGCTGACTATCTCTTGCCTTTTTCTCTAGCCTTTTGGCCATTCTTGATATGTGTTCGTTCCATATCCTTCTTCTTTCCGCAATCCAAGAAGTAATATTTTTTACATTACACGTTTCATTACCGTATCATCCGTCCAATTCCCAGACTGTCCGTTGCTTCTTTGAGCCATCCATGTTTTTCCAGTGGATACGTGGCTAACCTTGTCCAGCAACACTTCTCCTTTATCAGTTTTTGAGACCGGCAGTGGTATCTAATGTGCTACTCAATCCAGCCACTTTCATTTACCACATGCGGAGTTTATTAATAATTCATTAAAAAAGAATATTTTTTGCTAAATTTATAAAAAATTTATTATTAATTGATTAAAAAAGAAAGCATGAAATCGTATTTATATTCTTCTTTTTCTTTCTTTGGCTCTACAGATTGTGACGATCCTTAATTTCTATAAGCATGTGATCCCATTGGATCCTGTCTTTAACCTACCGTGTCACACCTTTCCAACAGCCGGTACCCCTCCATCTCGTCTAGAACAGTGGTTGCTAACTTAAAAGCGGCTAAGGGTCATATTAAACTCAGAAATCCACGAACGGATCGTATTATAAGGGGTCAATATTCGTGAAGTATCCTATGCAATAAATTCCAGAATTAAAATTTTAAATATTTAAATGAAGTAATTTACACACTAAACCTGTTTTAGTACATATTGTAATAGTAAAATCTTTATTATCATCAGCATCAGCATCTTCAGAAACGATTAAACCAAACTGGTTTGTTCCCGTCTCAAGCAGGTAGACTAAAACTAGTCACTCCAACGGTTCTTCATACCATTGAGAAGTATGAATGTTAAATGGTGGAGTAGGCTGTGTGGTAAGAGGACGGGAGGAAGAAAAAAATTATTGAGCGGGCTAAGACCCACTCTGGGTTGTGATGCCAAAAGGAGGAGAACAAGAAAGAGAAGAAGGAAAACCCTCTTGAACAGAAAAAAGAAGAAAAATTATTTGTCTCCTTAAAAATTTCCTGCTTTACCAATATAAAACGACCGTTGACCTATTTTCAATGGAGGGTCACTTATATATAAACATACAGACCAGTGTAGATTGATAGCTATTTCCGCTCTGATATGCACGGATTGCTGTAAATAAGGGATGAAATGAGGTCAGCTACGGTAAAAGAGAAATTTATGTTCTGACAGTTGGTATTCTTTGTAAACAAATTGATGCAGGCGTATTTTGTTTAGGCTCTGGCGAACGTTAGTATTCGGCGTTTGTTTCCGAACCATTCAATTCTCTAGTATTTGCACAGTGATAGGCTACGTCGATTGATGAGAACGTTTTGTGTTTCGTGTTTTCCAAACTACCACAAACACAGCTATTCAAATTTTGATTGATATGGAATGTCGATACGCTTTCGCTTCTGCGTTTCGATTGTTGTTCATTTTGCTTTGTTAATATGCAGATGTGCGCCACACATTTTTTGACTTGGTTTCGAGCCTATTCTGTTGGTTGGAACGATTGTTTGCGCGGCGCCAAAATTATCAAAATCTTTACAGAAATCCTTGTGTTGATAGAAATGTTAGACACACGCGCATCCGCGCAAACACACACATATATATATTGCAACATTTTAAATACCAACATTTAAGTGCATTTTAAATTTGTGGAGTCCCACGTTCTTTGGGACGCCAAAAGTTGACAAATTACCCTTCTTTGTGTATTTTAATCTGTACATTAATGTAACTCATACTCTTTATATAACATTCCTATAATGGTGTGTATGTATTTGGGGTTCAGGTGTATGTGTAATAATAACTCTATGTAACTTGTAACGGTATTTCAAATTTATTTATTAATAATGAAATTGTGCGCAAGGCACTTGATGCGACTTAAAAACATTCATTATTGCTTTGTTACTATGCCGTAAGGCTTACGCTGTATACATCCTTACTGACTAAATATTCTATTCTAATAATTATTTTATTAAAAATATCATTTCCTGACTACTCAGACAATTAGTGTGCTTCTAAATATCAATGCTTAAATATCTTTTTTTTTATATATTGTAACAAAATTCAACATATTAATAGGTACTGAATTTATCTTTCTTTTTCAGTACTGATTTATAAAACTCTACTTTTTTTTACTTAAATGCTTTGCATTCTTTCATTTCAATACTTATTTGAGCTCTTGTTTACGTTAATCTTACTTTGATAATATCTACCATTTTAACTCTATATTTACAAGAAACATTGGCTCTTAACTTTAAAATAGCCAGTGCAGGGAAGTTGTACCATGGTTTAAATAAAATGTTTAACTGCAAAACTGAAATCCCTAAAGAAACAAAGGTAACAGTGTCTAAGAACATGTATGTCCTATGGGAGTTAAATTTGAGCACTATTTGCATGCCACTTCAGTGCTCTTCAAAGATAGGAAATGAGGTACTTGAAACTAGTGGAGGGTAATCAGAACTGTTATAATAAGGGCAGCATTAAAAGTAACGGCAGTGACTGACGAAAGGAAAAAGTCACAAATGAGATAGTTCGGACACCTTCAGCGAATGGGTGATGAGAAAGTTCCCAGCAAACTACATGAGACAAGAAGCAGGGGACACGATCTAGAGGAAGGGCAGACGAAATGGCAAAACAATGTGCAAGACTTCTTGCAGTACAGGGGCATCAGGTAAGGGCGATTGCACTCCAGAGGCAACAGTGGCGATCTCTTTGGAACTCCTCGACATCCCAAGGTAGAAGAGGACGCGACTAAGGATAGGACTAAATAACTTACACGTAGAAGAAAAACGTGTTCAAAATGAGCCATTGCGGAGTACTACTTTTCATTCGGAGTACGAATTCCGTAAAAAAATGTTTACAAGTACAGTACATTCTGTAGTGCTGTCATTTGTAGTTTTATTATTATTAAATTTAGTATGTGAATTGTGCCTCTGACTTAAGTTAATACTGCAATCATAAACTGATAGTAAAATTAAATTTGTAAAAATGATGATGATGATGATGACGAAGACAAAAAAGAAAGACAAATCATTTGCGAACATTGGGAAACGAACGCAATAATTTTGTGTTCATTAAGTATTTTAAGAGGACTACGAAAATAATTTTTTTGTTTGGAAAATTGTAAAAATTGAAACTGAAAACAACTTACAATTGTTAATAAATCTGAAAAGTATGTAACGATGAATTTTTATTGCGCTATTACTAACTCGATGCGAATGGACGTTTAAATATAATGTCTTTAATAATTAGATTTATTGCCTACTGTAAATTTAAATTAATTGTATTGACAATTTAAATACACTGCAATAGTCTCGCCTATATTTATTACTATGAGAAACATAATAATGTAGTGTTATCAAATATTACTTATTGTAAATATATGGTTATTAATCTGGGCCATACGTCGCAAATTAGCAGCATTGCTCCTGTGTAAAGCATCAGTGTGTAAAACAGTTAGAAAGAAAGATTTTGATTTTACGAATTACGAAAATGATATTTTTCTTATCCCTTTATTATTTCATAACATCAAAAATTTACATTTTAAATGCAGCACTTACTAACGCAACGGACGGACCAAAGGTAAGCTCATGACTATTGTCTGTACGTAGTGTTCATTAGAATGCAACAATTTTCCTGCAATAATATAAGTTCTTTATAATCTCAAAATAAAATCCACCATTACAAGCTTTAATCGCACAAGAATTAAATTTTTCTTCTTCTTCTTCTTCTTCTTCTTCTTCTTCTTCTTCTTCTTCTTCTTCTTCTTCTTCTTCTTCTTCTTCTTCTTCTTCTTCATGTTTTAGGCATTGTGCCTTTTACGGTTCCCACCTATTCCTTGGTCTACCTAAATTTCTTCTTCCTCTGGCTTTGTGTTTTCTAGCTTTTACTGGAAACCTGTATTGTTGCATTCTTTCTAAACGTTCTTACCATTTGTTTCTATTAAATTTTATCTTTTCATTTAAGTTGAATACCTGAAGTTCTTGTCTAATCGTTTCATCTATTATTCTGTCTATTCGACTACAGCCCTTAACTCATCTTAAGAATCTCATTTCCTGTGCCTGAATTCGATTTTCTCGTGCCTTTGTCGTTACCCATGTGTCGCTGCTACATATAAGTGCGGGGACAGCCATTGTTGTATAAAACTTCAACATTGTCTCTTTCCTGGCTTTATTTTTTATGAATCGACTGATAGTTCCGCAAATACGGTTAACAGTACTAATTTTTTGGTCAATATCTTTACTGTAATCGAAGGAAATATCACAACCTAGGTATTTAAAATGTTTTATTTGATCCAGTGTTTTATCGTTTAAGATGATTTTTGCTCTTACTGGCTCTTTTCCTGCGAATGCCATTATTTTTGTTTTAGGAATTGAAATTTTAAAATTGTATCGTTCGCTAATTTGCTGCAGTTTGTATAATCCCTTTTGCAATTCTTCCTCATTTTTCCCAATTAGTGTGAGATCGTCAGCAAATAACGTTACATTTAATATTGTGTCTTTGTCTAAATATTTTCCATCTTTATATAACAATTCTTTCCAGTTTCGGATAATATCATCTATATAAATATTAACTATCGTGGGTGATAAACTGCATCCTTGTTTTACTCCTATATTAGTCGTTACTGAATTACTTACTGAATTAACTTTCAATTGTAAATTAATACTGTTACTTCTATCATATAGTCATGTAAACCTTGTCATTGAATAAATACCTCGTATGTCATAAGTCATAGCTAACACGTTATACAATTAGTATGCTCACAGTAGACAGTAAGTGTCTGAGCTAAATCTACCTAGTGTAGAAATCATAACTTTGTGAAAATAGCTAATTGCCTAACGTCTGAAGTGTACGGCGTTGAAAAACGAGCGCAGCGTGCTCCTCCCCACTGATCTGTTGCTATAACGATTGCTTAAAATGTGTACAAATAAAAATCTGTATAAAATACCCTTTAAATTTAATTTTTTAGAGAACTAGCCATACACACGACGGATTCACATCGAATCCAACACTGTACAAATGGTGACGTTAGGACGTCTAACAATTCAGATGAATACTTTTTCGAAAATTTACAGCAGCTTCTAATAAAATTTTAAAACTAAGGTTCCACATTCATGACTGTTCACTGTCCTTTCTGTTAGAGTTTGTAGGAAAAAATGTAAAGAACTTTTGTTGACACAAATCAACGTGACGGACTTACGCTCGAAAAACCTGACTAGGCAACGTTGTCGGCGCTGGTTTGCAGTTAGTCAATGACCCTCAAACGCTTCAAATGTTATTTAATTTCAAACGCTGAAAATGGATTTTTAATTTATTTGTTAACCAATTTTTTGAAAATGTTGGCAATTTGCATTCTCCACTTGCTCCCAATTCCGGTTTGTTTTTAAGGTTGTACGAAATCGCTTACACTTAGAAGAAAATCGTATTCAAAATAAGCTGCTGCGTTTGATATTCAGAAAGGTCACTATTTTATGGTTATAGGCCAGCAGTTGCTTATAATTAGCATTCAACTTACAATGTTCCGTTAACTTATATCAGTTACTTACAGTACATCTAATTTAAAAAGCCTACAAATGTTGATTTCTTTGTTTTGTTACAGGTGGGAATGAAAAGGACATGCCTGTTACGTGAACCAGAATTTAAAGATGTCTTACTATCTAAGTGTTTCGTTGACAAATCACTGCTCGTAAAAGATTTTTTGTATTGTATAAATAAGGAATATCGTTTTCTTCGTATAACTGCGCCAAGCGGTTTCGGAAAAACAGCGAATTTAAAAATGCTGAAGACTTTCCTGCAACCAGAAAACGGGCTGATATCTTCCAGTCTAACAAAAGGTTGCAGCCTATTTGTAAAACACAACCTAAATATTTTTAAGTGGAATAATAATTTTTTTTCCTTTCATTGCGGGAAATACCCCGTGATTTTTATTATTTTTAAGAAGGCAAAAGGGAATAGTTTTAATGATGTTCTAGATGTGTTCAGAGACGTTATAAGTGATTCATTTTTAGAACACGGTTACCTACTAAACAGCAGTCGGCTGGACGATAATGAGAAATACCGTATTTCATTATACACTGATAAAACGTTCTACAAAAACGTATCTGAATTACAATTACAGAAACCTTTAGGATATTTATCAGAACAGTTGTATTTGCGCTATAACAAAAAAGTTATAGTTTTAATTGACGGTTTTGAAGCTCCGGTTTGGAATTTGTTGTCAACGGATTTATCAATACCGGACGTATACAAAACAATTTACTTTATCCAGAACTTTATGGTAAGTTTACTGGAAAATAATGAGTACGTTAAAGGTAGTCTGATTAACGATTGTCTGCGTCTGTTATGTGTAATATTACGACGGGTTAATAATATTGGTAATTTTAACTTTTTGGAGATCATTCATATGTCAAGTATTATGGATTGACAGAGGAAGAGGTGAGAGAAAAGTTACTGTACTTCCATATATTGGACAAGTACAAAGACGTAAAGGCTTATTATAATGGTTACCGGACTTTAGGGTACTGTATCTACAGCACCTGGTCGGTCTTGAACTACCTGGAAACTGGAAAAGTGAAAGAGTATTGGATAGCCCCGGACCACTTACATAACTTACGTACTGCATTTTTACACACACAAGTGCGGAAATTAGTTTCACAACTTCTGCACTGGAAAGCAATCGAAACACAAAGCTTGGAGGAGGTATCATTTCGCGATATAACGCTTTTAAGAGATATATTGTCAAGCAATAGGGACTTTGGTTGTGCAGAAGCTGAACGTTTCCTTCTGCTTTTATCTCACAACGGTTATTTTAACGTTGAGCTTCGTGCACATAGCGACATAATTAGGTTAAGTATTCCAAACAAACAAATCCACCAGCATCTTTATAAACAGTGTTCTGCAAATTGCAGTTCATAAATAACTACACTCTTATTCTGTTGTAAATTATGAAGTACTGTGAACCTTCAAATGTATAACTTTGAAATGTATTAAATCATTGCAAAAGACAAACAGATACGTTCAAAGTTTCAACATTTCCAAAACTGATTTTTGAAGGCTTACAAATGCCGAACAATAAGATAAATTTAGAAGTTATTAATATCATCATTATTTTTATGGGATTATTCTTTACAAATAAATGGTACGGTAGTTGAATGTTAAAGTTATAATTAGACTTGCCGTTGGTAATCGGAAGAAGAATCAAATAGTTGTTAATATGATCGTTAAGAGTTAGTGTACAAGGACAAACGTGGAATATTAAGATGGGTAGTTCGAGACACACCTGAATGAGTCGAAGTATAATAATCAAGTCTCGTTTTTCCAGTTATGTTTGCGGTATATTATATATCTAATCATAACACCGACTAATTTCCAAGACAATTATTTTCTACACGGTTAAACGATTACCTCACTACTACGGTGTGCCATGGTTCTATCTCACTCTCTATCTCACAATCTCTCTCTCTCTCTCTCTCTCTCTCTCTCTCTCTCTCTCTCTCTCTCTCTCTCTCTCTCTCTCTCTTTCTCTCTCTCTCTTTCCATACATATATATATCTTAGACACACACACACACACACACACACACACACACACACACACGCAAACTCACACATTTTATCTTTTCTTTCTCCCTGCATAAATGTACTAGGGTAAGGTATATTAAAACACACCGTTTTGTGACTTTTCATATTCTGTCGTCTGATTGTATTTGAATTAAACTTCAAAGGCTGTAACATATTCAAAATCATGTATCTTTTTTAAACTCCAACTCAGGCAAATAACTACAGTACGCCTTACGGTTTTCCCACGCAGTGGCCCACGGTTTTATGCCGCCTTGTAAACCACGATACTGTACACAAGGCTATCAAATTGTGCCGCCTGATTGTATACGGTGCGAAAACATAACTTTATTGTTTTCTATCCTCTACTTAAAGCACGCTTTACTATACGTGTTTGTGTGAGTGCGTTACAACGCTTCAATTAATTTTAACATATGTGACTGCAGAATGTCCCAGTTGTTTTAATGTGTAACATTGACGTAAAATATGAATAGCTTAAACTTTAATGTCATTAAATAAAATTATATCTTTACAATAAATATGTGTTTAAACGATTATACTATACTCCATCAACGTTCCTTTGTATCTCCTCCTGCGTCATGCCTATGACTGCATTCGACTGCTCACTTCGTACCCTTGTCTTTTGTTAATTAATTACCCTAGATTTACTCCTGTGGATTAGTCCAATTTCGTAATACCTTTAACTTTTTCTTTCACCTTCGATCTGCACTGAATGTTTGTTTTGACTTCAAAGGACGTACCATGTTTGCTGCGGTCTTAACACATTTCTTCTGCCACGGACGTTTAGCAGTCGTCATTTCTGTGCAAAAATTTCTACACGTCACTTTAATCTACATCCATAATTACATGACCTTTGTGTTATAATATTTGTCTCTTTTCTGTTCTCATATGTCACTGCTTTTTATTCTGTCTGACAGTTTACACTGTTTGCCTCCGAAGACTGTATACTCTGTTTATATTTTCCTGTCAAAATCTGTGTTGTAATTCATGTAATTCAAGTACGTCTATTCCCATAGGTTTGTAAAATTTTGATTTTTTTCCGTCCTTGAATTACTTCTGGAGCTTTTTAATCATTGGTTTTTTTTTAATATTTTTATTTGTTTCAAAATCTGTCATAATACAATATGGCGTTGAGTAGGTTACTACATAAAGCCGTAACTCACTACTACGGGCTTTAGTGTACACAACAAAATTATACTATATCTATTTAGTCACCACACACATAAAACATCCTTAAGGTATATCGGAGAGACATGTGTATGCGTATGCAGACTATTCCATGACATATCTGTTAAGTACAGTAAGTCGGAGGGGTTAAATCACTTGTGTTAGCTCACTTGTTTGTTAGTATTTCACACGTCATCAATTAATTGCTTAAGCGAGGCATCTGATAAAATTATTCAACTCTTAGTCTTATAAATAAATCATTTGATGAAAATATTCCCAGGCCGCGATTTATTCCGTCGTTGGCCAGGTATCTTGTTGTATCGGCATTTTGCATCTGATGATGTGTCGATGGAGGAGATATTTTGTAGAGGAGGATTTGTTTTCATCTGAGAATTGCGTTCTGTTACCCATTACATGTTTTTTTTTTTATATTTTAAGCCTGTTTTTGAAGTAAGAACTTCATATACGAGACTATAGTCCCCCGGCTCACTCAAATACACCTTGCGCTTCTAGGGCAGGAAACTGATTCAACGCGTCACGAAATAGCTGAAACGAAAAAGCAGTGTTGCCTGTTCAATCGAACTTACCTAAATTTTCCCCACTGCTATAATTATGTATATACATTGATCAAAAGTTATTATTTTAAAGACTGTGAGCGTATTGTAAATGTTTAATATTATAACAAGAATGACGAAAGTATTAAAAATATTTTTATTTATGATAAAACAAACTGTACTCATATGCTGTGAGATAGCGCTGAATACTTAAAATTTTTTTTTATAGTTAGTTCATTATTAACAGAATAAATTTAACAACTTTCCAATTGTTTAATACAAAAAAAAAAGAAATTACAATCCGTGACACATATTTTTGTGAATAATATTTATAGTGTCGTCAATAAGATTATTTGGATTGATCTTTGAAATTTTGGTAGAGTATAATTTTGTTTCTTTGTTTACTTTGTACATTATCTAGTTGATACGTAAATTTGTTCCCGTGTAAATTGCTCTATAATATAAATTTTTATATTATATTTTACACTAAGCTATATAACATTTCTATACATATATAAAAAACGTATATTAAATTTAGTCTGAAATAAAACAGTTGTTATTATCAATTTGGTTTACAATATTATTAAAATATTAAGATTATTATTTCTAATATTCTGATGATAATAGTATAAACTATCGAAACACTGTAACATATTCAAAAAATATATAATATACTAGCTGTTACCCTCGACTTTGCATTCGAATATTTGACTTTTAATAAGTATTTTAATATAATTTTTATTGTATACGTCTATTTGGCGTTCTGTCAGCTCGTATAACAATTTTGTACTCATTAGTCAAATTCTCTCCGAAGCTGTTTTCAACACTTGCACTAAATTATTATGTTACACAAATAATCCGTAGTCAAAGTTTCATGTCGATTGGTTAATTACCGTGGAAGATATAGCGATCACAAGTTATCACACCCGCACACGCGCACAAATTCACTCAAAAAATATATGACAATAACGAACAATTTTTTGTGAAGAGTTTGGTATACCCTACATGCTTATTCATTTCTAAATACAAAACGTATGGCTAAAAGACAAAATATTACATAAACCAATTTACACATGAAAATGCTCGTAATCCATGCACTTAGATAGCCTACAAACAACATAGCTTTACATCCTATGTTCCGTTGCATATATGTATATAGTACGTTACGGTGAGCTACAAAAATTTGCTAAAATTATTTACTTTGTAAAACTGTAGAAATATAAATACCAATTATTTTTTTAACATGTTACTAATTTGTTAAACTACAATACAAATTTGATAAATTAATTTTTCGCTATTAACAATCCAAGCGTATATAAATTTACATAAAACGTTTTAATAATAGAGTTCTTGTCTATTTTAAATTGCCATTAATTTTTTCACAAATGAAATACATTGAAAATCGTTTATTTTTATTACTATGAGAAATGTAATGCTGTAGTGATATTAAACATTACTTATTTTATATTGTTATTAACCTTTGTGCGGTCGCAGATTAGCAGCATAGCTTCTTCGTAAAGCACTTGCATAAAACAGTTACAAGAAAATTTTTCTGATTTAACCAACTATGAAGGTGATAATTTTCATATTTGCTTATTATTTCCTAACATTAAACGCTAACATTTTGAAAGCAGCACTTTTTAATGCAAGTGATGGACCAGAGGTAAAATTTACTTACTTTCTGTATTAATTATATGATTATATTAATTATTCACATATTTTTAATATGTTATATCAATTAATTTTAATTATGTATCAATTATACAATTTTCAATCAGAATTACAAAACCCTTTATATTAAGAATAATCCTGCCTTATATTTTTATAATGGATTTATGAAATTTCTACACCTAACCATGCATGATTTTATTTAAATCTATTTACTGAAAAAGAATGTTTCATTCATTTTTTAAGAAATACTTTGATAAAATTGATAAATTGTTTTCATAAATCTATCCAAATTCTGATTTACTTAATTAATTCTGTTTTACTAAACAAAGTGTCTGCCGTTTCCTAAAGTTTTGAAAGAGAAGAGAGTCCTATAAAATTTATTACAGATGGAAATGGTGTTGCTGGTAAATGAAAAAGAAGTCATGAGTAGATGGCTGAGGTATTTTAAGGCACTGAGTTCAGAAAAGGCGGAAAATGACATAATTGCTGAGGAGGGGGCCCAAGTAAAAGAACCAAATAGAATAATAGATAGACAAGAAATGCTGGCGGCCATCGTACGCTGAAACTGAGCAGAGCGGCTGGGCAAGATGGGATTACCACAGAGATGATCAAGTGGGAGAAAACGGTAAAGATTTATTACTCCTTCTGATGCAGTTGGCACAGACGAAAAGTGAAATACCTAAGGATTGGAAAATATTTGTGATAGTACCAATACACAAAAAAGGAGAGAGAGTCAATGCCATTGAGGGTGTTCATTTCTAGGGGAAATATGCAGCAGTAGACTTTAACAACGTTTGAGAGTTAGAGTTGAGAGGCAACTGGAAGAAGAGCCGTGTGAGTTTAGCTCAAACAGGAGCACATCAGATCAAGATTTACACCTAGGCAAGAATGTAAAAAGGCCATTGAATGTAATAAAGAATTACATCTGTGCTTTATAGACATGGAGAAAACCTTTAACAGGACTCCATGATGTACATTGTTGTCCATCTTGGAAATAAATTGAGCGCGCTTATGTCTAATTCGGATAATTAAAAGTTTCTAAAAGAACTGTCGCAATTATGTAAGAACTCCTCACGCAAAATCTGAAGAATTCAAAACATCTTATTAGGTAAGGCAAG
Organism: Magicicada septendecula; assembly: GCA_034769895.1. Classification (NCBI taxonomy): domain Eukaryota; kingdom Metazoa; phylum Arthropoda; class Insecta; order Hemiptera; family Cicadidae; genus Magicicada; species Magicicada septendecula. Next base: position 1,399,711,751 of record CM068367.1, read on the forward strand.
GAGATCTTTTAAGCCCATTGTTGTTCATAATATCCGTAGCTGATGCTATGGAGAAATGTAATCTCTCAACAGAAATTATGTAGGAAATTGGAGAATGAGACCAGTCACATTGAACACCATAGCGTTTGCAGACAACTTGGCCCTTGTAGCCAGCTCAGAGGAAAATTTCAGTATAACTCGGACGTTTGGAATGAAGAGCTTAGTAGGAGGGGAACGAAAATAAACACAAGTAAGACAAAGACCATGATTATTTCAAGAGGCCGTGAGAACCATCAGATTAGCTGCCAAGGACAATCACTCGAAGAAATGCAACAATTCATGTATCTTGGCTCTGTGATTTGTGCCAATTGGAAAATGTCTGCAGAAATACATTAAAGAATAGCCAATGCAGGGAAGTTGTACCATGCTTTAAATAAAATGTTTAACTGCAAAAGTGAAATCCCTAAAAAAAAAAAGTAACAGTTTCTAAGAACATGTATGTCATATGGGAGTAAAATTTGAGCACTATTTGCATGCCACTTCAGTGCTCTTTAAAGATAGGAAATGAGGTACTTGAAACTAATGGAGGGTAATCAGAACTGTTATAATTAGAGCAGCATTAAAAGTAACAGCAGTGGCTGACACAAGGAAAAAGTCACAAATGAGATGGTTCGGACACGCCATTCTCATGCCATTCAGCGAATGGGTGATGAGAGAGTTCCCAGGAAAATACATGAGACAAGAAGCAGGCGACCCGATCTAGAGAAAGGGCAGACGACATGGCAAGACAATGTGCAAGACTTCTTGCAGGACAGGGGCATCAGGCAAGGGCGCTTGCACTCCAGAGGCAACAGTGGCGATCTCTTTGGAACTCCGCGACATCCCAAGGTAGAAGAGGAGGCGACTAAGACTAAGACTAAATCGCTTACACGTAGAAGAAAAACGTGTTCAAAATGAGCCATTGCGGAGTACTACTTTTAATTCGGAGTACGAATTCCGTAAAAAAATGATGTTTACAAGTACAGTACATTCTATATTGCTGTTATTTGTATTTTTATTATTATTAAATTTATGTGTATGTGTATGTGTATTGTACCACTGACTTAAGTTAATATTGCAATCATAAACAGATAGTATAATTAAATTTGTAACAAATGATGATGATGATGACGAAGACAAAAAAGAAAGACAAATCGTTTGCGAACATTGGGAAACGAACGCAATAATTTTGTGTTCATTAGGTATTTTAAGAGGACTACGAAAATAATTTTTTGTTTGGAAAATTGTAAAAATTGAAACTGAAAACAACTTACAATTGTTAATAAATCTGAAATGTATGTAACGATGAATTTTTATTACGCTATTACTAACTCGATGCGAATGGACGTTTAAATATAAAGTCTTTAATAATTAGATTTATTGCCTACTGTAAATTTAAATTAATTGTATTGACAATTTAAATACACTGCAATAGTCTCGCCTATCTTTATTACTATGAGAAACATAAGAATGTAGTATTATCAAATATTACTTATTTTAAGTATATGGTTATTAATCTGTGCCATACGTCGCAAATTAGCAGCATTGCTCCTGTGTAAAGCATCAGTGTGTAAAACAGTTACAAAGAAAGGTTTTGATTTTACGAATTACGAAAATGATATTTTTCATATCCCTTTATTATTTCATAACATCAAACATTTACATTTTAAATGCAGCACTTACTAACGCAACGGACGGACCAAAGGTAAGCTCATGACTATTGTCTGTACGTAGTTTTCATTAGAATGCAACAATTTTCCTGCAATAATATAAGTTCTTTATAATCTCAAAATAAAATCCACCATTACAAGCTTTAATCGCACATGAATTAACTTTCTTCTTCTTCTTCTTCTTCTTCTTCTTCTTCTTCTTCTTCTTCACTTCATGTTTTAGACATTGTGCCTGTTAAGGTTCCCACCTATTCCTTGGTCTACATGAATTTATTCTTCCTCTGGCTTTGTGTTTTCTAGCTTTTACTGGAAACCTGTATTGTTGCATTCTTTCTAAACGTTCTTACCATTTGTTTCTATTAAATTTTATCTTTTCATTTAAGTTGAATACCTGAAGTTCTTGTCTAATCGTTTCATCTATTATTCTGTCTATTCGACTACAGCCCTTAACTCATCTTAAGAATATCATTTCCTGTGCCTGAATTCGATTTTCTTGTGCCTTTGTCGTTACCCATGTGTCGCTGCCATATATAAGTGCGGGGACAGCCATTGTTGTATAAAACTTCAACATTGTCTCTTTCCTGGCTTTTTTTTTTAGGAATCGACTGATAGTTCCGCAAATACGTTTAACAGTACTAATTTTTTGGTCAATATCTTTACTTTAATCGAAGGAAATATCACAACCTAGGTATTTCAAATGTTTTATTTGATCCAGTTTTTTATCGTTTAAGATGATTTTGGCTGTTACCGGCTCTTTCCTGCTAATCCCATAATTTTTGTTTTTAAGTATTGAAATTTTAAAATATTATCCTTCGCTAATTTGCTGCAGTTTGTATAATCCCTTTTGCAATTCTTCCTCTTTTTTCCCAATTAATGTGAGGTAAGTCAGCATATAAAATTACATTTAATATTGTGTCTTTGTCTAAATATATTCCCTCTTTATATAACAATTCTTTCGAGTTTCGGATAATATCACCTACATAAATATTAAATTACGTGGGTGATAAACTGCATCCTTGTTTTACTCCTATATTAGTCGTTACTGAATAACTTACTGAATTAACTTTCAATTATAAATTAATACTGTTTCTTATGTCATATTGTCATTTAAACCTTGTCATTGAATAAATACCTCGTGTGTCATAAGTCATAGCTAACACTGTAACCCCTCTTTAAGTTTGACTGGAAAAAAATATATTTTTTTTTTTTTCTAAAGAGGTGCCACAAGATAATTAAAACTAGACCAAAGCCTAGAGAAGCCAAAAATGCCCTGGAACCAGTGAGACGGGACTTGCAATTAAAACTCATAAAATTAACAATCAATAAAATCCTTTTATTATTCTGTCTCCTTTCTGTTACCTACAAAAACAATAAATATAACATTCAGAATCTATTTTCCCCTTAAAATCTGTTAATTAAAATAATTTATATTCTTTAAAAAGGTTACTTGAAATTGTTAATAAATCCAAAATTTATTTTCTATCTTCTCTTAAAAAGAAATCAATTGAAACTTAATTGAGATAAAATTTATATACTTCTTGACAAGGTTAATTAGAATAAATTAATTAAAAATTAATAGAGTCAAATCTACATACTCCTTATTAAAGTTAATTAAAATAAATTAATTATCTTCAAAAAAAATAATCATTAAAAATTAATAGAGATAGAATTAATTAATTGTCATCAGAAATTAAATGTATATATATTGTAGCATGACAGATAATCCACATAAATAAATTACTCAATGATCATTAATAAAGCTCTAATATATGGAATATCCTGATGAGAATCAATTAAAAGGCACTATTAATTAATATAATCACAAGAAAAGTAAACATAACGAAAAAATCTGCAAATAATATATATATACTACAAATTTAAAAGCCTAGAAAACTAAAATATGAATAACAAAATTACCCAGGTAAGATAGAAGCAGGCAATTAAGATACCCCAACAAAGAAACCAGACCAGAAGAAACAAAAGCATACACAGCGAAATGGTACTGAAGAAAGAAGAAAGAAGGAAGAAGAAATATAAAATGAACAAAAATACTGAAGAACGAAGAAAGAAGAAAGAAGAAATATAAAATGAACAAAAATATTGAAGAACGAAGAAAGAAGAAATATAAAATGAACAAAAATACTGAAGAACGAAGAAAGAAGAAATATAGAATGACCAAAAATACTGAAGAATAAGAAACCTGAGAAGATACACTAGAAAAAAGGAAGTGAGACGACCCATACCAAATAGAAACCCCATAGGGAGAGAACCCAAAAACCCCAAAAATAAATGAATGTCCAAAGAGAAAGTATAACACCCCAAAAAACCATATCACAATGTAAAACTGACAAAAACCAAAAGTGTTAATAGTATTAAGTAACAGTGAACCCAAAAAAGTTATTGTGTAGTTTATATGAACAAATCTTCACAGTCCCCCCATGGTTAAATATTTCATGTTGTAAAGCTAGGAAAGGACTAGTAATAATATTAATAAATAACCATGGACAAGTATAAGTTATTGAATTATAGCCAATAAACTTTGAAAAGGTACATGAGTTGCCGTACAAATGAATAAACTTTAAGTGTTTTTTGAACAGTATCATATTTGATATGAAGTAATAATATTGCTAATGAAATGCTACTGAATTTATAAGAACATTCCATAGAATGAAATAATAAGCAGATAGCTAGTGTTATACTTAGAGATGGGGAATACATCCTTAAAATTGGGAAATATAGAGCAGACTGTCAATAAATTGTTTTAAGAAGGTGTTAACAATTATATGGAACCAATATGTTATGTTCCTGTTCCATATATTAACTAGACAAATAAGATTTATTAGTAATCGATATTATTGTTATAAGATTTTATTTTGTTGTTACTTTAAATTAGGAATGCGATATCTAAAGGTAGAAATCATTCCCCATGTTATAAAATGTTTTTTAATGATGTTACTAGGTATAATCAGTACACATAAAAGGTATTATTCAAGGTACCAGTTTTGATAGAGATATGTGTTATATTTTAATTGTACAATCAATAATCACTGATATTAGTCAAAAAACTAATTATTAATAAAGTGTATAAGGATAAAAAGTCAGAGAAGGGTATAAACTAACTACATTAGTAAAATGTTGCAAATAGCAACACATCAAATCTAGGCCATATAATGAATTTAAACTGCAGAATTAACAAATCTAGTCTTATAAGCCAGTTAAACTGACAATATTTATGCAAGATAAACCCAACATATAGTATACCATGTAAATAAGACTTTATAAAGATATGGTCAGCAGATAAGTACAATTACTTATTTATCTAATAAAATTACCAATAAAAATGGAATGGACTAACTGACATTATCAGAGGAGGAGTCATAGACAAATGAATTGTATTTAAAAACAATCACTAATAAACTAAATTGCAAGAAAATAAGTAAGAATATACAATTATATCAATTTCAGATTTAATAGAATAATAATTATATCAGTGAAAATGGCTACTACTTGCTTAGACAACAGGAAATATAAAATTAGGCCTACCTTCCAAAAATGTAAGAAATATAATTTTCTAATGAAACTTTGTAACCCTATATTAATTATCATCAAAATAAGCAGAATAGAATAAAGAAACCGAATATGTATTTCGTATTTCGTACAGTTAACTAATAACGAAATTATTTTCTGAGTATAATGTATCAAAATAAAATATATCGGAAGCTAAGATAATTTGAAACAATGTATAAGGTATATTAAATTGGCTAAGATTTTCAGGAGACGAAGGAAATGAGAACACTTCTTTATTATACGTTGACGAGTGAACTTAACGTGATTATTTGCTAGAAGTAACCTATAATGGCGATTAACGTTATAAACCGAGTTCGGTGAAAATTTTCATAAAATCTGGTTTTGAGTTATTTTTTAATTGTGAACCGATGAAGTTAAAATATGAACAGTGTAACACCATTAAACTAAACCACATACGACTAATTAAACGAAATAACACCAATATCACACAATTTACTGACGAACGATCAAGGTTAAACACGAGACACATAGACCAAGGGAGATAAACACAATAATAACATTTTACACCAAGTGAACTATTCCACCATACACCAGTGACACTCAAATACATCCAGAACAATCATATACAATTGCGGAGACCATTTACACGGAGAAAAGACATCTTTATTTAACCAAAACTTTCATCCAGGTTATACGTTACACTACGCATGCGCCAGTCGCCCATTTTGGGGAATTGTCGTCTTCTCCCGTCAGCTGTAGAGAACGACCGTCTGCTGCTTTTGGTTTGAATAAATATCATATGTAAACTTTTATTATTCTAATTATAACATTGTATTGTTTAATATTAAGGCATTTTATAATTGTAAGTGTTATTCTTTTCTGCCCATAACCTTCTCTGGCTATATCTTAAATAACCGTTTAAAGAACCATATTTTTATAATACTAATGTAACCTTTTTATATCGACCGGCCCTGAGTGAGTCGATGCTACATTGTAACATTGATTCTTATCAAACAAATAAACTATTTTATTAATAAACGTGCTGTTTTGTAATTTGGAATTGGTTTTTCTTTAAAAAAGCTTAACAAATAAATTATTCAAGCATACCAACTAACCGAAAGGCGGTATATACGAAACAACGAATGCTTCAAGAAGAAGAAGAAGAAGAGAGCCGTCTTTCGACTAGATTTGGAGTTAACCAGATTGTCCTTTGACAAATTTACTGAAAGTGACAATATTACAAAAATAAACATAATACCACTTCATTTCTAATTACAAACAATAAACACGATTAGTTCCTAAATATTAGGATTAAAATTTACATAAAAAAGATTTTTTCAGAAATTTTTTTTTGTGAAACAAAAATAATTTTTTCTTTTCAAATTGTTACAACAGCAGTCAAACAGATTATTTTGTTTTATTACAAAATTGGCTCGCCCACCAGTGAGGGCTTAACGAAGACCAGGAACGTTACAAATTTGGCGTTTCCAAGGTGGAACACCACTACACACACATTCTTTACATTGAATTTTGTATTTTATTACAAAATTGGCGTCCAACTAAAGGGCTGTAATTAGGGATTGTAATGATGTAATAACTCGCCCAATTTCTAATTCAGCTTGGCAGCAGTTATCTAACCAGGGAACCAGGAAAGATGCAGCGTCGTGCCACATCAAAGAAAAGAGCGGCGGAGGCCGAAAAAGAACTTAATATGGAGGATAAGGAGGCGACCCCAGTGGAGGACGTAGAAACGTTATTAACCTCGGTGGAACGTAAACAACCAGCACCATCAGAGGAACAACCTCAAATGCCCACACAAACAGGGGAAATCGATGTCCGGGAGGAAAGAATAAAACAACCCGAGAAACTATCACGAGCAGAGAATAGTGACATACAGGAGATACTCAGGATAATGATGGAGAAAATGGAAGAAAATAATAAGAAATTAAGTCAAGATTTTAAAAAGGACATAGAAGATTTGAAGGAAAACAACCAATCAACCAAGGAAGAATTAAGCAAGGAATGGATGACACCAACCGGTCAACCAAGGAAGAATTAAGCAAGAAAATGGATTCCACCAAGGAAGAAAATTGTAAGGAAAGGAAAGAAGACCAACAGTCCTTGAAGGAAAATTTGAGTGATATAAATAAGAACATAGAGGCAACAAAAGAAGAATTGAAGAAGGACAACCAAGCAACAAAAGAAGAATTGAGTAAAAAGATTGAAAACACCAATAAGAGAATAGAGAAAACCAGCAAGGACATGAAGGAAGACAACCGATCTTTAAGCCAGAAAATTGATGAAACTAATCAGAAAATGGAGGAAACCAGCAAAAGATGGAAGAAAAATTGGAGGAGAATAACAAGAAAATGGAAAATAAAATGGGGGAAAGGTTGGAAGAGTTAAGAGAGGATAACCAACTATTACGAGAAGAATTACGGGAAGTTAACCAAGAGAATTTAGACAAGTTAGACGAACGAATGGAACTATTAAGAAAGGAAATGAACAAAGAACTCAAGGATAATAAGAAATCTATGACCAAAAGGCTGGAAGACGAAACCATAACTATAAATCAACAGATAAGAGAAGTTGATGAAGGATGTCGGCTGACGGAAGTGGAGGTACAAGAGTTCAAGAAAGTGGTAAACACCAAGGTCACAATTCTTGAAGAATCTAGTCGCAAGAAGGCAGAAGAAAACCGAAAGGAAAGCCAGGAAGAACTCAGTAAAGTACGAACTCAAATTACAGAAAGATATGACGGAATGGAGGAAGCGATGACTAACATCACTGGTCAAGTGAGGCAGAACCAGGAGGAAATGGAAGCAATTCGGAACCGACCAACCAGCTTCACTAATATCCCCATCAACGAGAACAGAGAATGGCTTAACTTCCGCCAATATAAAAGGAAGACGATGGAGTTCTTGGCCCGTATTGAGGAATATATGGCCAAACATAGAAATAATCGATGGTCCAATAGTCGAGAACTATTGGACGAATCATTCCGGGATATGACGGACAATTGGTGGATGGCGAACAGGAGCGAGATAAACGATTATCAGCAGTTTAAGAGTTTGTTCAAGTCCAAGTATTGGTCAGAGACAACCCAGAATTTAATAAGGGACAACATCTGCCATGGCCGATACAAACCCAGTTTGGCAATACCATGACTGCATACTTCCTTGGGAAGGTGTGCCTGGCCAAGCACCTGGAACCAGCCATACCAGAGGAATGCCTGGTGAATAAGCTTTCCTATCATTATGACGAAGAGGTCATAAGAGCTCGAAGAGGTAGCCAGATAAAGACCATACAGGCGATGACGGAGCTATTAGAAAATTATGAGAACGAAGAATATTACAGGCAGAGTAGAAGAAGAAATGAGCGGCCAGAAGTTCGAAATAATCCGTCATCGAACAATAATAATCAACAGATCAACAGTGGGTACCAAGGGAACAGGTATAATCCAAATTACCATAATCAGCACCTACCAACGGTAATAATAACAACCATAACCACGGTAATACAAATCCGAACATTAACCGAAATAATAACGGATTCTCCGGTAATCGAAATAATTATTACCCGAATAATAATGTAAATAGCCAGAGAAACCCCAACCATACGAATAACACCGAGCGGTTTTACAATAACAATAGGGGTTACCCTAATAATAACAATAACAACAACAACAGGTTCTCCCGACCCCGGGTAAATTTTATACGTGCAGAAGGAAACAGCCATCGCAGGTATAACCATCAACGGCGGATCAGCGTACACGAGTACGAAGATCGACGCAGAAGCCGAGAACGGGACAACTCCAGTTATAATCCGCCAAGGCGAAGTACCAGCCTAGATGACCCGGAGCGGCATACAAATAGGGAACAAACATACGAACAGCGAACTGAAAGGTTGGAACCCACTCAAGGTTTCCCCACTGATGCCTCTGTTGGTCCAATTAATAACCAGGATGAGGAGAATTTAAACGGGAGGAGGCAGTAATAAACAATAAGGACCTTTTGGTGCTTCTGTCGCCTGGGTATATAAAAGAATTGCCAAGAACAAATCATCACAATAAAATTACTATCATTCGGTGTAACTATTTGAAAAACATTCGAAATGAACTACTGGAGGAGGATGACACTCGCCTCCCTATTATAAACAATGAAATAATTTATATTAATGCAGAAATCGAAGGAACATTAACACAACAGAATTGGAGAGAATCCAAGAACAATGTGGTAAGTTATTGCCGACCTTACCTATAAATAACATAGTATTAATCGGTGCCACTGGTCGCCAAAACAAGACAATAAGAAAACAAGTGTCATTGAATGTGATTAGTAAGGGTATAGCTATAAACATGATCTTCCTAATTGCGGCAGGATTACCCTTCAACATATTAGTTGGATGTGATGTGCTGAGAAGGAACTCGGCTATCATCGATTTAAGATCAGAGAAGGTATCACTGTTTACCGGAGATCTGACCTGGACGGCCGATTTAGTCGGTAGCGAGATAACACTTCCCAGCAGTATCCACCAGCAAATACGTAGCATTAATTATACGAAAACTAACACCATTTCTAACACCATAGTATTCGACAACACGGACAAAGATTTATGGTCCCAAAAAATACAGGAGGTAAGGGATTTCCGGAGCGGAATTGATAGAGAGAAATTGCCCATTACTCAAGCAAATCAGTTGATAAGGATTTATGAGAAGTACAGCTCAGTATTTTCAGATGAGCCAGGCAAGGTAAGAAATTATCAATGTACCCTTCAGTTCCGAGATACAGTGGAGTTTAATAGAAAATCCTACCCTTTGCGCATTCACGAAAGGAGGCTGTGAGAGCGGAAATCAACCGAATGATTAATAGCGATATTATAGAACATAGCCAATCCCCATATACCAGCCCTATTGTCGCTATTCCCAAGAAAAACGGCCAAGTCCGGCTTTGCTTGGATGCACGGGAAATAAACAAAAAAATCATTAATGATAGAACATCGCCCGGTGAGATTGAGGAAATCATGAAACGCTTCCATGGTACCCAGTACTTCAGTACCTGGGATACGGTGTGCTGTTACTGGCAGGTAGAGTTACACCCACGGAGTCGCCAATATCTGGCTTTCATATTCGAGGACGCAATTATCAATTCAAAAGATTGCCCTTTGGATTGGTGAACTCAGTTGCCATCTTTGTGACCTGCATGGACCAGATATTGGGACAGGAAGCACTTCAGTTTACCACGGTATATGCAGATGATCTACTAATAACATCCGAAACGTGGGAGGAACACTGCTACCGTGTGGAACATGTGCTTGAGAAATTATCTGTCAGTAACGTCACGCTGAAGTTAGAAAAATCCAAGTTTATTGCCAGAGAAGTGCAATTTTTAGGATTTAACTTGGACGATCAAGGAATCTCACCGTCGGCAGAAAAGTTGGAGGCAATCCAGAAATTCCCGGCATCCAAAAACAGGAAGCAATTACAGTCGTTCCTGGGACTCTGTAATTACTATAGAAAGTTCCAGGAACAATATTCGGAATTAACCGCGAGGTTTCAACCTCAATTATCATCCAAAAACAAATGGGTATGGTGTAAATAACAAGATGGGATTTTTCAACAAATTAAAGACAAATTTCTGGCAACTATAATACTTCGCCACCCAAACTTTAAATTACCATTTTTCATGAATTGCGATGCCAGCAACATCAGTCTGGGAACGACACTGTATCAAGAAGACGAGAAGGGTCAACATCAAGTAATTAGCTTCGCGAGCAGGTCTTTGAACCAGTGCGAAAAGAATTACACGGTGACTGAAAAAGAATTACTGAGCGTGGTATTTGCTTGCGGTAAGTTCCGCACTTACATTTTGGGATACCCTGTTACAGTCCGAACAGACCATAAATCTATTTCGTTCTTGAAAAGCTGCAAACTGAACCATGGCAGGCTAACGAGGTGGATACTTGCCCTTCAAGAATACCATCTAAAATGGGAATACATTCCAGGTAAAAAGAATGTAGTAGCGGATGTGTTATCCCGGGTCAATGTGGAAGAACAAACTTTCGAAGGGGAGAAGGAAAGCGTGCTAAAAATATACCATCTTCTTAGCACCAGAGCCGATTTAACAACAATATTGACCAATATGAGCACCCACCAACAAGCGGACCCGAAATTGAGAAACCTCAAACTTCGACTAGAAGAGGGAGACGAAACCGTTGCTCAATATTTCCAAATAAATAAACAAATATTGTTCGTTAAAACATCCCTGAAGGAAGAGATCTGGAAGGTGGTTGTTCCAACACAGATCGAAAGGGAATTGATAGTGAACTACCACATACGTTACGGGCATATGGGCGCCCTCAAGGTAATAAAAGCTCTGGAGGAGAGCTGCCATATAAAAAACATAAATAGGAAAGTCCGAATGTATATAAAAAGTTGTAAAATCTGCCAGCTGGTAAAGACAAATAATGAGAAGAAGGAAGGTGTTATGATCCCAATCACTTCTCAAGCAAGATTGGAGAAGGTATTCCTAGACATTTGCGGACCATTTCCCCGTAGTGGAGGTCGACACCAATATCGGTACCTAACCATCATAATGGACCACTTCACAAAGTATGTTAAGCTATACCGTACTAATCGAGCGACTACCCGGAAAATTCTGGGGATACTAACGGAACAGTATATCCCACACCTGGGGAAACCATCTTCGATCATTACTGATCATGGAACCCAGTTTAAGGGTGGAAAATGGCGAGATACATTATTGTCAATGGGCATTCGTACATACAAGACCTCGGTCTACCATCCGAGCAGTAATCCGGCAGAGCGGGTGTTACGAGAAGTGGGGAGGATCCTAAGAACTTATTGTCACCATCAACAAAAAAGGTGGCAAGACTATCTAGAAGCCACGGAGGAATTCCTCAACTTGGCATACCATCCAGCTATAGGGATAACCCCATACTCCGCTATGTACGAAAAACCACCCCCACGAGAGATCGCAGATATCCTCGAGTTCCCGATAAACCATGTGTATAAATTTGACAAAGCTAAATTCTACAACAAAGTGGCAGAAGACCAGGTAAAACGCCAAAATAAGTATCAAAAGGCTAGTGGTAAATTAATAATTTATGAAAAGGGAGAACAAATTTTGTTAAAAAATCGTGAACTACCCAGCACACTGGAAGGAATAACGAAGAAGTTATTGCTGTTATACACCGGACCATATGTCATATCCAATGTGAAAAATAATAATACTTATGAAATAAAGGAAATAGATTCAGAAAGGATAAAGGGTGTATATAACCAGGCTTCCATGAAAAAATATTATGAGTAATTGAATGTATAGAAGATTGAATTTTGTGTGCATAAATATAAAAAAAAAAATTCTAAAACAAAGTAAGGACAATTTACTATCTTATATTTGAACAACTTTTGGATTAACAAAAAGAAAAAGAATTTGGAATATAAAATATTTTAAAAAATTCAAAAACATTGTAACCACATCTTACAACCAAGTATTTAGGAAGACAATTTTGAAGTTAAAGAAAAAGAATTTATATATATTTAAAAAATTCTAAAACCAAGTAAGCACAACTTACTACCGAATATTTAGGAAACGATTTATGAATGAAATAAAAAGAAAGGAATTTATTATAAAATGAATAAATTCTAAAAAACAAGTAAGGACAACTTACTACCTTATATTTGAACAACTTTTGGATTAACAAGAAGAAAAAGAATTTATATAAATATCTTAAATTCAAAAAGAAAGTAAGAACAACTTACTACCTAATGTTTGAAACTACTATTGAATTAATAAACAAGAACAATGAAATTCAAAAATGAAGTAAGGACTACTTACTACCAAATATTTATGAAAAAACCTTATGGAAAATAAAAAGAAGAAAATGAATTTAGAATAAATAGGTAGCTTCTAAAAGAAAGTAAGAACTACTTACTACCTTATATTTGAAACTACTTTTGGATTAATAAAGAAGAAAAGAATTTTGATAATATATTACAAAAATTTAAAACCGAAGTAAGCACTACTTACTATCCAAATATTTATGGAACTATTTGTGAAAAAACTAAAAGAAAAAGGATTTAGTAAAATACAAATAAGTTTAAAAACCATGTAAGTACAACTTACTACCAAACATCAATGAAACTCAAATCATGGAATATAAAAGAAAGGAAAAAAAATTTGAAGAATAACCACAACATTCAAAAGGAAGAGTAAGTTCACGTTACAAACAATTATATATGGAACCAATTCTGAAAAACTTTCGAGAATAAAGAAATGGCAGTAAAAACCACTGATACAATTAAAATGAATAAACTTATTGTGAAGTAAAATTAATGAGACCTTTAAGCAAAATAAGCAGAGATAATAACCACATGGAATTAATAATTAAAGAGTGCATATGGATAAAAAGCAAGAGCAGAATAAAATTTTGAAAAAGAAAGAAAAAACTATATATAAATAAATCCATAAGAAAAATATGATCATATAATAAATGTCAATTATAAGAAGGACAATTAAAAGAGTAATTGCAAGAACATAATACTAGTGGAACGATTCATAAGAATTAAGAAAAAAAAACAAAAATATAATACAAAATATATGCTACCAATGACCAGAAGGAGATTGTAATAACAGTCAAGGTATGACAGAGAATTAAAATAAATAAAAACTTTACACTGAATAACAAGTGATAATTATATTAAACCAGCTTCCAACCACAAGGAGAAATAAAATGCCAGCAGAGCTGACCATTGAGAAAAGTAACTGAGATAGAAATTAACTAAGATAGAAATATTAACAGATCTGAGCAAATACGAAGTGAAGTATCCAAAGATATTTAATTTTTTTTTATAGTCATAAGGTGGACTATTCTTATGTAATTTTTATTAATAACTGTCTGTAGATAAGTCCAGCAGTATTATTATGTATTGATCAGAGATGATTTGCCTCTGTAATCAATAAATGACGTAGTATGGCCAGCAGAGAAGTGTAGCCTACAGAGTCCCTCTGGACTGCCCCAGCTAACGTGTTAGGGAATTTTAAGGAATAAATATCCCAAGGATAAAGAACCAAGTTAAGAAGAAAATGGAAAAATAAAAAATAACGAACATCAGATGACTATTACTATCGAGAAGAATCCAGTTAATAATGAAATATAGATAAGCTCAAAAATAAAGAAGAAAAATTTTAGAAATGTGAAGGAAGTAAAGAAGTATAATTTATAATAAAATATCATAAGCAATTACTTCAGACAAACTAAGTATGATCTGAACTAATCACTTCTGGAAGAGAGCAATCTGTAGCATGACACATAATCCACATAAATAAATTACTCAATGATCATTAATAAAGCTCTAATATATGGAATATCCTGATGAGAATCAATTAAAAGGCACTATTAATTAATATAATCACAAGAGAAGTAAACATAAGGAAAAAATCTGCAAATAATATATATACTACAAATTTAAAAGCCTAGAAAACTAAAATATGAATAACAAAATTACCCAGGTAAGATAGAAGCAGACAATTAAGATACCCCAACAAAGAAACCAGACCAGAAGAAACAAAAGCATACACAGCGAAATGGTACTGAAGAAAGAAGAAAGAAGGAAGAAGAAATATAAAATGAACAAAAATACTGAAGAACGAAGAAAGAAGAAAGAATAAATATAAAATGAACAAAAATACTGAAGAACGAAGAAAGAAGAAATATAGAATGACCAAAAATACTGAAGAATAAGAAACCTGAGAAGATACACTAGAAAAAAGGAAGTGAGACGACCCATACCAAATAGAAACCCCATAGGGAGAGAACCCAAAAACCCCCAAAATAAATGAATGTCCAAAGAGAAAGTATAACACCCCAAAAAACCATATCACAATGTAAAACTGACAAAAACCAAGTGTTAATAGTATTAAGTAACAGTGCACCCAAGAAAGTTATTGTGTAGTTTATATGAACAAATCTTCACAGTCCCCCCATGGTTAAATATTTCATGTTGTAAAGCTAGGAAAGGACTAGTAATAATATTAATAAATAACCATGGACAAGTGTAAGTTATTGAATTATAGCCAATAAACTTTGAAAAGGTACATGAGTTGCCGTACAAATGAATAAACTTTAAGTGTTTTTTGAACAGTATCATATTTGATATGAAGTAATAATATTGCTAATGAAATGCTATTGAATTTATAAGAACATTCCATAGAACGAAATAATAAACAGATAGCTAGTGTTATACTTAGAGATGGGGAATACATCCTTAAAATTGGGAAATACAGAGCAGACTGTCAATAAATAGTTTTAAGAAGGTGTTAACAATTATATGGAACCAATATGTTATGTTCCTGTTCCATATATTAACTAGACAAATAAGAATTATTAGTAATCGATATTATTGTTATAAGATGTTATTTTGTTGTTACTTTAAATTAGGAATGCCATATCTAAAGGTAGATATCATTCCCCATGTTATAAAATGTTTTTTAATGATGTTACTAGGTATAATCAGTACACATAAAAGGTATTATTCAAGGTACCAGTTTTGATAGAGATATGTGTTATATTTTAATTGTACAATCAATAATCACTGATATACCAGTCAAAGAACTAATTATTAATAAAGTGTATAAGGATAAAAAGTCAGAGAAGGGTATAAACTAACTACATTAGTAAAAATGTTGCAAATAGCAACACATCAAATCTGGGCCATATAATGAATTTAAACTGCAGAATAATTAACAAATGTAGCCTTATAAGCCAGTTAAACTGACAATATTTATGCAAGATAAACCCAAAATATAGTATACCACGTAAATAAGACTTTATAAAGATATGGTCAGCAGATAAGTACAATTACTTGTTTATCTAATAAAATTACCAATAAAAATGGAATGGACTAACTGACATTATCAGAGGAGGAGTCATAGACAAATGAATTGTATTTAAAAACAATCGTTAATAAACTAAATTGCAAGAAATTAAGTAAGAATAGACAATTATATCAATTTCAGATTTAATAGAATAATAATTATATCAGTGAAAATGGCTATTATTTGCTTAGACAACAGGAAATATAAAATTAGGCCTACCTTCCAAAAATGTAAGAAATATAATTTTCTAATGAAACTTTGTAACCCTATATTAATTATCATCAAAATAAGCAGAATAGAATAAAAAACCGAATATGTATTTCGTATTTCGTACAGTTAACTAATAACGAAATTATTTTCTGAGTATAATGTATCAAAATAAAATGTATCGGAAGCTAAGATAATTTGAAACAATGTATAAGATATATTAAATTGGCTAAGATTTTCAGGAGACGAAGGAAATGAGAACAGTTCTTTATTATACGTTGACGAGTGAACTTAACGTGATTATTTGCTAGAAGTAACCTATAATGGCGATTAACGTTATAAACCGAGTTCGGTGAAAATTTTCATAAAATCTGGTTTTGAGTTATTTTTTAATTGTGAACCAGTGAAGTTAAAATATGAACAGTGTAACACCATTAAACTGAACCACATACGACTAATTAAACGAAATAACACCAATATCACACAATTTACTGACGAATGATCAAGGTTAAACACGAGACACATAGACCAAGGGAGACAAACACAATAATAACATTTTACACCAAGTGAACTATTCCACCATACACCAGTGACACTCAAATACATCCAGAACAATCATATACAATTGCGGAGACCATTTACACGGAGAAAAGACATCTTTATTTAACCAAAACTTTCATCCAGGTTATACGTTACACTACGCATGCGCCAGTCGGCCATTTTGGGGAATTGTCGTCTTCTCCCGTCAGCTGTAGAGAACGACCGTCTGCTGCTTTTGGTTTGAATAAATATCATATGTAAACTTTTATTATTCTAATTATAACATTGCATTGTTTAATATTAAGGCATTTTATAATTGTAAGTGTTATTCTTTCCTGCCCATAACCTTCTCTGGCTATATCTTAAATAACCGTTTAAAGAACCATATTTTTATAATACTAATGTAAACTTTTTATTTCGACCGGCCCTGAGTGAGTCGATACTACTTTGTAACATCGATTCTTATCGAACAAATAAACTATTTTATTAATAAACGTGCTGTTTTGTAATTTGGATTTGGTTTTTCTTTAAAAAAGCTTAACAAATAAATTATTCAAGCATACCAACTAACCGAAAGGCGGTATATACGAAACAACGAACGCTTCAAGAAGAAGAAGAAGAAGAAGAAGAGAGCCGTCTTTCGACTAGATTTGGAGTTAACCAGATTGTCCTTTGACAAATTTACTGAAAGTGACAATATTACAAAAATAAACATAATACCACTTCATTTCTAATTACAAACAATAAACACGATTAGTTCCTAAATATTAGGATTAAAATTTACATAAAAAAGATTATTTCAGAAATTTTTTTTTTTTGTGAAATAAAAATAATTTTTTTCTTTTCAAATTGTTACAACAGCAGTCAAACAGATTATTTTGTTTTATTACAAAATTGGCTCGCCCACCAGGGAGGGCTTAACGAAGACCAGGAACGTTACAAATTTGGCGTTTCCAAGGTGGAACATTACTATGTATACATACATTTGTCTGCAGTTTCCTAAAGTTTTGAAAGAGAAGAGAGTCCTATAAAATGTTTTACAGATGGAAGTGGTGTTGCTGGTAAATGAAAAAGAAGTCATGAGTAGATGGCTGAGGTATTTTAAGGCACTGAGTTCAGAAAAGGCGGAAAATGACACAATTGCAGAGGAGGGGTCCAAGTAAAAGAACCAAATAGAATAATAGATAGACAAGAAATGCTGGCGGCCATCGTACGCTCAAACTGAGCAGAGTGGATGGGCAAGATGGGATTACCACAGAGATGATCAAGTGGGAGAAAACGGTAAAGATTTATTACTCCTTGTGATGCAGTTGGCACAGACGAAAAGTGAAATACCTAAGGATTGGAAAATATTTGTGATAGTACCAATACACAAAAAAGGAGAGAGAGTCAATGCCATTGAGGGTTTTCATTTCTAGGGGAAATATGCAGCAGTAGACTTTAACAATGTTTAAGAGTTAGAGTTGAGAGGCAACTAGAAGATTAGCCGTGTAAATTTAGCTCAAAAAGGAGCACATTAGATCAAGATTTACACCTAGGCAAGAATGTAAAAAGGCCATTGAATATAATAAAGAATTACATCTGTGGTTCATAGCGATGGAGAAAACCTTTAACAGGACCCCATGGTCTACATTGTGGCCCATCGTGGAAAGAAGTGGAGCGGGCTTAGGTCTAATTCAGAGAATTAAAAGTTTCTAAAAGAACTGCCGCAATTATGTAAGAACTCCTCACGCAAAATCTGAAGATTTCAAAACATTTTATTAGGTAAGGCAAGGAGATCTTTTAAGCCCATTGTTGTTCATAATATCCGTAGGTGATGCTATGGAGAAATGTAATCTCTCAACGGAAATTATGTAGGAAATTGGAGAATGAGACCAGTCACTTTGAACACCATAGCGTTTACAGGCAATGTGGCCCTTGTAACCAGCTCAGAGGAAAATTACAGTATAACTCGGACGTTTGGAATGAAGAGCTTAGTAGGAGGGGAACGAAAATAAACACAAGTAAGACAAAGACCATGATTATTTCAAGAGGCCGTGAGAACCATCAGATTAGCTGCCAAGGACAACCACTCGAAGAAATGCAACAATTCATGTATCTTGGCTCTGTGATTTGTGCCAATTGGAAAATATCTGCAGAAATAAATTAAAGAATAGCCAGTGCAGGGAAGTTGTGCCATGCTTTAAATAAAATGTTTAACTGCAAAACTGAAATCCCTAAAGAAACAAAGGTAACAGTTTCTAAGAACATGTATGTCTTATGGAAGTAATATTTGAGTACTATTTGCATGCCACTTTAGTGCTCTTTAAAGATAGGAAATGAGGTACTTGAAACTAGTGGCGGGTAATCAGAACTGTTATAATAAGAGCAGCATTAAAAGTAACGGCAGTGGCTGACACAAGACAAAGTCACAAATGAGGTGGTTCGGACACCTTCAGCGAAAGGGTGATGAGAGAGTTCCCAGGAAAATACATGAGACAAGAAGCAAGGGACACGATCTAGAGAAAGGGCAGATAACATGGCAAGACAATGTGCAAGAATTCTTGCAGGACAGGGGCATCAGGCTAGGGCGCTTGCACTCCAGAGGCAACAGTGGAGATCTCATTGGAACTCCTCGACATCCCAAGGTAGAAGAGGACGCGACTAAGACTAGGACTAAATCGCTTACACGTAGAAGAAAAACATGTTCAAAATGAGCCATTGCGGTGTACTACTTTTCATTCTGAGTACGAATTCGGTAAAAAAATGATGTTTACAAGTACAGTACATTCTGTATTGCTGTCATTTGTATTTTAATTATTATTAAATTTAGTATGTGTATTGTGCCACTGACTTAAGTTAATATTGCAATCATAAACTGATAGTATAATTAAATTTGTAACAAATGATGATGATGATGATGACGAAGACGAAAAAGAAAGACAAATCGTTTGCGAACATGGGGAAATGAACGCAATAATTTTGTGTTCATTAGGTATTTTAAGAGGACTACGAAAATAATTTTTTTGTTTGGAAAATTGTAAAAATTGAAACTGAAAACAACTTACAATTGTTAATAAATCTGAAAAGTATGTAACGATGAATTTTTATTGCGTTATTACTAACTCGATGCGAATGGACGTTTAAATATAAAGTCTTTAATAATTAGATTTATTGCCTACTGTAAATTTAAATTAATTGTATTGACAATTTAAATACACTGCAATAGTCTCGCCTATCTTTTTTACTACGAGAAACATAATAATGTAGTGTTATCAAATATTACTTATTGTACATATATGGTTATTAATCTGTGCCATACGTCGCAGATTAGCAGCATTGCTCCTGTGTAAAGCATCAGTGTGTAAAACAGTTACTAAGAAAGATTTTGATTTTACGAATTACGAAAATGATATTTTTCTTATCCCTTTATTATTTCATAACATCAAACATTTACATTTTAAATGCAGCACTTACTAACGCAACGGACGGACCAAAGGTAAGCTCATGACTATTGTCTGTACGTAGTTTTCATTAGAATGCAACATTTTTCCTGCAATAATATAAGTTCTTTATAATCTCAAAATAAAATCCACCATTACAAGCTTTAATCGCACAAGAATTAACTTTCTTCTTCTTCTTCTTCTTCTTCTTCTTCTTCTTCTTCTTCTTCTTCTTCTTCTTCTTCTTCTTCTTCTTCTTCTTTTTCACTTCTTCTTCATGTTTTCGGCATTGTGCCTGTTACGGTTCCCACCTATTCCTTGGTCTACCTAAATTTCTTCTTCCTCTGGCTTGTGTTTTCTAGCTTTTACTGGAAACCTGTATTTTTGCATTCTTTCTAAACGTTCTTACCATTTGTTTCTATTAAATTTTATCTTTTCATTTAAGTTGAATACCTGAAGTTCTTGTTTAATCGTTTCATCTATTATTCTGTCTATTCGACTACAGCCCTTAACTCATCTTAAGAATCTCATTTAATGTGCCTGAATTCGATTTTCTTGTGCCTTTGTCGTTAGCCATGTGTCGCTGCCATATATAAGTGCGGGGACAGCCATTTTTGTATAAAACTTCCTGGCTTTATTTTTTAGGAATCGACTCATAGTTCCGCAAATACGGTTAACAGTACTAATTTTTTGGTCAATATCTTTACTGTAATCGAAGGAAATATCGTAACATAGGTATTTAAAATGTTTTATTTGATCCAGTGTTTTATCGTTTAAGATGATTTTGGCTCTTATCGGCTCTTTCCTGCTAATCCCATAATTTTTGTTTTAAGTATTGAAATTTTAAAATTTTATCCTTCGCTAATTTGCTGCAGTTTGTATAATCCCTTTTGCAATTCTTCCTCTTTTTTCCCAATTAATGTGAGGTAAGTCAGAATATAAAATTACATTTTATATTGTGTCTTTGTCTAAATATATTCCCTCTTTATATAACAATTCTTTCCAGGTTCGGATAATATCATCTATATAAATATTAAGTAACGTGGGTGATAAACTGCATCCTTGTATTACTCCTATATTAGTCGTTACTGAATAACTTACTGAATACTGTTTCTTGTGTCATATT
This sequence comes from Magicicada septendecula, assembly GCA_034769895.1. Taxonomy (NCBI): domain Eukaryota; kingdom Metazoa; phylum Arthropoda; class Insecta; order Hemiptera; family Cicadidae; genus Magicicada; species Magicicada septendecula. The sequence continues at coordinate 1,399,733,160 of CM068367.1, forward strand.
ATCATGTAAACCTTGTCATTGAATAAATACCTCGTATGTCATAAGTCATAGCTAACACGTTATACAATTAGTATGCTCACAGTAGACAGTAAGTTTCTGAGCTAAATCTACCTAGAGTAGAAATCATAACTTTGTGAAAATAGCTAATTGCCTAACGTCTGAAGTGTACGGCGTTGAAAAACTTGCGCAGCGTGCTGCTCCCCACTGATCTGTTGCTATAACGATTGCTTAAAATGTGTACAAATAAAAATCTGTATAAAATACCCTTTAAATTTAATATTTTAGAGAATTAGCCATACACACGACGGATTCACACCGAATCCAACACTGTACAAATGGTGGCGTTAGGACGTCTAACAATTCAGATAAATAAGGTTTGGAAAATTTACAGCAGCTTCTAATAAAATTTTAAAACTAAGGTTCCACATTCATGACTGTTCACTGTCCTTTCAGTTAGAGTTTGTAGGAAAAAATGTAAAGAATTTTTGTTGACACAAATCAACGTGACGGACTTACGCTCGAAAACCCTGACTACGCAACGTTGTCGGCGCTGGTTTGCAGTTAGTCAATGACCTTCAAACGCTTCAAAAGTTATTTAATTTCAAACGCTGAAAATGGATTTTTAATTTATTTGTTAACCAATTTTTTTGGTAATGTTGGAATTTGTATTCTCCACTTGATCCCAATTCCGGTTTGTTTTTAAGGTTGTACGAAATCCCTTACACTTAGAAGAAAATCGTATTCAAAATAAGCTACTGCGTTTGATATTCAGAAAGGTCACTATTTATGGTTATAGGCCAGCAGTTGCTTATAATTAGCATTCAACTTACAATGTTCCGTTAACTTATATCAGTTACTTACAGTACATCTAATTTTAAAAGCCTACTAATGTTGATTTCTTTGTTTTGTTACAGGTGGGAATGAAAAGGACATGCCTTTTACGTGAACCAGAATTTAAAGATGTCTTACTATCTAAGTGTTTCGTTGACAAATCACTGCTCGTAAAAGATTTTTTGTATTGTATAAATAAGGAATATCGTTGTCTTCGTATAACTGCGCCAAGCGGTTTCGGGAAAACAGCGAATTTAAAAATGATGAAGATTTTCCTGCAAGCGGAAGACGGGCAGATATCTTCCAGCCTAACAAAAGGTTGCAGCCTCTTTGTAAAACACAACCTAAATATTTTTAAGTGGAATAATACTTTTTTTTCCTTTCATTGCGGGAAATACCCTGTAATTTTTATTATTTTTAAGAAGGCAAAAGGGAATAGTTTTAATGATGTTCTAGATGTGTTCAGAGACGTTATAAGTGATTCATTTTTAGAACACGGTTACCTACTAAACAGCACTCGGCTGGACGATACTGAGAAATACCGTTTTGCATTATACACTGATAAAACGTTCTACAAAAACGTATCTGAATTACAATTACAGAAAGCTTTAGGATATTTATCAGAACAGTTGTATTTGCACTACAACAAAAAAGTTATAGTTTTAATTGACGGTTTTGAAGCTCCGGTTTGGAATTTGTTGTCAACGGATTTACCAATACCGGACGTATACAAAACAATTTACTTTATCCAGAACTTTATGGGAAGTTTACTGGAAAATAATGAGTACGTTAAAGGTAGTCTGATTAACGATTGTCTGCGTTTGTCAAGTTTATTATTACCACGGGTTAATGACATTCGTAATTTTTACTTTCTGGAACGTCATCTATATATCAAGTATTATGGACTGACAGAGGAAGAGGTGATAAAAAAATTAAAATACTTCCATATAATGGACAAGTACAAAGACGTAAAGGCTTATTATAATGGTTACCGGACTTCAGGGTACTGTATCTACAGCACCTGGTCGGTTTTGAACTACCTGGAAACTGGAAACATGAAAGAGTATTGGATAGACCCGGACCACTTACATAACTTAAGTAGTGCATTTTTACACACACAAGTGCGGAAATTAGTTTCACAACTTCTGCACTGGAAAACAATCGAAACACAAAGCTTGGAGGAGGTATCATTTCGCGATATAACGCTTTTAAGAGATATAATGTCAAGCAATAGGGACTTCGGTTGTGCAGAAGCTGAACGTTTCCTTCTGCTTTTATCTCACACCGGTTATTTTAACTTTGAGCGTCCTGCACTTAGTGACATAATTAGGTTAAATATTCCAAACAAACAAATCCACCAGCATCTTTATAAACAGTGTTCTGCAAATTGCAGTTTTTAAATAACTAAACTCTAATTCTGTTTTAAATTATGAAGTACTGTGAAGCTTCAAATGTATAACTTTGAAATGTATTAAATCATTGCAAAGACAAACAGATACGTTCAAAGTTTCAACATTTCCAAAACTGATTTTTGAAGGCTTACAAATGCCGAACAATAAGATAAATTTACAAGTTATTAATATCATCATTATTTTTATGGAATTATTCTTTACAATTATATGGTACGGTAGTTGAATGTTAAAGTTATAATTAGACTTGCCGTTGATAATCGGAAGAAGAATCAAATAGTTGTTAATATGATCGTTAAGAGTTAGTGTACAAGGACAAACGTGGAATATTAAGATGGGTAGTTCGAGACACACCTGAATGAGTCGAAGTATAATAATCAAGTCTCGTTTATACAGTTATATTTGCGGTATTTTATATCTAATCATAACACCGACTAATTTCCAAGACAATTATTTTCTACACGGTTAAACGATTACCTCACTACTGCGGTGTGCCATGGTCCTATCTCACTCTCTCTCTCTCTCTCTCTCTCTCTCTCTCTCTCTCTCTCTCTCTCTCTCTCTCTCTCTCTCTTTCCATACATATATATATCTTAGACACACACACGCACGCGCGCACCCAAACTCACACATTTTACCTTTTCTTTCTCCCTGCATAAATGTACTAGGATAAAGTATATCAAAACACACCGTTTTGTGACTTTTCATATTCTGTCGTCTGATTGTATTTGAATTAAACTTCAAAGGCTGTAACATATTCAAAATCATGTACCTTTTTAAAACTCCAACTCAGGCAAAGAACTACAGTACGCCTTACGGTTTTCCCACGCAGTGGCCCACGGTTTTATGCCGCCTTGTAAACCACGATACTGTACACATGGCTATCAAATCGTGCCGCCTGATTGTGTGCGGTGCGGAAACACAACTTTATTGTTTTCTACCCTCTACTTAAAGCACGCTTTACTATACGTGTTTGTGTGAGTGCGTTACAACGCTTCAATTAAATTTTAACATATGTGACTGCAGAATGTCCCAGTTGTTTTAATGTGTAACATTGACGTAAAATATGAATAGCTTAAACTTTAATGTCATTAAATAAAATTATATCTTTACAATAAATATGTGTTTAAATGATTATACTATACTCCATCAACGTTCCTTTGTATCTCCTCCTGCGTCATGCCTATGACTGCCTTCGATTGCTCACTTCGTACCCTTGTCTTTTGTTAATTAATTACCCTAGATTTTCTCCTGTGGATTACTCCTTTTTTCTGTTCTCATATGTCACTGCTTTTTATACTGTCTGACAGTTTACACTGTTTGCCTCCGAAGACTGTATACTCTATTTATGTTTTCCTGTCAAAATCTGTGTTGTAATTCATATAATTCAGGTACGTCTATTCCCATAAGTTTGTAAAATTTTGAATTTTTTTGAGTCCTTGAATTATTTCTGGAGCTTTATAATCATTGGTTTATTTATATTTTTTATTTGTTTCACAATCTGTCGTAATAAAATATGGCGTTGAGTAGGTTACTACATAAAGCCGTAACTCACTACTACGGGCTTTAGTGTACACAACAAAATTATACTATATCTATTTTGTCACTACACACATAAAACATCCGTAAGGTATATCGGAGAGAAATGTGTATGCGTATGCAGACTATTCCATGACATATCTGTTAAGTACAGTAAGTGGGAGGGGTTAAATCACTTGTGTTAGCTCACTTGTTTGTTAGTATTTCACACGTCATCAACTAATTGCTTAGGCGAGGCATCTGATAAAATTATTCAACTCACTCAAATACACCTTGCGCTTCTAGGGCAGGAAACTGATTCAACGCGTCACGAAATAGCTGAAACGAAAAGCAGTGTTGCCTGTTCAATCGAACTTACCTAAAATTTCCCCACTGCTATAATTATGTATATACATTGATCAAAAGTTAATATTTTAAAGACTGTGAGCGTATTGTAAATGTTTAATATTATAACAAGAATGACGAAAGTATTAAAAATATTTTTATTTATGATAAAACAAACTGTACTCATATGCTGTGAGATAGCGCTGAATACTTAAAATTTTTTTTATTCTTAGATCATTATTAACAGAATTTATTTAACAACTTTCCAATTGTTTAATACCAAAAAAAAGAATTTACAATCCGTGATACATATTTTTGTGAATAATATTTATAGTGTCGTCAATGAGATTATTTGGATTTATGTTTGAAATGTTGGTAGAGTATAATTTTGTTTCTTTGTTTACTTTGTACATTATCTAGTTGATACGTGAATTTGTTCTCGTGTAAATTGCTCTATAATATAAAACTGTATATTATATTTTACAATACGCTATATATCATTTCTATACATATATAAAAACGTATATTAAATTTAGTCTGAAATAAAACAGTTGTTATTATCAATTTGGTTTACAATTTTATTAAAATATTACGAATATTATTTCTAATATTCTGATGATAATAGTATAAACTATCGAAACACTGTAACATATTCAAAAAATATATAATATACTAGCTGTTACCCTCGGCTTTGCATTCGAATATTTGTCTTTTAATAAGTATTTTAATATAATTTTTATTGTATATGTCTATTTGGCGTTCTGTCAGCTCGTATAACAATTTTGTACTCATTAGTCAAATTCTCTCCTCCAAAGCTGTTTTCAACACTTGTACTAAATTATTATGTTGGTGCAACAGCCTTTGGAGATTTAAATGTACCCGTTTATAAACCCTTCGGAGATATTTATAAAATATGCGTTAAACCAAAAACGTTAAATTCGTTATTTTAAGTGTAACTGTGTTAGAAGCACTTGTGTTAACACATTAAATGTTGTTTTCCTCAACCAAGGCTTTTATTTATTTCAGCAGTAAACTAAAAACCAAAAACCGTTGTCACCTAACCTCACCGATGAAAACAACACGTATTTTCGCTTTGCATTAAGTAATAGGACAATTTACAGTTAGTACACTTTCCACATCGTAATATATCGATACAATCTCATATTATATAAAACATCGAAAATTTACTGCAGGAATGGATAAATGTACAGTTCCTATGCCGCTAAATAGCTTTTGTTTATTTACTTGTTACTATGGTAATTAATTCTGGTCTCCATGGTGTTTTTGACATCTTTAGTAGTAGTATTTAATATATTTCATTACTTATTCATTGCGTCATCAGAAATACGTATAAACATACATTTTATAATCGTCTAAGAGAATTACAAAATATATAGACGTAACTGTATACAAAATTACAAAACATATCAACACAATCGCATAGTAAAAACATTAAAAACTATAGGAAATGATACATGTATACATTCGATGCCAGTAAATATCATTTGTTTATTTACTTGTTACTATGGTAATATACCGATGACTGACACACTACCTAGCGCGTTATATTATAGATAGTATATTCTTGTAATAAATGTGGAATCTATTAATAATAATAAAAAAGTGTATATATATATATATATATACATATTGCGATAGAACACAGGATCATGATAAGCAATGAACTATGTCTTATGCATGGATGTCGAACATTCACATGTTTAAATTTGTTTCTTGTTCAAATTGGTTTTTTTAGTTATAGTTTTTGTATTGTATTGCCGATAAAAATTTAGAGTAGGTCAAACTCTTAAAAACTGTATTCGTTATTTTTCTGTGTAATTTCTTTGTAAAGTGTGCGCTGGTGCGTGAGTTATTATCATTTTTCTCTATTGTGTCCATTATAATTATCCGATTTACATTAGACTTGAACAAGACATAAAATTTAATATTAGCTACAATTTCCTTATATTCTGTGATCTTCAAATAACTGCTAAATGTGAATTTTTGTTATATGAAATCTCTATTTAAATCTCACTCAGGCGTGAAGTAATAAAATCCCAGATAATTATCTGTGCAGGCTTTGCCAATTTCATGCAAAGTGTTGGATGAAGAACTATTAGTGTAATAAATTATCATGTGACCGACATTTGGCCAATTAGAGCGCAGTAAAATCATTGAAATTGTCTTCTGCCATGAGCAGATCGAGTTAGTTCATCTTGAGCATTCGTCTACTAAACGTGCGGTCCGCGTTCAAGACGTTTCTCTTGCGTGAACACGTAAACAGTGCGAAAGGTGTACGAAAACTTGAAACTCTGTGTGAGTTATTCTACAGACCCAAGTAATTCAGTTTTAATAAATAACATTGTGATTTAAAAGTATCCGTGTTAGTCAAGATATCCTCATAGGGAGATCTACTGACCGCGGTAGGTCTGTGTTTACGCGCGGACACTTGAAGACGTGCCGGAAGGTGTACGCCTATGCACCGTTTTTCAGTAAACACCCACGTTACACCTTGAGATAAGTAAATAAACTATAACAATATTAAAACATTTTAAAAACCTTTAACAATCATAAACAGTGTTATCGCAGCGAGGCCGCGTTGCAGTTCGTTGAGCAAGTTCAGCGTGTGTATCATCAGGACACCATCCCAGCAGAATCCACGAGGGAAGGACACGTGAGATATACGCATCGCCATCAGCCATCTCGCAGCATCAAATTGGAATATCTTCACTCAAGTAACAAATTCAGATCTGAAATTTATATAAACTGTTTTCAAACAATATTTCAAAAGTCATAACATTTGTGTATGTTTAAAAATATGTAGTATGAACTATTATTTAATTGGTTTACAATAAATAATTATAATACCTCCAATATAGACTTGTTGATTTATAAAACACACACCATTTTCCTATGCCCAAGAGTTAATTCAATTGTGTTGTCGCAATATATATATATGCATATATATAGCCCTATATTCAATCACTTTCTGATACAGTTTTATATATTATATATATAATTGTATTAAACATTTTATTATATATAGAGCCTCCAGGTGGTCTAGTGGCTAACGCGGGCGATTGATGCGCTCGTGGTCCCGGGTTCAATTCTCGGCGGAGGCTCCATACGGCGTGCACTCAGCGTCGTGAGGCAAACTGAGTAGGCGCTGAGATAACAGCGCCGCCTCCTGGCCGTGAATACCGCAACTACCGGCTGGTGGCGCGTAGTACTAGCCATACACCGTCACACTAACACAAAAGCCGCGCGGTACGCCTTGGTCCTTAACGGACTGTGGAGCGGAGGTTTTATTATATATACAATTATACAATTTTATTTCACAGTTATATAAAATTAAATTAATATTTATTTAAGCCCCTCAAATCTCATGCATTAATTTCTCATTCTTCTTTTCTAATTACTGTTGTTTTGCGTCCCTGTTCCGTGTGTAATCTTTATTTCATCACATTATTACCAATACTACAACAATACAACAACACGATAGAGTGATGAAAGAAAATAGGGCCCTCCCTAGAAATGGACGTGTTGGGGCTTTCCTAGCATATATAAACATGACTAGGGCCGCCAGACCCTTCACAAAAACAAGTCAAATAAACTTTTTTTATTTACACACATATATTATTTAAATAAAAACAAAAATCAGTATTCAGGGGTGACAATTACGGCCAGTGGTAAGCAAGAAAAAGAAATACAATCCAGGATTAATTTGGGAAAGATAGTTATATCTACTTTAAATGGAATCCTGTGGGATAGTAAATTAGAGCAGGAACTAAAACCAAAATATTTAAAACCATTGTTGGATACTTATCAGTATCCACACACAGACCAGTATCATGACTTACGACTCACAAAATATGGAGTACTAATAAACACCCAAGACTAAAATTAATGACAGCAGAGATGGACTTTTGGAGACGTTCTGCAAGAGTATCCAGACGTGAGAAAATTAGATATGAACTTATTAAGAATAAAATTAATGTAAAAAATTCAATTGCTGAATTTATCAAAACAAAAAAATTACAGTGGTATGAACACACAAAAAGAATGACACTGGAAAGATTGCGAAGGAGAGTTATGGAATGGACCCCACCAGGAAGAAGAAAAGAAGAAGACCACGGATCACCTGGATAAAAGAAATTCATACTATATTGAGGGAACGAGAAATTGAAGAAGATCTTTGGATGGACAAGCAGCAGTGGAAGTTGAGAATTCAATCACTTCTGTAATCTTTGGTTCAGGAAAATGTGTAAACATTGTACAACCGAAATAATAATAATAATAATAATAATAACACAAATCTAGCAAGTTGTATTGAAGAAATATAATACGAGTTAACACAACACAGTTAAATAAAGAAGTACAATATAAAATAAAAAGATTACTTCAATTCTACAATGTAACAAAATTACAATACATGTTTTTAATTAATTGATTAATTAATTTTTTTCAACAGTTTAAAAATTTTTTGTGAGCATTTGGAACTGAAAGCAACCACGTTTTCAGAGATTTCAGAAATTCGCCTAGAGTATGGGCGAGATTGACTGGTGGCATTAGCATATGAAAGAAGCGTAAAGGACTGCTGATATAAATCTGCTGAAGATCAATTAAGCTTGACTGTGGAACACGACAGTATGGCTGTTTCGCAAATTATAGTCTTTATAATTTTTTAAGTTTATTATCACTTGTAACACAAAACCGCCTACGAAATTTAAAAGCATACAGATGTCTTCGAAGCATTCCTAAATTTAGAAAAAGTGGTCAAGAGTGTTCCAACTTACGTTTCTTAAAAATATTTCTAACGATTGCATTTTGCGTTATTGTAACTGGCGTTAACGATATAATATACGTCTTAACAAGAGGTAGGCCACAGTACACAAGGGTTAGACCTATCTGTAATTCAGTCCTGGCAGCACTGGAAACTTAGTGTTATAAGTCATCACAATTTATTCATGTAAATAAAGGTCAATTTATTCGTTGTTCAAACGTACGAACAATAAGCATACAAATCGACCTAATTGTCAGCAGCGTGTTGTATTTGTGACCCAACATCTTACTGTATGACTGTGTCCTGGACAATCTGAATAACAAACCAGTTTCTGTACACAATTAACGGGTCACTTGTGTTTGGCGTCATGACTAACGAAGCTAAACAAATTTGGCATGTGCAAATTGGTCAGTGCTACTGTAATATAGGGCCGGCCAGCCTAGCGACGACGAAAGCATATGTTATAAATTTTAATACAATACAATACCAATACCAATGACAAATACGGTATAAAATATTCTTGACATAAATTCTTGTTGTTGTTGTTGTTGTTGTTGTTGTTGTTGTTGTTGTTGTTGTTGTTGTTGTTGTTGTCATCGTCCTTCTCCTCCTCCTCCTCCTCGTCCTCCGCCTCCTCCTCCACCACCACCACCACCACCACCACCACCACCACCTCCTCCTCCTCCTCCTCCTCCTCCTCCTCCTCCTCCTCCTCCTCCTCCTCCTCCTCTCCTCCTACTCCTTCTTCTTCTTCTTCTTCTTCTTCTTCTTCTTCTTCTTCTTCTTTTCTTCTTCTTCTTCTTCTTCTTCTTCGTCAACAACAACTTCAACGATGTAATATACGTCCCTTCCCCAACAACTGATTACGTAATTTATTTTAGATCCAACCAATGCTTGACTAGTACTTATTGCGATAAGCAAGTTTTATGGACCAAGATTCTTGTAAGAAATTGAATTTTCGCAAGAATGTACACAACGGTTCTTCAGTTCAATGGTATGACCTTTCCATGAGAGATGGCTGTCTGTTATTAAACCAAGACGTTTCGTTTGTACAGTTTGCACAAACACCAAGCACAGACAGTCAACTTTTTTTTATGACACGATTATTTTATTTATGCATTTGTAATAATTTATTTATCTAGTTTCTTATTTATGATTAACTAAATGGGGAATGCAGTGTTTACTCACTTGCAAATAAAAACCATCAACACGTTAAATGGCAGCTGTGGAAACAAATTACTGTGTTTGTAATTTACTTCCTTCAACTCAGAAAAAAAATTAAAAATTTAGTACAGATTGTCTGCAGTTAAGGCAACGTAGGATAAACGTACGTGCGCGCGCGCGCGTGTATGTGTGCAATACAGAGAGAGAGAGAGACACACACACACAGACTTTCATTATACAGCATCCATACTCCATTCTCTGCTGTACACTCATTTAAGTTCCACAGTTGTGAATTACTCTGCTCATTCTATGGAACTACAAGGGGAGTGGGTGGCAGCAGTTAACTAACAATGCTTTCCAACTTCTTATGTCATAACGTCTCAACATACTTGTTACGTTATATTATATGTTGTATTTTGTTATATTATATTATTTGAATACAGCTGGCTGGATTTGTGTTTTTAATTTAAAAAATCTATGTTTGTAAATCAAGAAGTTTATTTGACTTGTTTTTGTGAAGCAGCAACCAGACTTAGTAATGTACTTACTTACTTACTAGCCAACGCCCACCCTTGGCTGTTGAGCCATTAGGCGACGCGCTGACCAGTAGCGTCGGGCTTCGGCGATCTCGGTGTCCTCGTTGGACGGGGTGTGGTCCAAGGCCGGTCAGTCTCTCAGATGGTCGGCGTCCATCATCGCGTGGCCGCACAGCTGGCACTCAGGGGTTGGCAGCGCGTGGAGGCGGTGCAGAGAGAAGCGAGATAGTCATGTCCGGTTTTCAGTCGGAAGTTGGCGACACACACTGCACGAGGGAGGTTGGGATTGATTGGAACGTCGGTGACGAGGCTTTCCCATTTTTTACCGGCGGCCGCCTCAGACAGTCTTCGCTTATTCCATATGCTGACGGCGGAGTTTATTTGATCTTTGGAAGATTGTGGGGACTGCGGGCGGGTAGGCTGGGGTAGGGTTGTGCCTTGCTTGTCCAGTTTATCGGCCTCCTCGTTGCCCCAGATGTTGACATGACTGGGTATCCATTGGAGTTTTAGGATCCACCCTCGGGGAGTGATTTTTCCAGTTCATCAACGGCAGCGTGAACTGCTTCGATTTCCCCATCGTAGTTACTAAGGGGGCTGTCCACGGCTAAGTGTCCCTGGAAAAGGCGGCTATAGTACCCAGCTCCTGTTTTTCCATTGCCCGGAATTGATGAGCCGTCAGTGTAGATATGGATCCACTCTTGCTCGGGATAATCTTCGTGGATGGTTTGCAAAGCTGATTGCTTTAGTTCTAAATCTGTGGATGCATGTTTAGGTGCTGAGTGGTTCTTAAGATGGTAGCTGGCTTGGGGTAAGAGACTGAAGAAGTCCTGATGGGTATATGTGATGTTTATGTGAGTAATGTTTGTACATGTGAAAGACGCTCCAACACGGTCATTTCTAGAGGGGTCCTGTTTTGTTTTATGACTCTAGTGTGTCTTTGTAATGTTGTATTTGTACTGATGTGATGAAATGAAAATTAAAATTGCGTACGTATTAGATAAACACTTACGGAATAGGAACGAAAAACAACAGTAATTAGAAAGGAATTAGAAATTAATGCATGAGATTTGAGTGCTTCAAAAAGAATATAAATTTCATTTTATATAAGTATGAGTATTATATATATATATATATATATATATATACAATACTCATACACATATATACATAATACTATATATGAGTATTTCATTATATAAATTTCATATAAGTAAGTATATATTTGCATATATAATAAAATATATAATACTGTTACGACGGTCTACTGATCGTCGTAGGTACAGTGGTAAACAAAATAGAAAACACCAATTAAGTCAATAATCACCAGCTTTACTTTTCACAGTTAAACAGTTCGCAATTAACGACACTGTCTCTTACAACAAATCAAATAAAAATTGTTCACACGCAATAAAATGTCAACTAATATAAAACACAATTGTATTACAATTATACGCCCGATTATAAAACACAACACTTCACTAATAACCACCTGAACGCACACAGTAATATAGCCCGATAATAACTGAAATTAAGCAGCAGGTATGGGCTATTATAGTCTACTGTGTTCTATACCATGCGTCCTTAACAAGCCATCGAAAATTCTATAGGACCCTTCAGCGCGATCTTCGCAGAAACACGCACTGTTGGGCTGATTGAGATGCTTCCAGAACGCACGAGACGTGCTGCATTACGTAATACTGCCTCACATGTCAAGTGTGTCGTACGCCTTACAGCTGCAGGATCGTTCTCCAATGTACCAGTACGTTACGTAACGGCGTAACACTTTACCTGCATTACGTAACAATACACTTACCTATACATACGTTTTACTATTATTAATAATAAATAACACTTTTATTATAAGAATATATTATATATTACATATTTTTTGAATATGTTACAGTATTTCGATAGTTTAAACTATTATCATCACAATATTAGAAATAAATAAATAAGTTTAACCCAATTGTTATTAACAGCTTTTTTTATGTAGACTATATTTAATATACATTTTTATATAAGTATAAAATTGTTATATAACTTAGTGTAAAAAATAATATAAAATTTATTATTTTATAAAACTAGTAATTTTAAAAACACTATCATTTTTGTTATTAATCTGGATTTGTTCAGTTATTAATTTATTATTTATTGTATGCTTACATATTTCTAAATGTTCCCATAAGGCCATTTTTGGACCTTTAGAAATGTGTTTTAACAAAGTGACATTCTTTAAATTTTGGAATGTTTGATTATTTTTAATGGAGTGATTAGCTAAATTTGATTTGTATATATACCTGTTTTTAAATATGAATTACGGTGTTTAATAAATCTTTCATTTAAATTTTTTAGTTTGGCCTACATAATTTTTTTTACAGCCAGAGCATTCAGTTTTATGTACTCTATTTAAATTATGAATTAAATTATTTGGTTTATATTTGAATCTGTCAAAATCTTTCTTATTAAAGTACTGTATAGGCAATTTTTATATTTTGGTTATTGAACAATTTTCAAGTTTTATGATTTCTTATTTTATGTCATACGTGCCTACGTATGTGAAGTTAATATATTTAATATTGCCATTGTTCTGTGTGTTTTTTATTAAAAGAATTATTTAGCATTTTTTTATTAACTTTGTTTGCTGCGTTATCAATAATTTTGGGGTTATATCCATCTTGTATTCAATATCATATATAATTTTCTTTGCTTTTTATTTCTAATTTACTTAAATAAACATTATTAATTATATATATAGTTATAAACTTTATAAATATTATAAATATTTATTGTTATAAACATTATAAATATTAAATATATATAATATGATTTTTGCATCATATTTGTATTGAGGACGAGGAACTGAATTTATTGGAAAATTTAAAGAATTTGGAGTAGGTTTTCTGAATACTATTACCCAATACATTATCTTAGTTAGTTCCCCAGTACATTGGGAATATACTAAATGGATATACAAAATTTATGTTTAAAAAATATATTACGCAACAGGACCTAAATACAGTCTATACAGAAATAATGCATGCACAATAAGGATTAATATGTATGTAGAATGTTATAATTATGTCTTATTAAAATAAGATAATCACTATAAGATGTATATGAAATAGTTATTACTATCACTATTACTATTGCTTATGTAACATATTCACAGAGATTAACACAGGAAGCGCACTGTATATGGAGGCCTATTAACTTTTCCTGTTCGGCACGTATACAGGTTTTGATGTTGGCAATAAATTTTGTCGAAATGTCGGCACAAATATTTTAAAACTGTATCTATTAATTAGAGAACCTCTAACCTGCATAGTAGTAGAGTATCTGTCGCTACAAACCTAAAGTAACATGAAGAGACGAGCAACTTATGGACCTTGTCTGTGTTCGTGTGTGTGTGTGTGGGGGAGTGTGGACCTTGTCTGTGTTCGTGTGTGTGTGTGTGGGGGAGTGCATAGTGCATACATTTTCTATAGAACACATAATATGTTTACAACTTACACGCGTATATACTTCTAATAATTCTTGTCCCAGTTATGATTTGACAATATCTGAGGGGAAAACGATTTTTAATTAGATTTAAAACAAATGCCAATCCATATGCATTACAGATTACGTGATTTGGAATCGCTACTGCGATTCATTTGTTATTTAAACGTATATTGAATAAATATTACTGATGTAGGGTAACAGAATCGTGACCTAAATCTGTAATTGTTTCACAGTGATAAATTAATCTGTTTTCCTGTCAAATATAAATAATTTCAAGTCGAGAGTAATGTAAACAGTTGTTGTGTTGCGCGTGATTGTAAACATCCAACATGTTATGTATTATATGTGCAAAATTAATTAACCGTATGTGGTTAACAGCTGATCGTTGCTTGCGACCGGCGCCGTGGGTTTAGACATCACTGCAACTGATACCCTTCCTTTATGGAGTAATACGTTTTTAATTTATTTATATTTATATATATATATATATATATATATATATATATATATATATACATATATATACAGTGTGTCCCGGGGGAGACGGAAATAATTTGAGAAATGGTTCTATAGTGTAAAAGAAGAAAAAAGGCCATATAAACATATGTCCGGAAACGCTTTGTAAGCGAGTTACGGCTAGCGAAAGATTTCGCCCGGGTTTCGGTTCCCCCGGGTATTGAAGACTTTCTGAAATTCTGGGAAGGTACATTGAGGGGCGAATTCTGTTGTTTCTTATGGTTTTTTGACCTGAAAAATCGAATAAAACAGGTCGCAGAACCGTATGTTCCATAAGTGTCATGATATCCGACGTAAAACAGAAAAATCAGTGGCTAAAAACACGTTTGGAAAATTGGAAACAATTGGAATTTTTGTTGATTTTTATTGACTTCAATTACACCATTTTTCTCAAAATTAAATTCTTTACAGTTTTGTTTTTAACTTTTATGCATTTATTAGTCATTTAACAAAGTTATTGTACTTCTAACCTAAACAAACGTGTTAGGTTTTAAACCATTTCTCAAATTATTTCCCTTTCCTCCCGGGACACTCTGTATATATTGCAACGGTCCAAATTTAATTATAACTAATAACGATATTGTGAGTGTGTAAAAATTACAAACACGTCTATTATGGTGGAGATGAAAAATTATTTATTATACACAAGAATATAGTGTTTTAAGATGTATGTTGTATTACAAATTGTCATGCATTTATAATTGGAATAATAGTTTATATTGTTCTATAATATATCGATTTTACTTGGTTGACGACACGTCCTCCGTACGCGCGATCCTCTTCTTCCTATAGTCGCTCCCGTCCTGGCGTCCTCTTCGTCTGGTCGTTCTCTTCTACGGCTGTTTGCTCCAGCGGCGATATTTCGGTCAGCTCGTTGATGATTATGTCTAACTGTTAACATCAATTAGACTCTTCACAAATGGTTAAAATCACAATGATTATTGTTTTTACTCGAACAGTTTATTATTAATTGATACGTTAAATTTTAACAATCTCAGGGTAAATATGTGTATTATTTAAAGGCGGTGCTTTAGTCATACACCTTCCAAGAAATCTTGAAGTGTCTTTACTTCCCTATGCGGATATCTTAAACTAACACGAAAAAGCAATATAATGTACTATAACTTTTTCTTTACTAATTAACCCACTCGGTTCTTTACGCTGAAATTCGTAAAGAATACCAAGATTTATTTTAAATTAGATTTTGCTATGCTCGTACGACAAAAACTCCCGAACGCCGAGCAAAACTTCACCTTGCAGATGCTATAGAAGAACTGTGTCGATCCTAACTCTACAGCGTATGAACGTTACTGAATTTAATGTCTTCCTGTTCGTTAATTCGAGATCACATGTTTGATGAGTGCAAAAGATACAAAGCTTTCCTGAAACAGTTTCTGTAAATCCGCACTAACTTGCATTGAATTTATCTACAATTTTTATTACCCTATTAATGATAAGCGTTTCAATTTGAGTTTTTCCCTACTTAAAAAATCCTATTTGTAAAATAGTTCTGTACCTCAGTGTATACACAACTTGATGCTATTTACACAAATAATCCATAGTCAACGTTTCATGTCGATCGGTTAATTACCGTGGAAGATCACAAGGTATCACACCCGCACACGCGCACAAATTCACTCAAAAAATATATGACAATAAAGAACAATTTTTTATGAAGAGTTTGGTATACTCTACATGCTTATCCTTTTCTAAATACAAAACGTATGACTAAAAGACAAAATATTACATAAACCAATTTACACATGAAAATGCTCGTCATCCATGCACTTAGATACAAACAACATAGCTTTACAGCCTATGTTCCGTTGAAATATATATATATATATATTATAACTAATCTAACTTCGTGTTAATTTCGGGAAGCCCCAAGTTCAGGGCAACAGTTATAACTTTACTATTATGGTGTGTGTGAACTGACCTACCTGCTGTGCGTTCTTGCGTCTTGTTCTTCCGACTAGGGCCGTAGGAATTTGTGATTTGAATTCCCAAGTAGATTAATTCAAAAGTATAAGCACAAAGTAAATCGTTATAATTATTGTGAAGAGTTTTGTGATGTTGGTAGAATTTGGAGTACAGCAATAACAAAACAGTGTCGGGTATAAAACTGGGGTTTATAATTCAAATAGCACATAAAATGAAAAACTTATATCCAATGTAATTCTTACGGACTAAAGAGTAATGAGTAGTTTGATCAATGTTTTTAGAAAGAATATTAGCTTTCAGAAGGAAAGCTTCTAATTACGATTTTATATAAACTTGTTCCTTATTACTTAACTAGTTAATTATTTAAATAATTTAATTAATGATTTTTCAAGATGTTAATGTTGATTTTACTATTTCAGAATGTTTTTAAAATACTCTTAAATAAATTAGCGGTGAACCTAGTTCTACGTGCTTTTTATTTACTTTGTGATTGGTTTCACGTATACTGCAGTATAAGTTTCTTAAGTGATTTAATATTAAGATTTGTATAGCGCTTTTTATATACTCTACTTCTTATCTATTACTTGTTAATTAACTTATACTTGTTCTACAGATTATCAAAATATTGAAGTTCTTATTAACTTAGAGTCTCTGTTTTTATAGGCATCTGAATGAAATTGATTTTACAATTGATTTAACAAAAGAAAGAAAAATGTTCTTTTTATATAAAATGTATAAATGATATTGAACTTTCCTGGTACTGAAGTTCTGGATGATGTCCTCTGGGGTCCCTCGATGTCCTAGTCCAATCAGCTAGTGGCGATGATTTCCGCTGCTTCCTGGATTCCAACGAAGAGTTCAGGGATCAGCAACTCAGGTTCTTCAGCAACTGTTGATGGATTTAACGTCTGTGGATTAACTGCTGCAACTGCTTCAGGCCCTCGATCCGGATACTCTGCACCGTGTATGTGTGTACCTCGTCTCGGGTGTAGCTCTGCGTCGTCAGTTCTTCAGCTCGTACCACAATTTAGACGGCCTCGCTCTGTTGTAGTCTGGACGTGACTTCTCGTAGTATATTGTCGATCTCTTATGTGCGTACGCAACAGTATGGTGTATTGAGCCGTACGCTAATTTATTGATGAATAAGAGTCTCGCACGTAGACGCCGTCACAGTCCAGTTGTTCTCGAAGAGTGTCTTGTGACGATTTTAAAAAAATATTTAAATCGCACAAATAAAAATTTTGCTTTATAACAATTAAGAGTATTATCCACCCCTTACCTGTACCTAGATTCCTGCATCAACTTGAAATTGTCCCGTACCAACACGCAAAGAACGGTGTTAGTTAGCTAATAATAATAATTACGTTAATTATATATAATACGTACTAAATAAATAAGGAAAATTCCTAATTCATAACAAAAAGTAACCTAAAGTATTACGATTTAATTAATGAATAATTAATACTAAATAAAAGAACGAACTATTTTCTCAGTGCGTAAAACCGCGCCAGCTTACTGACCCCTCGCCGCTAAACTATGCCCACATTCGCTGGAGAAACTTCTACATGTAAAGATGTCAGTTCTGTGTTGTCCATATCCACGTAGGTGTATACCCTTAATAGATTCTATCCAGTTTGTGGTGATCTCGTTTTGATCAATGTAGCGTGGAAATAATAAAAAATATATAATGTAGTGTGTGAAAAAATATAAAAAAAAAAGAAAGGAAAACTTAGCCGACACATCTCTTAAAGGAAAAACTGTAAGTGGTAAGATATGTTACTTACCAGATTTTAGTACTAAAAAAAAATAAGAACTGTAATTAAGGTGTAAAATGTGGACAACGGACTCCAGAAGTGGAAAACTCAACCAACAACAGTATGAACTTCTAGTACAAAAATCCGATCGTCTAGTACGAGACTACCAGAAACAATCAACCTAATGGAGCATCAAGAGGAACCGTGTATTGCACCCTAGAAGACGACAGAAGATGACTATCATGGACCCCACAGCAACCTCATGTTAAATTCAGGTGATATCCAAACATAACATTTGTAAAAAATTTGTTTCAACAAGAGAAGTAACAAAAGAACAGTAAAGAACTTTGATAATTTAAAGAATAACTTATAAGATTTGTAATTTCTGTAATGAAGTAGTAGTAACATCACGATATCTAAATGTAAGGTAATTCTATAATTTACAACCGAAATTATTCTTCAAATAATTTGGTTAAAGTTGTGATAAATTAAATCATAACAAAGTTGATACCCGGATCCGTGGTACTTAAAACAATATCTAGATGAATACTTTTGAGATAAAAGGAATAAGACATTAAAAATTTTAAAATATTAAATGCAGAATTTACTAGAGTAATTCTTCTAAAAGTAAAGTAAACTATGAGGTTTGAATATAATAGTAAAGAGATGTTTTTGCTAACACCCAGCGAGTGAATAAATTTATGCAATCCTTGACTAATTCCTATGTAATAATGTGTTATAATTTGTTAGTAAGTAAGGTTTACTAACAACGGCAGCTAGTTTAATTAACAGGTAACAAATTAAACTGGTTCCCGACTTTTGTAATGTCTTAACAAGGGAGACGTCACAGTCTGCGTGTCCAGAAGTCGACTCTTTACAGAAGTGTGTGTGTGTGTGTGTGTGTGTGTTCTGGTTGAAGAGTCCGTGTTGTACTGGTTGAGTTCTGATTGAAGAGAATGTGTTGACTGCTCGAGTTGTAACAGAAGAGAGTGTGTGTACTGCTTGAATGTTTACAGATGAGTATGTGTTGACTGCGTGAACGTTTACAGATGAGTGAAGAGAGTTCAGCCCGAAATCAACGGTTGTTCAAAATTTTTAGAATGATCTGATTGGCTGAAACATTCTCCCTTCTACTTAAAATTGAGTCACCTCATTCCGGGAGAACGAAAAATAATTCCCACAGTCCGAGCATTATTATTATTATTAATATTATGGATTACACCGGAACCAATTGTCGGTCGGATGTCCGGTTGCAATTTGTATTCCGATTATTTTGGCCGCAAGCCAAGTTATGCTTAATGTAACATATACATTTGATTCGTAATTTTTACAATTATAACATATCCAAATCTGAACTTCCTAGCTCACTTACTAAGTAAGTTATTTAAATAAAATGAATTAGCTCATTAATTGTTTAATTATATTTAATGAAATTCGCACACTGTATTCTTAATATTTTGGTAAAAATTTTGGCTATTTTGGATTTTGCCTATATTTATTCGTTTCCGAAATATTAATGTTTTAAAGTTAGGGCGTGTTTCTAATTTATTACGGTGTGTGTGCGTTACATAACACCGACGGAAATATCCGCTGGGCGTTTACTTTACAATCGTTTAGCATGCTCGCTACAGCGCGAGATATAGTTCCTTCGAATTAAATTAACTTTATACTTGATTTTTAAAATTATCTACATATAACCCCAAATCTATGGGATTTGGTACGTTATAATATATATATATATATTGTAACATGACATTTGGAACAACATAATATCTTACCTGACTTAATGAAGACTTTGATTAAGAAGCTGACAAGGAGAACAATATCTTCAAGATGATAGTGAAGAAGAACGACTAACAATTTTAGACTGACTAGTAAGACAACTGGCCGTACCCAAATTAATGATTTAGGCTAAGTGATGCAGATATCTTTAAACCCCAACTATGACAATGAACTTTCAGTATTGACCAAACAAAGATTTATAAGGACAAATGGTTTATGAACCAGGACTATAAAGAAACAAATGGTTTCAGTTGATGTATCATTAAATCCAAATAATCAAAATACAAAGTGAGGGATAATAGACCCAAACATATAATATTATGTAAGAGAAATATTGTTAAATAATTAAGTTAATCAATGTAACAAAAATATAGATACACATGATTATAGATACAAGAACCATACAAAAAGTGTCACATATAGTGTTCATAGAGTTGTCCTGTAAACAACAAATTATAACATGGTCACAATAACATTTATAACAAGAATAAAACACAGATAAACAGTAAATGTAACAAGGTTATTAGAACTGTGTATGAGGTAGAGCAACAGTGTTCACTTTATTGTAATTTTTGTAACACAAAACATCAGTAAGTATACGGATGTTTAAACCCATATGAATAGTCAATATGACATGGACAGTGTCAGAATAAGTCATAAATTAGCTGACAAAGGACTAAATAATTAGTATAGGATTTGTTTTGTTAAATGTGCATGTTTTATGTTATAGCACAGTGTTTTATATAATAGTATTTGTGTTGTGTTTTTTGTATGTAACAGATGATACAGTCAGTTTAAAGGGATGCCAATTTTATGATATTAATTCCATTTTTTGTTTATGTTGTGTTCACAAATATACCAATAGAGCTGATATTAAGCCATGGTAAATAAATTAATTAACCAAGCAGAATGGACAATACAAAGATGTTTTGTTAAATGTCAAACACCTATACAGTTTGAGTAGAAAACAATTATTTGTACAAGGAAGTGGTATAATCATAGCCATGTGGACATGAATTTAAATATTAGAATAATATATATTTTGTGTTGTTAAAA
Source organism: Magicicada septendecula (assembly GCA_034769895.1). Classification (NCBI taxonomy): domain Eukaryota; kingdom Metazoa; phylum Arthropoda; class Insecta; order Hemiptera; family Cicadidae; genus Magicicada; species Magicicada septendecula. The sequence goes on from CM068367.1 coordinate 1,399,754,299, forward strand.
TAACGTTATATGTTAAACCATTTTTATGAATGTTAGAAGTTAATTTAATTGCTAGAGATGTTAAAACATGATGATGAAAATAATAATAGTACATAGGCCAGGTGAAATCAACTTTAGTAAATTTTGAACAATTATATTAGAAATTTTGTAAAGCAAATGTGGAGAGGTAGATGTATTTATAGGTAATAATGTATACACGGAATATAGAACCAAAATAACACATATCAAGTTATTTAAGAAAATTCCAAATAACAAAATTGTAACATCCATAGTTCTTAAGCAAAAATAGGCATGTTTGGTGTCTAAATATAACACATGTGAAGATCAAAATAATGCTGATAATGGTTTTAAAATCCCATTCAGTATAGAAAAGTTACGTTATTTTAAAGATTTTGGACAAATTTAGATTCTGAAATAATAAAAGTATATGACAATGTCTACCCGGATTGACCAACCAGGTTCCAAGTTTACCCATAGCAACCAGAAATTTCGGATAAATAAAATGAGACTTCTTTGACAACGATCTTAGCAGATAGACGCGTTCTTAAATCGTCTTACATTATATGTTATAAAGTGTGAAAAAACAATACAAATAGAGAAATACTGTTAGAAGTACATTATACAACGTTTTGCAACAACAGAAGACTACCCATTAGATGGATGAGAATGAATAATAACCAGAAAGAAGATTTGACGTGGACGAGGGACGAGAAGAAGACCTGACGTGTACGTGGGACCTATTTACAACCAAGAAAAGTACAAGAAGAGGATTTGGTGTTCTGACATCTCATTATATCGTACTTCAACACATACACTTGTATACACGTATTTTAAGCAATAATCAACTGAATTACAGACACCATATAACACGAACACTAGAAACAACCACTAATAACACCATATAAGACTAACACCTTTTAAACACAACAAGAACTTTTAATTCACATAATAACTATAAAAGCCTGATTTAGACATAACCTTTTTAAAACTGGCAACCACTATACGATTTCTGTGTGTACCTATCACTCTAACGTTGTAATATCCCACGATTGTGAACTTGTATTTTGATTAATAGTGTAATATTTTGTATAATTATAAATCCCCGAACCATATACGCCCTGAGATAATTGATGTATTTTTATTTAAAACGTTAACAAAAAGCATTGTTTTGATCTGAAGGAATACTGAACAGCTACTGCTGCCAACTGGTAAAGAAGACTAATATTTTGTACTACAATTGCGATTATTCTGTTTTAAAAATTATTAAAACAAGTTAACCAGTGTTTTTTCCAAATAAAGGATTCCACAAGGATATATGTTTGATGATAATTGTGAGTCATTATTATTGTCGTTATATTTAGTAAATAGAATTCACAGGTTGTAGCTGACCCGATAGTTGGCATCGGTGAGTGACGTCACGTAAAAGAAGCAGCGTAGTGGGAGTAAGCGGCAATTTACGAAATTATTCGCCGTTCGACATAATACATTTATAATTTACATCGACGACTCCAGTGCGAGTTTGTCGCTACATCATTTATCCATATTACAAGTCGACATTTCTAACGGACGGTGTATTCAAGTGCACGCTACATAAATACAAGTAAACTGATCCACAATAACATTGTACGTAACGAAATATTCTCTGGTTACAAATAGACGAAACCGAGGTGAGGCTACGTCTCGATCGTAAGTAACTAACCCGATTACATTACAAAACCATACCTCATATATTATCGTTACAAATTGGCGCACCAACGTGTGAGGCGTGCAATTTAATATAAATTAAATTATTATTAAGAGACCAATAAACCAAAATAAACAAGATGAGGAAGCGAGAGACATCGCGAAAACGAGCGGTCGAAGCCGAGAAGGTAGACGAGTTAAATATGGAAGATAAAGAAGCGACACCGGTCGAGGAAATAGAAATTATAACAAGAAAGGATCCGGAAAAACAACCAGAAGAAACCACACAAACGGAAGGCGAGAAGACGCAAGAAATGTTCAAACGTATGATGGAATCCATAGAGGAATTAAAAAAGGACAGTAAACAGTCTACGGAGAATACTAATAAAAACTTAGAAATATTGAAGGAAGACTTCAGTAAGAAGATGGAGGAGAGTAGTAAGAGAACGGAAGAAAAAATGGAAGAATTAAGCGAGAAGGGTAATAAGAACTTAGAAAAAATGAAGGAAGAATTAAAGACGGACAATAAACAATCCAAGGAGGAATTGAGCCGAGAATTGAAAGAGAATAGCAAGAAAATGGAGGAGAAAATTGACGCAAATAACAAAGCATTGAGGGAAGAATTGAAGGAAAATTACCAGGAAACCATGAAGAAATTGGACAAGAACTTTAAGAAAAGGGAGGAAAAGATGGAGGAAATGACCGAAGAAATAAAAAATGATAGCAAACCAGAAACAGAAAAAAAACCAAACGCCAAAACAGAGGATCCAGTAGTAGTATTACCTGAAAAGAAAACTAACGGAAACAAAGAAAATACTAAGGATAATGGAGTGGAACCAATGAAGAGAAGAAGAACACATCCAAAGGAATTAATGAAAACAAAGGAAGAAATGGAGATGATGAACCAAGGTTTATTTGATGATGATAATATCCATATTACCAACCATGAAGAAATCGTGAGTTCCGGGAATAATGGAAGTAGATTAAGGGTAATCTCAGAGATGGTTTACCAGCAGACAGTAGTTTACCACTGGGAAAGGACCAGAGGTAAACTGAATAAAACATGGGGACTAGATCAATTTCAGCGCAGGACTGGACAGTGTATTCCAGAAAGATGGAAGTATGACATCTTACCAGACTGGGATGACGGCACAGGTGAATCACCAGAATGTGTTCCATTAGAGGACCATCCAGGACAGTTCCAGTGTACAGGTGCACTAAAATGTATTCCTTCAGGATGGATGAGTGATGGTGAACCAGATTATGGGGCTTCAGATAAGCAAATAATTAAGAATTCAGATGAAGATCCTCACAGATATTTTTCATGCAATACCGCATATGGACCAGAGACGTACTGGTGTATAAAACACTATGATAGAGGGAGCCGAATAAGCTTAGCAGCCAACAAAGGAATAGCGGCTAGAAAAATGAAATACAAGACAAAGGCCAGAGTGTCACTAGTACCGGAACGATGATGAAGACTATGGTCATCCGGACAATGAGAGCAAATGAAGTGACAGACTACGGTTAAGTCTAATACCATACACCTCCACAAAAAGGGACTGATGTTATGATAACCGGCAACGGCGAAAAACCATGTCAAAGAAAAAGAAATTATGAGCAACTGACCGACATAACGAAAATTACCAAAAGATCATCAATACTGTGTACAGAAGGAAATATGACAATAAGCACTATAATAAGAACTGAAGAATTTATTATTATAAAACCACAAAATTCTAAAAATATAGTAAGAACAACTTACAACTAATGATTTATGAGAATTAATTTGGAATTGAAGAATTTATAATTATAAAACCACAAAATTCTAAAAATATAGTAAGAACAACTTACAACTAATGATTTATGAGAATTAATTTCGAATTGAAGAATTTATTATTATAAAACAACAAAATTCTAAAGAAAGAGTAAGAACAACTTACAACTAATGATTTATGAGAATTAATTTAGAATTGAAGAATTTATTATTATAAAACCTCAAAACTCAAAGAACATAGTAAGCTCATCTAACCAACTTTGATAATCCAAAATATAACTTTAAATCAAGCCAAATAAACAAATTTGAATATATCAGAATTCAAATGAATAGTAAGGACAACTTACAGTACAGTTTGATAATGTTATAATGAATCAAGCAGATAAACAACTGGGAATAAATTTCCAAATTCTAAACAAAACAAGCACCTCTTATTAAACACAGATATGAACTCATTATTGGAATATAAAAGAAGGATGCAACATCCATAAATTAGAAGAAACCATAGTGCTATAAAATGAATAAAAAAGGACAAGTGTAGACAGTCGACGATGAAAATAAGACAAGACTAGAAACAAATTTACTACAAATAACCTATCATGATTGTGAGAGAATCAACAATAAATGAAGATGCAAATACTTGTTATGTTTTAATTTAAATGAAGACAGTGAATGAAAAACGAAGATTAAGCAGTAATGATAAAGAAGGAAGGAAGATAGTACCAATTGAAAAAAAAAAATGTTATTAATATTGCCACAAGAAAATAAACACCTGAAAGAATCAATGGAAAGAAATATTTAGATCTGAGAAGTTAGACTGAGTGAACAATCCCAAGAATATATTATTTTATTTATTTTAGTCGTGAATAGACTAGTGATTATTAAATGTGATTGACTGACGAGATAGCTCTAGCAATCGATATTATTTATGTATTATGTATTGTAAGGACAGTGGGGATTAGGTCAAGAGAGCCACCCGACTGATTCCAGAATATATGGTGATTAATTTGTTAGGGAAGTAACATGTTCCAGGGATAGAACACTTATAATTAAAGACAAGTATACCAGATCATAATAAGAATAACAAATGATAATATGGAAAAGAAGGTAATTGATAATTTCAACAAAAACAATATTTTATTAAAATGATCAAATTTGGTGGCAGGGTAATATGTAACATGACAATTGGAACAACATAATATCTTACCTGACTTAATGAAGACTTTGATTAAGAAGCTGACAAGGAGAACAATATCTTCAAGATGATAGTGAAGAAGAACGACTAACAATTTTAGACTGACTAGTAAGACAACTGACCGTACCCAAATTAATGATTTAGGCTAAGTGATGCAGATATCTTTAAACCCCAACTATGACAATGAACTTTCAGTATTGACCAAACAAAGATTTATAAGGACAAATGGTTTATGAACCAGGACTATAAAGAAACAAATGGTTTCAGTTGATGTATCATTAAATCCAAATAATCAAAATACAAAGTGAGGGATAATAGACCCAAACATATAATATTATGTAAGAGAAATATTGTTAAATAATTAAGTTAATCAATGTAACAAAAATATAGATACACATGATTATAGATACAAGAACCATACAAAAAGTGTCACATATAGTGTTCATAGAGTTGTCCTGTAAACAACAAATTATAACATGGTCACAATAACATTTATAACAAGAATAAAACACAGATAAACAGTAAATGTAACAAGGTTATTAGAACTGTGTATGAGGTAGAGCAACAGTGTTCACTTTATTGTAATTTTTGTAACACAAAACATCAGTAAGTATACGGATGTTTAAACCCATATGAATAGTCAATATGACATGGACAGTGTCAGAATAAGTCATAAATTAGCTGACAAAGGACTAAATAATTAGTATAGGATTTGTTTTGTTAAATGTGCATGTTTTATGTTATAGCACAGTGTTTTATATAATAGTATTTGTGTTGTGTTTTTTGTATGTAACAGATGATACAGTCAGTTTAAAGGGATGCCAATTTTATGATATTAATTCCATTTTTTGTTTATGTTGTGTTCACAAATATACCAATAGAGCTGATATTAAGCCATGGTAAATAAATTAATTAACCAAGCAGAATGGACAATACAAAGATGTTTTGTTAAATGTCAAACACCTATACAGTTTGAGTAGAAAACAATTATTTGTACAAGGAAGTGGTATAATCATAGCCATGTGGACATGAATTTAAATATTAGAATAATATATATTTTGTGTTGTTAAAATAACGTTATATGTTAAACCATTTTTATGAATGTTAGAAGTTAATTTAATTGCTAGAGATGTTAAAACATGATGATGAAAATAATAATAGTACATAGGCCAGGTGAAATCAACTTTAGTAAATTTTGAACAATTATATTAGAAATTTTGTAAAGCAAATGTGGAGAGGTAGATGTATTTATAGGTAATAATGTATACACGGAATATAGAACCAAAATAACACATATCAAGTTATTTAAGAAAATTCCAAATAACAAAATTGTAACATCCATAGTTCTTAAGCAAAAATAGGCATGTTTGGTGTCTAAATATAACACATGTGAAGATCAAAATAATGCTGATAATGGTTTTTAAAATCCCATTCAGTATAGAAAAGTTACGTTATTTTAAAGATTTTGGACAAATTTAGATTCTGAAATAATAAAAGTATATGACAATGTCTACCCGGATTGACCAACCAGGTTCCAAGTTTACCCATAGCAACCAGAAATTTCGGATAAATAAAATGAGACTTCTTTGACAACGATCTTAGCAGATAGACGCGTTCTTAAATCGTCTTACATTATATGTTATAAAGTGTGAAAAAACAATACAAATAGAGAAATACTGTTAGAAGTACATTATACAACGTTTTGCAACAACAGAAGACTACCCATTAGATGGATGAGAAGGAATAATAACCAGAAAGAAGATTTGACGTGGACGAGGGACGAGAAGAAGACCTGACGTGTACGTGGGACCTATTTACAACCAAGAAAAGTACAAGAAGAGGATTTGGTGATCTGACATCTCATTATATCGTACTTCAACACATACACTTGTATACACGTATTTTAAGCAATAATCAACTGAATTACAGACACCATATAACACGAACACTAGAAACAACCACTAATAACACCATATAAGACTAACACCTTTTAAACACAACAAGAACTTTTAATTCACATAATAACTATAAAAGCCTGATTTAGACATAACCTTTTTAAAACTGGCAACCACTATACGATTTCTGTGTGTACCTATCACTCTAACGTTGTAATATCCCACGATTGTGAACTTGTATTTTGATTAATAGTGTAATATTTTGTATAATTATAAATCCCCGAACCATATACGCCCTGAGATAATTGATGTATTTTTATTTAAAACGTTAACAAAAAGCATTGTTTTGATCTGAAGGAATACTGAACAGCTACTGCTGCCAACTGGTAAAGAAGACTAATATTTTGTACTACAATTGCGATTATTCTGTTTTAAAAATTATTAAAACAAGTTAACCAGTGTTTTTTCCAAATAAAGGATTCCACAAGGATATATGTTTGATGATAATTGTGAGTCATTATTATTGTCGTTATATTTAGTAAATAGAATTCACAGGTTGTAGCTGACCCGATAGTTGGCATCGGTGAGTGACGTCACGTAAAAGAAGCAGCGTAGTGGGAGTAAGCGGCAATTTACGAAATTATTCGCCGTTCGACATAATACATTTATAATTTACATCGACGACTCCAGTGCGAGTTTGTCGCTACATCATTTATCCATATTACAAGTCGACATTTCTAACGGACGGTGTATTCAAGTGCACGCTACATAAATACAAGTAAACTGATCCACAATAACATTGTATGTAACGAAATATTCTCTGGTTACAAATAGACGAAACCGAGGTGAGGCTACGTCTCGATCGTAAGTAACTACCCGATTACATTACAAAACAACACCCCCTTTTATTAACGTTACAATATATATATATATATATATAGTACGTTACGGTAAGCTACAAAAATTTGCTAAAATTATTTACTTTGTAATATTGTAGAAATATAAATACCAATTATTTATTTTAACATGTTACTACTTTTGTAAATTACAATATAAATTTGATAAGTTAATTTTTCGCTATTAACAATCCAAGCATATATAAATTTACATAAAACGTTTTTAATAATAGAGTTCTTGTCTATTTTAAATTGCCATTAATTTTTTCACAAATGAAATACATTGAAAATCGTTTATTTTTATTACTATGAGAAATGTAATGCTGTAGCGATATTAAACATTACTTATTTTATATTGTTATTAACCTTTGTGCGGTCGCAGATTAGCAGCATAGCTTCTTCGTAAAGCACCATTGCATAAAACAGTTACAAGAAAAATTTTCTGATTTAACCAACTATGAAGGTGATAATTTTCATATTTGCTTATTATTTCATAACATTAAACGCTAACATTTTGAAAGCAGCACTTTTTAGTGCAAGTGATGGACCAGAGGTAAAATTTACTTACTTTCTGTATTAATTATATAATTATATTAATTATTCAACTATTTTTTATATGTTATATCAATTAATTTTAATTATGTATCAATTATAAAATACTTCAATCAGAATTAAAAAACCCTTTATAAAAGATTAATCCTGCCTTATATTTTTATAATGGATTTATGAAATTTTTTCACCTAACCCTGCATGATATTATTTAAATCTATTTACTGAAAATGAATGTTTCATTCATTTGTTAAGAAATGCTTTGATAAAATTGATAAATTGTTTTCTTAATTCTATCCAAATTCTGTTTTACTTAATTAATTCTGTTTTACTAAACAAAGTGTCTGCCGTTTTCCTAAAGTTTTGAAAGAGAAGAGAGTCCTATAAAATGTATTACTGATGGAAGTGGTGTTGCTGGTAAATGAAAAAGAAGTCATGAGTAGATGGCTGAGGTATTTTAAGGCACTGGGTTCAGAAAAGGCGGAAAATGACATAATTGCTGAGGAGGGGGCCCAAGTAAAAGAACCAAATAGAATAATAGATAGACAAGAAATGCTGGCGGCCATCGTACGCTGAAACTGAGCAGAGTGGATGGGCAAGATGGGATTACCACAGAGATGATCAAGTGGGAGAAAACGGTAAAGATATATTACTCCTTCTGATGCAATTGGCACAGACGAAAAGTGAAGTACCTAAGGATTGGAAAATATTTGTGATAGTACCAATACACAAAAAAGGAGAGAGAGAGAATGCCATTGAGGGTTTTCATTTCTAGGGGAATTATGCAGCAGTAGACTTTAACAATGTTTAAGAGATAGAGTTGAGAGGCAACTAGAAGATTAGCCGTGTAAGTTTAGCTCAAACAGGAGCACATTAGATCAAGATTTACACCCAGGCAAGAATGTCGAAAGGCCATTGAATATAATAAAGAATTACATCTGTGGTTCATAGCGATGGAGAAAACCTTTAACAGGACTCCATGGTCTACATTGTGGCACATCTTGGAAAGAAGTGGAGCGGGCTTAGGTCTAATTCAGAGAATTAAAAGTTTCTAAAAGAACTGCCGCAATTATGTAAGAACTCCTCACGCAAAATCTGAAGATTTCAAAACAATTTATTAGGTAAGGCAAGGAGTTCTTTTAAGCCCATTGTTGTTCATAATATCCGTAGGTGATGCTATGGAGAAATGTAATCTCTCAACAGAAATTATGTAGGAAATTGGAGAATGAGACCAGTCACTTTGAACACCATAGCGTTTGCAGGCAATGTGGCCCTTGTAACCAGCTCAGAGGAAAATTACAGTATAACTCGGACGTTTGGAATGAAGAGCTTAGTAGGAGGGGAACGAAAATAAACACAAGTAAGACAAAGACCATGATTATTTCAAGAGGCCGTGAGAACCATCAGATTAGCTGCCAAGGACAACCACTCGAAGAAATGCAACAATTCATGTATCTTGGCTCTGTGATTTGTGCCAATTGGAAAATATCTGCAGAAATAAATTAAAGAATAGCCAGTGCAGGGAAGTTGTACCATGCTTTAAATAAAATGTTTAACTGCAAAACTGAAATCCCTAAAGAAACAAAGGTAACAGTTTCTAAGAACATGTATGTTTTATTGAAGTAAAATTTGAGTACTATATGCATGCCACTTCAGTGCTCTTTAAAGATAGGAAATGAGGTACTTAAAACTAGTGGAGGGTAATCAGAACTGTTATAATAAGAGCAGCATTTAAAGTAACGGCAGTGGCTGACACAAGAAAAAGTCACAAAGGAGATGGTTCGGACACCTTCAGCGAAAGGGTGATGAGAGAGTTCCCAGGAAAATACATGAGACAAGAAGCAGGGGACACGATCTAGAGAAAGGGCAGATAACATGGCAAGACAATGTGCAAGAATTCTTGCAGGACAGGGGCATCAGGCTAGGGCGCTTGCACTCCAGAGGCAACAGTGGCGATCTCTTTGGAACTCCTCGACATCCCAAGGTAGAAGAAGACGCAACTAAGACTAAGACTAAATCGCTTACACGTAGAAGAAAAACGTGTTCAAAATGAGCCATTGCGGAGTACTACTTTTCATTCGGAGTACGAATTCCGTAAAAAAATGATGTTTACAAGTACAGTACATTCTGTATTGCTGTTATTTGTAGTTTTATTATTATTAAATTTAGTATGTGTGTTGTACCACTGACTTAATTAATATTGCAATCATAAACTGATAGTATAATTAAATTTGTAACAAATGATGATGATGATGACGAAGACGAAAAAGAAAGAAAAATCATTTGCGAACATGAGGAAATGAACGCAATAATTTTGTGTTCATTAGGTATTTTAAGAGGACTACGAAAATAATTTTTTTGTTTAAAAAATTGTAAAAATTGAAACTGAAAACAACTTACAATTATTAATAAACCTGAAAAGTATGTAACGATGAATTTTTATTGCGCTATTACTAACTCGATGCGAATTGACGTTTAAATATAAAGTCTTTAATAATTAGATTTATTGCCTACTGTAAATTTAAATTAATTGTATTGACAATTTAAATACACTGCAATAGTCTCGCCTATCTTTATTACTATTAGAAACAGAATAATGTAGTGTTATCAAATATTACTTATTGTAAGTATATGGTTATTAATCTGGGCCATACGTCGCAAATTAGCAGCATTGCTCCTGTGTAAAGCATCAGTGTGTAAAACAGTTACAAAGAAAGGTTTTTGATTTTACGAATTACGAAAATGATATTTTTCTTATCCCTTTATTATTTCATAACATCAAACATTTACATTTTAAATGCAGCACTTACTAACGCAACGGACGGACCAAAGGTAAGCTCATGACTATTGTCTGTACGTAGTGTTCATTAGAATGCAACAATTTTCCTGCAATAATATAATTTCTTTATAATCTCAAAATAAAATCCACCATTACAAGCTTTAATCGCACAAGAATTAACTTTCTTCTTCTTCTTCTTCTTCTTCTTCTTCTTCTTCTTCTTCTTCTTCTTCTTCTTCTTCTTCTTCTTCTTCTTCTTCTTCTTCTTCTTCTTCTTTTTCTTTTTCTTCTTCTTCTTCTTCTTCTTCTTCTTCTTCTTCACTTCTTCTTCATGTTTTAGGCATTGTGCCTGTTACGGTTCCCACCTATTCCTTGGTCTACCTAAATTTCTTCTTCCTCTGGCTTTGTGTTTTCTAGCTTTTACTGGAAACCTGTATTTTTGCATTCTTTCTAAACGTTCTTACCATTTGTTTCTATTAAATTTTATCTTTTCATTTAAGTTGAATACCTGAAGTTCTTGTCTAATCGTTTCATCTATTATTCTGTCCATTCGACTACAGCCCTTAACTCATCTTAAGAATCTCATTTCCTGTCCCTGAAATCGATTTTCTTGTGCCTTTGTCGTTAGCCATGTGTCGCTGCCATATATAAGTGCGGGGACAGCCATTCTTGTATAAAACTTCAACATTGTCTCTTTCCTTGCTTTATTTTTTATGAATCGACTGATAGTTCCGCAAATACGGTTAACAGTACTAATTTTTTGGTCAATATCTTTACTGTAATCGAAGGAAATATCATAACCTAGGTATTTAAAATGTTTTATTTGATCCAGTGTTTTGTCGTTTAAGATGATTTTGGCTCTTACTGGCTCTTTTCCTGCGAATGCCATTATTTTTGTTTTAGGAATTGAAATTTTAAAATTGTATCCTTCGCTAATTTGCTGCAGTTTGTATAATCCCTTTTGCAATTCTTCCTCATTTTTCCCAATTAGTGTGAGATCGTCAGCATATAACGTTACATTTAATATTGTGCCTTTGTCTAAATATTTTCCATCTTTATATAACAATTCTTTTGAGTTTCGGATAATATCATCTATATAAATATTAAATATCGTGGGTGATAAACTGCATCCTTGTATTACTCGTATATTAGTCGTTACTGAATTACTTACTGAATTAACTTCCATTTGTAAATTAATTCTGTTACTTCAGGCATATAGTCATGTAAACTTTGTCATTGAATAAATACCTCGTATGTCATAAGTCATAGCTAACACGTTATACAATTAGTATGGTCACAGTAGACAGTAAGTGTCTGAGCTAAATCTACCTAGTGTAGAAATCATAACTTTGTGAAAATAGCTAATTGCCTAACGTCTGAAGTGTACGGCGTTGAAAAACGTGTGCAGCGTGCTGCTCCCCACTGATCTGTTGCTATAACGATTGCTTAAAATGTGTACAAATAAAAATCTGTATAAAATACCCTTCAAATTTAATTTTTTAGAGAATTAGCCATACACACGACGGATTCACATCGAATCCAACACTGTACAAATGGTGGCGTTAGGACGTCTAACAATTCAGATAAATACGGTTTGGAAAATTTACAAAAACTACTAATAAAATTTTAAAACTATGTAAAGAACTTTTGTTGACACAAATCAACGTGACGGACTTACGCTCGAAAACCCTGACTAGGCAACGTTGTCGGCGCTGGTTTGCAGTTAGTCAGTGACCTTCAAACGCTTCAAATGTTATTTAATTTCAAACACTGAAAATGGATTTTTAATTTATTTGTTAACCAATTTTGTTGATAATGTTGGGATTTGTATTCTCCACTTGGTCCCAATTCCGGTTTGTTTTTAAGGTTGTAGGAAATCGCTTACACTTAGAAGAAAATCGTATTCAAAATAAGCTGCTGCGTTTGATATTCAGAAAGGTCACTATTTTATGGTTATAGGCCAGCAGTTGCTTATAATTAGCATTCAACTTACAATGTTCCGTTAACTTATATCAGTTACTTACAGTACATCTAATTTAAAAAGCTTACAAATATTGATTTCTTTGTTTTGTTACAGGTGGGAATGAAAAGGACATGCCTGTTACGTGAACCAGAATTTAAAGATGTCTTATTATCTAAGTGTTTCGTTGACAAATCACTGCTCGTAAAAGATTTTTTGTATTGTATAAATAAGGAATATCGTTTTCTTCGTATAACTGCGCCAAGCGGTTTCGGGAAAACAGCGAATTTAAAAATGCTGAAGACTTACCTGCAACCAGAAAACGGGCTGATATCTTCCATTCTAACAAAAGGTTGCAGCCTATTTGTAAAACACAACCTAAATATTTTTAAGTGGAATAATACTTTTTTTTCCTTTCATTGCGGGAAATACCCCGTAATTTTTATTATTTTTAAGAAGGCAAAAGGGAATAGTTTTAATGATGTTCTAGATGTGTTCAGAGACGTTATACGTGATTCATTTTTAGAACACGGTTACCTACTAAACAGCACTCGGCTGGACGATAATGAGAAATACCGTATTTCATTATACACTGATAAAACGTTCTACAAAAACGTATCTGAATTACAATTACAGAAAGCTTTAGGATATTTATCACAACAGTTGTATTTGCACTATAACAAAAAAGTTATAGTTTTAATTGACGGTTTTGAAGCTCCGGTTTGGAATTTGTTGTCAACGGATTTATCAATACCGGACGTATACAAAACAATTTACTTTATCCAGAACTTTATGGTAAGTTTACTGGAAAATAATGAGTACGTTAAAGGTAGTCTGATTAACGATTGTCTGCGTCTGTCAAGTGTAATATTACGACGGGTTAATAATATTGGTAATTTTAACTTTCTGGGAGATCATTCATATGTCAAGTATTATGGACTGACAGAGGAAGAGGTGAGAGAAAAATTACTGTACTTCCATATATTGGACAAGTACAAAGACGTAAAGGCTTATTATAATGGTTACCGGACTGTAGGGGACTGTATTTACAGCACCTGGTCGGTTTTGAACTACCTGGAAACTGGAAATATGATAGAGTATTGGATAGACCCGGACCACTTACATAACTTACGTAGTGCATTTTTACACACACAAGTGCAGAAATTAGTTTCACGACTTCTGCACTGGAAAGCAATCGAAACACATAGCTTGGAGGAGGTATCATTTCGCGATATAACGCTTTTAAGAGATATAATGTCAAGCAATAGGGACTTCGGTTGTGCAGAAGCTGAACGTTTCCTTCTGCTTTTATCTCACAACGGTTATTTTAACGTTGAGCTTCGTGCACATAGCGGCATAATTAAGTTAAGTATTCCAAACAAACAAATTCACCAGCATCTTTATAAACAGTGTTCTGTAAATTGCAGTTCATAAATAACTACACTCTTATTCTGTTTTAAATTATGAAGTACTGTGAAGCTTCAAATGTATAACTTTGAAATGTATTAAACCATTGCAAAAGACAAACAGATACGTTCAATGTTTCCACATTTCCAAAACTGATTTTTGAAGGCTTACAAATGCCGAACAATAAGGTAAATTTACAAGTCATTAAAATCATCATTATTTTTATGGAATTATTCTTTACAAATAAATGGTACGGTAGTTGAATGTTAAAGTTATAATTAGACTTGCCATTGGTAATCGGAAGAAGAATCAAATAGTTGTTAATATGATCGTTAAGAGTTAGTGTACAAGGACAAACGTGGAATATTAAGATGGGTAGTTCGAGACACCCCTGAATGAGTCGAAGTATAATAATCAAGTCTCGTTTTTCCAGTTATGTTTGCGGTATTTTATATCTAATCATAACACCGATTAATTTCCAAGACAATTATTTTCTACACGGTTAAACGATTACCTCACTACTGCGGTGTGCCATGGTTCTATCTCACTTTCTCTCTCTCTCTCTCTCTCTCTCTCTCTCTCTCTCTCTCTCTCTCTCTCTCTCTCTCTCTCTCTCTCTCTCTCTCTCTCTCTCTCTCCCTCTCTCTCTCTCTCTCTCTCTCTTTCCATACATATATATATCTTAGACACACACACACACACGCGCGCACGCAGACTCACACATTTTACCTTTTCTTTCTCCCTGCATAAATGTACTAGGATAAAGTATATCAAAACACACCGTTTTGTGACTTTTCATATTCTGTCGTCTGATTGTATTTGAATTAAACTTCAAAGGCTGTAACACATTCAAAATCATGTACCTTTTTTAAACACCAACTCAGGCAAATAACTACAGTACGCCTTACGGTTTTCCCACGCAGTGGCCCACGGTTTTATGCCGCCTTGTAAACCACGATACTGTACACAAGGCTATCAAATTGTGCCGCCTGATTGTATACCGTGCGGAAACACAACTTTATTGTTTTCTATCCTCTACTTAAAGCACGCTTTACTATACGTGTTTGTGTGAGTGCGTTACAACGCTTCAATTAAGTTTTAACATATGTGACTGCAGAATGTCCCAGTTGTTTTAATGTGTAACTTTGACGTAAAATATAAATAGCTTAAACTTTCATGTCATTAAATAAAATTATATCTTTACAATAAATATGTTTTTAAATGATTATACTATACTCCATCAACGTTCCTTTGTATCTCCTCCTGCGTCATGCCTATGACTGCCTTCGATTGCTCACTTCGTACCCTTGTCTTTTGTTAATTAATTACCCTAGATTTACTCCTGTGGATTAGTCCAATTTCGTAATACCTTTAACTTTTTCTTTCACCTTTGATCTGCACTGAATGTTTGTTTTGACTTCAAAGGACGTACCATGTTTGCTGCGGTCTTAACACATTTCTTCTGCCACGGACGTTTAGCAGTCCTCACTTCTGTGCAAAACTTTCTACACGTCACTTTATTCTACATCCATAATTACATGACCTTTGTGTTATAATATTTGTCTTTTTTCTGTTCTCATATGTCACTCCTTTTTATTCTGTCTGACAGTTTACACTGTTTGCCTCCGAAGACTGGATACTCTATTTGTGTTTTCCTGTCAAATTCTGTGTTGTAATTATTTTAATTATTAAGTACAGTAAGTCGGAGAGGTTAAATCACTTGTTTTAGCTCACTTGTTTGTTAGTATTTCACAGGTCATCAACTAATTGCTTAGGCGAGGCATCTGATAAAATTATTCAACTCTTAGACTTGTAAATAAATCATTTGATGAAAATATTCCCTGGCCGCGATTTATGTCGTCGTTGGCCAGGTATCGTGTTGTATCGGCATTTTGCATCTGATGATGTGTCGATGGAGGAGATATTTTGTAGAGGAGGATTTTTGTTTTCATCGGAGAATTGCGTTCTGTTATCCATTATATGTTTTTTTTTTATATTTTAAGCCTGTTTTTGAAGTGAGAACTTCATATACGAGACTATAGTCCCCCGGCTCACTCAAATACACCTTGCGCTTCTAGGGCAGGAAACTGATTCAACGCATCACGAAATAGCTGAAACGAAAAAGCAGTGTTGCCTGTTCAATCGAACTTACCTAAAATTTCCCCACTACTATAATTATGTATATACATTGATCAAAAGTTAATATTTTAAAGACTGTGAGCGTAATGTTAATGACGAAAGTATTTACAACAAGTATGACGAAAGTATTAAAAATATTTTTATTTATGATAAAACCAACTGTACTCATATGCTGTGAGATAGCGCTGAATACTTAAATATTTTTTTTTGTATTAGTTCATTATTAACAGAATATATTTAAAAACTTTCCAATTGTTTAATACAAAAAAAAAAAGAATTTACAATCAGTGACACATATTTTTGTGAATAATATTTATAGTGTCGCCAATGAGATTATTTGGATTGATGTTTGAAATGTTGGTGGTAGAGTATAATTTTGTTTCTTTGTTTACTTTGTACATTATCTAGTTGATACGTGAGTTTGTTAACGTGTAACTTGCTCTATAATATAAATTTTTATATTATATTTTACACTAAGCTATATATTTTTATACATATATAAAAATTGTATATTAAATTTAGTCTAAAATAAAACAGTTGTTGTTATCAATTTGGTTTACAATATTATTAAAATATTACGAATATTATTTCTAATATTCTGATGATAATAGTATAAACTATCGAAACACTGTAACATATTAAAAAAATATATAATATACGAGGTTTTACCCTCGGCTTCGCACGCGAATATTTGGCTTTTAATAAGTATTTTACTATAATTTTTATTGTATATGTCTATTTGGCGTTCTGTCAGCTCGTATAACAATTTTGTACTCATTAGTCAAATTCTCTCCAAAGCTGTTTTCAACACTTGTACTATTTTAACTTGTACTAAATTATTATGTTGGTGCAACAGCCTTTGGAGATTTAAATGTACCCGTTTATAAACCCTTCGGAGATATTTATAAAATATCCGTTAATCCAAAAACGCTAAATTCTTTATTTTAAGTGTTACTGTGTTAGAAGCACATTAACACATGTGTTAGCACTTGTATAACACATTAAATGTTGTTTTCCTCAACCATGGCTTTTATTTATTTCAGCAGTAAACTAAAAACCAAAAACCGTTGTCACCTGACCTCACCAATGAAAACAACACTTATTTTCGCTTTGCATTAAGTAATAGGGCAATTTACAGTTAGTACACTTTCCACATCGTAATATATCGATACAATCTCATATTATATAAAACATCGAAAATTTACTGCAGGAATGGATAAATGTACAGTTTCGATGCCGCTAAATAGCTTTTGTTTATTTACTTGTTACTATGGTAATTAATTCTGGTCTCCATGGTGTTTTTGTCATCTTTAGTAGTAGTATTTAATATATTTCATTACTTATTCATTGCGTCATCAGAAATACGTATAAACATACATTTTATAATCGTTTAAGAGAATTACAAAATATATAGACGTAACTGTATACAAAATTGCAAAACATATCAACACAATCGCATAGTAGAAACATTAAAAGCTATAGGAAAGGATAAATTTATACATTCGATGCCGGTAAATATCATTTGTTTATTTACTTGTTACTATGGTAACATACCGATGACTGACACACTACCTAGCGCGTTATATTATAGATAGTATATTCTTGTAATAAAAGTGGTATCTATTATTAATAATAATACAAAGTGTGTATATATGTATATACATATTGCGATAGAACACAGGATCATGATAAGCAATGAACTATGTCTATGCATGGATGACGAACATTCTCATGTTTAAATTTGTTTCTTGTTCAAGTTGGTTTTTTTAGCTACAGTTTTTGTATTGTATTGCTGATAAAAATTTAAAGTAGGTCAAACTCTTAAAAACTGTATTCGTTATTTTTCTATGTAATTTGTTTGTGAAATGTGCGCGGGTGCGCGCGTTATTAACATTTTTCTCTATTGTGTCCATTATAATTATCCGATTTACATGAGACTTGAACAAGACATAAAATTTAATATTAGCTACAATTTCCTTATATTCTGTGATCTTCAAATAACTGTTAAATGTGAATTTTTGTTATATGCAATCTCTATTTAAAACTCACTCAGGCGTGAAGTAATAAAATCCCAGATATTTATCTGTGCAGGCTTTGCCAATTTCATGCAAAGTGTTGGATGAAGAACTATTAGTGTAATAAATTATCATGTGATATTTGGATTTATATATTTCTGGTTTTTTGTATGCGTCTATAGCCACACATGCAATAAACACAGGACACGAATTCCCAAACATAACCAATGTATCACTAATAAAACATATACCACACAAAGGCACCATAATGAACATTTGGGAAAATTTACAGATATACAAACATAAAACACAAAACAAACTAATACCAGAACAAATACAAATCAATACAAAACATGACACAATATTCAAAGCACTCAACATCGAAAATACACAAAATACAAAAACATATACCACAACCACACAAAATAATACAACTTTAAAAGACCAAAGACCAACAAACAACCTTAATAACATCCAGCAGCCAACACAAAAATACTTCACCAGAAACAAGATGGCGAAGGCTGAAGATGAGAGAACAGGAACTCTCGAAACATGTTCCAAATAGAAATAACAATAAAATAAGTATTGGTAATAATGTAGTGAAATAAAGATTACACACGGAACAGGGACGCAAAACAACAGTAATTAGAAAAGAAGAATGAGAAATTAATGCAAGAGATTTGAGGGCCTTAAATAAATATTAATTTAATTTTATATAATTGTGAAATAAAATTGTATAATTGTATATATAATAAAATGTGTAATACAATTATATATATAATATATAAAATTGTAGCAGAAAGTGATTGAGTATATAAATTGAGTATATTGAGATTGAATATATAAATAAATTTACTTCAAGATATACCTTTTTTTCTTATTAGGAATATGTTTCGGGTAATAAAAAAAACGGAAGGCTGAGGGTGGGTACAAGATAGTACCCGAAACATGTTCCTAATAAGAAAAAAAGGTATATCTTGAAGTAAATTTATTTATAAATATTAAATGTATTATATACATCAAGAAACGGACTGTAGCAGAAAGTGATTGAATGTGTATATCTATATATATATATATCGACAACACAATTGAATTAATTCTTGGGCATAGGAATATGGTGTGTGTTTTATAAATCAACAAGTCTATATTGGAGGTATTATAATTATTTATTGTACACCAATTAAATAATAGTTCATACTATATATTTTTAAACATACACAAATGTTATGAATTTTGAAATATTGTTTGAAAATAGTTTATATGAATTTCAGATCTGAATTTGTTACTTGAGTGAAGGTATTCCAATTTGATGCTGCGAGATGGCTGATGGCGATGCGTATATCTCACGTGTCCTTCCCTCGCGAATTCTGCTGCGATGGTGTCCTGATGATAAACACGCTGAACTTGCTCGACGAACTGCAACACTGCCTCGCTTCGATAACAATGATTATGACTGTTAAAGGTTTTTAAAATGTTTTAATATTGTTATAGTTTATTTACGTATCTCAAGGTGTAACGTGGGTGTTTACTGAAAAACGGTGTATAGGCGTACACCTTCCGGCACGTCTTCAAGTGACCTCGCGTCACCAGATTTACCGCGGTCAATAGATCTCCCTATGAGGATATCTTGACTAACACGGATACTTGTAAATTACAACATTATTTATTAAAACTGAATTACTTGGGTCTGTAGAATAACTCACGCAGAGGTCCAAGTTTTCGTACACCTTTCGCACTGTTTACGTTTTCACGCAAGAGAAACGTCTCGAACGCGGACCGCACGTTTAGTAGACGAATGGTCAAGATGAACTAACTCGATCTGCTCATGGCAAAAGACAATTTCAATGATTTTACTGCGCTCAAATTGGCCAAATATCGGTCACATGATAATTTATTACACTAATAGTTCTTCATCCAACACTTTGCATGAAATTGGCAAAGCCTGCACAGATAATTATCTGGGATTTTATTACTTCACGCCTGAGTGAGTTTTAAATAGAGATTGCATATAACAAAAATTCACATTTAACAGTTATTTGAAGATCACAGAATATAAGGAAATTGTAGCTAATATTAAATTTTATGTCTTGTTCAAGTCTCATGTAAATCGGATAATTATAATAGACACAATAGAGAAAAATGTTAATAACTCGCGCTCCAGCGCACACTTTCCAAACAAATTACACTGAAAAATAACGAATACAGTTTTTAAGAGTTTAACCTACTCTAAATTTTTATCAGCAATACAATACAAAAACTTTAGCTAAAAAAACCAACTTGAACAAGAAACAAATTTAAACATGGGAATGTTCGTCATCCATGCATAAGACATAGTTCATTGCTTATCATGATCCTGTGTTATCGCAATATGTATATACATATATACACACTTTGTATTATTATTAATAATAGATACCACTTTTATTACAAGAATATACTATCTATAATATAACGAGCTAGGTAGTGTGTCAGTCATCGGTATGTTACCATAGTAACAAGTAAATAAACAAATGATATTTTCCGGCTTCAAATGTATACATTTATCCTTTCCTATAGCTTTTAATGTTTTTACTATGCGATTGTGTTGATATGTTTTGCAATTTTGTATACAGTTACGTCTATATATTTTGTAATTCTCTTAAACGGTTATAAAATGTATGTTTATACGTATTTCTGATGACGCAATGAATAAGTAATGAAATATATTAAATACTACTACTAAAGATGATAAAAACACCATGGAGACCAGAATTAATTACCATAGTAACAAGTAAATAAACAAAAGCTATTTAGCGGCATCGAAACTGTACATTTATCCATTCCTGCAGTAAATTTTCGATGTTTTATATAATATGAGATTGTATCGATATATTACGATGTGGAAAAATGTACTAACTGTAAATTGTCCTATTACTTAATGCAAAGCGAAAATATGTGTTGTTTTCATTGGTGAGGTCAGGTGACAATGGTTTTTGGTTTTTAGTTTACTGCTGAAATAAATAAAAGCCATGGTTGAGGAAAACGACATTTAATGTGTTATACAAGTGTTAACACGTGTTAATGTGCTTCTAACACAGTAACACTTAAAATAAAGAATTTAGCGTTTTTGGATTAACGGATATTTTATAAATATCTCCGAAGGGTTTATAAACGGGTACATTTAAATCTCCAAAGGCTGTTGCACCAACATAATAATTTAGTACAAGTTAAAATAGTACAAGTGTTGGAAACAGCTTTGGAGAGAATTTGACTAAGGAGTACAAAATTGTTATACGAGCTGACAGAACGCCAAATAGGCATATACAATAAAAATTATAGTAAAATACTTATTAAAAGCCAAATATTCGTGTGCGGAGCCGAGGGTAAAACCTAGTATATTATATATTTTTTGAATATGTTACAGTGTTTCGATAGTTTATACTATTATCATCAGAATATTAGAAATAATATTCGTAATATTTTAAAAATATTGTAAACCAATTTCATAACAACAGCTGTTTTATTTTAGACTAAATTTAATATACAATTTTTATATATGTATAAAAATATATAGCTTAGTGTAAAATATAATATTTTTTAGTTTGGGCTACATAATTTTTTTTACAGCCAGAGCATTTAGTTTTATGTACGCTATTTACATAATGAATGAAATTATTTGGTTTAGATTTGACTCTGTCAAAATCTTTCTTATTAAAGTACTGTATAGGCAATTTTTATATTTTGGTTATTGAACAATTTTGAAGTTTTATGATTTCTTATTTTATGTCATACGTGCCTACGTATGTGAAGTTAATATATTTAATATTGCCATTGTTCTGTGTGTTTTTATTAAAAGAATTATTTAGCATTTTTTATTAACTTTGTTTGCTGCGTTATCAATAATTTTGGGGTTATATCCATCTTGTATTCAATATCATATATAATTTTCTTTTCGTTTTATTTCTAATTTACTTAAATAAACATTATTAATTATATATATATAGTTATAAACTTTATAAATATTATTAATATTTATTGTTATAAATATTATAAATATTAAATATATATATAATAGAATTTTTGCATCATATTTGTATTGAGGACGAGGAACTGAATTTATTGGAATAATTAAAGAAATTGGAGTAGGTTTTCTGAATAATATTACCCAATAGTTAGTTCCCCAGTACATTGGGGATATACTAAATGGATATACAAAATTTATGTTTAAAAAATATATTATGCAACAGTACCTAAATACAGTCTATACACAAATAATGCATGCACAATAAGGATTAATATCTATGTAGAATGTTATAACTATGTCTTATTAAAATAAGATAATTACTATAAGCTATATATGCAATAGTTATTACTATCACTATTACTATTGCTTATGTAACATATTCACAGAGATTAACACAGGAAAGCGCACTGTATATGGAGGCCTATTAACATTTCCCGTTCGGCACGTATACAGGTTTTGATGTTGGCAATAAATTTTGTCGAAATGACGGCACAAATATTTTAAAACTGTATCTATTAATTAGAGAACCTCTAACCTGCATAGTAGTAGAGTATCTGTCACTACAAACCTAAAGTAACATGAAGAGACGAGCAACTTATGGACCTTGTCTGTGTTCGTGTGTGTGTGTGTGCGGGAGTGCATAGTGCATACATTTTCTATAGAACACATAATATGTTTACAACTTACACGCGTATATACTTCTAATAATTCTTGTCCCAGTTATGATTTGACAATATCTGAGGGGGAAACGACTTTTAATTAGATTTAAAACTAATGCCAATCCATATGCATTACAGATTACGTGATTTGGTATCGCTACTGCGATCCACTTTTTATTTAAACGTATATTGAATAAATATTACTGATGTAGGGTAACAGAATCGTGCCTAAATCTGTAATTGTTCCACAGTGATAAATTAATTTGTTTTCCTGTCAAATATAAATAATTTCAAGTCGAGAGTAATGTAAACCGTTGTTGGTGTTGCGCGTGATTGTAAACATCCAACATGTTATGTATTATATGTGCAAAATAAATTAACCGTATGTGGTTAACAGCTGGTCGTTGCTCGCGACCGGCGCCGTGGGTTCAGACATCACTGCAACTGATACCCTTCCTTTATGGAGTAATACGTTTTTAATTTATGTATATATATATATATATTCAATCATTTTCTGCTACAGTTCGTTTTTTGATATATATAAAGTAATTTAAAATTTATGTTTATATTACCTCAAGATGTTATATTTTTCCTTTTCGGAACATGTTTCGAGAGCTCCCGTGCTCTCATCTTCAGCTTTCGCGATCTTGCGTCTGGTGAAGTATTTGTGTGTTGGCTGGATACTATTAAGGTTTCTTGTTGGTCTCTGGTCTTTTCAAGTTGTATTATTGTGTGTGATTGTGGTATATGTATTTGTATTTTGTGTTTTTTCGATGTTGAGTGCTTTGAATATTGTGCATGTTTTGTATTCATTTGTATTTGTTCTGGTATTAGTTTGTTTTGTGTTTTATGTTTGTATATTTGTAAATTTTCCCAAATGTTCATTATGGTGCCTTTGTGTGGTATATGTTTTATTAGTGTCACATTGGTTATGTATGGGAATTCATGTCCTGTGTATATTGAATGGGTGGCTAAATTGGATTTATATATTTCTGGTTGTTTTTATGCGTTTAGCTGTTCAAAATAACGTTTTTTCAGCTGTTTTTTTTGTTTGTCCTATGTAACATTTATTGCTATCTTGGCATTCAATTTTGTATATACCGTTAGTTGTTGTATTATCTTTGTTGTGTGGGTTATTTAGTTTTTGTAAATTATTTTTATTCGTTTTGTATGCTATTTTTATATCTGTGTTTTTAAATAGTTTTGTTAGCTTTGTCATTTTATTATTTATGTATGTGAATGTGGCCCATTTTTTGTTGTTGTTATTATTTATGTGTTGTTCCTTTTGATTAATTCTTAATTGTTCATTTTTTATTTTTTATTTGATTTTATTTTCTATTTTGTTTACAGTATTTTTATTGTATCTATTTTCATAACCAATTTGGTATATTATGTTTCTTTCTTTGTCAGTTTCTTGTTTGTTTAGGGGAATTTTGTACATTCTGTTAAATAACGAATAGAATGCTGCCATTTTATGTTGTGGTGGGTGGTCAGAATGGTTAGGAATAATGATGTTGGTAGAAGTTGGTTTTCTATATATTGCATAATTATTGTATGTGGTTGTTGTTTCTTCTGATGATTATGTCTAAATAGTTGATTTTGTTATGTTTTTCTTTTTCTTCTGTGAATTGTATTTTTGGATGTATGTTATTGACTGTTTTAATATGTTATCTGCGTTTGTGTTGTTGTTACTTGACACATATAGCCCATTATCTACATATCTTATCCAAATTCCATTTGGATCAAAGGATTTTATAATGTTTTGTATTTTGGTGTCTATGTGTTGTAGGAATATTTCTGCTATTATGCTTGGTAATGGTGATCCCATTGCTAAACCTTCTTGCTGTTGATAAATTTTGTTATCAAATTCAAAGTAATTTTGTTTTAGTATTAGTTGGAGGCTATTTTTTATTTCTGTTATATATTGTTTGTCTTCATTTTGTTCTTTAAGTTTGTTTATTATTATGTCTATTGTTTCTTCTACTGGGATGTTGGTGTACATGTTTGTGATATCATATGATGTGAAAAATGTATTTTCATTTATATTTATTTGTTTTAGTTTGTCTATTAATTCGTATGTATTTTTTATGTTGGTTATTCGTTATATGGTTATTTTTTAGTTTTTGTGCTATTATTTTTGCTATTTTGTATGTTGGAGCTTTTTTGAAGTTGATTAATGTACGTATTGGGTTGTTTAATTTGTGTATTTTTATTAGGCTATTCATTTTAGGTGGTTCTGGATTATTATTTATATACATGTCTGTATTTTTATTGCTGAAAATGTTTTTAGTTGTTTTTATTAGTTTTATTGTTTGTTTAAGATATTTTTCTGTTGGGTCTTTATTTAGTTGTATGCATTTATTATTGTTGATGAAGTCTTCAGTTTTTTTTATGTAGTCTGCTTTTTCAATGATTACTGTTGCTTGACTTTCGTTTGCTTTAGATAATATAAAATTATTGTTCTTTACTTTATTTTTAATTTCTTTTATTGTTTTATTGTCTTTCTTTTGTTTATATTTGTTTTTCATTTCACTAGTGATTATTTTTTTAATCATATGTGTTGCTTTTGTTCTTTTCTCTTCTTGTAAATTGTCTTTTATTAGGTTAATGGCAAATTCTGTTTCTACTATTAAATTTTCTAGATTTTTGTTTGCGTTTTGAGTTAGGTTAGTTTTTGACATATTGTTTAAATATTCTGTTTCTTTTTCGTTAAATTCTGTATTGCTAAGTTTAATGGTTCGAGGGTAAAATGTGTGTTTATTTTTGTTTTTTTTTGTTCTTGATTTTCGTTTTGTTGTTTTAATGTGTTGAGTTTTTTGTTGATTGTAATAGGCTTTTTGTTTTTTTTTTTGAAATCTTATTTTGTTTTCTACGTTATTGTATTTATTATTCCAAGTGATTGGATGTAATAAACTTGTTAGCTCTAAGTGTAGTTTGTATATGTCTAGTGTTATGTTATTTTTCTTACAGATTGATTAATTTCGTTTTGTATCCATAATCTTTGTGCTTGTATTATTGTTTGTTGTGCAGTTGTATTTAGCGCAAATATACGATACAATTACCTTTTATTACAATACAATTAGGCAACACATTTAACTTTTATTCGAATATATTCTGATTCATTTTCTAGCGTTATTAGGTTTTAGATATTGTTACGACGGTCTCACAGATTGTCGTATTGTACAGTGGAAACAAAATACGAACACCAACGAAGTCGCTGATTACCAGCTTCGTTTAGTCACAAATAGATGTAATCAAGAAGGTATTCTCATACATAAATTCAAGTTAAAATTGTCCACACGCAATGATCATTCTCAGTTACTAGAATTCCGCACTAACTATACCACAGTAGTCACTTTCCACTAATCCGCAACAATCACTTGACCCGTACTCTACAATCTCGCCACGTGTAACTAACTAACTAAGCCGGCCGTAGACACTTATATAGGTCCCGCAGATGTTCCAGAATAATTTTCCATTATTCAGGCGACATACCGAATAATTTGTGTAGTTAAGAGTGCTCGAACAGTCTGGAAGCTACTTGTGTGCACGGCCTTGACAGAGACAATGCACCTGCCCGGCTAGCCGAGAAACGTGTAGATGTTTTGTAACTGCACCTGCCGACTTTTCGAGAGTGTTATGTAATTGCCGTACCAACAATGTAATAATCTAAAAAAAAAATCTTTGAACATGCACATAGTCAATAATTGACTATGACATAAGCTTCTTTATGCTTTTGAACGGAAGATCGAGAACAGAAACTACCGTGTAAACGAAAACGAAGAGGTCTGTTCGCTCTGTTTGAAATCCATATAATAAATTCATTTAACTTACAACTATAAAATATAAATTTATAATTATAAACACCGACAACACAACTCATGTATAGATATATAATCAGTTGTGTAGTTATTTAAAAGATTTATATTACATAAGATATTGTTACGACATCGCAGAACGATCTACGTGTTTCTCGAAAGATCCAGTTGAATACGGCTAAATGTTGTGGTGTACGTGATTTCAACATGCGCTTGCGAGACTATTCTGGAAGCCGCCAGCCTCGCTGACTGTGTCAAGGCCGCAATTAATTACGTCGTAGTTTAGAGCTAACGCGCAGTAAGGAATAATCTAGTATTTCGTGGGGGGGGTATAAATACCAGTACTGCGATATATTA
The DNA here is from genome assembly GCA_034769895.1 of Magicicada septendecula. Classification (NCBI taxonomy): domain Eukaryota; kingdom Metazoa; phylum Arthropoda; class Insecta; order Hemiptera; family Cicadidae; genus Magicicada; species Magicicada septendecula. Next base: position 1,399,781,431 of record CM068367.1, read on the forward strand.
CAGTGCGGTTCGAGTTTATTGTCGGGCGATATTGTGTGTGTTCAAGTAGTTATTAGTGAAGTGTTGTGTTTTATAATCGGGCGGTATAATTGTAATACAATTGTGTTGTATACGGAAAATTAGTTGACATTTTATTGCGTCTGAAGAACTTTTATTTGATTTATTATAAAGGACTGTGTTGTTAATTACGAACTGTTTAACTGTGAAAATTTAAGCTGGTGATTAGTGACTTAATTGGTGTCTTGTATTTTGTATTCCACTGTACCATACGACGATCAAGTAGACCGTCGTAACAGTATTAACCTTGTGGATAATTGAATATTAATTTCATTTATCAATTTTATTTACTTTTAATTTTGATAAAGCTATGTTGTGCACTCTAATAAACTATGTTGTGCACCCAATTTTGTTTTCTTTCTGCATTATCACACAAACGCGCGCGCGCGAGAGAGTGTGTGTGTGTTTTACATACATTTACACTAATCGACTAATTGTATAATAGCTTCTATAAACAGGTGTCAGTTGGTGAACAACTGAATTAATAGAGAAGCGGGAAAAAATAAGAACTTAACCGTAAAACCCGTAAAACAAAAGACGTCAAGACGTTCGTACAAGGATACCACTGCCAATATTTGGCCTGATAGAAGGTGTGCTGAACAAAAAAATATAAATTGGGTTTCTGAAATAGAAAAATCTAAGGCAACTATAAAAACAATTACGAAAAGTACAAAAGTTTCTTTTGAAAATGTACTAAAACAATTTAAAATTGATGCAAACAATAATGAGAGAATTGATTGACTAAGAGAGACTATTATTAAACAATTAAAATGATTCAAATAATAAGATCAAAAAAGAATATTATTTTTTGGACATTTATACAGAATGGACGACAATAGGTTGACAAAGCAAATCTTCAAATGTCTGTGGAGGAAGAAGTCAACATCAAGTTGGATTAAAGAAGACCAAAAAGATTTAGAAAAATATAATATACACGAAGAAGAAGCAATGTAAAGAGACGTTTTTCGGGCAATAGTGTTAAAAATGGATGGAACCAGGGTACGTAAAGAGAGAAAAACGCTGGTTCAACGTGGACTGAAGACAGAAATAAGAGACACAGTGGAAAGATGAAAAAATAATGGAGAAAAAGAAAAGAACAAAAGAAAGATCAAAGAGAAATCGCCATTAACTATAGTAGGGTCAGATCACACCAAGGCCCTACCATTTGATAGAAGCATTCACTGGACAACTTATCTTAGTAACTGGCCTCAACAAGAATTTATGTCAAGAATATTTTGTAAACGTGTAGTGCCAACGTGTGTATGAAATAAATAAAAAATCCGTAGTATAAACCAATGTATAACGTATCGTTTCCACGTCACTATGATGGCCGGCTCTACATTGCAGTAGTACTGACCGTTTGCACACGCCAAATTTGTCATGACGGCAAACACAAGTGACCCACTAATTATTTACGGCATCTGATTTGTTATTCAGATTGTCTGGACACAGTCGTACTGTACGATTTTGGGTCAAAACAACAACACGACATGTCACACTGCTGCTTACAATTAATCAGTGTGTTTGCTTATTGTTCGTACTTTTGTATAACGAATAAATTGTCCTGTATTTACATGAGCAAATTGTGACGAATTGTAACACTAAGTTTCCAGTGCTGCTGCGGGGACTGAATTACAATTGGGTTAAACCCTTCAATACGCTGACCTTTCTCTCGGTAATTGGCCTTATGTGAAAGCTTAGTATAGTATATGTGTTACAGTAGAACTCATAATGGATAGGTAAGAAATATTAGTAAAAGGCAGAATTACAATAGAAAACAAATGTGAATTAATAAACAAGAATATAGGACAAACTTGACAAGTTATCTTGAACAAAGAAACTTTCCTACCTGTACTGTACTCAAGAAAACATATGAAGGTCAGAGGTGTATATATTGGGGGGGGGGGGACGAACATAACCGGGTTACCCCTAGAGGGTCGAAAAAGTTGACGTATTTTGTTAATCACTTAATTTTTATGCTATTTTATTTTATTTCTTTTAGCTGTATACGCTAATACAGTAGTAGCTCTTTCTTAAATATACATATAGGTTTATTACACAGCATTAAAGACTACTTTTGAAATACGAAATACGAAATACTCGTATATACAAATCAATTCAGTCAATAAGTAGCTTTTAACAATAACGTATTCTTATTTTTACTTTAATAGGACTGATTTTAGGATGTTTTTCACGCGTCTTTCAGCCACTTTAAAGATATTATTGTTGATTAGTCTTAACCTGTTTTTAATTTCTATGAAGCCGACTCGTCCCCAGATCCCCGAAAGCCAAATTCTAGAAACGCCACAGACGAAGGTGAAACGTGTCAGATACGCAGAAAGAAGACAAAGTATCACGTGATCTGTCAGCCAAATTGAGCTGGCCAATCGTTTCGCTTACATAAGTGCGATTTGTGTATTTGTTGTCGTACTGATTCGCTCTGTCCTTCTCTTCGCAATGCACTATCACTTTCCGCCATCGTATGGGCTCTCGATTATAGTAAGGTATTTGTGCGGTGTTTGCAATACACTGTAGGGTTCACGAGTAGGCCGCTTTGAAGCAGTGACGTCAGGGAATCTGTTGCAGCTGAACACACGCTGCGCTTCCTTTTGATCTGTATTGTAGATTTGACGTACTGTTAATAAAATATACCCAAATAATAAACAAAGAACTCTTATGCTCCCTGATGTGTTGAATTCGCTCAGTACTTTGAATGAAGTATGTCTACATTAGTTATTACATATATTTCGTTATTAGATAATTTTTCAGGTATGGAAGAAATTGGAAATCGCAGAAATCAAGATTACCATACTATTTCTTCAGTGACGTAACGATTGTAGAGCACACAAGCATACAACAAATACCAAAAAATTGAAACATTTAAATATGACTTCAATTCCTTTTCGCCTGACATTTTACTAACTCTGGGGTTGCAAGTGTTTTGAAATTTCCAGAACTAAACACTACATTCAGATGTTAGTTAAACATTTCTTAAATTTGATATGCAACATGAATTTTTTGACTTGTTACGCTTTTGACCCACCCACATTTTTGCTCCCGGCCACCTACTTTTTTTGGGGAAATCAATCTCAAAACAACGGAGTTATATAGTGTAAAACTATGGGACACGCATCTAAATTTTACGAAAATGGGATGATGCGTTCAGAAGTTATCGTGAGCCGTACCACAAACACACAGTGATACGTACAGAGAAATCCACAAACGGTCGAGTTAAAACTGAGACTCCTTTCGCTCAACAGTTAAAATGATCGCCTGTTTGATCAACAGGTGTGGTACTGTTACGGATCTGGGGTTGCGTCTAGTAAATACAGGACTGTCATGACGACACAGTAAGTAGGACAGTCACGCAGTAAGTTTACGTGAATAAACAGAACCACACAACCTCAAATTATCCTGTTCCGATGCAATTGAATTGGCGGGAAGAAGAAGGAAAGCATACCACAGATCATCATTTTTAGAAAACTATAAAAAAACTGATTTGTGGCTAAATAAGTGACTGTATGGAAAACTTCTAATTATAAAGTTACTCAATAAAACTATAATTAAAGGTCCCAAGTTACAATATTAGTATAATTTTAACAGGTAAACTGTTATATGACAGTAATATTTGTGGAAGCTTTCCCTTTTTGATCACAGATCCAACAAATAAGAGATAAAACATTTAGAAAATGGTAATTAAATATTTTATTTACATTTTACAGTTGTTCATATAATTGTTTAGGTTCATAGTAATATTTTATGTTTTGCATATTAACAAATAAACTAATATATAGGGCTGCAAAAGCTGCAAATAACTAGTGTCTTTCTATTCTCAGTTAGTAACACTTTTAATCATTTCGAATATCATTATAAAAATAAACAAAAATATAAAGAGTAATAGTAACCAACGTTTTCCTTTTCCAATATAAATACCACCTTAATGACTTATTAGTTCACAGTTACTTCATGTGTATTTGATGTAGGCCACGTTGCACATCAATTCTTTCTGTTCATCTGATATATACTGTAAAATTTTAGCCACATCTTGTATCTTCTTGCTGTTTGTAGAAACTTTCCTTTAATAAACATTGCTAACAGGAAGTAAAATGTCACCCCCCCTTGTTAAGCTCGAAGCTTGAACACTTCATTGTGAATGCTGTCAATAAATTCATGTGCTAGCACAATTCCCTATTGTTCTTCCTTGTAGATGAAATGTCAGTATTTCCTTATGTTGAACATATCTCTACCCTGGAAGCTTTCAGTACTTCTTTTAAAGAATTTGTGCCACCACTTTCTAAAATTTAATATTTCTTGAGTTTCCACTGGACTTACTTTGAATAATGGCTATGTTGTTTTAGAACTTCTCATCATCTCATGACACTGAAATCGTGTGTAAATACGGTCATGTCGATGAACTGCAAAGTTTCGGTTGTAACCTAGAAAGCTATGACCGCGAATTCTAACGTAGTTGTCTATTATTTGAAACCACCTATTTATAGTTAGACCACCCGTAAATACGATTGTTGTTCATTTCTTTGTTTTACCATTCCATATTGCATTAATAATATTTCATCTGTTATTAGAAGTATATATCTCAATTCACATCTTTTCATACTCACATTTAGGTCTTTTTGCTCCACTAACCTGCCTTCAGTAGTAACAAACTCTGCTCCTTTAAGCCTTCCTGATTTCATCAGTTCTTTTATATTACCACGTCCTCTTTTTTTCTTTTGTCAGGCTTCCATACTCAGATTCAGACAGTTTCACATCCGTGTTAAAATTTAAGCTTATTTTAAAGTACATTAACACATAAAAATTTCTTGCAAAGAAACAAACCTTAAAAAACTGACCAATCACAAAGACTGCAGCATAAACAATAGCAGCGCGCTCTGAAGGAATATACAGTACAGTAACTACACATTGAGAGTAAGAAGGAACACATTCCAGGAATGTTTTCCTTCTTGCTATTACACAAATTTACAACCTGTTGATAACTACATTAAAAATAAAGAAATATTTCCTTTCTATACACTAGCTGATGCATTTTTAGTTTCTAAACAAAATTTGCATCAAATTGCTAAATTCGATAGTTTCCATCTCAGTTAAATTTGCATAAAATGTGGAATCTTTTCCTTCTTCTTCTAACCTATTTAATTGTTTTTTTTGTCAGAGTTACTACTATGTCCCTGCCTGTACGTTTTTTATGGTGGGAATACAAGAAGTGTTGGTGTGTACCTGCAGATGGCTCCTTGTTACTAACTGAGGAGTGCCCATCTCAGCTAGACTGTAGTATTATACGCCCCTATAGTTATAGCTTCCTCACTCAGAAGTATGACAATTGGGCATCAAAGCAACTGTTATCAGTGGCAATTAATTTTTTACCTCTCATCAGTTTTTCAGTTGCGTTGCTGACATGTTTCTGCACACCATTCAACGACGGCTATACAGACAGCAGGATGACGACGACTCGACAGGACGTCACTGTCAAAGATGATAAGATGAGGTTAATGAATATTAAATGTGGTAACGTGAACTCCAAACGGTAAGCTCATCTTGGTAACGCTGCAAACCTATTGGTGCACAGAGACAGTGTCAATGAGTGCCGCACAATTAAGAACCTGTTGTTGCATCAAAGGATTCCGAATGTTGACATACTATCCGAGCCAGTAGTAGACGGTGTTGGAGTGACTCGATCTCAAGCCAAAACCACTTCACAGAACGACGGTAAACGATGAGGCACGGAGACAACACTTTCCTTACCAACATGCACCAAAGCCCTTCAGACAAAAAGTAACGTCTCTTCCGCTACCTACCCCACCTTCATATAGTTGAAAATATTGTAGTCTTTCTTCTTCTTTTTCTTCTCCGTCTTCTTCCCCCTCCTGCTGCTGATCCTCCTCCTCCTCCTCCTCCTCCTCCTCCTCCTCCTCCTCCTCCTCCTCCTCCTCCTCCTCCTCCTCCTCCTCCTCCTCCTCCTCCTCCTCCTCCTCCTCCTCCTCCTCCACCCCTCCCCTCCCCTCCCTTCGTCCCCCTCCCTTCCCTTCGTTCCCCTCCCCTCCTCCTCATCTTCATCATCCTCCTCCCCTCCCCTCCATCCCATCCCCTCCATCCCCTCTTCATTCTCATCCCCCTTCCCCTATCCTCCTTCTCCTCATTTGTTTGACCCCCTAATACGCTCACACATACACAAACACACAGTTTTTTTATCACTTGTGTCATTTTTACTGGTACATAGAAGTCGTTCTTTCATTTATTTCTTCATTTATAACCCTATCCTTCAATGTACAGCACCTTCTCTGGTATTTCCATTTCCATGTCTCGTAATATATCTCTCGTACGTTCTTTACACAAACGTCTAGACTACATAAGCCAACACACAGTCTGCGGTAAAAGGAGTTATATTTCTCTCAATTCTAAGAACTACAAGTAGGTTACAGACGGCAGACTGATTTATGAATAAAATTATGGTTTGTAGTGTTGAAAGTGGTCAACAAGTAACACTCGTTTCTTTTTTTGACTTTCATGATAGAAAAGAACTGTGTTAGTTGGCTCACCAGACTGTAAACCATATTATTTACTCTTCTATGTACACAATGATGAGAAAATACGACAGTTCCTTTTTATATCTCAAGTACGTGAAGTGCTTGTTGAACCAAACGTGTACAAACATTGCCACAGAGGATGGTGGTTAAATATTTTCTCTGTTACGTAAGCCTTTGCTTGTAAAAATATGTTTGTGTTCATATTAGAAAATATGTAGCTTTGCATGAAGGTATTTTAAATTACAGGTCAAGTGTTACTGAGTTCTTAATAATGGTTTGGGCAAACGTAATGTTGTTTCTTCTTCTTCTTTGATGTTTGCCAAAGAGATTAGTCGGTTGCACGTTTGGTAAAGACGTTATTCGGTTTAACTTTCGCCAAAGAGATTAGTCGGTTCGACGTTCGCTAAGGAGGTTTATCGTTTTACCCTTTGTAGATTCTGGCCTGTTTAATCGTTTTTCCATTAAACTCCTCACGAGAGGGCAACCTCGTTGGCATTTCTTCTTCTGGTTCACCGTCTACTGAAACAGGATTGTATATGTATGTTCTAGCGTCCACATTGACTATTACCTTAAACGATGGAAGTGGAATAAATATCCGACATACTAGAAAATGTGTAGCTTTGAACGAATGTATTATAAAATTCCAGTCGTGTGTTATGTAACTCTTTATACTGCGTTAGTAAACGCAGTGACAATTCTTTGATTTTCGGGCATTAGGTTAGTCGTTTTCCACAATATATTTTGGACTGTCCAATCGTTTTTACTTCCATGTTGCATAAGGAAATGGAAGTAAGGTGATTGCGAAAAAAATCGTGTTCGAGATAATTGCTGATTCTGATTGTACTACCCTCAAAACATGAAAAAAGTCATTTTCCGAAAAGTGTCTGTGTGTGTGTGTCATTATGTCCGTGTGTAGAGTTTTTTCTATGGCAAACGATAACTGCTGCAAATTTAAACAGAATCAAATTATATTTTGCATATGTGCCTCAGTGGTAGAGGACTCAAGGCGTATTGATTAAAGATTGTTTAAGGGAAAGGGGTAGTTTACCTGCAACCTTTTAAAAAGACTAAAGTGCTTAATTTTGACAAATTAAGTGTCCTGAAAAGAAGGTCATAATAATCCACTGTAGAAAGGTAGATGAAATATTTACAAATAAAAAGGGTAGTTGAAGGGGAGGGGGTAATTTTCTATAAATGGAAATGATAGTTGAAGGGGGGGATAATTTTTTATATGTATACTACTTTATCGGCAACAAAGAAGTAGTTTGTTGTTAAAATTCTTGTCTGGGCTGTTTCGCCGTGGTCCAATGTTTTCTGCAAAACCAGACGTTTCGGCAGTGCCATCGACTGGCATCATCAGTGAAAATCTAGTGCGCGGTGGTAACGTGAGGTGGTATACGTTAGTGACCACAGTACTTCTAAAGAAACAAGTAGTTTCTGTGGAAATATTTCATTTCGAAGATGATTTTAAATGTAAATTTTATAACATGAAAGTCATGTATGTTTCTCCATACCGCTTATTTATTTAACTGCTCACGTCCATTATTAAGGCAATGTGTGATAGAGGGAGGGCTGCCTACACCGTTTTTACTACATCTTTTGTCGTACACCCATATACGTTGTCATATCTACTTTTATGACCTTCAATGATGAAAGTCGCACAAATATTTTATATCCGTGCTGGATCGGTATTGCTAGACGTACTGCTCTACGCCTCTCGACAGAATCAGGAAGGCATGAAAGACTGACATGTATGTGCGTCCTGCGAGATGACCGCAAGACTCTAAGTATAAAGATGAGCACCTCTTATTGATATTCCTATTCCTCATATTTATCTTCTCTAATGTCTCAACGAATGTCGTGACAAAATAAGTAAATAATTGCGTAGTAATGTTTTCAATTCTAAAAAAGGTAAACATATGAAATTAAAAAACGTTAAGAAGACATCCACCGAGTTTTGTTTGCGCACTGCCAGAATTATAATTAGGAAAATTATTAACCAATACGAAAGCTCTGATCGATTCGAAAAATATTATTTATGAGTATCACTTGTAATTGCTGTTGTGAATACGTGGATGAATCTTGTCAACCTTTCGCCGGTCGGCGTAAAGAATCATAGGTTGAATCTTCAGATAGTGTTGTCGATCAAAGTTGGCTGAGCATGTGTGGGATGAGCAACATAGAGTTTTATGTCAGGGAGCAAAAATTATTAGGACAGAAAATAAATTCTTGGATTTCGTTGTCCGTGACGTGTCCGTTTCTTAACTAAATATAATAATTATTTCACTACGACATCTGAAGAAGCTTTTTAAAAGTGAAAACCGGTTCAGGTTGAAAGGTAAAGCTTTCACGTTTTTACCCATAAAAAGGTTTTAGGTTCCGAGTCGTAGTGAAATAATTATATTTAGAAAATAAATTGTTCAAACAAATATATTTTCTCTCAAAGAAACTACATTTTGCATTTACGCGGATGACATTTTTTCAGATGAACAGAATTGTGGTTAAATTGACGAGCAAAGAACTTCTGTATACCGCCCACTTACTTTCCAAACAGCTTTTTGATAACGTTATACGTAAATAATTTCACTTAATAGGCAGTTATAATGGTCATCGTTTGGTTGCTGCTATATAGTTTGTACATCACATATACTTTGCTTACTTCGTGTTCGTGTTTTGTGCTTGTGTTTTGTGAATTTATCTTTATCTTTGTATTGTTGTCTGTGTCCATATGATCTATTATACCGTTACGACGGGGTCAGTGATCGTCGTACGGTACAGTGGAAACAAAATACTGACACCAATGAAGTCACTAATTACCAGCTTTAATTAATCACAAATAACAAATTGTAATCAACAAGGTAGTCTTGTACAATATTTCAAATTAAATTTGTCCACACGCAAATAATAATTTTAAGCAATAAAATTCTGCACTAAATATAACAGCTATCACTTTACACTAATCTTCAACAATGACTTGATCGGGACTAAAAAATGACTGACAAGCCAGCTGCTGTGGCTTGTATAGGTAGCGCAGGTGTTACAGAATAACTTTCCATTCTTACTGCGGCGTGCCAGCATAGTGTTGTGGTCGTCAACACTTTGTAAGACGTTTGAGCGTTACGTGTGCGGACGGACGGCCTTGTACAGACGAGGCACGCTGGGTTAGTCGCGGAGCCTGTATAAAGCCACTTTTGACTGTTCGTCAGCGCTCCATCGTTACAACACGTTTTTGTGAAAACGTCTGCAATCACTTATGTACATAAAACTTGTGTACTTATTTCATAAGTTTATCTAAAAATGTCAGTCATGCCTGACAGCTACATTTAAAGATTTATTAAATAAAATCCACCACCCGCACACACGTACACAGGTATGTCCCTTTAAATGAAGGGAACATTATAATATATAAATTATTAAGTTTAAAAGTCATTCGTCGTAAAACTTTATTTTGAAATTAAACTTGATATACAGTTCGTCCATAATGTGTTTTTGCATTTGAGGAAGCACGCGACTTGTGTTCGATGCCTTCGTGTGAATCCGAAAAAGAAGAGGCTTTCCCATGTACGATAACTTCTCATAGACTTTGGCCAGCCTGCAGACAATCAGTATAATAATACACTTTAGCTTTACAATTAAAATTGACTATTTAACGTGATATAAGACTGATAAAAATCTGTACAGATAAAATAAGCATGTGTGTTATTACATTCCAATTACAATATATTGTTCTTGTTAAAGTTATTAATATTGCTAATCTTCTTCTTCTTCTTCATTCCAGGATTAAGTGACATCACCTGATACAGTCTCTATTTTCAAGACATCTTTTGCGTGTTTTCCCACATCTCTTATCCCTTCAAGCGCATATTGTAAATTATAAAACTTATTGAGTGTCCTTTTTGCCTTAATTCTACCTATATGTTTAATCCATTTCAGCTTACATTCCTCGTATCTTGAATTTACAGAGAATATACCCATTTCATGTCTTATCACATTGTTTCTAATTCTGTCGTTTCGTGTAAATATCTTTACGTATCTCAAGAAATGCATCTCTCCAACTTGTATGTGACGTATCTTTTTTAGATAATACTCATATTTCGGAATCGTATAAAAAATGGGGACTGCCATCATAATCTTATAGAACTTCATTTTAGTTTCCTTTAACATTGATAATCAGTTTTTTTCTACAATCTCAATTCATAATTTACTTAGTGTGTCTCAACTTTATTCCTTAAGAGGGTCACGTCTTCCTGTTTATCAATTTTGTTTTAGCCTAGGTTTTTCAGTTTATTCAGTTTTTTGTTTTGCTAAACAAAGAATACATTAAATTCTCTGTTATCCTCAAATATGGAGACAGTTTACAGAAAATTTACTTCTACTTTTTATGCGTTACCTTTATTGTTTGTACTTTCTAAATCCGTTCGTTTCTTTAATTATTTTGTGCTATAAGATGTTGCATTCAATAAAAGTTACTTGTTGAAAAGGGTTTACAGTCGTTTGGTTTCCATCCGCGTTTTTATCATGTAACAAGAAACTTTCATGATTATAGAAACAGTTGTCTGAGTTAAAAACCGAGTGTTTCAAGTTGTTAGTTTTAAGTCAAAATTCTGTCAAAGAATACGTATGTGGTGTTTGCCATTTTCGTCTCCTTTGATATTACTGTTATTAGATGCACTGTGTTGTATTTTATGCTCTTATTTCCTTGCAAATATAAACTTTTACAAACCTGTTTCTATTTTTTAAACGTTACCTTTATTTTTTGTACTCTGCAATACTCTTTGCTTTTAACGTTTCTTTTGTGGCCAGAAGTTGTTGCATTTCTTTCGCCAGCAATTGTTGGTTTTTTTCAGTCATTTGGTTTGTACCTGAGTTGTTACTACATAGCGTGAAACTTTTACAAGTTGAGAAGACAATAGTTTAACTTTTAAAATTTAATATTTAAAGTTATTACTTTTTAAACAAACACATGAGTTTTGGTATATGTTATAGAGGGGTCAAATGGTAAGATTCTGTATGCCTACCTCTTATTTTTCTGCCTTTCCTGGTATTGTTCTTAGACCTTTAAATTTTTCACTGTGTGCACGTCATAGACTCTTTGCCGCTTACCTTCTTACATTACTGTGTTGTGACTCTTTAATTTATGTCGTATTTCCATTTTGTAATCGTATGTGAAACCCAATTAAGTAAATTTATTCTAATGAAATATTTCTGGAATGCAAATATTTAATAATTTAGAACATGTCTCTAAATCCCAATTGATCAGAAACTCGTAGACGGTCGGTAAGTTGCTTGTTCAGTTAACCTAATCGTAATATTTAAAAGAAATTTCTAAATGTATTTCATCCAAGACTTATTTATGATCATCCCCTAAAATTGAGAACACTGTACATTGTATGTTACAACTAATTTTCCAAAGACTGCAGTTTCCATTAAACATGAAGTATTAAGATTGATCGTTGTTTATGTAACCCCCATTTAGATTAATATTTATAACGAAATTGTTTCCAAGTTTTTGTCTCCTTTGAAACTCTTATTCTTTTGATTTGTGTTGCATGTTGTGCTCTTGTTTCCTGCAAACACTTCTTTTACGTGTGTGGCTTTACTATTTCTTACCCTGTGGGTGCTATAGACATCTTGTTGCCTATCTTTTTATAATAGCTTTGAATCTTCTTATTCTTTGTACTTTGCAAAACTCTTTGCTTTTAATTCTTTTGTGGTCAGAAGGTGTTGCATTTCTTTCGACAGCACTTGTTGGTTTTTTTTTTCAATCATTATTTTGCATCTGCGTTTTTAGCACATAACTAGAAACTTTAACAAGTTAAGAAAACAATAATTTAAATTTTAAAATTGAATATTTAACGTTATCAATTTCAAAACAAATATAATATGTGTGTTGGTATACAGGTTTAAATATTCAGATTGTCTATGCTTACCTCTTATGTCTTTGTCTCTCCTGGTATGACTCGTCCCATCTGGAAAAAACAAAGACTCTTAATCATCAGCCTGAATATTTAGTCACAATTTGCCCACGGAAAGAAAGATCAGTATCTAATAACTGGTTTAAATGGAATATATTTATATTAATACTAACAATAACAATAATTGTTGTGAAGCTCACATTGACCCCTACATCCTGGCAATCCAGCCACTGTGAATCTGAACATATAGTCTGGTTTACACAATTAATCTGCTCCGAGAAATTTCTGTGACATGTTAAAGTTAGACGAGTCAGAGAACTTCATTTGTAACTACATCACAAAGATTTCTTTGCGTCAATAAATCAGTTGCAGTTGTCAACATAGAGGTTGGCAACGCCAACACGCCTACATTATCAATCGGACAACATAAACCTGTGTGCTAACATGTAAATCTAGGCTTTGCAAGTGTTATGTAGTTGAGTACTTTTAAACCACTCATCCGCTGTGACCGTGAAGTACAGTATGGGAAAAGTGTAACTCATTGCGGGTTCTTCTGGTTGAAAGTTAGTAACACTCCACTTAGTTTCAAAATCTCCAGTTCATGATCCACCAGTCTTAACTTGTTGGCCATCTACTACAAGAAATTCCTCTGGAGTCTCTCAATCGATTTACTAGAGTAATCAAGGTTCCTGTTCCAAATATCTCTTCTTATGTATTCAGTCCTAAGATTGGTTTGCAGCAATCTTCCATCATGATGGATCTTGTGCTTTCTTTCTTCATTTCCTCACAAGTTTCACAATTTACATTATCCATAATTTGCTTTATATATAGCATCCTTAGTCTTATCTTATACCCTTTACTTTCTTTTTCTCCTTTTATCACCAATTTTAGTAGCCTTCTAAGTCCAATTATTTCTACCCTTCTTCAAATTATGCTTTTCAACAAACACCTCTCATTGCCCATTCGGTTGAGTACCTCTTCATTTGTAATTTTGTTAGACCATATTATTTTTAGCATCTTGCGATAACACCGTATCTCAAAGCTGTTAATTTTACTTATTTCCTTCATACCTATTGCCCACGACATACAACGATACATGACAATGCTCCACATAAAATTCATTAGAAAACGTTTCCTTGTTTTAAGAAAGATACTACTTGTTGTTAGTATTCTCCATTTTTTGTTAAAAGGAAACTTAGCTTGGTTTATTCTGCTCACATATCTCTTCCACTTCTGCCATCCTTTGTAATTTAACTGCCCAAGTATGTAAGTTTCATTACATACTGAAAGGGTCTCATCTCAGTGCAATGTTTAGCTTCAAATTTTCTTTTCTTCCACAAATTCTACCTTTGGTTTAAATCCTATTTATTTTCGTAGTATATCCTTCGATCAATATTTCTCCATATTGTGTAAATGTTTACTCAGATCCTGATCATTTTCTGCCACTACAGCAATATCATCGGCAAAACAACAGCAGAAGCACATTTTAGGTGAATGCTTACCAGCGACTTTTAAAAGTGACTCGCTATACTGTACTCTAGAAATGTTTTCCAATCCAGTTAAAAAGAGCTTCCTTCTGGTTTGTAAGGCAATGCAATCCCCTGTGCCGGTGTGGAAGAACGGTTTTGAGTCTGTAAGAAGCCCCACACGTGACACCGAACCTTCCTTCTGTATTTTCATGCTGTCTATCGTAAAAGCAAAGTACGACGGTTTAGTCTTGCGAGACTGCATGATAATTATTGCTTTCTTCTTTGTTAATAGGCATACAATTCCTCCGTGCCTAGTCTGCAGCCTCATCTCTGCACTACTGAAGAGCAAGGTGGGAAGAACGATCTTTATCCCATTCAAAAACATGTGTAAGTCACAATTTTTGAGTAACGTTATTGTGTTGGGTTCTAAAGATCAGAAAAAAAGAAATTCTAAGTTGGAGTGTTGCGGCACACCTGATTTCCCTGCTAGAACAATCCAAAATTTGTTCTCTTCTTCTTCTTCTTCTTCTTCTTCTTCTTCTTCTTCTTCTTCTTCTTCTTCTTCTTCTTCTTCTTCTTCTTCTTCTTCTTCTTCTTCTTCTTCTTCTTCTTCTTCTTCTTCTTCGTCTTCTTCTTCTTCTTCTTCTTCTTCTTCTTCTTCTTCTTCTTCTTCTTCTTCTACTTCGTTTTCTTCTTCTTCATTCAACTATTAGGCCTATCGCCTGTTGAGCCCTCCTGGTCGTGTCGCACTACCGCCACAGAAGAATAAGCAATTTAGTAACTATTTGGGGTGGCAAGAGCGAGTCGTATATGTCCATGCGTGTGTATGTGCCTTTGTTGTTTATATAGCCCAGGCATGCCAGCAAAGACCGCTGTTTAATACGCCACAGCGACTGAGTCGTCGCGTTGACTCTCGCACAGCATAGCCACAGCCGCTGAGATCGGCAGCCGTTACCACAATATATGCTACGTTGATGAAGTAGACAGTATCGGATCGCTGAATGACTACGTGCGCCTTGCACTGCAGAATTACGTAACGCTCAGCATTCTTCTAAGTCGTGGGAGATACACCTTCCAGACGATACTTAACTAGAGGGTATACACCAGTCGAAAGACTGAAGGACCCAACGATAAAATGATTATGGTGTTAATTATTGGTGCGGATAATTGTAAAGTACTCCATAACACACGCACCACGGGTATATGCGGGGAGGGTATACACCAGTCGACAGACTGAAGGACCCAACGATAAAGTAATTGTCGTGTTAATTATTGTCGCGGATTATTGTAAAGTACTCAATAGCACACTCACCACGGGTATATGCGGGGAGGGTATACACCAGTCGAAAGACTGAAGGACACAACGATAAAGTGATTGTCGTGTTAATTATTGTTGCGGATTATTGTAAAGTACTCCATACCACACGCACCACGGGTATATGCGGGGAGGGTATACACCAGTCGACAGACTGAAGGACCCAACGATAAAGTAATTGTCGTGTTAATTATTGTCGCGGATTATTGTAAAGTACTCAATAGCACACTCTCCACGGGTATATGCGGGGAGGATATACACCATTCGAAAGACCGAAGGACCCAACGGTAAAGTGATTGTCGTGTTAATTATTGTTGCGGATTATTGTAAAGTACTCCATAGCACGCGCACCCCGGGTATATCCGAGGAGGGTATACACCAGTTGAAAGACTGAAGGACCCAACGATAAAGTGATTGTCGTGTTAATTATTGGTGCGGATTATTGTAAAGTACTCCATAGCACGCGCACCCCGGGTATATCCGAGGAGGGTATACACCAGTTGAAAGACTGAAGGACCCAACGATAAAGTGATTGTCGTGTTAATTATTGGTGCGGATTATTGTAAAGTACTCCATAGCACACGCACCACGGGTATATGCGGGGAGGGTATACACCAGTCGAAAGACTGAAGGACACAACGATAAAGTGATTGTCGTGTTAATTATTGGTGCGGATTATTGTAAAGTACTCCATAGCACACGCACCACGGGTATATGCGGGGAGGGTATACACCAGTCGACAGACTGAAGGACCCAACAATAAAGTAGTTGTCGTGTTAATTATTGGTGTGGATTATTGTAAAGTACTCAATAGCACACTCACCACGGGTATATGCGGGGAGGGTATACACCAGTCGACAGACTGAAGGACACAACGATAAAGTGATTGTCGTGTTAATTATTGTTGCGGATTATTGTAAAGTACTCCATAGCACACGCACCACGGGTATATGCGGGGAGGGTATACACCAGTCGAAAGACTGAATGACCCAATTGTAAAGTGACTGTCGTGTTAATTATTGCAAAACTGTAAATAGGTTAGATTTGTTTATTGTATTTGTCAGAAAAATTTAAATTGAACTAATGCATAAGAGTGTCTTTTCTTAATTTATAACTGCTGTTTATATGTATTTAACGTTTGTAATCAGTGACATCATTAGTGTCAGTTATTCTGTTTCCACTATGTTTTTATGTTTAAACAAATACAGCTTGTCTTCACACAAACGCAAACAAAGATGATAAATACAGACTGTAGCAGTTTTTGGAACAAACTACTGTGTTTATTATTTATTTTGCCGTGTCTGTACCGGCTAAGAAAGAAGATCTAATGTTGCACATAAGCAGAGTCTGCAGCATATTAGAGACATTGGTGTTTTGTGTGTGTGTGTGTGTGTGTGTGTGTGTGTGTGTGTGTGTGTGTGTGTGTGTGTGTGTGTGTGTGTGTGTGTTATTACAAAGGTATATAACTTACGTGTTCCCGCCCTTCGTTGCTCTCATTTAAGTTTGCTCTCATGTACACTCATTTAACTTTCATAGTTGTGAATTATCTTACTAATTTTACGAAACTACACTCTAGGGTACTCTGGAGTTAGACGCGAACATTATTCATCATATTATTATCGCTATGAACACAACAGTGAAGCATGCATGCATACACACACATTGTTGTTGTATTTCCTGACGTTAACTTTATTCCCCTTTCCAAACGCTAAATACGATTCTTTTATTTTTTTTTTACACACAAAGTAGCAGAACACAGTGGTCCCAACAAAGCAAGAATAGGATATTATATAAAGGTACGTGCTTATATGCTAGATAAAATGAAAATTATGTACATATAAATATTTAAAGAGTACTACACGCTTTGGAATTTTACAAGTGGGTAATTGAAATTTTCTAATACAATTTGTAACACAATTTGTAATACAAGAGAGTAGTACAAGTTTTTGAATTCTTATATATTGATATGACAATTATATAATGCTCTCAAAAAGCGGGCAGGTGATATTACGTAAACATTCTACACGTGTGTCGCCTAGCCGAGTAGGTGCAGTGTCTCTGTCAAGGCCGTGCAGTCAAGTACCTTCCAGACTGTTCGATCACTCTTAACTATCAAAATTCTGTTGGCACGCGGCCAGGAGTATGGAAAATCATTCCCGTTATAATAGAATAGAATAGTGTGCGTGTTTGGTATTTACAGCCGTTAGTGAGGGGCAAATGATGCGGATGCCGCGCGCGTGGATGCACGTAAACGACGATGGCACATCGTAGCGTAGACGAAACTTTTTGTATTAATTGAAACGTACCGCCTAAACAGTCTAGGAGGAGTCAGGCAATGTAGGCTGCCTTATGTTAGCCGTTAGGTGTATAAGCAAGGCAGTGTGGCCAGCATTACGCCTCAGCCGCCTCGTTATTACCCTACGACGTTATGCCAGGTACGGATAACCACTGGCTGAGTCGATCTACAGTAGGGTTGGTGCTGAATAAGTACCAAGATTTTATGGTGCTGCCGGGCAGTGGTGTTCAAACTGAAACCGTATGTTAGGCTCTGCCAAACAGCTATGAGATTTACATCGTTGAAATCAATAATATTAACAAAAAATACAGTTTCTGGCCTACTGACTGACAGTATCTGGTAATAAGATCTACTGAGGCCAATCAAGTCAAGTCGGCTACACTGCAAATGGCTACAAATCGGTTTATCAGTATGACATAACAGCTTTAGAACTTTGTTGGAAAAAGCATGTATAACTAAATAGAGATTGTGTTGACAAATAAAAGGAAATTAATCCAAAAGAGTGCCGTTTCCTTACTCAGGCCCGTGACTTTTACCCTACCGTCGTAGCTAGTCAGAGATGGGTCACTGAAATCAACAAAATTATCAAAGAATACCTGACCTGGTAATAAGATTCGTTTTAAAATCTACAATCACAAACGCAGACTCTTCAGTTAGATATATTCCTTGTTTTTTGGGTAAAAATAGTTTAAACATTTTGTATTTACAAAGGCCAAACATATGGGTGCATACAGCTCTGGGGGGGGGGCGCAATAACTCTGCAACAGCTCCAGTGATTACCAATAATTACGTTATAACGTTGCTCCTTGAATACTGTCTGTTTGTGCGGGTCAAACTTACTAACCTCTCGCTGCCGTTTAGCGTATTACAACGGGTCCCCCCCCCCCACTTGTAAGCGCTCTAAAGCAATAACTGGCCTCTGCTGCTGAATACAGTACGCGCGCACACTCAAGTAGCTAGTTATGTAGACTGTCTGTCTGTTTGTCTTGTGGTAAATACGCTTTGTGATGTTTGATTTACGAAAGCCGGGATTTTACACGCGGGCAGACTTTTGTGTGGCTGCGAACGTTTTAAATGTGTTATCATCATCAGCAGCATCTTTTTCCCATCACGGCATAAGCAAAGTGCTTTCTGTTCTGCCTTCAAAGATTGTACAACTATCCCTTCCTGGGTCTGCCCACACACTCGTGTTCTAATGAGTTATATTTCTTGATTTGTTTACCCAGTCGTGAATACGACATTCTTTTTAAGTGTTCTTTCCACCTTTGTCCATAATCTTTTAATTTTTAATTCAAGTAAAAACTTAAAAAAAATGTTTCTCCTATCGCTTCATTATTTATACCATTATGCTTAGAACGTCTTTTAACTCCTCTTAAGAACGCTATTTCCGAGGCCTGAAATTTACCTTCTTGTGTTACGGTTATTCTCTATAATTCACTACCATCGGACAGTATAGGGACCGTCATACTTTGTAAAACTTTAATTTTGTATTTCAACATACAACACAATTTATGTCGATATATATATATATATATAAATTTTTTTAAATAATGGTGACACTAAATCTAGAAACTCGTAGAACGTTGGTACGGCACGAGTTACGGTATGATTTGGGGTCGTCAATTACTTATTAGTGATGCTGAAGCACACAGTTTATCCTTTCTACCGGTCCTTTCCCGAACACACTTGCGTTTATTCTTGTTCTTCATGTTACTTTGTCTCTTGAGGTATCTTGTTTCTAAAAATACGTTTGATTGTCCAACAGATCATCTGAAACTTGCCTAACTTAACACCAATATCATAACTTCTATCATAGCAAATAAGTCTTCTTCTTCTTCTCCACTTCAGGCATTAGGTCATAGACCTATTGCGCCCTCCGGGCGTGATAGAACTCACGCCCCACCCCAGCCAGAGAGATATTAGCCAACCTTTTAACCCACGCCCGGGGCCAAGCCGTGCGATGGGGGGGAAGACTGTTGTTTATGTGTGTAGTATATATTATGTGCCCTTGTTACTTATCTGGCCCGGGTATGCCAGAGAAGACGTACGTATTATTTGTCGGCGTACGTGCGGATGGACGAGAAAATCGAGCCGTTTTCAATTTACCTGAGAATTTAACAGCATACGATAGCCAGGGTACATTATGTATCGTATCATGTGGCCCGGGCGCTGCCCATTATTTCCACAGGATTGTATCCCATGTAATTATTTCCACATAATGAATCGTTTGGGGGGGGGGCTGAAAAAGGCAACTTGACTTTATGGTGCTCCCGGAAATCGAACGCGAACCTCTAGATTGGTAGCCGGATGCATTATTCATTGGCTTAATAAGCTAGGTATGGAAAACAATTTTAATACACAACGTCTGGTGCACAAGAAAATGCAATATCATTTAATTTTATTTCATTTTATTCTTAACCAAAACTGCTTTTGAAAATAATATTCAAAAGATGAACGGAACATACTACTAAAATGAAGCTTCCACTAAATTCCCACTAAGGTTCATTAAATTATCAGAACCGGAGGTTGATTAGAAAATCAATACTTTTTCTGAGAATCTATATTATAAGGAATATCCTGGAGTCCAGCTAGACCGACATACTTACCTGAGTACGTTACTGTTTGCTGACGATAAAATAATAATACAAGGGAGTGAAGATAAATTACAACTGGTAGTGCACCGATTAAATCAAATATGTCCAGAATATAATATTAATATTTCTTTGCATAAGACAAAAATTATGGCTTTCCAAGGCAAGTATCCCGTTAGGTCGAAAATAAATTGTCAACAATAAGCCAATCGAACAAGTATCAAATTTTACATACTTGGGCTGCGACACAAGCTACAATTATGATAATGACATGGAAAATAAAATAAATAATTCCCAGGCAATATGTGGCACAATAAACAACACACAACAAAACACAAACACACAGATTAAATAACAAAACATAAAAAGACACAAGGCTAAAATTTTATAAAACGATGGCTGTACCTGTAGTTATGTATGGGAGTGAAAGTTTGATAAATACCAAAAAAGGAGACAGCAAAATACAAGCATCAGAAATGAGATATTTGAGACGGGTCAAAGGCTGCACAAGAAGAGATTTAGTAAGAAATGAAGACGTGTGAAATGAAATAAATTTATACGCAAAAAATGAAAAAATAACTGAACATAAAGAAAGATGGAATGGGAACACGTAAATAGAATGGGAAATGGGAGAATATCCAAAAAAAGTACTTAACTACAACCCAAGAGGGGAAAGAGATATAGGAAGACCACGAAAACGGTGGTCGTAAGTTTGTGAGGACGGAACAGGCAAATGCCTAATCCTTGTAGTGCAGAAGAAGAAGAAGAAGATCTATATTCTTTTTAGACAAAAGCTCCGAAACGTAATTCACTATGTGTGTTTTGTCTAACCAACTGTTGAAAGAAATAGTTGATTGACGTTAGTAGATAATACATAAGACATCTCTTTCAACAGACTTCTCCTATAATAAATTAGTGTATACGCTTACTTAAGTTTTACAGTTGTTAATTGTTTTGCTTACTTAAGAAACTACAAGAGAGAGCAAGCAGACTGCAGTTGGCGAAGAATATTCTCGATCCCATTGTTATTATTGTTAGTAGCGTAATATGCCAACAGAGCCTACTTGTTGCATACTATTACGCTAACGTTCTTGATAAGTTGTTTTCATGTGGCGGGAACATTTGGTGCCGTTTCGGCTAAGTTCGTGTTACTGTTTAATCATAACAACGGAGAAAACACTTTATTCAAATTGCGCACCGCATTTACCAAGACGAAAGGGTGAAGCAAACTTGTAACCACTCTCCAACGTTGTTAACCATACACATTGACGGCATTCTTCTTCTTCTTCTTCTTCTTCTTCTTCCTCCTCCTCCTCCTCTTCCTCCTCCTCCTCCTCCTCCTCCTCCTCCTCCTCCTCCTCCTCCTCCTCCTCCTCCGTTTCTTCTTCTTCTTCTTCTTCTTCTTCTTCTTCTTCTTCTTCTTCTTCTTCTTCTTCTTCTTCTTCTTCTTCTTCTTGTCACTTGTCCTTGTCCTTGTCCTTGTCGTTGTCGTTGTCGTTGTCGTTGTCGTTGTCGTTGTCGTTGTCGTTGTCGTCGTTGTTGTTGTTGTTGTTGTTGTTGTTGTTGTTGTTGTTGTTGTTGTTGTTGTTGTTGTTGTTGTTGTTGTTGTTGTTGTTGTTGTTGTTCTTCTTCTTCTTCTTCTTCTTCTTCTTCTTCTTCTTCTTCTTCTTCTTCTTCTTCAGTCCAAGATTAGCCGATATTACTTGTTCCAGTCCCTATTTTCAAGCCATCTTTTGCGTGATTTCGCACGTATTTTTTCCTTTTAGGTCCATTCTGTAAAACTTGAATTAATTTTATCGCTTCCATTCTACTTATATGTTCAATCCATCTCAGCTTATATTCCTCGATGCTTTTGTTTAATAGAGAATATAGCCAATTCATGTCTTATCACGTCGTTTCTAATTCTATCGTTTTTTATACATAACTTTACGTGTTTCAAGAAATTCATCTCTGCAGCTTATATATAACTTCTATCTTTTTTAGATAATACTCATGTTTCGGAACCATATAAACGAGTGGGGACTTTCCTAGTTTTCTCCCTAAAGTTCTATTAATAGTGCCACAATCGCCTGAAATCTGTTTATTTTTCTCTCGATTTCCTAGTCAAATTGATATCCAATATCACATCCTAGGTATTGAAAGTGGTATGTTTGCTCTAGCACTTTATCATTGACCGTAATCTTTGATCTTATGTGATATTGGCCTTTGAAAGCCATTACAACGGCATTATTATAGAATGCATTGTAAGGCAGAACAGTCAACCTTAGAAGCGGTAGCAAGTCGTAGCAAATATATTTATAATGTCTTGTTTGTTTATGAACAAATCCTTATTTATAAAAACGAAAACGGCCTCTAGTGAGCCATTTATCAATTTGATCTAGTGTGTAAGAACTATAATATGATAATGTCAAAGCTAAAGACAGCAGTTATAGAGTTAAAAGGAATACAGATGGAGTATAAAGACATGAATATTTTTTATACATGTTATAGAAGATATAACAACACTAGAATGCAATATGTTAGAAACGAAAATAAGAGAAGGAATACAGAGCGCGTATTTACAATAGCAGAACGAATAGAATCCTGACAGTTGCTATGGTATGGTCACGTAATGAGGATGGAGGAGAAGCGATGGCCAAAGAAAGCATTGACTTACACACCACAAAACAGGAAAAGAAAAGGAACACTGACAACACAATGGAGAACGGGAATTGGGAAAAGCATGGTGAATGTGGGATGCGGCATAGACTGTAGGACCCACTAAAAAAAAAAATACAAACATGAAACGGTTCGCGCAGTTAGTAGTGGGGCATAGGAGAGCAATGCAGGAAGAGGGGTGTGAGGTGACAAACCACAGCACACAACCACGTGGCACTCCAACCGTGGAACTGTTCTGGGACAGAATAAAATTTTCTCTGAGAAGGAGACCAGAGAAGTTGAAGTGTTTTGTAAGTTTTATCGTTATAATAGTGGTGATGGTGGTGAAGAAGAAGAAGAAGAAGAAGAAGAAGAAGAAGAAGAAGAAGAAGAAGAAGAAGAAGAAGAAGAAGAAGAAGAGAAAGGAGGAAGAGGTGGAGGAGGAGGAGGAGGAGGAGGAGGAGGAGGAGGAGGAGGAGGAGGAGGAGGAGGATGAGGAGGAGGAAGAGGAGAAGAAGGAGGAGGAGGAGAAAAAGAAGAACAAGAACAGGAACAAGAAGAAAATTTTTACGGTGAGGAAGTCTAATCACTAATGTTTATCACACAAAAATTGTCAATACATTGTAGCAGATAAACTACTCACAGGTCTAAGTAAGCGTTTGGAGTCTGCTTGTTGAGTTCCCGCCTGGGCACCGGTACGTCATAGTGGACGTAGAACATAATGTCCGGACAGGTGAGGTCTCTGGGCCAGTTGAACAGCGGCGACTCGTCTTTGGGCAGGCTCCCGTCACCAGCTAGCACTACCATGATGTACGAAGTCTGATCGAACCAGTACCTGTAACGATTCCCGGCCATTATAGTGATAAAAGGCGTGACATTATTTTTTCTTCACTCAGTACCTACCGCACAATATTAGTTTATAACAATTTACAATTTTGTAATTATGTATTTTGATTCCCGTTTGCTTTAATTTTTTATAAACCAAATGAAAGGTTTATATAAAAGGTTTATATTAATCAAATGAATTTTTACTTTGGAAAAAATGACGTTCGGTTGAATTGGTTCTGCAAACAGGTATTCGGGCAAAATGAGTTTGGGTATCTCGTCATTCGGGAAAATGTCTATTCGGGGAAGTGGATTCGGGTAAGTGTCCGGGTGCCAACGGAATCAGCTGTTACATGCCGCATTTGCGATCTACTTGCTTATACCCTTATTCCAGGAAACTGTAGTTAACCAGATATTAATCACCACCTTAAAAGATTCACTAAAGAACTATACAGTTGCAACAGTCGAGTGGAAGAACTTCTTGGAAGAACTCGACATATCTAAAAATGTAACCTCCATTCCTTTAATTTGCTGATAAATCACAGCCCAACACATGTTTTGGTGCCAGGTCTTTTTCAGCTGATTTTGCGTGTATTTTATATGCTGAATTTGATTTTGACATTAGTTTTAGCATATGAGCTCTTGTTTGTAAAAAATCACAATAGCGTGATTTACGTTATCCCATTTAAATTAGGCCAAAGGTATAGGTGATAAATTAAAAATGAACAGCCCTATTTTAATTTCTAATTTAATCTATTGACACGAAAAACCCCATAGTAACATATCATTATCCCTATAGTAGCTAAAATAACAATTAATATTCAAAATAATAACATAAAAAGACAAAGAAAAGTTAATTTACACTCCGGAAGCTTCTTTTTTGGGACATTCTTGAATGAACTTTGTTTGGACAGTCTCTTTGCAAGTTCCAGCAGTAATCTGCCATCATATGAGTATACAAAGGATACTCATATGGTATCATCTTCCTTTGTAACGGTCCTCCATCGTTTTAATATCCTGGTGAAATCTCTCACCTTGTTCTTCACTGGTATCGCCTAATTTTCAGGGAAACGGTCCAAGTGGCTGTGTAATAAATGAACCTTTATGCTCATGTTACATCCAAGGTCTCTGAAATTGTTGAGCATACTGTTAACTAGTTCTTCATAGTTTTCAGCTTTGTGGTTGCCCAGAAAGTTTCTGACAACCAAGACAAATGACGTCCATGCTTTTCGCTCTGAGGACGTAATAAGGATCATTTATGAACTGTCTGATTTGAGGCCCATCGAAAATTCCACCTTTAAGTTTTTCTGTACTTAGTCCAGGCATCGTTTGACAAATGTATGCAAAGCATGGACTATCCTGATCAAGAGCCTTTACAAATTGTTTCATAAGACCAAGCTTTATATGCAGTGGAGGCAAGATGATTTTGTTCCGTCCAAATAAGGGTTCATGAATAACATTTCTTTCCCTAATAACCATGTTCTCCCTCGTAGGCCACTCTCTTCCTACCCAGTGATATTGTTTTGCTCTGCTATCCCAAAGGCACAAGAAGCAAGGATATTTTGTGTAGCCACCTTGATGACCAAGGAGAAAGTTTACCATTTTTAAGTCCACACGAATTACCCATTCGTGTTCATGATACCTAACCTTATCCAAGACCAAAGCTATGGTATCGTATTCTTCTTTCATTTTGGTTGAGTGAGCAATTGGTATTGACCTAATTTTGTTGCCATTGTTCAAAAGTACACACTTCAAACTCCGCTTAGAGCTATCGATAAAGAGACACCAATCATCTGGACAATATTTGGGAAGGCCCATTTTCATTAGGAGCCCTTTGACATCTTGACAAAATACAAGATCGTTTTCTTGAGAAGAAAAGGGTAACAAATCTTTTTCTCTTGAACGGTAGAATGTAATTTTTGTTCCATGATCAAGTAGATTCTTGTCACTCAACCTGGATGCAAGTACTTCAGAAGCTTGTTTTGAGAGGTTGAGATCTCTGATAAGGTCACTTAACTCGCTTTGGTTAAAACATTGAGGAATTGATGATTTTCCCTCATAATCACTATCGTTACCTTGATCTATATCACAACAAGCATCAGAAAGATTAAACTCATCCTCCGAGAGCTCCGGTAGCTGATGAAACGTTGGAATTGGTACTTCATCTGAATGAGGAACAGGCCGTCTTGCAGAGGTTAAATCAGGATATGTCCACTTTCTGCGGTTATTTCGATTGATGCTATTAATATTTACAATACAAAAATAGCAGTCAGCACACCGAATTTCAGACTCCTTCTTTTTCAGTAGGTGGCGTAGGTGTTCCGTACAAGTTTTACAAACAATGTGTGGAGCCCACAGTTTATCTTGGTCACCAAGCCTAACGCCAAAGTATCCACGGTACGCTCTTTTCGCAAAATCAGAAATAGTTTTTCTATTTTCTTTCAGTGTGTACTCACCACATACGTAGCAAAATACATCAGGATGATTAATACAGCTCCTTCGACTGGAATACATTTCTTTCTTTTCAATAGAACTACAAAAACAGAACCTAGAGGTTATATTGGATGCAAACACAAGGTTATATAAACAAATATGGCGTCTTAATAAAGCCTGCAGTCAGCTGATTGTTGTACACAGAAGGAGAAGGGAAAATAACGAGGAACTAACACACATGTATAAACCTTCACTTAACCACAACTCAACAGACTGTATAGTGAAAGTGCTTATTAGTAAGTAATGCTGTATCTAAAAAAGTATAGCTGCTACAGAAAAACGGTTTTTATATTTATAATCAGCACGACAAATATAGTTAAAATCAGCTATAAAATCTTAGGCACAAAGCAAAAAATTTTTTTTTGCGGAAGGAAGGACAAACTTTATTATCTGCTTTGGAAAGTAGGCTATGAGATAATAAATATGGGAGGTGTGTCAATGAAAATTAGTTATGAAAAAATTGAAAATTGGCTGTAGACAACACAGTTAGAAACCTGTGTGTGTGTGTTCAGAGTGTGGAAAAATTCTCTTTTTAATTTTGTGTGTGTGTGTGTATATCTCTTTGATTTTTTGATTTCCTTAAAAAATCGATCCCTCCTGTTATTGCCTCCCTGCTTCCTATTTTTGGGGATTGCAGTATCCTAAACAACAGGGTTCTGTAGGCTAAAGTTATCGACACGCTTGCCATGTTTTAACAAAAATCGGTCGTTTGCATTGACATCTCCAAATGTCATTGAAATCTACTCAGAACGACACTTTCAAAGCCTATACAGTAATGTTTCTGCTTCTACGAAGCACATAGTTCTCTCTAGCTCGTTTCCGACGTCTTCTTTCAGGTTACTTTTTACTCAGTGTCTCTGTCTGAGTTAGGTGTTTCACTGTAACTGCTCAGCCACAAATGCAGACCTGCAGGTTCTTGTCCTTGTAGGAGGTGCGAAGTAGGGATGTCATAAACCGGTCGGTTAAACCGTATAACCGGTTATTCTGAACGGTTTAACCGGTTAAAACCGGTTTTTTCCCCGTAGGTTTTAACCGGTTATTTTTTGTTACATCCAATAACCGATAAAAAACCCGGCTCTAAATAGAAAGCGGAAAAAACTTATAGGTAATTTTAATTCAAAGTAAAAATAACCGGTTAAATCGTTCAAAATAACTGGTAGAGGTTACTGACATCGATAAGTTATAATCGAGTTTACCATTTGGTGTAATTCGAGTATCAACTATCAAGTAACAACGGCGTGGGCGTGGGAGTGACTGTTCCCGTTCTGCACCGCTTCTGGATTCTTGTTCTGTTTTGTTTCTGTCTGTGTCTGCCATATTGACTTAGCTCGTTGTTTGCATACCACCTGCTACTCGTTGTCCAACTTAAAGTGCTTATAAAGTGTTGTTTCTGCTTTTATCGTTCACAATAACTGCTAGAGGTTACCGTTACTCGTACTTTTTAATAATATTAATAAAAATTCATAAAATACAAAATTCTTTGATCAATGTTTTGTTTTTATTCATCTTAAACTAAAACTCTCATTTTAAGAACATCGATCATTGAACGAAATATTAAACATTAAATTGTAAAATTAAACATAAAATCTTTTTACTCACAAAAGATTTTATAAAGAATAAAAGTATTTGAACTCAAATATAAAGAATAAAAATATTTGATGGTTGAAAAAGTGCTGACAATTTTTTTACCGAAAAACTGAATAGAAACCTCTTGAGAGGTTATCAAAATCGTTTATAGCCGGTCTGGTTATTGAATAAACCGGTTATTGAGGCTCGGTTAAAACCTGAGCAATTATAACCGGTTAACCGAAAACCGGTTATTTTCTGAGAGTTGACATCCCTAGTGCAAAGACCTCAAGTTCAGGTGCTCAATTCGCAGTCTGGTGATGCAAACTTTTTCACGACGGCTACGATCACCTGCTACTTACTATTTATGGACTCTCTGATCAATCACTCTTGTTGTTGTATTTGTTATTATTATTATTATTTTTTTTCCATTTGTATCGGCCTTCTGAGGACCACATGCCTTTTTCTCTAATATTCTTACATCTTTTCAGTATGTTTCCTCTTCCTGTCCTCAGGCCACTTTGAACCTGCGTTTTTCTCTCTCCTACCCTGGATTCCTTCCATTTTTAACACTTTTGCCAGAAAAAAGTTTTCAGTTGCTTCTTCTACGTTTATATTATTTTGTTCTAAATCCTTTTTGACTTGATGTTGACTTATTTCCCCACAGATACTTGAAGATCTGTTTTGTTAACCTATTGAGTCCATTCTATGTAAATGTCTAAAAAATACTAGTCTTCTTTTCCTCGCTGTTTCTGTTTTATTTTCTATACTTAAATATATTTCACCATTACGTCTTAATTTCCAAACTTCTGAAGAATTTCGTGGGCCTAATATTTTTCCAACAATTCGTTTTTCCAATATTTCTAGTTTGTCTAAATTATAATTTAATACTAGACATTTACTTGCATATAGAAATTCTGGCTTCACCTTATTTCTTCATTTTTAGATATGTATTTTTTATTGTAAAAATCTTTAGTTATACCATATGCTCTTTCCATTTTATGAATCCTTTCTTCTATTGCAGACGTTTCTAAAACCATTCTCTTGAATTATTTACCCTAGATAGTTAAATTAAAACTTAAATTATTATTATTATTAATAATATTATTATTAACATCATCACCATCAACAACACCGCCACCACAACCACCATCACCATCATTATCGATAATAGTAAATACATTGTTAATACTACTGATTTTCTTTGTTCAATTAACTCGACAGTCTTGAAGAATAATTTTTAAGTTCAACAAACTACTGCAGACCTGTAAGACAGGACAATCGTACAAACCGCTTTAAATTTAGTCGGTTTTAGAGGCGCCCAACATTTTTATTCAGCGTTAATCCCCTAAACTATCTACACCAGACAACATTTACATAATTAGAGTCAGACTTCGCAACTAGATTAATGAATAAATTTAAGAAACTTTTGAATTTATGCGTATATTAAATTACTTTTTTTATATTTTCTTGCAACGACGCGACATGTGACTACAATCCTCTTGATAGTTTTGTTAGTTTTATTAGCAGCCATCTTAACTCCAACTTTGTCACTACTTATTGCCAAACTGCTAAATACTTCGTTCTTGACAAGGTCTTTCGGTGTCTCCACGATAATTTTGTATCTATACAAACCCTATATATATATATATATATATATATACACACACACACACACACACCTAAATACCCCCCCCAATAGTTTGAATTCGCTCCGAATCAACCAACCCCATATTATGTGTTCCAACTAGGCTACGCCCCTCACCGAGCATCGTCACTCGTCACTACCTACTTTCATATTGGTCCGCCCTTCACCGAGCTTCGTCAGTGCCCGTTCTGCACGTCAAGTGTGTGTGTGTGTGTGTGTGTGTGTGTGTGTGTGTGTGTGTGTGTGTGTGTGTGTGTGTGTGTGTGTGTGTGTGTGTGTGTGTGAACACACACATATATATATATTTATATGGGTTTGTAGAGGTAAAAAATTGTTGTTTAAGACCTGAAGATAGTGGAGACACCGAAAGGCCTCGTCAAGAACGAAGTATTTAGCAGTGTGGCAAAAAGTAGTGACAAAGTTGGAATCCTCTTGACGTTTCGTTAAACACAGACAACACCACTGGAAGGAAACAACACAGCGGTGTGAAAAACAGTGAGTGTGGTAATTGTGGCAGTTCTATGTGGGCAAAACTGGGATATTATTTAAAAGCCGATATAAGGAACATATAACCTACGGAAAACATAGTCCAATTAGGTTCGTGTCTCGTGATAATCACTGTTTAACAAATTGTTTATCAACCTTAAAGCTTACATATCGTAAGCTTAGAAACGTAGACACATGCGTGTGTGTTTACAGCGGTATCCAGGTCACTTGTATGATGGATAAACTAATCTTTTTGAATCCTTCTGTTTTCTATAGAGATGACGCGTTTCAAAAAACATGCTTTATCATCCGATCATAAAATATACCTCGTAGAAGGTCGTCATTTTTATTGTGAATTAAATTTATTTAATTATAATTTTTATCATTTATCATACCTGAATTATCATGTTATTTGTTTATTTTTAGCTGCCTATTCACAATGTCTCTTCAAAGATCATCAATGAATTAAAAAGAAGTATCCTTGTTCAATTTCGTTGAGCCCACATAAAATTCTAATAAAAATCAAAACGTTGTGCCCACTGTAAAAAAATTCTAACTATCGTGAAAGAAAGAATCCAATTTCCATGGGGCGCTAAATCATTAACGCAAGTGTTTAAAAGTGTGGGATTCAAGTGGTAGAAATTTAGAAGTAATAGAAATGTTTTAATTGAAAAACCAGAAATTGTAATAATGCGCTACAAGTACTTAGTGCAAATTAAATGTTTTTGGTAATCTGGGAAAAATATATTTCTCTTAGATGTGAGGAAAGCGAGCGTTGAGTGAGTTTTGATAAAGTAATGTGAATCGGTATTTCTCAGAAGCCTTTTTTTTTAAATATAATTATTTCACTACCGATTCGGAACACAAATTTTTATGGGTAAAAACGTTTTACCTTACAGCCTGAACCCGTTTTCGCTTTTAAAAAGCTTTTTCGGAGGCTGCCACTGGGAGCACTGTCCGTCCTATTGTTGGCGACGGTATCGACTTTCGAAAATCGATATTGCGTGTGTGGGGTGTGATATGTTCGAATAATGTGTGTGATTTGAATTGTGTCAGTTCGTTTAGGATGTCGTTTTTACGTGTTTTCGTGTGTTTGTATATTTCCAATTGTTATAGAGTGTCTAGTTTTCGGCCTTTTGTGTGTACGTGTAGAATGTTCATGTTATTGTCGATGTTTTTGTATGTGCGGTTTGCTTCAATGAGGTGGTTTGCAAAGGTGGATCCTGTAGTCGAGTGTAGTGCCTTTGTTTGTTCAATTTATCTTTGTTTGTCTTTGTCCTGTCTGGCCTATGTAGAATTTGTTGCAATCCGAGCAATTTAGTTTGTAAACAGCAGGTAGACCGAAATTGTTTTCTGCTTTGTGTGTGTGTTTTGATAGTGTGTGTTCTGTTTTGTTAGTAGTTTTGTATGCGATTCTGTATCCTGCTTTTCTGAATTTGTGGCCTATTTTTTCAGTTTGCTTGTTGATGTGTGTTAGTGTTATGAATTTGTTGTTTTCTGTCTTTGCCTGTCGTTTGTTTTGTGTTTTTGTTGATATTGACTATTGTTCTGTCGTATCCGTTGGATTCTGCTAGATATTTTATCGTGTTTAGTTGGTCTTTGTAGTCTTTTTCACCTAGGGGGATGTTGTTAAGTCTATGTATCATGGTTCTAAACGCAGCTAGTTTGTGTTGTATTGGGTGATTGGAGGAGTTTTGTATTAGTGTGTCAGTTGTAGTCGGTTTTCTGTATATACAGAATTTGTGCCTGTGTTCAAATTTTGTGATGGAGAGGTCTAAGAAGTGAAACCCCTACTTCTTTTTGAGTAGTTAAAACAAAAAGAATATTTCTTTTTGTAAAGAGGGGTTACAAGTTAATTAAAACTAGGCTAAGGCCTAGAGAAGCTAAAAATTGCGCTGGATCCAGTAAGACGGGACTTGCAATAAAAACTCAAGAATTAAATAATTAACAATGGTTTTATTATTCTATCTCATAATATTAATAACAAAAAACAACAGTGATTTAGAATTCCCCTTTTAAATGGTTAACTAAAGAAGTATACCCTCTCAACAAGGCCACCTGAAAAATATTAACTGAGTCCATGAAAATAATTGCTATGTCACCATCAATGAATTGAAAATGTAAAATAAGCATTAACCTCAAAATAAAACTCCCATTAAACTATTTCTTAAAATATAAAATTTATCATATGTTTCTTTTAAAATGCAGTATATAAATTGATGAAGGTAAATAATTTCATTCACAGTTACTATTAATAATTAAAATAATTATTCATCCAATTTAAATGAACTTTAAAGGTGACACTTACTATACTTGTTAAATAAAATAATTAATTTTCATAAAGAAATGATCAGCCACGATTATTGAGATAGAATACTCGTCTACTGGTGTATACAAATTCTAATAATAATAAAATCCCTATATCCCACCAAAAGTACAGCAATGCATAATATTTATATATATATATATCCCCCAAAATGTACACAGAAATATACAGACATAACACGTTCCACAAGA
The DNA here is from genome assembly GCA_034769895.1 of Magicicada septendecula. NCBI lineage: Eukaryota > Metazoa > Arthropoda > Insecta > Hemiptera > Cicadidae > Magicicada > Magicicada septendecula. The sequence continues at coordinate 1,399,813,788 of CM068367.1, forward strand.
CAAATTACATATACAATAGTATACAAATACATAAAGGTCTCTTGCCACGCCCTTTTTTTTTTTATATTAGCCTTCTGGTGTATATAAATTCTAAACTTCTTCTTTATAGGAATCCCAATTAGGATTAAAGATTTATTTCTATAAATGTACCCCCATGGTGTGGGTTAATTGCACGTCATGTGTATCATAAAGTATTGCATACAAATGTCCCCAGGACATTAAAATTTAAAACCAAGTGCCTAAGTGGCTAAGTGCTAAAATACTTAATTAAGGTGAGAAATAAAAAATGTTTAAAATAATTAACGCCCCCCAGTTACCATGATTAAAATAAAGAATTTATATAGACCAAAATAGGGCCAATTAATGAAAGGGAAAAATTGCACAATATTAGCACCTTATATAAAAAAATACATTTGTGTGTCAGAGACGGACATGTTTCTTCAATTTATAACCAGTCTCAACAACCTTGTTTCAACAACCTTGTTTCGACAAACAAGTTGAAAAGTGTTTCGACATGCACAGCTTGGTTGAAACTAATTTAAAATAACACCTACCTCCCCAGTAATCTTTTTATACAAATGACATAACCAGATTTTAAAAATAAGAGAAAATATATGTTTTTATGCATAGTAAATTAAACTTGAGAAAATGGGTAATAACAAAACTGACTTTAAATCTGTAGCGAAAGTACTATAAAGGAATGAGTGGAAATCTAAGTTGGATGCTGTGTTGTAGACATGTCAGTCTCTGAACTGACAATTTACTATACATGTATTGAAATTTACAATTAATACTTAGTGTTCACACTAAACTGTCCCATCAATTGGGGATCCAAATGAATGTATAACTGGTGCCATGTTGATTCTACGTGTGAATATAAACGGATATTTTTCACCTGCTTATATGTGCCCAGAAGGATGATCTTTTATTTATAGCGTGGCGATCTCATGATTGGCATGTTGTTGCGGACGTTGTTCTCTTCGGTGTCGAGTGTGGAGCTTTTAAGATGTCATTTCGTTCAGTGGCAGCAGGACTTGTCTCTGTTCAGTGAACCCGCAGTCATTAAGAAACTTATCTCATATTTAAAAGAAGTCGACGCTAGATTTTCACACCTCTCTCCACCGAAGAGATTTTCTACGAGGCCCTCAGCTAGGCTTCGATTTTGAGACAAGCCTTAACAGAAAATTTCCGTTCGTTGTCCGTTTGTAAGGAAATTCTCACCAGGACGCAGCACTGTTTTAAAACTACTGCAAAATCTCAGCAGATAGCGACACGGATCAAACAGTGAAAATTCGAAAACGGTAGCCTCTCCTATCCGCGGGTAGAGAGCAGCACTCCTTATTACATTAACTTTTGTACTGTCTTTACCGTAAAAAAAAAAAAATGCCAATAAACTCGCGCTGAATCATTTGACTCAGCACACCCTCACCCCAAAAGGGCAACATAGTTGCCCCAACGTTAAATGCCAGGAGGGTACCCTGCAGTGTACCTCTCCCCAAAAAAATACCGGTGGACGTCGTGGTTGGGTTGGCTCAGCTGAGCTTGCTCTCAGGAGAACGGAATTCAAAAGGAAAACGAAAGAGACGAAAGAAGATATGTATTATGTAAGTGTGCGGGTGCTGCATGCTGACCTGATCAGAGTCCGCATACAGCACAAGAGAGAGAGCTAAAGACAAAAGAAAGATTCCTACGCGTAGATATTCCGATCTCCTGAGGCTCGCCCCATTCGCCTGAACACGACTTCCACATTTAACATGGACCTCCGTCCTATCTTTACGGGGACTATCCCCCTTCGAACGTTTTGGATAGCCCCCGACAACGTTTAAGTTTGGAAATGTGGCTTGTCAACGACTTTTGTTTGTCTCCCGGTACGCCCAGCCGGGCCGTCACCGGTGACGTAAATCCTATGATTCGGTATGGCCCCGACCAACGGTAGCATAGCTTCGCAGCACGTTTGTCGGCGGCAGAGCTGAGTGGGTGGCTTTGGCAATAGACCCAGTCACCAATCCGGAAGGGGTTTGGAATACGCCCCTGATTATAACGCCGACGGACCCGCTCGTGCGCTCGCAGCAAATTCTTCCGAGCCATTTTCCATCTCTCCGCAGTTTTATTATTGGGCTCCCGCGGCAGAAGATCTTCGATATCCCATAGGTTGGTCAACGGGAGTACGGGCGAGAATCCAAACAAAATTTCAAAGGGCACGGCCTGATGACTGTCGTGTCTGGCCGTGTTGAAGGCTAATTGTAACCACTTCAGATTTTGATCCCAGGTGGTTTGTTGCTCAGCGTGATAAGCAATCAAGGCGGACCGGAGATTCCGATTGAATCTCTCCGCATGGGACGGTTGTGGATAATAAGGGGAAGTGGTTACGTGTTTGATGCCACTGGCGAAACACATACGCCTGAATTCATTTGAAATAAATTGCGGACCATTGTCCGAGACAATGATGGTCGGAAGACCGAAATGCTGAAAAACGTGGTTCTGTAAAGCGTTGATGGTCAAACGAGCGGTTGCCTGCCGTAAGGGCAGTAGCCAGGCAAACTTTGAAAAAGCATCTACACAAACAAGCAGGTAAGCATTACCTGACTTGCTACGGGGGAACGGCCCCACGTAGTCAATAAATAACTTTTCCATTGGTCTGCTCGCCACCTCAGAAGATAACAACCCTAGTTTGGTGTTCTGGGCAGGCTTGCTCAAGCCACACAGATGACAGTTTTTTACTCTCGTCGCGATGTCTCTATCCATGCCCTTCCAGATAAAATGTTTCCTAATACTGGAAATGGTCTTCGAAATTCCCTTGTGGCCTCCGATTGGGGAATCATGGTAGTAACTGAAGACCATGGGCACTAATTTGCTAGGCAGCACGATTTTAGGTGCTCGTCCTTTTCTTTCTCGACAGCAAAGGACTCCCTTGGACAAGAAATAAGGGGCCTGTACGTTACCCTGCTTAATATTTTGGATGACTTGACCCAGCACTTCGTCGTTTAACTGATGGGGTAACACATCAGTGAAGGCTAATGGAAAATCGAGAAGAACGGAACAGGGTTGCTCAGCTTGGGCATCACTGGGTTGGGAAAACATACGGGATAAGGCATCTGCAACCACATTCTGGGATCCCCTGATGTGTTGCACGGTGAACTTAAAGGATGAGATTTTCACCACCCATCTACCAATTTTACCCAGTTGCCGGGGATGAGCTAGAAGCCATGAGAGAGCCTGATTATCGGTCTCGAGCAGGAACTCAGCATGTTCCAGGAAACGCCTGAACTTATCTAGAGCGTATACAACAGCTAAACACTCTAGCTCATAAACGGATGATTTACGTTCTTGCTGGGTCAACGTGCGTGAGATAAAAGCCACAGGCTGCCTAGCGTCGTCAATAACCTGGGAAAGGACCGCTCCGAGCGCAACCGAACTCGCGTCCGTCTGCAAAATGAACGGCTTTGAAAAGTCGGGCATCCGCAACACCGGTGGGGAAATGATGGCTTCCTTTAAGGTATCAAAAGCCTTCTGTTGGTTTTCCCCCCATGCAAACTTTGCCCCCTTCTTCCTCAGTTCATTCAAGGGAGCGGCAATTTCAGCGATATTCGGTATGAAACGCCGATAAAAATTTATCATACCGACGAATCTCGCTATGCCTTTCGCATCCCTTGGCGGAGGAAAGTCACGGATGCCTTGTGTCCTCTCTGGGTCTACCGTCACGCCCTTGTATGAAATTAAATGGCCCAAGAAAGAAATACTCTCTTGGGCGAAACGAACCTTTTCGGGATTGACAGTGAGGCCAGCCTCTCTTAAACGACCCAACACCTCTCTTAAATGCCGCAGATGATCCTCGAAAGTCTCACTATACACCAACAGATCGTCAAGATAATTATAGATGAAACGGAATTTGACGTCGTGAAAGACAGTGTCAAGAAGGCGAGTAAGTGTCTGGGCCCCCACAGCCAAACCCATGGGAACCCTTGTGTACTGGTACAAATTCCAGGGTACACAAAAAGCTGTGTATGGTTTACTTTCTTTGGCAAGAGGTATCTGATGATAGGCCGCGTTCAGATCGATAATGGTATAAAATCTGGCCCCACTGAACCAATCAAAGGCCGAATGTAAATCCGGGAGGGGAACAGAATCCACCTCGATATTGGCGTTCAACTTCCTGTAATCTATTACCATTCTTTGTTTGCCACCAGGCTTTGGCACTAAAAATGCTGGACTGGCATAGCTGGAATGAGAAGGTTCAATCACCCCTTGGTCCAATAATTCTTGAACCTTCGCTCGCAGAATGGTCATCTTAGGAGGGGCAAACTTGTAAGGGTGTGACCTCACTATTTTCGTATCTGTAAGACTGATTTTATATTCCAGCAGGTGTGTGAGTCCCAAAGTAGGAGTTAACACCTCGGGAAATTCCTCACACAAATGATCTAAGGCCGTCTGCTGGGATGGAGTGAGATGGTCTCGTGCAGAATCGGGACAAGCTACTTCTTGGATACCCGGCTTAGCGCCCTGGTACCCAAGGAACGGAATTAAAACCTCCCGATTAAATTTAAAGAAACATTGGTGCGCTTGGATGTCCAGCACGAGACCACTTTTTGCGATAAAATCGGCACCAATGATACAATCCACTCCCAGAGCAGGAGAAACCAGAAAAGACCACACCCAAGAAAACCCATCAATTTTGATCTTAAAGGAAGTAACCCGGGAGATAGGCAAGATTTCACGGGATGCCGTCCAGCATATAGCAGATGACTTTTCTGACCTTTTAATTAAACCCTGTCGTTCAAGGTCCGCATGTACCCGAGATGAAATGATGGATCGGGCTGAACCGGAGTCAACTAAGGCTCTGAGCTGACCCCCCTTTACCTCGAGCGACAGAAAGGGGCATACAGAAAGTTGTTGCGAGGTAGCGGACTGGACCTTGATATTTGAAGATGGGGCTTTTAACGGCTGCCTGGAGGTCGACGGAAGTTGAACAGAATTGAAGCGGGGGGAAGACATCCTCCGAAATATCTTCCCCTGTCTACTTAGTTTTTTGGCGCTGGTCTAGACATAGGTGGTGCTGGTCGCGCGCGCCTTCGCATACCATTTCTCGCCACGTGTCCCGGGCGGTTACAATTATGACAAATCACAGTATTTGGATTTGTTTGCGACGATTTCGAGCTGGCTGGGCCTGTCGGGGGAAGGTAGGCTCTCTGGCCCCTTCCGATGTCTGAGGTCTTGGTTCGGCTCGTCTACTGTTTCCGCTCGCCTGGTCGGTCATCTGCATGGTCTCCGTCATAACGCAGAGTCGCTCCAGGTCGGTAAACCACTGCGGCCGCTGTGCAAAAACTAGTCGCAGACGGTCGTCGGCAGAGACGCCGTCGAGGATGTGTTGGACCACCTCTTCCTCCGACATGCCCATTCCCAGAATACGCGCTACCTGGCGCATTCGCAGCACATACTGGGCCAATGTTTCGCCCCGTGCCTGTACTTTATAAAAATGCCGATGGCGCAACTGCTCCATCATTCTACTGGGTACGAACGCCCTCAGCACCACCCGGTGGAACTCATCCACACCTTCCTTACGTCGCATTACCTCCGCCACCCTGTCAGCCATGGTACCGCGACAGTAGGGGAAGATGAGTTCGAGCACCGTTCGCTCCAGCATACCCGGATAGTCCTTCAATTCAAAGACTATCTTAAAAAACGGGAGTAGTTTATCTGCTTCCAGTCCGTCCACGACTGGCAGTTGTTTAATAATATCGGCAAGTGGGTTGGGCAGGTGGTTGTACGTTGCCGCCCCCGAACCAGTCCGTACAGGCTCTACTTCTCTGTATGAAGAAGTGTTCAGCGCTGAGATCACGGACTCCTCAACAACCGGAATTGGGGTGGATGCTCTTACCGGTGATGACCCTTGGAGGGTCGAGGTAATCTCCTGTATTATCTCTTTTATATTATATGGTGGCGGTGTTATATATGGCGGTTCACTGACTTGTGCCAGTAAATTTTGCAGCCGATGAATCAAGTGCTGCATACGTTGCCGGATCCGCCGGACAACGAGATAGCATCCCGGTCTCTCCTCCAAACTTTCGACGGATTGAGCCGACTCCTTCAGCTCACCCCACTTTTCCGTGCACCGTTCCCACTCACTCTCGGGGTCAGTGATAGTGACCCTGGAGAGCGCATCACCCGCGGTCAGCGCTTCACGGAGCAGCTGCCGTAAGGTTTGGACATTGCCTTGGGTTTCTTTACCCCGGGCCCGGAGCTCGAACTCAATTTCCTCCCTAACAAACAACTCAGGATTTATCGAAGTCATCTCACTTCGCGGTCGGCACACTTAACAAAACTTTAAAACTTATTCTAACTAATCAGAATCTGAAAAACCCAAGTACTGTTCTTCCAAAGAGTAGACTGCGGGTCCACCTAACGATGCGAGAACTAGCCCACTACCTGAACAGCTCACACTCGATTACACCAGACAAAAGGAACGCGACACACACACAACACACACAACACGAAAAACAAAATACCGACCAACGAAAATTTATTTTAACCATTTCTTAGGTTACCTCCGGCTACCATTTATCGGCAGAAACCGACTGCAGCTGCCGTAAGGTTTGGACATTGCCTTGGGTTTCTTTACCCCGGGCCCGGAGCTCGAACTCAATTTCCTCCCTAACAAACAACTCAGGATTTATCGAAGTCATCTCACTTCGCGGTCGGCACACTTAACAAAACTTTAAAACTTATTCTAACTAATCAGAATCTGAAAAACCCAAGTACTGTTCTTCCAAAGAGTAGACTGCGGGTCCACCTAACGATGCGAGAACTAGCCCACTACCTGAACAGCTCACACTCGATTACACCAGACAAAAGGAACGCGACACACACACAACACACACAACACGAAAAACAAAATACCGACCAACGAAAATTTATTTTAACCATTTCTTAGGTTACCTCCGGCTACCATTTATCGGCAGAAACCGACTGCCGATCGGGCCATACCGCCTAATCACAAAAAAAACCGCAACACCTCCCCAAACATGGGTAAGGTAAACTCAAACTAACTAAGCACCGACTGCGATAAGTCTTGCCCAGGGATTTCCCCTTCTAAAATTTCCTCCCACGTGGCACTATTCACTATGCAAGGCGGGCAAGTACATATACATATGTTTCAAACCTTAAAACTAACAAAATATTTTCAACCTTGGGATATAGGGCCTTTAAAATTTTTCTAAGTTCTATTTAAGAACTAAACATTGTGAAAATTCCAAAATATTTCCTAAGTTTGCAAGCCCCGTCACACCCACAGGACCCTTGTCGTAAGCGCGCTCTGCTACCAAATGAAACCCCTACTTCTTTTTGAGTAGTTAAAACAAAAAGAATATTTCTTTTTGTAAAGAGGGGTTACAAGTTAATTAAAACTAGGCTAAGGCCTAGAGAAGCTAAAAATTGCGCTGGATCCAGTAAGACGGGACTTGCAATAAAAACTCAAGAATTAAATAATTAACAATGGTTTTATTATTCTATCTCATAATATTAATAACAAAAAACAACAGTGATTTAGAATTCCCCTTTTAAATGGTTAACTAAAGAAGTATACCCTCTCAACAAGGCCACCTGAAAAATATTAACTGAGTCCATGAAAATAATTGCTATGTCACCATCAATGAATTGAAAATGTAAAATAATCATTAACCTCAAAATAAAACTCCCATTAAACTATTTCTTAAAATATAAAATTTATCATATGTTTCTTTTAAAATGCAGTATATAAATTGATGAAGGTAAATAATTTCATTCACAGTTACTATTAATAATTAAAATAATTATTCATCCAATTTAAATGAACTTTAAAGGTGACACTTACTATACTTGTTAAATAAAATAATTAATTTTCATAAAGAAATGATCAGCCACGATTATTGAGATAGAGTACTCGTCTACTGGTGTATACAAATTCTAATAATAATAAAATCCCTATATCCCACCAAAAGTACAGCAATGCATAATATTTATATATATATATATATATATATATATATATATATCCCCCAAAATGTACACAGAAATATACAGACATAACACGTTCCACAAGACAAATTACATATACAATAGTATACAAATACATAAAGGTCTCTTGCCACGCCCTTTTTTTTTTTATATTAGCCTTCTGGTGTATATAAATTCTAAACTTCTTCTTTATAGGAATCCCAATTAGGATTAAAGATTTATTTCTATAAATGTACCCCCATGGTGTGGGTTAATTGCACGTCATGTGTATCATAAAGTATTGCATACAAATGTCCCCAGGACATTAAAATTTAAAACCAAGTGCCTAAGTGGCTAAGTGCTAAAATACTTAATTAAGGTGAGAAATAAAAAATGTTTAAAATAATTAACGCCCCCCAGTTACCATGATTAAAATAAAGAATTTATATAGACCAAAATAGGGCCAATTAATGAAAGGGAAAAATTGCACAATATTAGCACCTTATATAAAAAAATACATTTGTGTGTCAGAGACGGACATGTTTCTTCAATTTATAACCAGTCTCAACAACCTTGTTTCAACAACCTTGTTTCGACAAACAAGTTGAAAAGTGTTTCGACATGCACAGCTTGGTTGAAACTAATTTAAAATAACACCTACCTCCCCAGTAATCTTTTTATACAAATGACATAACCAGATTTTAAAAATAAGAGAAAATATATGTTTTTATGCATAGTAAATTAAACTTGAGAAAATGGGTAATAACAAAACTGACTTTAAATCTGTAGCGAAAGTACTATAAAGGAATGAGTGGAAATCTAAGTTGGATGCTGTGTTGTAGACATGTCAGTCTCTGAACTGACAATTTACTATACATGTATTGAAATTTACAATTAATACTTAGTGTTCACACTAAACTGTCCCATCAATTGGGGATCCAAATGAATGTATAACTGGTGCCATGTTGATTCTACGTGTGAATATAAACGGATATTTTTCACCTGCTTATATGTGCCCAGAAGGATGATCTTTTATTTATAGCGTGGCGATCTCATGATTGGCATGTTGTTGCGGACGTTGTTCTCTTCGGTGTCGAGTGTGGAGCTTTTAAGATGTCATTTCGTTCAGTGGCAGCAGGACTTGTCTCTGTTCAGTGAACCCGCAGTCATTAAGAAACTTATCTCATATTTAAAAGAAGTCGACGCTAGATTTTCACACCTCTCTCCACCGAAGAGATTTTCTACGAGGTCCTCAGCTAGGCTTCGATTTTGAGACAAGCCTTAACAGAAAATTTCCGTTCGTTGTCCGTTTGTAAGGAAATTCTCACCAGGACGCAGCACTGTTTTAAAACTGCTGCAAAATCTCAGCAAATGGCGACACGGATCAAACAGTGAAAATTCGAAAACGGTAGCCTCTCCTATCCGCGGGTAGAGAGCAGCACTCCTTATTACATTAACTTTTGTACTGTCTTTACCGTCAAAAAAAAAATGCCAATAAACTCGTGCTGAATCATTTGACTCAGCACAGAAGTTTATGCTATTGTTGTGTTCGTATTCGGCAGTAAAGGTTATGTTTTTATGTATTTTGTTTATGTGCGTTAGTAACTGTTCACATTGTCTTTTGTTTCCCGTGTATAGTATTAGAATGTCATCAACGTATCTGTGCAAATATTGTATTTTATGTGAGTGTCTGTCATTGTTTGAGAGGTGGACAAACAAAACACACCTTTTTTTGTTTACAGAACTGCATGCGTGCGTGTCCACGTTCTCTATCTGTTTCACATTCCTCTCAGGGACAGAGAGATCAGTCTAAAGCAGTATGTATGTTTGAAGGAGAAGGCAACGAATGAGGAAACCTAACACGGCCACCACCGGTGTTTTTTTTTTTTTTTTTTTTTTTTAGAAAAAGAAGAAAAATTATATTTTGGTAATAAATGCAAATCTTAAATAGCTAACCCTGTCATTACGACGGGCTGAACGTTCCAGATGAGGCGCGTATGGTAAGCTGAGGCGTACATCCCTAGCGCGCGGAAGGCGCCCTCCAGCGGTGTGCCAATGAAATACTTCCGGACGGTGCCGAGACACGTCGGCGGATTGGTCAGGTAGAGCGCCCGCAACTGTCGCGCCAGTTCTCTGGCCAGCATATCTCTGCCTGCAAACACATACACTGACATTTACAACATTTTTTTTGTCATTTCCACGAGTCAAAATAACACTGATATAGGGTTCTAGCGGGGGGGGGAGTTTGAAATTTTCTTTTAACTAATAAAAGAAACACATTAGCACGAAAGCGTACGCGTAAAAACTTTATGTATGCTTTCCACCAAAGCCACACTTTTAAAAGAAAAAAATTATTATTGCTTTTGGGTTTTAAATATTACAGTTTTTGGATGTGTTAAATTATCTGAACTTTCAAAGGAAGTTCTCAGTTTTTAGCTCGGCCGTTTGGTATTAGTTTTTTCTCTCTATTTATCCGTTTACCTATTTGGGGTATGCCTTGAGACAACTTTCGAACGCATCAACCGATTTTCGTAAATCTTTGCAGGAGTGTCCGTACTTTGACTCTTCAGACCCCTCCCTTTTGACACTGAACACTCCCCCCCCCCAAATGCGAGGACTTAAGTTTTGTGATGGGTCAAAGTTTTGGAAAAATCGCAAAAAACCATACCGAATTAATGTGATTCTTAACTAAAATCTGAATATATAATATCAATTGTAAACATTTAAAAAGTTTATCAAACAAGGGGAACAACATTTTAGAAAATTGTAAAGTTCAGCTGAGAATTTTATCCGAAATCGGAATGTCACGTTTACTATGAATTTTATTCATGTTTAGGGTACTATGACCAAAAAGTGAACTCAAAGTTTCGAAAAAATGGTAAAAGTCTTTAATGGGGATCATTTTATGGGGAATTTTATTCAAAAAAAAAATTTGTATTTTTAATAAATTGATAAAAATTATAGAAATCAACATTCCTTCAAAATTTTGGACTGCAGCCCGAAGTTTATAAGCTACATTTAGATAAAAATTAATACTTTTTTATCAGTTCAGTGCGCTATATTTGTAAAACGCATTAGTTGCAGACCTACAAAAAATGCCTACATAAAATATAAATGAAAACATCTAGTGACCCTGGTTTTAAGATAATATGAGATAAACAATTTGAGTGTGTTACTTTTTGCTGACGACTTGCTTTTAAATCAAAATATCTGTTCTACAACAGTCTGTTCTTAAGCTTCATCATTTTTGCTAAGAATCTGAAATCGTATAAAAACCTCCACTACAAAAATAAATGAAAGAGCATTTCGAGGCATGGAACCCATAAGAACAAAAATAATGATTAATGATCAAATTGTAGAATAGGTGAGCCATTTTAACTCTTTGGGAAATGGATATTGGCTATTATATGAATTGTGAAATTGATGTTAAGATAGGTAAGGTTTAGACAATGTATGGGCCTATCAACCGTATTTTTAGAAACAATTTACGTCGAGGTACTTAATTATAATTTTACAAAGTTTTGGAGGTAGTCCCTGTACTGTCCTATTGGTGTGAATTATGGACGACAACCAAGAAACAGGACAGTAAAATACAGGCCTCAGAAATTACTTTTTTAAGAGGAGCTAAAAGTGTTATAAACTTGATCTAGAAAGAATGAAGTCATAAAAGACGAATTAAAAGTTTTTACCGTGAATGAAAGTCTAAAATATTATAATCAACGTTGGAAAGAATGTCGGATTCAAGACTGGTCAAATAAGCCTCGAAATATAAACCTATAGGGAAAAGGTGTGTGGGCAGACCCAGGAAGAAATAGTTGGAAGATCTTTGAATGCGGAACAGGCAGCACCTTGCCTATACCGCGATTTGAAGATGATGATGACTGCTGTACAATCTCTAAAATTCTGGGCTGCCAGTTCTCCCGGACCCACCGTACTGAAAATTCTCTTCTTTGCCTTCAATTCGTCCGTATAACTGGGCAGGGGACAGGGCTGCACTGAGTTTCCAGCGGAACGTAGCCACCGACTAATAGTTGGGACCATCCCCGAGCCCTCTGAGAAATACCCAAGTAAAACAGAGGCGAAGCTTCTGGCTTCTATTGGGATGGTTTAATACCCCACGTGTAACGCCATAGGCAAAGGAATTCAATAAAATACAAACATTTAATACCAAAATATTTCAGCAAAACTCTCTTAGCCACCATGTCTATCTGCCTCTCTGTCTGTCTATCTCTCCCTCACTCATCTACACACACGCACGCTCGCGCGCTCTACACACACACTCACACACTCACATATAGGGACAATCAAACCAAACTACGAGCCAGCAGCACCAGAGCAGGGGGTGAAGCGTGGATGATATATATACAAAGGCAGTGGGGTTCACTCACCGGTCATATTATTGGATTCGACGACCACAAAAATCTTGCGTTTGTACCAGGGCGGCGGCTGCTGCGGTTTGGCCATACAGACGTTGTGGTACGCGAACAAGAACTCCCCTCTGCCAGGAATGTCCTGGTTCTGAAATAAACTGTACGTGACTTAGTCGGAAACCCTAAATAACCAAGTATATGTTTATGTGTGTGTCTGGAGGGGGGGAGGATGGTGTAATCTACCAGTTTCTCTTGAAACTCTTATACGTCTTAAATTGATACTACATTACAATTTAAATTGTCACGACTTTTAAAACTAATAGCGATGGCGACCTGTCATTTTATTATTACATTTCGTAATGTGACTCCTGACATTAGCCATCGTATACACAGATTAAATCAAAACGTTTTGAGCTACTTTCAAAACAGATGTCTTTTTTAGGTAGAACAATAAATAAATGCCACTCAACGTTGATGATAACAAACCCATATTGTTACCATAAACAAATGTACTATGTTCATAACAGTACTAAAATTAGAAAGTTTAACGGTCTGTTTACAATAGTAATATCGTCATGCCATGAAAGAAACGCACACAGGTGGAAAGAAGGGTCCAGAACAGAAAGGCCCTCCCCACAACCTTGTTGGTAAGCAGACGGTTAATTACAATTTTTTAATATTATTTAAATAACATAACTATGCTTATGGTGATTGAATCCGTTTGTTTTGATCCAAATTGTGTTGTATTAATTTATTGTTTTACAACTTGAGATAACCTCTGTGTTTTACGTGTTCGGAACGCTGTGGTCGAATCTGCATATACGACGCTACTATTTGGAACCTTACCACTGCAATAATAACAATTTCAATTAAAGTACCCCAAAGTGTGTAATTTGTATAAATTGGAAACCACATTCTGAGAGAATTTACTTTTAACATTGAAAATGTTTATGAGGACGTGTCGCACATTTGAAAACGACCGCTGGTGCGTGATCGAAAATGGGAACCGGTGAGTTTCCATAGAAACTACTTCTTTGTTGTGAATAACGTAGTACACATATAAAACTTCGCTTATGAATGCGACTACATTTAACTCATAATCTGTACATTGGTAAATGAAGAATTAATTTATTGATTGGTGAATGAAGAATGAATTCATTGATTGGTGAATGAAGAATGAATTCATTGATTGGTGAATGAACATAAATATATATATTTTTTAGATTTACTGAAGCATTTTCAATACCCTCCTCTGTGCATTGCATTTGTGCAATGCCTGTAAATTTTTTTATTTTCCAGAGCGCTTTTCGGAAAATGGTAGTCCCACCTTTCCACACAATATGGAAAATGCGTCAAACATGTTTACACCTCTTATTGCTTGGTTCACTCATAGTTTGTGTGTGTGTGTGTGTGTGTGTGTGTGTGTGTGTGTTTGTTTGTCTATGTCTGTGTTGGGGGAAGGGGGTAGAGTGCACGGCTGTGGTTGATAATGTTAAACTCGTTTATTAAAATAATTAATCAATTATTGTATCATATATAATGTTGTATTTTGGTGTTCATTTGTGTCTGCTTATGTATTAGTCTTTTGTGTTAATGATGCCTATAAAGCATGAATGTCTAAAAGCATGTACTAGTCTTTTGTATCTGTAACCTATATGAAGCTCTTGAATTATAAGCTTAAATCGATTATATAAGTTTAATATTATGTAAATATATGTTGAAACGTCGGTTTTTTGTGATGTCTGAATTTGACGTTGTTTTACCCTTTGTTGGCTTGGGACAAGCTTTTTTGTGTTGAACATATTACTAATGATAGATTTTCCCGTTTTGGCCACATGCAATTTACTAATTTCATTCATTTTCCAACAAGTTTTTATCAACAAATCGTTCCTCTTGAATTTTAATATTTTACGATATTTTTCTCAACAGATTTGTAAGAAGAGTTATTTTTAACAGATTTTTCACAACACAGTTACTTGTCTCCCGTGTATTTGTGAATTCTCAGATGGTCCATACTTATTTTACTTTAAATTTAGAATTGTTATCGGGAACAATTGTGTCAAATACATTGACGTTCCCCGATATTGTATGTCCATTGGTACAGATTGATAGAGATATCATGACTCGAGTTGTCTACCACCATAGATGAAAATTTAATTTAAAAATCTTCTTTTTAACTTAAATAAACAATGCGTTTAATGTTTACCTAATAAAATTATTATCGGATCAAATGAATATACATTTTTTTTAGGAGGTATTTCGTGTATTTAGGTATTGAAACTCTTCTGTATGAGAAAAAAAAACAAGCTTTCTAAATAATTCACGCCAAAATAGAGGAGCTCCTATATTCGTGAAGCTATTATTTTCAGATAAATACTTTAATTACTGTATATAATAATGGGAATACTAGAAAGCTCATACTTAAACTGATTCAAATTAAAAAAAACTTTGTTTCAATTTACCACGTCCGTGTGAAAAACCCGCAGCGCATCTTTCTTGTTGTAGTAAATCCGGATGGGTTCGTGATCTTCGTTGAGTTCGATTTTCTGATCTAAACAAAAATTTGTGTTAAACTTATATAATAAATTTATACCAAATACACGTTCATTTGAGCAATGTTATTACACATTACATTTTAAGTATTTCTTCTATAAAAGATTACGTGTTAACTACCTTACCTTTGACACCCTAGATGAAACAATGTAACACAATGTAACGTATTCTCTCTCAGGATTCTTTTCTTTAAAATTTTTAACACTAGAGCCTAAAAAGTGGATTAAAATGTTGTAGAAACTGTATGCTTACATGGCGGGCATAACATTACAAAGAATTTTAATAAGAAATTTAGTATATTTATCAGTTTTAGAAATTTCAAACTTTTTTGACATTGAAAAGCTTAAAAAATTAGAATATAAAATTACCAATACACGGCGGATATTAGATTAAATATCATTTTAAATAAAATCTAATTATGGCTTTCACTTTGAAACAAATTTTAAGTTTAGGGCTTCTTTACAAGCTTATTGTGTCAAAACAGGAAGTAAAATTTTAAAAGATTAAGCGTCTAAACTTGACATCAGGTTGTGAAGAATTTTATCCAAAATATAAATTCACGGATTTCGTTGTCCATGACGTGTCCGTTACTGAACTAAATACAATTATTTCACTACCGACTCGGAACACAAAGTTTTTTTATGGGTAAACACGTAAAAGTTTTACCTTACAGCCTTAACCGGTTTTCCGCTTTTAAAAGCTTTTCGGTTTCCGGTTTAAAAAGCTTTTTAAAAGCGAAAACCGGTTAAGGCTGTAAGGTAAAATTTTTACGTGTTTATTCATAAAACACTTTGTGTTCCGAGTCGGTAGTGAAATAATTATATTTATAATAATTTCAATATGTTTAATAATTTGACGAAATTAATATCTGTCATTACTCTTTTCAAATTTTTGACTGCCTAGAAACATTTTGTAGCTATGTTACACAAAACATAAAAATTATATATTTTTGTCGCTTTCATATTCGGAAAGTATTAGATATAGTCCTATTGATCCTACTGAACTCAGTCTTTGAAAACATAATACATACACTTAAACATTAGGGCGAAATTATTCGTGAGCGAGCTCTGTAGCTCAGGGATCTGTAGTTTTATTGAAATATATTTCAATAAAGAGAGAAATATATGATTGTTTGATCAAACAGAGAGATAGAGAGAGCGAGAGAGATAGAGATAGATAGAGAGAGAGTGAGAGATGTGGACAGACAGATAGATAGAAGGGAAGACAGACAGATAGGATATAATTTTTGTTGAGGTAAAAATGGAAACAATGGAACAAAAATTCAGAAAAATATACTGGCTCCTAGGACGCCATTGTGAGTGGCTGTACTTAATAAACTGTTGGTATCTAAACAAGTCCTTAAACCTGTCAGGTCATATTGTTTACAACGTTGAGGACCCCCAAAGAAATTATCCAGGAACTTCAAAACAAAGTACTGAGATATATTTTAAATACCCCATGCTACATACGTCATGAAAACATCGACCACAGAGATTTGAAGTTTACTTCAGTAGAAGAAGAAGTTCATCGATTCACCAAGAAGTATGAAAAACTTTTGCATAAATATGCCTCAACTTCTCGACAATAATGAACTTGTGCGAAGGCTAAACGGAATGAATCCATTTGACATAGTGACAGACATCACGAAAAGGAAGTGATTAGTTGTTTCTAGAGGAGTGTGATGAAGACTCTCATCTTACGCCTTATAAATTAAATCATGAGATGTAAATAGATAGAAGAGCTTAACCCAGTCTACATAAAATAATCAGAGAAAACATTTTGGAACTGTGCCAATATCCGTGTACCCGCAGTACATTTTTGATGTTTTGAATATGCGATTGTGTTGATATAGTACGATGTGAGAAAGAAGTATACTAATTGTAAATTATTTTATTTCTTAATGTAAAGAAAAAATACGCGTTGTGTTTATTTGTGAGGTTAGGTAAGATTGGTTTTCAGCTTACCGTTTAAAGAAATAAAATTCATGGTGTGGAAAAATATGCAATGTACCCACATAATGATTGAAAGCGAGAAACGTTAAAAACAAAGAACATAACAGAAAAAATGAAAAATACAATTATATTTGAATGGTAAGATTAAAACCAAAAACAACATATTAACAATTGAAAACAATATTTGTTATTCGTTAGATGGTCAGGATTCTTTTATGTTATTTAGTAAAATTTCGAAAACTTCACTGGAAGCAAATTTTGAGCGAAACACAAAAACAAAGGAGACATATATATCACGCCTTCCTTCGAGTTGCATATTTTCACAGTGATCTGCACAAAAACCGATTTAGTGATAAAACAAGTATTATTAGAAAACGAGTTCTGCTATAAAAAGGGGGACCATGTGGTTGTTGGGCCACCCCGGCTTACTTCCAGTTGGGTGGTTTGGCTGTGATCGTACAAAAAACGAGAATTTTAGAAAAAAAAAAGAGTACTGTTGGAAAACAAGGTCTATCAAAGAAAAGGGAGACATGTTACAGGCAACTTGTATAGTAACTTACTTAGACTTGTTTTTTTTTACGTGGATTTCACAAAAAGCGAGTATTATTTTAAAGGCACGTTGTTTTCCATGTGTAATTTTAGTTTGCATGTTTACCTAACAACGCCAACGACGCACAAATCGGAGTTATATTATCGCTAGAAACATTTTCGTAAAAAATATGACAATGAAACAAGATTAGAATCGTTAACACACTATTTTATAACATACACAAATAAATTTTCACGATTTCTATTATCCAAACGAAATTATATGCAGTACTCGGTACATATCAATGCCAATAATCGCATTATCGAAATATCAAAAAATGAGTACGTGTAAGGTTATTGGGACAGTACCATAATTTCCTGTGGCAATATCTAAAGCGACAAGGTGAGTCATGACGTCATTGATCGCGTCACGTATTCAGGTTCCGCGACAACTCACCGGGTCCGACTTTCGCCTCCAACACCTTCTCCAACTCTGCCGTGTCTGACGGTTCTGATGATTCGTCGCTGGCGGACTGCTGGCTGATCGACGGCACCGACGAATCACTATCGACACTCTCGCTCAAGCTGTACAAAGACATCACGGTTTCGTCACTCAGTACGCGAGTCGTGTCTTTGCGCGCCTCCACTTTCGCACAGAACAACACCAGACAATTTATTAAATACCCAGTTCGAAACGTATTTTTGAAAATTCGCATTGTCTGCCTATTTTTAATGTATTTCCCATGTAAATAATTACATATTTATCAATAACAACCAGGTTAAGAAAATCTCAAGCGCTTTGTAAGCGAACTTTGATTTTATCGTAATCTCATCTAAACGGTCATCTGTTACTGTCTCACTTTATCTTGGTTATATAACGACTGACATTGTTTGACATTTCAAATATTAGTTTGTGTAAGTAGTATCAGTTAACCAGATGTCTATAAAATATTATATGTTTCATATACATCGCCTTTCACTTTCCCCTTAGTTTTTCAAATCCCTCTCCCCTATCACTCTAACTCTCTCTCTCTCTCTCTCTCTCTCTCTCTCTCTCTCTCTCTCTCTCTCTCTCTCTCCCGTAATAGTTGCCTGTTTTTTACTACCTAACCATCTATCTGTCTGTTTACCTTTTTTATATATGTGTATACTTGTATTATTAATAACAAATATTATTATTAATAATAATAATCCTTTTTGTATAAGATTATTGTAACATTGAAGATTTAGTACTACTGAAACATTGTAATATTCACAAAATAATAAAATATAATCTTGTACAAAAGTGACGATTATTATTGTCACTAAGAATATAAAATATATAAGAAAAATTGAGCAAATATGAATGTAATAACAAATAATACTAGTTCCTTACAACAATACTTTATATATTGTTTATATTAGTACAGTGTTTTAACAGTATTAACTGCCGTCTTTAGAATATATATGTATAAAATGTCCATATTCTGAAGATGACAGTTCATACTGTAGGAATAGTGTAAATATGTAAATAATATATAAATATATCCTTCTAAAAAATAAGTATGATATATTATGAATATTACTAAATTCACAAGGATAACTGTGAGAATTGTGAGAAGATATAAATGTAAATATATATGTGTGTGTTTAATAAATAATATTTGTTTTCACAAGAATATACTTGTATATGTTTTATATGTTAACACTGTTCAACAGTATAAACTGTCATCTTTAGAATATATACACAAATTAATAAAATTTTTGAAACTAATTGTTGTCAACAGCTATTGTTACAGACTAAATATGTGTATATGAATATTGTTAATGTATATTGTTAACGTGTATATGAAAATATGTTGTATAAATAAAAATGTAATAAAATATATATTGTTTTATTAAATTCGTATTTTTGTAAATAATATCGTGTTAGGTATTAATGCGGATTTGTTCAGCTATGAGTTTATTACCTACTTTATGTTTAAATATTTATGACCTTTGGAAATATGTTTTAACAAAACAGTAATAAATAATTGTAGTAAAACAGATTGTAACAGAATCAAATCTAAAACAACTAACTTAATTGATACATTAAAGGGTGTATATAAAATTGAATGCCTTGTCTGTAATACATTTTAAGTAGGCCAAACTAAAAAAAATATTAAAAGACCACGGCAACTCATATTTAAAACAAAAATTTACAATTCAAATTTAGCCACACACTCAATTATAAGTAATCACACGAATAATTTTCAAAATTACTAATTCCATAAAATAATAAGTATTTATATTATATTTTTACATCCATTTATATATTACATATTTTTATGTACTTACAGTATAAAAACATAATTAAATTTTGCCTACATAGAAATCAGCTGTTATTAATAATTGATTATAATAGCTGTTGAAATGATACAATTTATTAATTTGTATATATTCTTATGATGGTAGTTCAGACTATTAGAACATTGAAAATATATAAAAAGTATGTAATATATTCTTGTAAAAACAAGTATTTGTTCTTATTAATAACAAGAAATACACAAGAATATTGTGTGTGAGTAGATATAAATGTTTTTATATCTATAAATATAAGTTTATATATATATACATATATGTGTGTGTATGTATAATTATATTTGCTTTCTTTCTTTGACTGATGCACTTAGATTTCAATTGTCTGAAACATGTGATACTCTCCAATCTGTCTCTTTCGCTTCTTCAGTAAATCTCGCTCAGGATCCTCTTCTTCGTATCATCTAGGAGTCCCCTTCATTCTTTCTTTACTCTGTCTTTCTGAAATCTATCATTCTCTGGGTTGCCATTCAGCACTGGCTTGGCGAGCCGTTGAATGTGACCGTTCAGATTAACTCGGTTTTTTCTTATGTGAGCTGAACACTGGACATGTTATCTGTACGTCTTATTTGCTTCCTAGTCACCCCTCACTGATGGCTGTCGAGCTACCGTTACCATACAGGTATACTCGTACACACACGCGCGCGAGCGCACATTTATATATATTTCAGCTCATACTGCGCTTTTTTTGTATCGGCTATCTAAGGACCACATGCCAATTTCAATTCTTTACTCTTTGTTCTTTTCTTTTTCTCCAATATTCTTTCATCTTTTTACTGTGTCTCTTCTTCCTGTCTTCAGTCCACTTTGAACCTGCGATTTCTTTCTCTACCCCGGACTCCTTCCATTTTTAACTCTTTCCAAATTTCTCTTCCAATTTTTTCTCGTACGTGTATATTATTTTTTTTTTAATCCTTTTAGACTTCTTTAATCCAACTTGATGTTTACTTCTTCCTCCACAGATATTTGAAGATTTGCTTTGTAAACCTGTTGTCGTCCATTCTATGTAGATGACCAAAAAATAACAGTCTTCTTATTCTCATTGTTTCTGTTATATTTTCTATACTTTGATATATTTTATCATTACCTACTTCTTATTTTCCAACCCTCTAAAGTTTTTCGTGGGCCTAATGTTTTCCTAATAATACGTCTTTCCGATATTTCTAGTTTGTCTAAATTATAATTCAATGCTAGACATTCACTTGCATATAGGCATTCTGGCTTCACTACTTACTGTAATGCCTTATTTTCACATTTTTAGATATGCACGTTTATTGTAAATATCTTTAGTTATACCATATGCCCTTTCCACATTATGAATCCTTTCTTCTATAGCAGATTTTTCTAAGTCATTCTCTTGAATTATGTCTCCTAGATACTTAAATTTTCAAACCTTCTCGATTAGAAAAATATCTGTTACCAGGAATTTTGGCGCGTTTTTAATTTTTGTGAGAAATTTGTTTTTCTGCAGAAATTCTTAAGCCTTTTCTACTGGCTATGTCCTGTAAAAAATAACTTCTGTTACTGCAGATGTAAGATGTTCAGAAAGTATAGCAAAGTCATCTGCGAATGCCAAACAGTTTATTTCAATACGTTTGTTCCTTCTTCACAACATAATTGTTGACAATTTATATTCCTTAAATTTTTCATTCCAAATTCTCACTACTTTCTTCAGGACACAGCTAAAAATAATTGGGGCTAAACCATCACCCTGTCTTACACCTGTATTTATTTTGAATGGCTGAGATATTTCTCCCATGAATTTTACTTTTGAGAATGTGTCCGTAAGGGTTTCACGGTTTAGATTTGCCAATTTAGATTTAACACAAAATTCTCGGATTATTGTATTTATAGTTTCTCTATCAACAGAATCAAAGGCCTTTATAAAATCAACAAATGTTATTACAATCTTCTTTGAAATCAGTAGCCTGAGACGGATTATTGACTTCATAGTGAATATTTGTTCTGGACAGGATCTGTCCTTCCTAAAGCCACCCTGATATTCTCTCAAATGGCTATCCAACATTATTTCTACTCTCTTCAATAGAATCTTTGAGAATATTTTATATATACTGCGCTTTATTTTTTTGACTTTCCCGTTGGTAGTTCTTGTTCCTCTGGTATAACAGTTCTTTACTTGACTCTAGACGTCTTCAGCTATTGCCTCCCGAGAATCTGGGTTCTTTGGTACCGACTACCTTTCAGCAACATCCAGCAGATTATTTGTTTCCTTTATGATGTTTCCCTGGCATTGTGTTCTTATTGGTCTCTCACAAATAGCGTCTTTACAATTCTTGTTACTATTCCAGTTAACATCATCATCATCATCCTCAAGGTTTAACCAAGGATGGTTTGTTCCTGTCTCAAATAGGCAAATATTACAGCTGGTCACTCCAGCGCTTCCTCGGACGTACCACACCTCTCCGTCCCCTCGGCTTATAGTTCCAGAGTTGTTTGGGGATGCGGCAGTCATCCATTCGGCAAAGATGTTCCCACCAATTCAGCCGATACTGGGCGATCCTGTCGAGTATACTCAGAATATTCAGTCCCTGCCGTATATCTGTGTTTCTTCTATGATCATGTAGAGTATACCTTCCACCTGACTGAGAAATTTCATTTCAGCCGCTTGGATGCGACTGGCCTGGCCTTTCGTTAAAGTCCAATTCTCAGACACACCAAGAAGTGTGGGAAGAACCTTGTAGAATTTCAGGCGTATTTATTTACTTGCTGACTTAAGGGTTTACCTGATGGTCCCGCCCATAACTTATGCAACTTGTTTACCATGTCGTTGCTTGCATTATAAGACACATTGTAGCCCAGGTATTCAAAACTGCTAACTTGTTCCAGGACAGTACCGTCTATAACAATTTTTACCCGTACGGGATCATTTCCACAAAAAGCCATCACCTTGGTTTTAATTGTGGATATCTGCAATCCAGAGTCATTGCAGATTCCATTTAACAAAAGTATACCCATCTGCAGTTAACATCTATCCTATAATTTTATGAGATTAATTAGTGCCAAACTGTTTTAAGGTGACATTAGTTGTTGGAAAAATCTACTCGAATTGTTGTGCTAGAGTGTTTTTGTTGTTTTATCAAAGTTTGTAATTAGTGGCTTCATTGGTGTCAGTTATTCTTTTTCCATTGAACAACACGACGATCGGTGTAACCGTCGTGACAAATTGTATTTGTGTACCTGGTTCAATTCACGATTAAACAGCTAAATAATTGTGGTAAATATTTTAAAAAGACCTCCAGCACAGTAAACTTTATTTTGAAGTGACGAAATGATTGGCACTTACTAAAACCTACGCCACTGAAGCAGAATGTGGAGAATTCACTAAGCATACAGAGATACATGTAAGGCATTCGGAAGAGTGCCTGACATATAACGTTTACGGATAAATCTTTCCAGAATGAAGTATAGATAGACTGGGACCTCAAGTTAAAGGCCGTCCAAGGGAAAATGGGAAGAATCTGTGGCTGTGGATGCAAGAGAGATGTTGTGAGTGCGAAGATGGACGTCTTTTGCTACTGATAGAGAGAGATGGAGGGTCAGGGTACAGGAGGCCAAGACTCGACTTCGGGCAGTAGCGCCATAAGAGAATGAGAAGGAGGAAGAAGAGGTGGAGGAACCTTATTTAGGTAAAATATGGAAAGGAGACGGTGGAATTTGAAGGAATGTTTCACATTAAAAACATGAAGGATAAAACAAGAAAGCGGTGATTGCATTAACAGAGGTTGGTCACCCGTAGAATGATCAGCAGGACGACCTTATGTCTAGTTATGACCACACCCACCACGCGCCAGCGACTGAGATTGAAAACCAGAAGTGGCTCATCAGCAAATACATATTTGCTGTTAGTGAATAAATGCATAGAAATACACTTATTAAAAACTATAGAAAAAAATATTTGATGTTCATTGATCACAATTTCTTTGCTAAATCAACAAATTGGTAACATGGTGTAATGTTATGATCAAGACTGAACTTAAAAGTTGCTATGGTGACGTCATCACTTTATTATTGCTGCTTCACACTACGTATGTCACATTGTTGTTACTTACTAGGCCTGACGTTCGACACCGGTGGTTTCTTCTCCTCGGACGTAGCTGATGATTTTAATTCCTCACTGGTCGACACCGACGATTGACTATCGATACTCAAACCAAAAGCGTACAACGGCACTAGAGATTCGTCACTCAAGAAGGGTCTGGAACTTTTGCGCGCCAACACTGTCGCACACAGCGAAAACAGAAAGTGTACTAAACACATTTAACATTTATTTTTGTGCTTGTCCGTTACACTGTAAAATAATTTTCACTTGAAGTATTATGCATATCTACAAAAAAAAATTGTTTTAAGAAATTTGCAAGCAATTTGTAACAAAACTTCAGTTAGTTTCGTTATCTTATCTAACACTCGTCTCGTTTCTCTCTCGCGCCGTTTCGGTTATATAAAACTGTATACGTTATATATTTATATTTAAATTTACGAATTTTTTATATATAGATTGTCACACGAAAAATGGCGCCAATCGTAAACCGTATTATTTTTGTGGTCCTTAAAAGAGCCGTTGGCGGAGGACGCTAGTTGCTGCTGCGGCTGTGGTGAGCGTTCCTCGCGGGCCGCGGTGTGCCTCTCTCTGTTAGTTCTGCGCCGCAGTCCTTTTCACTCGGCAACGGGGTGTAGAGCCCGCTGCGTCCCAGTCGATGGGCTCAGATTCGTCTTCCTTCTCTTCCATTTAGGTCTCTCCTTCTCGGCAACACACACGTGGGGTGTCCACTAAGAGCTTACCTAGCCGAAGTTCTTTGCGGGACTCGAAACCATGGTTCAAAATTTTGCTCCGAAGCACTTCCTGACTGAGGGGAAAGTTAGGGGTACGTTCAGCCTACCATCGCTTGTCAAACATTTTTAAAACGTCTACTACTGAAGAAGGCCTTCGTTGGGTGGTCTTAACGTCTAGAAAACTAAAATTATGTCATCTCAAAGCAACAGATCACGATCCGACATCCCCGTATACGACAAACTCATTTAATGAAGTATATGCACTTCACCAACGCTTTGTAGTTCATCCTATATTTCTTTGTCGATTTCTTCTTTGACATATTGATAGAAACCGTATCAAATTAACGCAGAAAAATAAGGCATCTTTTCCGCTAAAAATAAAAAAAAATATGAAAAATAAGCTTCTTACGTATGTTCAAAACATAAAAGAATTACGTTGAACAATCTCAAAGCTATACTGAAAAACGTTGGTATAATAATATTATTTAGATATAGATTACCCTGAAGGAGACAACAAAATTATAGATAGATAAAGATATAAATCTGCCAATAAACTTCAGTGAAACCTTACCATCAGCATTGTCATAATCAGCAAGGATTAAATCAAGGACGGTTTGGTCTTGTCTCAAACAGGCAAAGTCTAGAGTTGGTAATTTCGCCGCTTTCCCGGACGTGCCACACCTCTCCGTCCCTTCGGCTTATACTTCCATAGTTGTTCGGGATGTAGAAGTCATCCATTCGGCAAAGATGTTCCAACCAATTCAGCCGGTACTGGGTAATCCTGTCGAGTATACTCATAATATTCAGCTCCTGCCGTATATATATATATATATTTATTTATGTGTGTGTGTGTGTGTGTGTGTTTCTTCTACAATCAAGGGGACTATACTCTGCCACGTGTCTGAGAAACCTCATTTCAGCCGGTTGGATATTAAAGTCTAATTTTCAGGCCCATAAAAAAGTGAGGGAAGGGCCGTCACCTTGTCGAATTATAGGCGTGTTTCTTCACTTGCTGACTTAAGAGTTCGATTGATGGTCCCGCACATAAGTTTGAAATTATACAACTTATTCACAACTTCGTTGCTTAAACTATAAGACACGCTGTAGCCCAGGTATTCAAAACATGAAACATTATGTAAGAAAATTTATGTCATACAGTATTTAAGTATTTAAATACTTAACCGGTACGTGCGGCTTTTAATTTTATGTAAAATTATGGTAATAGTTTATACAGTATTGAGTAAAAAATTTTTGACAGTAAAGTACTATATTTATGTATGTGCGCGTGTTGAGAGAGAGAGTTGCAGAATTAAAAGTTTATTTAATCCAACTAGTGACAGAACGTTATCGGGGCTGCCATAAATCAGTGATAGGTGTGTTTGTGCGCGACATTTTTGTACGTCTCTGCCTGCCTGCCTGTGTGTATTTCATTCTCTGTCCCGTCCCGCGTTTTACAGAACCCTGTGCATTACTTTCTAATGGAACTTCTGTAACTTTGAAGACACACACACTCACACACACACACATAACTTACTGCAGTTTATAACGTATAAACTTGACGCTTCAGTTAATTAGAACTATTAACGTACTGGCCACATGTAAAATTTTTAAAAATTTAGTTGTACTTATCATATGATATGTTCATAAAAGTTTGTAATTCTAGAAGTGCACAGCACAAATGTATAGCGTTGTGTTGTTCCTAGTTTCTTGGTGATAATAATTGTGACATCTTTTCTAATGTCGAAAAACATGTTAACAAAAATTTTTTAATTTTTGTAAATATTATTTGTGTTAATCTATTTGCTTACTTAATACTTTTAATATAAGACATACTTTTTTGTGCTACAGTGTGTCTTATAATGCAAGCAACGACGTCGTGAATACGTTGCATAAGTTAAACCTTATGTGCGGAACTGCCATGCGAACATTTAAGTCAGCAAGTAAAGGAACACGCCTAATATTCTAAAAAATAATGACTCTTCCCACGCTTCTTCATGGGTCTGAGAATTTGACTTTAACGAAAGGCCAGGCCAGTCGCATCCAATAGGCTGAAATGAGATTTCTCAGGCACGTGGGAAGGTATATTCTCCATGATCATAGAAGAAACACAGATATACGGCAGGAACTGAATATTCAGAGTATACTCCACAGGATCGCCAAGTATCGGCTGAATTGGTGGAAACATCTTTGTCGAATAGATGACTGGTGCATCCCCAAACAACTCTATAACTGTAAGCCGAGGGGACGGAGAGGTGTGGGACGTCCGAGGAAGCGCTGGAGTGACCAGCTCTAATCTTTTCCTATTTGAGACCGGAACAAACCATCCTTGGTTTAATCCGTGAAAATGATATGATGATTATGACTTAATACTTGTCATCAGGGGTCTACACCTGATGGATACTGGTTTAGCACACCCGAAGTACCCAAGCTGGATTTGTTTCCAATTGTTCCTATATTTCCAATTGTTCCATATATACAAACACACAAAAACACATAAAAACGACATCCTAAACGAACAGACACAATTCAAATCACACGCATTATTCGAACATATCACAGCCCACACACACAATATCGCTCTTTCAAAACTCGATACCGTCGCCAACAACAAGACGGACGACAGTGCTCCCAGCGACAGCCTCTGAAGAAGCTTTTTAAAAGTGAACACCGGTTAAGGCTGTAAGGTAAAACATTTACGTGTTTAACCATAATAAGCTTTGTGTTCCGAGTGGGTAGTGAAATAATTATATATATAGTTAAGTAACGGACACATCATAGACAACGAAATCCAAGAATTTTTCCTTACTTCCGACCGTTAAGTAGTACGCTCATCGCCAGCCATGTTCGTTTTCTTTCACGTGAAGTATCTGTGTGTCGGTTGCTTGTTGTTGATGTTGGATGGTGCTGGTTTTGGTTAGTTATTTTTTATTAAAATGTGTGTTATCAGAAGAGTTAAAAAAATAAACGGGCGGTGGTCGATTGCTTGAAGATTCTGGTCGATTGCTTGAAGATACTGGCATACCTTTTTCTCAACATTTCGGCCACCCACTGGACGCCTTCTTCAGTAGTGAGAAGTGTTCGACTCTACCTCAACTGTTGCTTTTACCATACCTGGTACACGTTCAGCCTACCAACCCGTCTCGTTTCGAATACATTTTACGTATTATATGCGAGGGTCAGTTGAAAAGTTCGCGGAGCGACATCTACAGCTCAGTGGTCGAACTAAAATCATTCGTGTGGTGCAAACCGTATATTTCGCGCGGGCACCTGTCAATTTCCAGATATATCTGTCAATTTATACCAGTTGTTTGAAATTTTCCTGTCACGCGTGTTATTAAAATACGTAAAATCAAACGTTGTGTTGTGATGAGTTTTCTGTTAAAAACCTTTTAGCGCCAAGAGAAAATCAAAACAAAATTGTAAATGTGTTGGGAGGTTTACAGCAGTCTTCAGAAGCAACGGTAAGTGGGGCACACTCGAATTTGAACGTGACGGTACAAGCACTGAAGACTATCCCAGCAATGGACATCCACAAAATGAAACAAAAAATGGCTTTATTGAAAAAATTTCATAGCGTGTTGGAAGACCGCAGATTCAGAAGTGGATGACGTTGCTGAAATTGTAGGCATCTCATATGACCGTGTACATCATACTTGAACTCAAGAACTTGGTGTGAGAAAGCATTGTGCAAGATGGCTGCCGCATCTGGAGTTGTTGCATTGTTTGGGCGTCCAATGGGACCACGTTTTCAGTGCTCGTACAACCACGTTTAAATTCAAGTGTGCCCCACTTACCTTTGTTTCTGAAAATCGTTGTAAATCTCCTAACACATTTACAATTTTGTTTTGATTGTAAAAAATTACAAAGCGTTGGTATTGAAGTCAAAGCATTTCCTGACACATTTACAATTTCGTTTTGAATTTTCGTTGGCACTAAACAGTTTTTAACAAAGAATCACACTACGATATTTGATTTTGTCTGTTTATCAAAACACGCATGACACGTCAATTTTAAACAGCTTTTAAACAATGAACAAAGTGATAGATATATTTGGAAATTAACAGGAGTTCACATAAAATACAAATCTTGCAGCACACGAAAAAATTTAGTTTTACCTCTAAGTTACAGATGTCGCGCCGCGAAATTATCAACTGACCCTCGTATATACATATTATATTTTTAAAACTATAATATATTTATTTATTTTTTACAACGGTTGGATAGTCTTAAATTTATTGTCATCATCAAAATTATAATGTACAACAAATTATAATTATACTCTATTAATTTGATTAGCATGAAAATTATGAATATGAATTACACACACACACACACACACACACACACACACACACACACACACACACACACACACACACACACACACAAAGTGATTAAAAATTGCAAGGCAATAATTCGGGAGCTGGTTCTATAGCTAAAAATAAGAAAAAAGTTCATATAAACATAGGTCTGAAAATGGTTCGTTAGCGAGTTACGGCTCGCGAACCAGTTCGCCCTGATTTCTCCTCCCAAGGTAAAATTACGCCATACTGAAATTCTTGGGGTATAATGTGAGGAATAAATTTGGTGGTTTCGTATGTTTTGTGATCTGAAAAATAGAATAAAAGAGGTCCCACGGCTCTACTCTCAATTAGTTTCTAAGAAAAAGTGTCCCAACACAATACATTGCAATCAAAAAACACTTTTCTAGATGCGGGATAAAATAACTTGGTTAATTAGCTACTAAACAAATACAAATTTTTAATTAATTTTGTAGGGAATTTCATTTTGAGAAAATTTATGTGTATAAAATTTATTAAAAGTAAATATAAATTTTTAAAATTCGACTTTAATTAAAAACAAAACAGACCAAAATGTGCCAGAAAAGTGTTACTTTTTTGATACTTTGATCAATTATTTGAATTATTATTAATATATATATATTTGTCATTATCCAAATCGTCAGCTTAAAATATATATTATTATTGGAAGGTGAAGTGGAAAGAATTGTTAATACTTTTACGCTAAAGTTCTACATTAGTGCATCACTTTAACGAATGATCTGTCGTGTTAAGGACCTTCAAGGGTGGTATATTTAGCCCCACATTGGGGGACATTGCCTTACATTGGCAACGTGCATGTCAGCGAGTAGGTTTGTGTGCTCCAATGATTTTGGGGCTGTTGCATAGCCACTGGTACAGCTTTCATTGCAGGATGGGTTAACTAGCCAGACGAAGTATCCCTTCCGAAACAAACCATCCTGTGAATCGCGATAAAATTTTCCATTCTAACAAATCATTCTGTCACTTCTGCGTTTAAAGCATTTACATGACTGGAGCTAATTTCTAAACGTAAAGTTCTGTACATCACGAAGGAGTGATTTATGTTTATAATGTAAGATTCTGATTTGATTGTGTGTGTGTGAGCGTGTGTAACCTTTTTGACTTATTACACGTCAACAATCGAGTCTGTTGCAGATCGCTCCGGTCTGCGCACAGTGCATTCAAGGCCAGACATTTACACACTATCTACAGCATTCTAGAGCGCATGAAGTACGCAATTAGGCCGACACATATTAATTAAAATTAACTCGCGGGCTGTTTGGCCGTGGTCCAAAGTTTCTGACAAAACCAAACGCTTCGGCAGTACCTACCACTGACGGCCATCTTCAGTGAAACCGAGTCAACGCTAACTTGGGATGTAGTAAGTTAGGACCACAGTACTGTGTTCCAGCCTTAACTGTGCTCCTAACGTACTGTATCCCACGTTAGCGTTGACTCTTTTTAACTGAAGATGGCTGTCAATGGTACTGCCGAAACGTCTGGTTTTGTTAGAAATGTTGGACCACGGCCAAATAACCCGGGAGTTAATTTTAATAAAAATGAAACCGGTCGTGTAAGGCTTCGTACAACAGTTTGACACATTATCCGGAAAGTGACAGACAATTCTGTAATCTCTGTTGGATGTAAATATAAGAGTCAGTTACACCTGGCGATTTTATACTGGGAGTCGCAGCGATCGTTGCTGTTATCGAGAAGTGATTATTGTCTTAACTGGTGGAAAACTCTGACATTTATTGTTGGACGAATTCAATTTGTGTGTGTATGTGTGTGTAGACATATAGTTTGGTGATTTAATAAAAGCTTTATTGTGTACAAAATAACGACTGGTTATTTGTTTTCCTGAGTACTGTACATGATTATACACAATGCGATGCGATGCTTTATACTATGTATTTATATATTCCTACGGAATAGGCATTTTTTATATGCTACAAGAACTATTCATAGTAAAAATTATCGTAACTAATAAATCTTTTCTTATCATATGTTATTACGATAACAGACATGTAAATTAATTTAATTGATATCAAGCAAGTAAACTTTTTAAGGTCAATGTGTTAGGGATAAACAACATAAAAGAGCAAAAAAAAATATTCAATTAATTACAATAATTAATTTTAATTGTTTTAGTGTACCACTATTACGACGGTCCCTCAGATCGCTGTGTGTTACAGTGGAAACAGAATAACTGACACCGCTGAAGGGCGGTAACTAATTCCGAATTTTATTTTGACACAAATAACAGGTATAAATCAACAAAGCACTCTTATACAATAACTCAAGTTGAATTCGTCCAACAATAAATGTCAGAGTTTTCCACCAGTTAAGACAACAATCACTTCTCGATAACAGCAACGATCGCTGCGACTCCCAGTATAAAATCGCCAGGTGTAACTGACTCTTATATCTACATCCAGAGAGATTACAGAATTGTCTGCTGTACAAAGGCTTACACGACCGGTTTCAGTTTTATTAAAATTAACTCCCGGGTTATTTGGCCGTGGTCCAACATTTCTAACAAAACCAGACGTTTCGGGAGTACCATTGACAGCCATCTTCAGTAAAAACGAGTCAACGCTAACGTGGGATGCAGTACGTTAGGAGCACAGTTAAGGCAGGAACCACAGTACTGTGATCCTAACTTACTACATCCCAAGTTAGCGTTGACTCGTTTTCACTGAAGATGGCCGTCAGTGGTAGGTACTGCGGAAGCGTTTGGTTTTGTCAGAAACTTTGGACCACGGCCAAACAGCCCGGGAGTTACCTAATTTTAATTAATATGTGTCGGCCTAATTGCGTACTTCATGCGCTCTAGAATGGTGTAGATAGTGTGTAAATGTCTGGCCTTGAATGCACTGCGCGCGGACCGGAGCGATCTGCAACAGACTCGATTGTTGATGTGTAATAAGTCAAAAAAAATTAGCAATTTTTCAAAACTAAGAGAGTCAACTCCGATGGAAAGTCAGGTTTTGAGGCAACGCAACCGTCACCGAGCTTAACCGTATAAACACTGTCAATCCTCTATAACAGGAACATTCTAAACTACTCAGAACTTTCAAGAAAGCACTGCGACATTCCTACAAGCCTGTTCTCTTATTGGCACACGTAAGCGAATGGATTGTAAATTTACAAACACATAAACAAACAAAAAGAAACAAATATAAGGAAATGGCCCAGATATTACGTAAAGAGTACTGAAACACCATTAACACCAAGTTGACTGATAAAGCGTTCTGAATATTTCCGTTGCAAAGTTTTAACACCCACTTACCATGTTTTATGTCGTCAATAAATACAGTTATGCAGATTAAACCTTGTTTGTCTCAAGTTTTGTTTTCAGCGCGAAGAAGAAGACGAAGAAGAAGAAGTCTTGTTGTTATTTCCAAAGTTGAACGGACTGGGAACGTTATTAACGCTGCCAACAGAAGCGTAACTAATTACTCAGTGTTGCCAACTTTACGGTACGGTACCGGTGTAGAGTCGTTTGTACGCTAATCTTGTTAGCACTTTGTTACCGTGCATCAACAACTTTACTGCACACGTTATTCCGTATTTTAAATTCTCAGTCTCTCGTCATCCATCTCTCTCTCTCTCTCTCTCTCTCTCTCTCTCTCTCTCTCTCTCTCTCTCTCTCTCTCTCTCCTCGACCTTTCTGTTTGATACAAGTAATGTACCCTACAAACTTCAAATGTATATTCTTCCTGTACATTTACACCCTATATGTAAATGTATTATTTCTTCAAATGTATATTATTCTACAGTTGAACAACTCTTCCGGGCGCCGTCTTTACATCGTGTATGTTATCACAATGAAACACACACGCAAAATAATACATTTTCGAGGGCAGTGGTATAGAGCTCGGGTGGTCAATCTCTCCCCAAGTTTTTAAAAAATGTAAAAATTAAAAACCTTACTGATAAATGTGGTCATGTCAGCCCCGTTATACAATTTTTAAAAACGATTATTTTCCTGTAATGTATTTTCGATTACAAACGATGACGTAGTGAAGAAGCTGCGTCATAAGTGAACAAATTTTCCTGTAATGTATTTTCGATTACAAACGATGACGTAGTGAAGAAGCTGCGTCATAGGTGAACAAATTTTCCTGTAATGTATTTTCGATTACAAACGATGACGTAGTGAAGAAGCTGCGTCATAAGTGAACAAATTTTCGTGTAATGTATTTTCGATTACAAACGATGACGTAGTGAAGAAGCTGCGTCATAAGTGAACAAATTTTCCTGTAATGTATTTTCGATTGCAAACGATGACGTAGTGAAGAAGCTGCGTCATAAGTGAACAAATTTTCCTGTAATGTATTTTCGATTGCAAACGATGACGTAGTGAAGAAGCTGCGTCATAAGTGAACAAATTTTCCTGTAATGTATTTTCGATTGCAAACGATGACGTAGTGAAGAATCTGCGTCATAAGTGAACAAATTTTCCTGTAATGTATTTTCGATTGCAAACGATGACGTAGTGAAGAAGCTGCGTCATAAGTGAACAAATTTTCCTGTAATGTATTTTCGATTGCAAACGATGACGTAGTGAAGAAGCTGCGTCATAAGTGAACAAATTTTCCTGTAATGTATTTTCGATTACAAACGATGACGTAGTGAAGAAGCTGCACAAGTTCAACCATAAGTGAGGGCCCGTCAGGAGAACTCTAAAACCAACAAGAGAAGAAAACCACTTGAAGTTCGACAAGGTGATGGCCCTCCCCACGCTTCCCTATGGGTGTGTGAATTGGACTTTAAGAAAGTCCCAGCCCAGTGGTATTCAAGCATTCGAAATGGGATTTCTCAGCCACGAGGCAAGGTGAACTCTTAGAATCGCAAAACAAATTACGATGTACGGCAGGAACTGGATATTATGAGTATATGCTTGACAGAATTGCCCAATATCGGCTAAAATGGTTGGAACATCTTAACCGACGGATAATTTTTCCATCCCCAAACAACTGTGGAATTATAAGCCAAAAGGACGGAGCGATGTGGGGCGTCCGAAGAAGAGTTGGCGAGAACGGCTCTAGTCTATCTGCTTCTGACCGTGGCACGCCACTTTTGGTTTAATTCTTGCTAAAGATAATGATGATAAATTAGTTTCCTTTTTTCGACTTTGGTCGACTGTTGACAAGATGATTTATAAATTAGAATCGCACAAGCAAAAAGAGCGTTGAAGAAGCATGTAGTATGGCGACCAGAAAAAATCAGAGTAAAATGTATATAATGTTTTATTTGAAGCATATGTTCACGTATGGGTCAGAAACGTTGACCTCGAGTAAACTGGACACCTACCCAATACCTACCTTGAATGTTGCCGGAGGAGCGCGTTGAGGATAGCGTAGAATAATCAGGTTTTGAAGAGAGTGGATAAAAGGAGGATTTTAATTTTATTGTAGCCACTGCGGAAAGTAGGAGCAACATTGGTTAGTCCCTACTACGCTATTCAAACTGGTCCACCGCTCTGACCGAAGAACTGGTCGAAGAGCTTAGTGGCAGACGAAGTCCCAGACAAGGAGTACGTGGATGAGATAAAATATGGAAGACGGTATGTAGTGATTAAGAAACTGTGTTTGGAAGGGTAGAAATGTTGCAATCCGACCAACCACTTGGTTGAGAAGAGTGAGAAGAAGAGGTCCATGTGAATTCTTCATGATTTACTTTATTTTTTCGCTTTTCTGTCCCAACAGTATTCTTTCACAATGTTCCCGTTTTCTATTCGTTATATATATGTACTTGCTTCTCTTTTTCCCGAAAAACTCAACATTCTTTTACTTTTTTTCTAAAGGTATCTCTTCAAAATATGGTCTTCTTTATGCTTCACTTATGTGATATCACTTTTTTTTTTTAGCTACAGAACAAATTTGTATTTATATAAATATATATTAACACTTTCATTGTGAACTTACTTTTATTTCATTGTGAACCACATATGCCACACATTTACAAAACGAAAACCACAGTTACACAAACATAGAGCACAACATGGAAATACTACACTACTTACCTAAAAGTAGAAAACTAAACACAGCAGAACAATTTGAAATTTACAGATATCATACACTACAACCAAACAACATATTAAATGAACAATTACATTACAGATCACACATACTTTTCGATACACTGATACCTACACAAAATTTGAATCCCAGCGCTAATCCCCTCCCACCAACAACCCCAACCACACACACCCACATCCCATAACCGTTACTGTACAGAAATTCAGTGTTTAAAAACCCATTGAGAAAGACGAATACTACGTCGAAACGTTTGGGTAATCAAAACTTAAAAGTAAGTTCACAGTGAAAGTGTTAATATATATTTATATAAATATTAATAAATGAATGAAGAGGATGTACCAACAAGCTATAAAATTTGTGTTTTAAGATTTGTATCAAAATAGTCGAACGTTCTTTTCGTCAGACTTTATGGTTTCCTCCGGACAAAATTCCGTAGAACATGATCCGTCGTTTAATAATTGTTTATAAACGTTTTTCATATTCCAAGTAAAGTTTTCTTGTTTCATTTAATTCTTTTGTGTCCGCCCTTTTTTATCCTAGCTTTTTCTTAGTACTTCTATTTCCTTTCTGCCAGCTTCTCGGCTTCTTCTTTAAATAAATAATGATTATTGTTACTAATGCGTCTGTACAGCGTTTACACTTTTCCGGAACTAAATATTACAGAAGTGATTGAATTTAAAAAGTAATAACAATTATTGAAGAAGAAATTGCAGAACAGGTGTACAATTTTAAATATTTGGGAAACGACATAGTCTATGGTAAGAATTATGATATTGACGTTAAATTAGGCACGTTATCGATGATCTGTGGAACAAAGAACAGTATTTTTAGAAATAAGGTACGTCGAGATACTCAATTAAAGTTTTAAGCAAATTTTACAGAATCGGCGTTCTTAAGAAAAATTAAAAGGTGTTCTAAACTTGAACGTACAAAGTACGAGGCCGTAAGAGAAGAGTTACAAGTTTCTAACTTGAATAAAAGACTTAAAAGGATATAAACAACAATTGAAATAATACGTACAAAGGATGTAAGATTCGTGACTGTTCAAAGAAGTATGAAAATGTACTCCTACAAGACATATGTGTGGGTAGAGTCAGAAAGAGGAGGCTGGAGGATCTTTGAACAGGCAGCACCTTGCGTATTCCGTGATGTAAAGATGATGATAATAATAATATAATATAAAATTATTATTTAACATATTGTTACGGCATTACAGAACAATCAACGTGTTTATCGAATGTTCCAGAGGAATCCGGCTGAACGTTGTGGCGTACGTGATTCTCAGCGCATTTTCTAGACTGTGATAGAATTCGCGCGGCAGCACGCACTATGTCAAGGCCGCAATGAATTACGTTCTAGTAGACGCCTATTAGCAAATATTTTGGAACCTCAGCGGGGTATAAATACAAGTACCCAGGGACGTTCAGTTCAGTTATTGTCGGGCGAAACTCTGTGAGTTTGAGTTGCGAGTTATTGTCGGCGTTTACACTCTACGTTCAAGTGGTTGTTAGTGCGGTTCGTAATATTGTGGCGAAGTGTTACGTATTTTATAATTGTGCGAGACGATTGTAATACAATTGTGTTTTATATTAGTAGACATTTTTATTGCGTGTGAATATTATTGCAAAATGGTTAATTGTGATAACTAAAGCTGGTGATTAGTGACGTAATTGGTGTCTTGTATTTTGTTTTCCACTGTACCATACGACGATCAGTGGACCGTCGTACAATATAAATATCACGCTAACAATAAAATAACTCGGAATAAAATAAAATAACGCAGAAACGTTTTAGACAGTTTGTATGTTGACCGTCAACCGGCAGGATCGGGTGACTAATAACGTTACAAATTTACAAAATATTGTTAAAATTTATTCACGTTAACACTTACACAACAACAATCGGATGAAACAATTAAATTCGAAAATGGTACAATGGTTGGCATTGTTATCGGGCGTTCATTGTTGTCCCGTTGACGCCCCTACCTGGTTGCGTTCGTCCAGAAATTCAATGGGTACTTTGTCGCCCAGTATCTCTTTGATGTGCGTCTTGATCTCAGGGTAGACTGCCCTGAAGCCGGCCCTGGAGACGTGCGTCACGATGACGCGAGGTCGAGTCAGGTTCCCCATTCTCTCGTACACTCTGGACATACTGTGTAAACAACAAGTTGTAATTAAATCCTAGATCAGGATAAAGACGTTAAACTTTTTAATTTGCTAAATAACACACACACACACACAAATAAATAAATACAGTTACAGTAAAATTAATATTTTGTAAGTAAAGTAAAGTAACCAGCAACGGTAAGGAGGAACGATTACAAAACTATCGATAATCGTGAAACTTTACGATTTTTAGGTTTATTAGGGTTAAAAATAATTTATTTATTAAGCTAATAAATATTTGTATTTATTAGGCTTAAAATACTTTCAACTATATTTAATCTTGCAAACAAAATTTTACTTTTTTATATTTCTTTATTCTTCCTTTATAAAAATCTTCTTCTTCTACTTCTTCCTCGTTTTCTTCTTCTTTACTTAACAGAGTAGACAGACATTTTACATTGCCTGTTCCGTTTCCACAGTATATATCGCCATCTTGATCTTGGACTCCCTACATTCGTTGTTCCAAAGGGGCTGTACCTAGATGCTTCAGGTATATAGGTAATGGTCTGTGGCATTTGCCTGCGGCATCAGATGTGAGCATTACTCTGCCTAAGGGAAGACAGATCCTCGTCTCTGCTGCACTTAGCTCCATGGCGCGGGATTGGGTTCTTCATCATGTTCCAGTTGGGGGCTCTATATTTCGAGGCATATCGGTTTACCCTTGAGCAGGGTTACGGACGAAAACCACAACTCCGGTGAAGGCGTAGACGAGGAAATTCACTACGACGTGTCCGACGGATGTGTCATCCCCAATTTTCAGTGTTGGTTGGAGGCCCAAGCCCGCAGTAACAGGGGCGAACACTGTAGCTGTTCAGAGACAAGTAGATGGGAAACCCCGTATGAGGGCATAGTAGGCATGATGGCTAGACTTAAGTCGTAATACATGTGCTTGTCACGTCACCATCATGGTGCTGAAGTGCTGGTAACTCTTTCAGAGTTTAATTTACTGGGATTTTTCACAGTCAAAGGGTAAATAGCAAATTACATAAATATTTGTCTTCATTTTAGCAAATATTATTGTTGCCCATTTATTTATTAATACTATCCAATACATGTCCAAGATCTTGTCAATGCTTATAATTTGCTCTAGTTGAAAAAGAAGTGAAGAACATCAGAACACGGTAACTGTGTGTATAAGTGTTATTAGGTATAGAGGAACGAGGATCAACGTGACCAAAAACAAAATGATGGTCGTAACCAAGGGAACTGATGATCAAGACTGGAACCCTGAATACTGACTGGAAAGGAAGACTGGAATATTTGGTAACAGTACTTAATCAGATAGTAATAACGTCGGAAAAACAGACCTTTCTATACGATCTTTAAACCTACGTTCGATGCTACGTGAACATTATCAGAAGGTTTAGGTACGACAGCAACCATTGATAGAATTTATCACAGAACGTTTCGACCGCTAAACAAACTTGGGTCGTCTCCAAATGTACGTTAAACCATTATATTAAATAGAAACTTCAGCCTACCAGAGATTCGTTCACTAACAACTGTATACAATCAATAAGAATTCTTCTTCTTCCTCTTAACATTTTTATTACTACTAGTTCTATTATTAAGCTATCGCTATTTGTTATCATACGCGTATATTAGAGAGTCTGGGTAACAAACCTTACATTAGTATTATTTAAAGAATGGTTCTGGCAGCTCGTCCAGGGGCGTGATTCTTCAGGCATTGGATCTTACAGTTCGTTACTCGCACTTTTTGATGGGACCACCTTCTTTTCTGTTTCCCCTGGGAATATAAAACATCAGTTACTTAGATAGTTGATGTCCCGACATATACTTTAAACGTGGTCCGTCCAACTTGATCCTGTCATTCAGTTTGTAAATTGCGAGGGCTTTTCTTATGTTATTCTTCCGTAGCAGGATACTACAACAAGTACGGATCTTAAAAAATCTCATGTCACTACCCTGTATTCCGCTGCGCGTTATTGCGTACAGTCACCGTGTCTCACTAGCGTAGTAAAGGTCCCTTGGCACTGCCAACAACTTCTCGTCTGATCTTCTCCTTTAATGTTCTTCTGATCGTTCTACAAATAAAATAGTTTTACAAATGAAACTTCTCTATTATTTTTATGATATCTACTTCTCCTACGTAGGACAAGTCACATCCGAGGAATCTAGTGCACCTCCTTAATGTGTCGATCATTCACAACCACCTTACGTGTGACAGGAAAGCGACCTTGAAAAGCCATGGACTTGGCTTTGATACCTGAGATTTCCAAACCATACGTATGAATTATGCCGAAAATAATTGACAGATCTTTTCAGGCTGTCTGCTTTCGTTTATAGAAATAGTAGATAGGTGGAACAAATAGTAGAACTGTAAAAATCAACTTAGGTTTATACAAGACATTTTTCTACCCACGTTAATTGAGCCTCTAAGAATGCAGCTCATAAGTGATTGCAGAGCTCCAACGTTAAACGACAGCAAAGTATAGCAAAATGGAAACAGGAAAAAAAGAAGAATAAGAAGAAAAGACAAGTGGGAAAAGAAGGAGAGGGAAGGCAAGAAGAAGAAGAAGAAGAAGAAGAAGAAGAAGAAGAAGAAGAAGAAGAAGAAGAAGAAGAAGAAGAAGAAGAAGAAGAAGAAGAAGAAGAAGAAGAAGAAGAAGAAGAAGAAGAAGAAGACGGTTATTATTTTCACTAATAATTAAACTATGTATTAGTTATACTTAAAAGGTAAAACGACGTAATGCGACAATTACCGTGGAATTTCGGTGACGAGTTCAATCAGTAGAATGTACGGAAAACGTCTGAAGAAAAAAATTGACATCAATACTCGGACATGGAAGCAGAGGAACAAGCTGGTTTTCGGGCGGGGAGATCAACCATAGATCACTTATTTTGCTTGACGCAGATCATAGAAAAGAAAAACTGCTGTAAACCAAGAAGTGCACTGCCTATGTGTTGACCTTAAGAGAGCGTATGACAGTATTCCGCACATCAAGCTTTGGCTGGCACTTCAACGAACAAACACCGCCTCCACTTTAATCGAAGCGGTTAAGACTTTATACAACAGATTGAAAGCGCACGTAAAAATTGGAAGTAAAGTCTCAAAAGGATTTAATGTAGTAAGGGTCTGAAACAGGGATGTTGTCTCTCATCGACACTTTTTAAAATATAACTGGAACAAGCCTTCACAACCTGGAAAAAGAAATGCCACAAAATGGGGATAGCTCTAATTGACAACACAGAGTACATACTGTGTTTCGCTGACGACCAACTCGTAGTACCGCAGGACTATCACGACATGGAATACATGACACGAAAACTATAGAGGAATATAAGCTATGAGGCCTTGAAGTAAACACAAAGAGAACGGAGTATATGTGCATTGGTGGGGAACAGAAGAATTTAATTTTAGAAGACAAACAAATAATAATAAATTGCAGTAGTTATAAATATCTAGGAACAACAGTACACAAGATGGTGGTCTAGATAAAGCGATAAGGAAAATAAATAACCTGGGAAGAAAATCAATAGCATTGCTGAACAACATACTGTGGGACCAACACATATCAAAAGAAAATGAACATCGTATATACAATAGAATAGCGAAACCAATTAGGCTACGTCATACGGGTGTGAAATATGGCCAAAATACAAAGAACAGAAAAGTTGTTGGAAGTTACTGAAATGGATTATTGGCGAACACCGGCAGGGAGGTCAAAACTGGAAAAAGTAAGAAACGTCAGAATCAGGGAGATAATGGAGGCACAGTACTCTATTGTCGACGACATAAAAACAAAACAGCTAAGATGGTTTGGGCATGCATGTATAAAGAATGCCGGATTATTGACTCCCCAAGCAATTTTTGAGATGAACACCATACGGTCGTAGGCGAAGAGGAAGACCTAGGTTGAGTTGGAGAGAAGGTATCAACCAGACAATGAGAGACCGGGAATTGGAAGAAGAATCTTGGTTAGATCGAGACCAATGGAGACTGGGGATCGGAAGACGTAGGATAAAGTTACGAACCGATTTATATATTGTAACGTGATGTTTCCCCCAACATAAAGAATATCCCTTGATATAAAAAATTGTATTATTTTAATAATGAAGAACAAAACAGTAATTGAGTAATTAACTTATATCATGAGATATAAATTTTAAACAATAATTATAAGATCATTGTAAAATAAATTAAGAAGACCAAGATACCATATATGACTATCTGGAACTTTGTAACAAATAACTCCAGTAGAATACATAAGAAAAATGGCACAAAATAGGTGGAAGCCTATTCACCAGAACCTAACTGGGTTACCAATTAGGAAAATGATTATAAACTAGATAAAAATGTAATAAAACCAAACAATAAAGCTAGGGAATAATTCTACCTGAGTGTGAATGAAATCACATAGACAATTCAGAGAATAATTATTATAAGATAAATGTATAATAACAGTTTTAATTTTGTATAAACATGTTGTAATGTAGGTTAGGTTAAGAACCATTATTATATAAAGAGAAGAATAGAAAGAAGATTGTAATATAAATAACAATAATAGAATGTATAACCAATAAACTGAATAACAGATAAGACAATGATACATAACTGTTGTTAGTTATGAACCAAATAATAATATAAATAGTACGATACTAGTGTCACACCCAAGGCCTACATATACTTGGTAGGAAAAAAGAAAACAATTTGTATATATAAAACATATTGAATAATACTATATAGATTAAAAGGTAACGTATTTTAGTAGAGTAAGTTATTAGTAATCAAAGGGGTTAATAATGGACCATTCATAATGTAAATAATAACAAATCAACTTTGACAAACAAAATACATCTACTGTGTAAGCTAGTAATGAACATTACAGGAAAAAAAGATTGTATTAGATTATACGAGATACAGTAAAAGTTCGTGTAATTCATAAGTAATAATTAATAACTATTGAATTGTATTACAGTTAAGTAATTATGTTTAAAGAAAAGCGTTATAGTCCATAGAACAATGAACATTATGGCGCCTAGAGGGCAATTCAATGTTTTGTTAAAAAAGTTAATGTTTATAGTTATCAGTACTAATATTAAAATGTCTTTTATTAACATAGGATAAAATGTGCAACCACAAAAATGTAGATATGTATCAAATAGGACTAGTTTTAAACAAAAATGTTAGAATAGGCCATCAGTTAAAAATGTTATCTTTGTTATTACTGGAGAGAAATATGGCTTAAGAGATCTCAAAACGACCAGCTTCAAAATGCATTTTTAAGTGGTAATACCTTTTTAATATTCTGTAGCATAAGGAAAATATGTCAATGTTAAGATTTTTGATAAATTTGACCAAACAAGTGACGCTTAGGTTGGCGTCTGTTGGTGTGCATCAACCCAAAGTCGGACGCTTAAAACGGAATTTTTGTGAATAAAAACGGAATGCTTGGTAATTCCACCAATCAGAATCTTTCAGCTGTCAGGTGAATCAACCCATAATGCACCGCCAACGAGTTAGTCGTTCGCCGGTAATCATACAGTAAAGAACACCTTCTCTGTGACACGGAAAATGTAAATAGCCTCCAACCCAAAGTGTAAATAGTCTTGTCCTCAAAGTCTCGAACCCAAGTGAGGTTAGGTGAAGTGTAAACAAAAGGCGATCTAACCTACAAGCGGGGACGTAACCTAACAGTGAACATCAAATGGAGTGAAATTGTTTAGTTATATTTTAAGGAGATTATAGTGAATAAATAACATTGAATTATATTAAATGTATAAAGAAAAGGAAAGTGTAGAGTGCATCTAAAAAATTTATAACCCAACTTAATATTTGAGTATCACTATACCACGGTAACTTTTATATACACTTGTGAACTAATTTTCATATCATCACACTATAGAAACACTAACACTATTATAATTATTTTGTGTTTAACTATTATTTCGTTGTACTTAATATTTGACTTGAATAACCTAGCCACCATTGGTTAACCTCAAAAGCGGACTCTGTCCAATATACGGACTGTTCGTCACTTTAGATTTAAGTTGTTATTTTGTGATTTTATATCTAATTTTGCAGTGTAATGTTTTGTCCTTCAAAAAAGATATTTTTGTTGATTATTGTAGTCAAAAGAATCAAAAGGTTATATTTTCATAACGTAAACCGTAACCTGTATCTCTAAGATTGTGAACTCATGCTACTAATTGTTGAACTATCAATAGAACAAGCGTGGTTAATTATTATTAAAAGAAATGTTATTCATTTTTATACCAGAAGATTAGAATAGATTTCTAAAAGGAAATAAAAGAAAAGTGAAATGTATGAACTATCATTTTTAATAATTAACATTTTATTTGCAATTTATGAACATTAGTGTTTACATCAACTCCAGAAGAATAAGTTGGCAGTACCTATTTTGGAACAACACGTGCTTTTTAAATGATTTAACTAGGTCAGTGAACTCTAATAAGGTAAAGAGAATAAAATAAATAAAACTTACGAATAACAATTAATACACACTTTTAATATCTCAATTAATAATAAATCATAAAGAAAAATTAGAACAACCTAGTTTAATACCAGCGAGCACAAGGGAACCATTCCACTATAATTACAAACCAAACCAACCGGTATAATTTATAATTAAAGTTAGCAAAATGATTTTACACCACTACAAATGAATTAAAAATTAATAGAATAAAGTCAATTACTTTGAACCGTAAGAAACTAACCACTCATAATATTTTATATCATCATAATTTGAATTTGTAATAAGTGATATTACAATATATACAAATTAATATTTTCGCATAGGATATTGTGTGTATTAATAATTACATACAAGTCTATATTGGAGGTA
The DNA here is from genome assembly GCA_034769895.1 of Magicicada septendecula. Taxonomy (NCBI): domain Eukaryota; kingdom Metazoa; phylum Arthropoda; class Insecta; order Hemiptera; family Cicadidae; genus Magicicada; species Magicicada septendecula. Next base: position 1,399,857,648 of record CM068367.1, read on the forward strand.
ATGAAGCACACATAAATATTAAATAAATATTGAATTTATTAGCACACAAGAAATTATAGTTTATACGATATATTTTAAATTACATAAATGTCATGCATATTTTTATATTTGTTGTAATAGAGTTTATATAGTTCAATTTAGATCGCTTTTACTTGTTAGTCGAAATCCTTAATACTTGGCGTGACGTCCTCGTTCCGCTGCCGCTCCTGCTGCAATTCGTCTGCGCGTCTCGCCACCACTCTCTCCTTTCCGCTCTCTGATGATGAGTTCGTCAAAACTGATAACACTAAAGCAGATTTCACATCCACCAATTGTCGCTCTCTGAATTATTAGCATTCTCGCTCGAAATAAGTTATTATTATATAAAAATGTTCTTGATTATTTAATCTCAGGGTGATAATGAGTAATATTTAAAAGCGGTGTATTGGGCTTACACCTTCTGGCCAATCTTGAAGTGTTCAGGGAAACTACAGATTTACCGCGGTCAGTAAATCTTCCTATGCGGATATCTTCCACTCACGCGAAAAGCACTTTATATAAAAATAATATGGTTGTTCACCAGCTTGGTTCTTGACGCATAACTCGAAAAGTGTTCCAAGTTTTAGCGTAACTTTATATTTATACTAGTTCATACAAGGAAAACTCTTGTAGAGGAACACACGTTCACTAGGCAAATGCTTTCGATGAACTGCCCCGATGCATGCCAGGCAACGTACGGATCTTACTGAAAATAGGGGTTTCTGATTGGTCAATCAGCTGTCCACGTGGTTGATAGAACAAAAGATAGACGGGTTGCAGGCAAATCTTTGTATAAGTTGGCGAGAGCCAGCATAGATTTAATCTCGAAATTTTATTACTCTTTCATAGATAAGAGTAAAATGTTGCGATTTTCATTATTAAAAAAACACCTTTATAAAATAGCTGAGAACAACAGAGTATATAGAAAATGTAGCTATTTCCATAAATAATTTACTGTCCAAGTTTCCAGCCGATGGGTTAATTAATACGGAAGATATAGCGAATAAAGTTTATCACACGCGCACGTGCGCACATATTCACACACAAAGTACATGACATAAAAGAACAAAATTGTACAAAGAATTTGATATAACATAAGTCTTTATCCATCACTAAATACAAAACTTATAGCTAATTGACAAAAAAATTGTATAAATCCATCTAAAATCTGTAAATGTCCATCATCCATGCTCTGATGTACTTAATATAGCTCATCGTCATGTGTTTTGTTGCAATATATAATGTGTATTCAGAGATGGAACAAGTGTATTAGTGTTGCTGCGCATTATCTTCACAAGTAAGAATATCGTTGTACTGATTAGATAAACCGTCTTTCCTCTACATCTATTTCTGTCTTTAATTACTGAATGACGCTCATAATTGTCACACCACACACTAAGTATACTTACGCGTTCTTCCATCTGTTGGGAGACGGAGGATTGGGAATGCTGCTGAACGCGACGGGTGGAGCGTTCAGGAAGAATATGATGTCGGGTCGCAGAAGATCCGACGGCCACGTGAACACCGCCTGGTCTATATTGTCTATCGGATAATTCCTGTACGCCTTTGTCAGTACATAGGAGAAATGGTCCATCCAGTACCTGCCAAGAGCACAACGATGTTATACACCTGATAAAGTACTAAAGAAATTATACTACTACTATCTACGCCTACTGCTACTACTACTAGTACTACTACTACTGTTGCTGCTACTAGTACTAGTACTACTACTACTATTACTACTACTATATGCAATTGCCCATTTGTTCGCTAGCAGGTGCTCGTAAATGAATACTGGGCCAAAGCGGCTATTGAGTCGCGTAGATCTCAAGGTCGGCTGAACACGTCTAGTTTCTCAGGCAACTGATTTTTTACTCGCCGAAGAGCGCCAGTTCTACTACTACTACTCTCTATGTCACACTAAGCTACTTAGTAACCGCTACGAAAATATTGGATAGTAAAATAGCAGAGTGTAATGCTACGGAGCTCTGCGCGAAAAATTGAAAAAGTTATGAATTTTTTTTATTGCGCTACTTTACAGCTTAGACCTTTCCCAACAGTATATATGAAAAGTGTCTGCAATGTCGGAAAGTATTTTTAATTATTTTTTGAAACAATCATGTTGACGCGCTTTTGCCGAGTGACGATGGTTTTCACGCGCAGCGCAAGGCAAAGAGAGATTTAGATTTTGACTGTAAGCCCTATATGTAATTCAAAGCCTTATGGTGAGGATGTACAAATAGTAAAGGATGAATATATAGGCCATGTTAAAAAAAATGGGAAGTAGGCGAAAGGCATTGAAAGCAAAAATAAAATATTACCGGATGGTACTCCTCTTGGTTGGCAAAAAAGACTTACAAACCCAGGTATACTCCAAATACACAAATATTATGGCTTGGCAATAAGACGGAATGTAAATTAAGTTGAAGACATGAGGAAAGGTATCTGGGCGGAGTATTTTCGTATTGTCTCGTCAAATGAAAGACCTCAACATGGGTAGTGCCCTGACAGCGACAACACCTGGTGTAAATATCGTGAAGCCATAAGAGAAAATAAAACATATGGCCATAACAACAACTTCCACTTACCAGACAATGTTATGACATTTATCAGACCAATATTTAAGGACTTATGCAAAAAGGAACTCCAAGAGAAATGTCTCCCGGGCAAAACGCAAAACCCAAAATATATTCATATAACTTCATATTGGTCATTTGAAGTTATATTCCAAAAAGAATTTTTGTTGAACTGAACACTTCAAAATTTTGAGTGTACTTCGCTGTGACCACCTTCAATGATGGGAACATAGGGAAATGCAATTTGATGAAGGAATCTGGATTAATGCCGGGGAAAATCTTCGTAGCAGCTATGAAGAGAGTAGAACAACGGCTGATAAGGAAGGCTGACAAAGCTTTAGAGGAGCTTGAAAAGAAGATTCGGCAGAAGAGCCATGTGATGAAGAGAAGACTAAAAGACCAATATAAAGAGGAGGAAGGAAACACCCCACCTTATAACAGTGGAATGTATTAAAGCTAAAAAATCATAATTCTTTAGTTTATTCGTATGTTTTTCCGCGTTTTCCGACACTTAAGTTTTCTTCAGGTTTAGGTACACTTTTCTCAAGAACTATTTAACTAAAAGAGCTGAAATTTTTGTGTGTGTTTTAGACACTACAATTTGCATTTGTAACCTTAAAAAAAATAAATGTTTTTAGTTTTGTTGGAAAAAAGTTTTAAATTATTTTGAACAAATTTTTTACAAGTTTTATTCAAAAAAAAATTTTTGTCAATAACGTATTCGGTAAACCTAATATTGTTGGTTCAGTAAAGCCACCAAAAACACAGTTTCAAATTTTAAAAAAAATATTATGATAGCTGGAATGGTTACTGAGAAAACCGGCGGAAGATATGGCGCGAAGCTCCACTTAAAGCTATCAATAACGGGTGGACACCGAATCACCGTTAAATGGAGAGAAGAATACGGTAGGTAGCGTACGTACGTACCCTGTCATAACGACCGGCCTGTCCTTCCAGTAGTTGGTCACGTTCAGCGCCGAGACGTACATGGATATAGCGTAAAACGCTCTGCGCACCGAGCTGCCGACGAACACCCGGTTCAGTTTGTTTAGACAGTCGGGCGGCGTCCTCAGTAGCTTGCCTCGTATGTTGTACGCCAGAATCTTGGAGAATATCTTCCTCGCTGCAACACAGTACCAATTGCTACTTAATAAGGTAGAATATGTAGTAGGGAAATATATTAGTCAATAATATTTAAAAAATGATTGTGAACAAGATACAAAAATGCGTCTGGGGCAAGGGAGAGCAGTTATTAAGTATTTAAATCCAGTTTTTTGGGGATCAGGCCATTTCCAAGAGAGTGAAAAGACTAATACATGAGAACATAGTAGACGCAATAATACTTTATGAATTAAAAGTGTAGAGTATATTGTTACGAAATTACATAACGCTCTCGAAAATTCAGAAGATGCAGTCACGTGAAAGTTGTACACGTTTCTCTTTTAGCTGAGCATATGTAGGGTCTGTGTCAAGGCCGCGCAATGTAGTACCCTATAGACTGTTTGAGTACTTGTTAACTACACAAATTATGCTGGCACAACGCCAGAACAATGAAAACTTTTTCTGGAACATCTGCGGTACCTATATAAGCAACAGTCAGTGAGTTAGTTACATGTGGCAAGTTTGTTGAGTGCGGATCAAGTGATTGTGGAACCTGGTTATTGTGTTATAATTATGCTAAAACAAAACATGTTGATTGTAAACTAGTAGGCTACCATATTAAGTTTTACATTTGCGCGCCCGTGTACGATGATTGGTTGTGATTACCTGCTAACGAAAAAATTTATTTGTTTAAACTTCGTGTTTGTAACTGCTTTATCTCGATACTGCTGTCCAAAAAGTATGATAACCATCTAAACGCTTGCTCAAAACTCGGGTAGGTATTATTTCAGAGATCGGTAGGTAGAAATCTTTAATCAGGTTGGTAAAGATAATCTTTAATGTATCTTTAATTACTTCATTTATTATCCGGGCTGTAAGGCCGTGCTCTTCTGAAATATTCATGCTGAACGATGTTGGTAACGTAGTCAGACATTTTGCCTCACTTCTGGAGGCCTTCTTCAGTGAAAGGTTTTCGAAACTCCTGACACGATCTTCATCAGTACACCACAATACTGTAGCAAAGCCTTTTCAAAAGTCTTTCACTGAAAACGGCCTCCAGGGCCGAAATATCTGATTACGTTACCAACATCAATCAGCATGAAAACTTTAGAAGATTATCCGGCCTTACAGCCCGGATAACAATTTAAATATTTATGACGGCGACCGTGAAAGCTTAAGAACTGTATCTTTATCTTGGCTTTATCAGGTGCTCGTGATTACTTACTGTATACGTCGTTGGATTCGACGACAATGAACGGTTTCCTGTTCGTCTCAGGCGGCACCGCTCCCGGCTTAAGCGACTCGCTCACGTCCTTGATCACTTCCACCAGTTGATCGCGTTCTCTCAGATGTACGTGCTGTGTGATAATAACAAAGAAAACCGTTATTCTATTATTAATGCAAGGGTGACCACCCCCCTTAGCTTGATGACTCACCCCCTAAAAATTTGATGAATAACCATCTCCAAAAAATAGGTATTTAAAATTTTTTAAAATGTCATCGTAATACGCGTTTTATTACAAATAAGCTAAAGCTAAAAGTAGTACAGATTGCAAATAAATTCTCATTTAAAATTAAACAAATAAATAAATGAATAATCTAGTGAAATTAATACGTGTAAGACAAGATTTCAAAGCAAGTGAACAAAATCTCAACAAGGTGTACGTAAAAGAGAAAAAAGGAAAAACATAATGGTTTGATGAAGTGCTAATCGCTTTGGCTTATATTCGGCACAGTAACTTATTCCTCTGCGATGACGATAAAGTAAAGGCATTAATTATTTCTTCATTAGGACTCGACTGGAATAGGTCTTTTTCTGAAGCTAGAACCATAAGTTTCGAAAACCATGCGTCTCTCATTGCAGATCTGAGCCTGTTTTTTATTATTTTAACTCAACTCACAGCTCTTTCAGCCAAACAACTGGTTAGAGTCAATGATAACAAAGGTGTATAAACAACTTTCGGTACCTTAAAGACCGAAAAATTAATCAATCATCCGTAAGGCTTTTCGGCGACCGTGATTCGTCCTCTAAATATTTAAATTCATAAAACTAATTCTTGAATTAAAATCCTCTGATTGCTTCCATTCTTCACTAACAAATCATGAAATTGTATACACTTCCAATTTCTTATTCCAACTTAGTTATAATTGTTCATATTTCTCAAATTTTTTTGTTAAACTCCAAAAAATTTCAATGATGCAGTCTGTGCGACGACCACCCTCCTGCAGATACCCCTGATTAATGTGCTCCCAAGACGTTTTTTGCTTAATTGAGACACGCTTCGGTCGCTAAGTAGTGCTCAACGTCAGCTGTGTCGATTGTTGTCTGGCTACATAATATCTGTTTATTGTTGGATTGTTTTTGTTGGCCATTGTTAGATTTTTGTTGATGCGCTTTTGAGTTTTGTGGTTGTCATTGTTATTAGTCATGTGAATAACTTTGTTTTGTCAGTGTTCCTCTAAAGAGAGATTCATCGAGTTTAGGTTTCACCTTCACAATGCTCCAGATCATTAAAGAGCACAGGGAAAAACAACTGACTACATACATGGCTTTCGTCCACTTTGGAAAGTCGTTTCATTGGGAGACTGAGGAAAATGGGGCTATGGTCAAAATGGCAAAGTAAGGAATGCTGCAACAACCCATTACGCTATACAAAGTCATTATGTGGAAAGCACAACTCCTATTGTGGGGTTGATCAATTGTGGAGTTTGACAAAGGTACCCTTTGTCATCTTCTCTTTTTGATTTATAGATAAACCATGTCGTACACCAGATGGGCAGATGAATGTTCCGGAGCATTCATGATTATTCACTCTGCAGTCGACACCTGGTTGTTTGCTGCTGACCAGACTCTTCTGTCGAACGCAGAAAGCGGCCTGCTGAAGGCCGACTCATTACATAGAATCTCCAAGAATTTCGGATTACGTTGAAGACTGAGGTGCTGGCTTTTCAGTACAGGTCCAGTACGAACGAAAATAGTTGAAGATGGTACGAGGAGGTAATAAACATTTTAATGTGTGGCCTGTAATGTATCTTACATTAAAAACAATGGAGTGATGAATAAGCTGCATAAGTGTAATCTTATGTGCGAAACCATCAGGTGAACTCTAATATCAAGTAAAAAACGGCTAAAGTTCTAGAAGGAGATGGCCCGCCTCACACTTTGATGTGTCTGAGAACTAATCAAACCAAATCGCGCGTCAGTCGTATTGAAGACATCGTATTGAAAAGCAGATAAGCCATTTTAAGTAGCCTATTTAGAATGCGGTATTTACTATGATTACAGTAAAGATTCAGACCAAAAGTTAGGAGATTTCATTAAAAAGTATGCGGTATAAAGTCAGATAAATAAAACCAGAAAAGAGCCAATGCTAAAATTTTAAAAAACCTAGCAATACTCACGCTTATATACTTCAGTGAAATCTGGGTTACAACAAAAGTACAATAGAAAATAACACAAGCTCAGAAGATGACGTTTCTAAGAAGGAACAGATGCTGTAACCAAAGAGATGTGATAAGCATTCGCATAATTAGAGAAGATCTTAAAATGTGTAATTTAACTGAAAAAATAAACAGAATTATCACTGTTGCACACCACTATAGAAAAATTATTCAAATTAGCGCTTTCAAGCTTCTCAGCTCATCGTCAGATCGGAAAAAAAGCTATTTCCGATCTGACGATGAGCTGAGAAGCTTGAAAGCGCTGGTCGGAATAATTTTTCTATAGTGGTGTGCAACAGTGATAATTCCGTTTGCGATTATAACCACTAACACAACTTTCTTCATTAAAATTCTGAAAAAATAAAACAGAATAAAGTGGAAAGGATGAAAAAATAGTTTACCTTTAAAAGCAAGAATGTATAAAGCGAAAGGAAGAAGAAACATAATTTGACCTTGAAAAAGGTGAAAACTACATCGAGCAACAATGCCCACGACGTCAAGATGAGATGATACTGATAGTATTTAAAACATTAAAAAAAACAATAAGAAAGCTATTAGTCGTTTTAGGTTATGCACGTCTATAATAGATGTGCATTAGTGCCGTCTTTAGTATACAACGGATTTTTACAAGTTTTAATCTTTCCTAATGCTCTGATATCTTAAAGTATTTTAATTTACAAGACTGAATACCATATAGTGATTCTGTTTAAAATTATCTCCTATATGACAAGCGACGTAAATTTTGAGCAATGCTTTCAAAATTTTATCCTTTTATATTTTTACAAAGTCTGCTGCCTATTCTGCGTAAGCCAAGTTTAAAACAGATCCAACGAACGTCTATAAGACAAAAGGATAGCCATGCATGCTAAGTTTTACGACAATTTGTAGAGGCATTTAAAGTTTGCCGTAGGATATCTCCTGAATTGACGGATAGGCAGACCAATATCAGACCATCAAATTAAAATTGGGAACTATCTTCACCCGGTCGATGGGATTAAAAACGCTTTTTAAATATTATTTATTTTATATTACTTTAATCGTTCGTATAATAATTATATTTGAAAGAAATTTAATGAACAGTGTAAGTGTCCATTGTTAATAGAAAATTTCATATAGCTCCTATATAAAAACCTATAAATAGTTAAATTTTTGTATAGTATGTGTATGTATGTCTTACCTCTGGTATGTCAAAGACATCACACGCCGATTTAAAAGAATAGAATAGCCTCAGGTTGTTGTAACTGCGACCTTTCTCGTTGTAAGCATAATCTGCAACAATATTTCACATCATCATCATCTAAACTGCAAAGATTTGGTCCTACTTGATCTGTTAGTTGACACAAGTTTGCTTGTAGCAAATGTGTACTTATAATGATAGTACTACTACTACTACTACTACTACTACTACTACTACTACTACTACTACTACTACTACTACTACTACTACTACTACTAATAATAATAATAATAATAATAATAATAATAATAATAATAATAGAAACAAAATAATATTTATTACGTCAGAACTTTAATTCTTGTACGAACTATAATAATGAAATAAATTAGGAGCCGCTTAGAAAATATGTTTTGGGGCAGCTCTCACACACGTGAATACAAACTGAATCCTTACGGGTAAATTAACTATCCGGACGACTTCCGTAGTAATCTTTTTATCGCTTGACGCTGTAATCCCTGAATCTGGGATCGTCCTCAGAACCTAAACAACTTAAAACAACTTACAATAAAACATTACAAAAGTATTAGCTATATATACATAACTACGATTAAAAAAAAAACTTTTTATAACAATATAAGTCACGTTGAATGAAATGTATCGTGTATTACATCTTATATATCATAAATGAATTATATATTACATCATCATTCTTTCTTAGTTGTGAGTGGTGGTTTAAAAGAAAAGTAGTTTTATTTTATATTATTATTAAGTTTAGTATTATATTTCTGTTCTTATACGTATGTTGTGCCATATGATTGTATGACTTACGTTTGTATGATTTTTTTTTTTAACCGTAGTTATATTTTTTTAACCGCTGCTAATATTTTCAATAATGTTTTATTGTAATCCTTAAATTTTTAGTGGCCGTCAATCAATGAATTTTTTAGTGGATGGTTAGTGAGGATCGGTCAAAAATAACACTAATTTTAACTATTTTGCGTCGACGTTTCGACAATATTTATTGTCATCTTCAGGACTGGTTACTGTTTGTTTAATTAATTAAAATATCATTACATTTTGTAATTTAAATTGTAATACTGTATAAATTAAATTCTCTCATACTATAATTTGCTCGGTTTCTTAAAGATAATTTGGAGATGTAAACAAACTATCATAATTGTTTAAAAGGAATAAATCCCAAATGTTTAGTACCAAGCCACGTGTTGTTCAATCAAATATATTGGAACTTACCGTCTGCGGCTTTTCAGAAACAGCGTCTTTATAAAATTTACATGTTTCGGGACCCTTGTCCCATCATCAGAATTTAAAAATAATTGTGTATCATTTAAATTTGATACACTTGTCAAACACTTAAAATATTAAAATCCAATATAAAAATAACTTAATATAACATGATAATATAATATTTACACCGATGTACATCGGTAACCTTCGCACTCGCTGTAAATATTATATTATCATGTTATATTAAGTTATTTTTATATTGGATTTTAATATTTTAAGTGTTTGACAAGTGTATCAAATTTAAATGATACACAATTATTTTTAAATTCTGATGATGGGACAAGGGTCCCGAAACATGTAAATTTTATAAAGACGCTGTTTCTGAAAAGCCGCAGACGGTAAGTTCCAATATATTGGATTAAACTATCATAAGTCTTCACATATACAATGATATATACATACGCACGCGCACAGTCACATACACGAACACGTTAACCCAAATATTTAATTGTTCCGTTGTGTTTGACATTTCTTTTGTATTTCATACACAGGTCCTGAAGATGACAATAAATATTGTCGAAACGTCGACGCAAAATAGTTTTATTGTAAGTTGTTTCATGTTGTTTGTTTAGCTTCTGAAAACAATACCAGGTTCAGGGATCGCAACGTCACGCGGTACAAAATCACAATAGAAACGGTCCGGCTGGAGGACATACCCGTAAAAAAATCATCCATTATTTTGACGCTTTAAAAAACTCAGTCCTTCTTTATAAACAATATTGAAGTCAGGTAAAATTACTCATTTAAAGTAATATCAGATTGTGTTTTTAATATAAGCACTACCAAATTAATACACTTGATTCTAAGCCGTATTGAAGAGAACAAACACACATAACATGGAACTGCTTTGTATTGAAATGAAAAAAAAACAACTTTCATTTTTTTAAACTGAAACTATCTGCTACGGATTTCACGTGGCTGAGGATGGCTGTCGATGAATAGGCGAAACGTTCGTGCTGAAAAAAGAAAACAAGCCTTAAGCGGAAAACAAATCGACTGAGAAAGAAAAGTACGCTCACTGAAGACGAGTGGACAGGTCTACAGTTTTGAAGAGTGCCTGGCGGTACTTTTAAGAGTGTTGGCAATTTTAAAAACAAATAAAGCCGGCTGTGATTGTTGAATCATTGTGAGGACATTCTAAAAGTGATTTTCTTTTAGGTGCATTTATAAAACTCTAAGTGTAGAATGGAAGTGATATGGCTACCTCATCAAGTTTTACAACAAGCGCCTAAAGGCAAAAGAGATGTGGAAAGACCAGACGAAAGATGGCTTGAAAATAGAGACCGGAACAGGTGATGTCGCCAATCCTGGAATGAAGAACGAAAAGAAGAAGAAGAAAAATGAAATATCTTAGTAAAACTTTCTGCAGTAAGAAATGTAAACCGAGTATTAAATCAAAAATAAAGAGGCGCCACAGGCGAAAAACGTAAACGGAAATGAAAGAAGAAAACCCACGGAAGATGGCTACTGTAGATGGAGATGAAAAGTTTTTAATTGTAAAAAAAAGGAGCACACAGCTTAATAGCCCGGCAGAGTTTTCATCAACAGTTGCTGAAGTAACTATTTTGTTATCATATATAGTTGTACACATTGGTGAATGAAGACAGGAATATTTTTAGTTTTTTCTTTTAAGCTTCTGATATCTTCATGCCTGTTCTGCTGTGGCGACAAGGTGGGTGATGTTTTCTAGTTATTCAGTTTAATCTATTACAACGGTACAACCATTAACGGTACTGTGCATTGCCAAAATAAATTAAACAATAATAAAAATAAATAAATATGTATTAACAAACATGATTCAGATTGCATAAGCTGTATCGTAGTTAAAAAATAGGTAGCGAAGAATTCATGCATGGACACGCATCCCTGGCACACCTGTCGCTAGCGTTGTGTACGCGCGTATTTTGTTTGTGTGTGTGAAGCCTGTCCGTTCCTGAAATGTAACCAACCCTTTTCAAGTAGGATAGTTTTTATGTTTTATTTTAATTATAAGAAAAATATGTACGATATGGTATAACAAAAGACACCAAAGTGTATAGAAATTAAAGGTGAACAAAGGGTTAAAAGACCCTCCTAATGTTACGAAAAGTGCAATTACTATACGTAAAAAGTGAATAGCTCTTTTTGTGATTACAATACAGAAGTGTAATTTACGTATAGTAAACATATAAAAATTAGCGATCGATTGAACATCGTGTAGTGTGAAACAGACTTCGTAATTCGCGAAGATAGGCGAAAATAGTGAATTGAACCAGAGTGGGGTAAAGTGACGCTTCGACAGAATCCGACAAGTTGAAAATTGTTCAGACCTGAGCTTTTGCACGACCTGACTATAAATACCAGGTCGCGCTAATAAAGTTCCTTCTTCTCGATTCAACCGTTGCCATAGGAGGCTATGTCTGTCGACGACGCTATTTTAAATCTATAGTAAGAGGCACAGGAAAAACTGAAAGTCCGACCAGAGCAGCAGAGCACATACGAGGATGTCTATGCACACACCTGCAGTATATGAAGTAAGGCGTGACGACTATTAAAGAGTACATGCAGTGGAATCCGACCAGAGGACCAGGAGGACACGGAGAGCCCGACCAGAAGACCAGGAGGACACGGAGAATCAGACCAGAGGACCAGGAGGACACGGAGAATCCAACCAGAGGACCAGGAGGACAAGGAGGACACAGACTGAGGACCAAAGGAGGACGTACGGATGATTAACCACGTCAAACGGGTTGATGAAAAACCATTGTAATTACAGACATTTGAAAGACACTAATTAAAGTTAGAATGAAAGACATTCAACCTGTATTAAAATAACTAATTGTACATAAATGTAAAAGCAGAGTGAAATTTAGAATAATATCTCAAGTATAAAATTTAGTAATTGAGAGTAACACAAATGATAAGAGATATATTTGATTTTTTAGTTAACGTAATTAATAAAGTCTTTGTGGATAAAGGAGAATGCATATGCAGTAGAAAGTTTTAAAACCAATTAATATTAAAGAAATTGGAATACAAGTAAATTCATTATTGAAGTAAATTAATCAGCAATTGCAAAACGATGACCACACAATGAGTACGCCGAGAGCAATAATATTTAATTAATTGAAATTAGATAATAAGATTTATGTATAACCTGTTGTATGTAATTTGTTAGCTATACGTTGTGTACGAAAGAGTCGTACAAACGATATAATAATGAGTACTATTTCAATATGCGAAATGAAAGATTTTGTTTAATAAAAAAAAATAATGAAAAAATTGTAAACGTAAATAACGCATCATCTTCTTATTACGATTACACCCATTAATACATTGATATTTGTGTCGTTATATAAATTGGCCGTGAACGTGGGGCTACCCAAATCAAATTACTCAAATTCAATTGATATGTTATACTATATAGATACTTTTTAAAACGCTACCTACACTTAAATGTGCATTGTGATTTAGGATTTTCCTGTTTTTGCTGTTAACGTATGTAAAACGTTACAGAAGCGTCACAGTAAACGTTCTGTAGTAAGAAAAGTAGAACGACAATTAAACCAAACTAAAGAGGCGCCACAAATAAAAAGTATAAACTGAAATGAAGGAAGAAAACCTACTGAAGATGACTTCCGTAAATGAAGAGAAAACGTTATAATTATATAAAAATGGGCCACAAGGTTTAGAAGCCCGGCAGAATTTTTATCAACAATCGCCGAAGTAACTATTTTGTTATCATCTATAGCCATGAGAGCTGGTGAATATGAACAGGAATATTTTTGATTTTGTTTCTTAGTTTAGTTACGGTTGATCTAATTTTTGTTCATTTCTTGAGTTATACGAGTTTTTCTTAAATATTTTATCTACTAATTAACCTACTTCACTAACGTAGTAGATAAAATATTTAAGAAAAATGTATATAACTCAAGAGATAAAAAAAAATTAGATCAACCTTAACTAAACCAAAAAGAGTGATATTATAGTTACGTAGGCAGACACAGGAATATTTTTAGTTTTTTTCTTTTAAAGTTTTGATATCTTCATGGCAGTTCGGTTGTGGAGAGAGGGTGGGTGCCATTAGTGCTTAGTAATGCTACTTGAGACCCACCTTTATTGTCCTCTGGGCAGCAGCACTAAAACATACATATAAAAGAAGACAAATTGTAAGATGACTTACCATCCTTGACAATATAGGGGTTGTAGAGGGCCGTCGCGGTCCGGGACAACAGTACAATGACAACAAACACTCTGTCGGCGCCAAAGCACGATGTGCCCATAACTTTACACAACGTTTATAGAGACCAATCGTTACAGAACATAGCCAACGCGACAAAAAACACGGCCCGAGTTTGCGGTTGTGGCTGCAATTCATACGTTATCAGTTGACAAGCAGATAAGATAACGATCGCGCCTGGTATGAAGGTTGTGTACGTGTGAGAGCGGCGTGTGTTGTTGACGTCCGTTGTCGGGTTTCCACGTTTTCTAGGAACGAAGCGCGCGTACGCACACGCGCACATGGATGTACTTCCGGGTGGTATAAAACATGAATAACTATCTATAAACGACACACAAGCAGCAGTAGTTATCAAATTTTTTATTTTTTTACCAGAGCCAAACCTTGATAGCTCGAAGACAGACCAACATATTACTTCACGTACAGACGGCTTTCATTTTACAGCGACGCTCTGTTCTAGGTAGGGATGCCAGGTACAGGCTTACCATTTCCAGGATATAATCTTACCATTTCCGGGACATTTCTGGGGTTACGAACTGAGTGGGAGTTGGAGTTCAAGTTCTAACTCCAACTGTTGCACGGACGATAGAAAAATATATTAAAATTACTGGGTATTTTAGTGGTATTTTTAAAGGGAAAAGAAAAATGCAAATTAATGTCACAAAAATTGTATTTTAGGTAACTCTTTGGCTTGGCTAAATTAAAATCATCATTAATCAAAATAGATCTTAATCAACTACTTGTTAAAATATTTATCGTTAGATTTTGCCATTCTCAGAAGTTTTTCTCCGTCACTGCGTTGTAAAAATGATAAAATTTCTGAGCAAGACTCTTCAAAATTGGTACGAGTTTGTAGTTCAGATTTAATCAAATCCATGGACATTTTGTTTCGCTCTTTAGACCATAAATTATTTAACAGGCTAAAAATTCTCTCACAAAAGGCGTTGCTTGTTGGAATTGAAAAAAACGAAACCAATTATTTTCTTTAAATTTACAAAATCATTAGAAATGTTTGTTCTAAAGAAATAGGCCCAGATTTTATCGTTCTGCAAGTCTTTTGGAAGGACCTCAAAAACAGCTTTCAAACATGCGAACTCTGTATAAAGGGAATCTATGTTAACCGCATCTTCAATTTTCAATATCATAGGAAATTTGGAGAGCACTTCCCATGTCAATTTCAATTCCTCTGAGTTAAGGGACAAAAGCCCAATTTTTTTGTAAATTTCATTAGCCCCAAAATCATATCTCTCTTCTAAATATTTAATTGCTCTTTGCAGGAAAATGTGTGCCTGTGATGTGAATTTATGCCTTTGGTTTTCTTTAAGGTTTCTAAAAATGCCTCTGACTTTATTTCCAAAAAAATTATCAGCTAGCCTGTTTTTTAATTGGTCAAGAAGACTTTGCATTGCATGATCAATGTCCAAAATAGTGTAGCTATCATTTTCTAATAGCAATATCACTTTATTAAATTCAGGCAATACATTACTCAAGAAGAAAAGGTAACAGTCATTCATACCTTCTGTTTTATACTCTGCTTCATTATTCACTTCATTATCATCGCACTCTTCAGAAATAAATTCCCATACCACCCTGTGACAGTTATTTGGACTTTTTTCCAAAAAATAATATTTAACTGCCGGCCAACTATGCACTAATCGATCTATGGCTGGCAAAAGTGACAACCACCTTGTAGGAACATATCTTAGTAACTGTTTATATTCTACTTGAGCAAATTCAAAGCATTCTTTTAATTTTTTTGCTTGCAAAGCTGACGAACTAAATTCACTATAAATTTTCATGACGATGCTTTCCACGTCAACATGAAGACCTTGCACTGCATACTTCACACAATTATTTATTATGTGACAATTACAATTGGCTTTGAAAACATGCTCGTTTTCCGTTTTCAACTTCTGATACACAGAATTATGTATGCAGTAATTTCCAGAAGCATTATCTGCACTGTATGCACTTATTTGATTAATACTAAGGCCGGCATCAGCAGTGATTTTTTAAGGCATTGATATATATCAAGCGATGTTTCATTAGCGTCTTCGTAAAAGTCCAACAATTTTTGGCATATACCTTTTTTATTGTTAAAATACTGAACGGCATACGGAAATGTTTTTATATTGCCAACGTTCGATGCGTCTGAGCCTACTGAAAAATAATAGAATTCTTTTAATTCAGAGATTAAATTTTGCCGCGAATAGGGTCCTAAAACATTGCGTGTGATTGCTGAGGCCTTAGTACGTCCACATGTCATTTTTGCAGTTATCTAATTATCCGGAATAATTTTATGTATATTTTTTTTCAAGCAGTCTAAACCATTGTAACTCAAACCATGTTTTACATTGTGATAAATTAATCCTACTTCCGCACTTAAGATCAAAATTTCTTCCTTTGTATCTTTTTTTATGAAAAAGTTGTCCATGCATTTTGAAGTTACTTTGGCTGACACCGTCTTTTTATGTTTAATACTATTGGCGTGAACCTAAAACAATGGAATAAAAATTATGATAAAACATTAGAAAATGCCAAATAAACCGGGAAGGAATATTAACAAGAAACTACATCTTTGTTGCCGATAACGCAGTACACATGACATATAAATAAAAATTAGTCTTGTTAAAATATAAAACGTTGCAGTTAAACTACCCCCTACCCTTAATTGATTTTCACGAAAAACAACAGACTTTGAGTGCTCTACAAATGAGGGCTGCATACGAAAAATTGTTTAATTCTGTTTAAATTTGCGGCTGTTATCGTTAAAATAAATTACTTACTGACAACGCGCGGCGACCTTCATACTGAATGGCGATATCTCAGTTGCATATTTTACAAATTGCAGTATACTCATTTTTTTTCTCTATCCAGTCTTTAAAATCATGATCATTTGTCCACTTGTTATTAAAAACCGTGAATCTTTTTTTGCTCGTTGATGGTAACGACAATGGTTCCATATTGATAAATATTTTTTCGCACACGTCCACTTTGAATCAAAACAAAACACGAGTGAAGAAGAAAGCGCTCGCGGGCTTTGTGCGGGAGGCGGGAGTGGGGAGCGTGCCCGCCTTTAACTACTCAGCGGTAATTCTACGGTTATTGCGCAAGCGCCAGTCGGATGCTTTGTTGGCTTCTCTGGTTTAGCTTCGTAATCATAATTTTGTGAAAAAGAAACTAGTATTCGGGAATTTCGGGACAGTAAAGTGTAATTACTGGACACGGGACCAGACGTAAAATTCCGGGATTTTCCCGGATTTCCCGGCCACCTGGCACCCTAGTTCTAGGTGATGTCTAGCACTGCCCTATGTGTTTTTTTTTTTAAATAATTAAGTTCTGTTTTGATCTAAAAAAGTAAATTTTTATCTGTAATCTTCTTCTGTCCTGGAGTAGGTGTAGACGCCTGTTCTAATTTCAGAAATATTATACACATAGTGAATTTAAATGGTTATTATTTACGAACTGTCACAAGACAAATGCCTCCATTCGTAAACCATATTATTTTTGTGGTCTTTAAAAGGACCGTGGGGAGAGGACGCTAGTTGCTGCCCCGGTGGCGATGACCGTTCCGCGATGTGATGTTCTGCGCTGCCAACTTTCTGCGCCGCTCTCCTCTTCACTCGGCAGCGGGATGCAGAGAGGACTGTCGATGGGCTTAGCTTTGTCTTCTTTCCCTTCCATGTTGCTCTTTCCTGCTTCCTTCTCCGCTCTGGCTTTATTCACGTTGTCCGACCAGTTTTTCTTTTATTTGCGATGTAGAGCCTTGTCCAAAAAGGGGAGGACTTCGATTAAGCAAGTGGCATTGGCCGACGAAACGAGTCAAAAGGCCCGGTAAAGAGAAATCCTTCCTATTACAAGCGGAAATGGAATAAGAACTAGCAGAGGAAGTATAAATAAGTGTAACGACAAAAAAAGTGATTGGAAAGCCAACTATGAGTGTCGAGACAAGACTATTGCTTGTTCCTGAGTTAATGAAAGCACCCGGGGGAAACGTTGCTGGAGATGAAGTCACGCAAGACGTTGTTGATGAGAACCAATCAGGCTTGGACCAGCTAGTTGCGTATAGGTCATCAGTACATGACGCAACAGGAGTGATTCCAGCAAACTAGTGGTTAAGCAGGAGATTAGTCTTACTGAGGACCTGAGGATTGCGGATCATCTGAGACTCAGTCCAAAAGCTACATAACTATTCCTCGCAATTAGAAAACCAACTGCGAGAAATGAATCGCTTGATAAGAGGACGGCTGAAGATGGCTAGTGATAATATGAAAACTCGGTATGGCATTAGCAGCAATAGTGTGGGTTTCCAAGAAAGAGACCAGGTTTGGTTGTTCAACCCAAAGCGCCGTCGTGGTCGCTCACCTAAACTTCAGACCAATGGAGAAGGATCTTACACTGTGAAAAAGAGAAACAACGATGCTGTCTATCGGATTCAAGAGGAAGGACAGCGAAATAGATCGCCTGGGCAAGTATTACTTGAGAGACGTTTTGCCAGTTCGGGACGAAGAAGTTTACGGAGGGGACTTAAACTCAGCTTGTTTTGGGGACTAGCCCCTTTTAGCCGGTTTTGAAAATGTTTTCCGGAAACGCATGACAGTGTAGGTCGGCCGCTGGGAAGGTGTAGGCACCAAGTATAGTAGGTACAGCTGTGTATGAGTATAGTGTTGGGTGTGTGTAGTTTAGGACAGTCAGATTAGGTCTGGGAGAGAGTGGAATGAGCTTGTGCCAAACTGGTGAGTGCAACGGCTGCACAGGACGCTAAAGGTGGAGGCGGCGTCTGTGGTACAAAGTGGCATCAAAGATGCAGCGGGAACTCATGTGAGGGGCGTAAAACGTGGGTAGGATTTTGAGGTATTTCCGGATTAGTTATTTAGTGCAGTCATATGCGGTGTTCATTTGCGATGTCTGTTAGGTGTGGTGGCAAGGGAAAACAGACGATTAACGAGAAAAGTGGGTCGTTTTGTATATTTCTGGTGGGGCTGTTTAAGGAGGCTGCAGGGGATTGGATATTGGCTCGAGTGCTTGCATTGTTGGAAGATTTAATATTTATTTTGGTCAGAAAGAGTCGAGGTCCGGGAAGAAGAAGGTATTCATGTCATATAATACTCTGTTGCTGGTGGTACGAGTTTGGGTGTTGGTGGGGGGGGGGTGTCGGCGGAGTATAATGATAAGTGCTTGCCGTTCTATGACTCGATAGGGTCTTGGGTGGTCGTGGGATTCGGTCAGCAGGCTCAAGTGAACGTACGCCATACCAGTTTTTAACGCCGTCAGATCCGTGGGGATTCGTCCGAGACGTACCCTTGGGTTGCAAGTGCGGTTCAGATCGGAATATATTAATTAATTAATTTAGATGCCGTTACAACGGAATATGCTCGTACCAGGCCGTTCTTGTACGGTACTTGTCGAGGCCGTTTTGAAGAATTACCTGGCCGTGGACAGTACTTGCCAAGGCCGGCTATGAGGGAGTTTGGGTCCTTCCGCTCGAACGTAAAATCTAAGTGGAAGACAGCGTACATCTAAGGAGCAGACACCGAGTTCACTTCTCAAAAGACGGGAAGGGAACCAATAGGGGGACGAATACCAGTCTTTTCATAACTGTGCTTCTGTTATCCCTCTCAGATTGGTGTCGCCGCGGGCCTAGCAGACGGCTGCTGATTCCCGACTGACTTGCTATGAGCTCTCCTAGTTCCCGGCAGGTGTCTGCGACGGACATATCTAGTGGCTCCTTGCGATTAATCTAGGCTGGGACGGGGACAAGATGTCAAGATCTCTCTGTTGCTGCCCTCAAAAATAGGTGAATTTCTAATAGGTTTTCTGGGCCTTTTTTTTCATCAGGCACTAGAAAGTTCATCACATCATCACCATTCTTCAAGCAATACGCTCTTGGCCTGTATAGCTGTCAACTGAGACTACGTCTCTGACAGCTCTTAGCCACGTCTCTGTCAGAGTTACCGACGTGCAGTGACAACTAGCACGGGGAAAAGAATGTGTGTTGTGCGTGTTCACGCGTAGATACTTGTTTAATGACCAGAGGGATCAACCCCCGCTCCCAGAGCTATAAACAATTTCAGCGAAATTTCATAATCACTTAAAGTAGGCCTGTCAAAAGCCAGTGGCGTTTGCTAAACTGAGTACTTATAAATAATTATAGGAGTTAAATAAATTACAATATTAGTAAATTAATGAACTAGTTTTAGAGTTTTCTTAACAATTGCGACCACTCAGAAATCGGTAAACAACATATTTGCAGCAATAAAACGAGAATTACGCACGCGCCAAAAAACGAAGGCAGAGCCTGTTAACCTACCTTTAACTTTCTCCACCCAGACACACGTCTCCTTACAGGGTTACATAAGTCATGACTCCTCTAGTCTAATAACTGTGTCGGTGGAGCCATCGTCTTTGCACAGGTAAACTGGCAGTTTCCTGAATTTTAAGTCGCAAAAATAAGAAAACTTACTTGTACATGAACTGTAGGTTGCTTAAAACATTCTTGGAACAAGATCCATAAATTAAATTACAAATGCTAATAAAACCAAGGTTCTATGTTTTCAGAGAAAAGCGTCTTTACAAGATTTATGAGGAATACAAATGTAGAATTAAAGCCATTCCTAATATCATGAGATTTATTAACTCCAATTTGAATAATAATTAATAAAAGTAGAATATTTTGAATCTGCCCTTTTTTATGTTTTTTGAGCCCTTATACTATATGTAGGTTTACTAAACATTTTGAGACTCAAAGAATTTTTAAATGTACGTACAATATTATATGGAAATAATCCTGAATTTCTCATGTTTTGAAGAAGGGGGCAGGTTATTCCAAGATTTAAACTAGTCTCATCCGCTCCCACAGAAGCAGATCCTAATTTTTCGCCACTACCTCAGACGGTGTAGACAGACAGACAGAAGATGCACGGAGCGTCTCGCGCCCTGGTTTGTTTGCGTTGTCTAGGCTGGAAACTGATGAACGCCAAATGCCAATAGTGTAGCACGGTCGTTTGCTCGGCACAAGATGTTATGGTGCGCTCCACGAATGCATGATATACATCTATGACATGGTGGGCATCTCTGATTATTATGATAAAGGGGCACCTTTATCATAATATGCCCCCCTTAAGGCATAGCCCGCAGGAGCTTAGAGGCGCGCTGATGTGGTCGAGAGGCTCGACCGCCCGTAAGTGAGTCGCCCGAAACGATGGGTTGTCACTTTAGGGCGAATTGCTCCGGCAATTAGGCGTAGCACACCTCGCGGTTTCCCACGCTCTGAGTTTTTGCCCAGACGGTGTCATATCGTTACCAACAGTGAACAGACGGAGTTTCGTTGACTCGATTAAGAGCTGTACCCGGTGAACGCCAGGAAAACCAAAGTTTTTTTCATTGAGACAGACCACACTGTCATTGGTCAATTGGGTTTACACGAAGGGAATAAACATAAAAGAAGATGCAGAGAAGAAGAAAAATAACAGCAGAAACGGAGAATAAATACGAACAGAGACGTAGCATAAGATAATACAAAGTACAGGGAAACTACAGGACTAGTAGCAATAATATGTGAACGGCGCCCAAGGGAGACATACAGCGCACTCTGGTTGTGGTTACTCTGCGATTAGTTTTTAGAAATACGTATTATTGTACTGTACCCAGGAGACGAATTAATCGTGAGCACACATACATACTCTTGTAGCTGTATATTATAGTTGACAGCAGATTAACTTTAAGCGTTACACTTGATTTTTACACTTACTAAGAATTGCATTAGTAAACAATTGGCGCTTTAACGGAAGCAAAACAAAACTTGCACAAAGTAATTTTAGATTAAAGAGACAAACTTGCAACCAGTTTTGCTAAACAATCAGGTGATTACAATACAAGAAACCGCCAAGTACTTTGGCGTGTCTTTAGAGTGTCGATTTGCATGGAAGCAGCACAATCTACACAAAAATAAAACAATTAGGCTTAAAATATGTACAAATAGCAAAATGGAAGACATACGCACATATGTATTTCAATGGAAGAGTGAAAGGCGATTTCTTTCTTCAGTCGATGCTTATTGGTGCTTGGACTGCTACTATTTTCACTGCTTCTCGCAATAAAATTATTAAATGACATTTGTGCACGCTGAACAGAATTGGCTGTGATAATTGGCGTAAAAATTAAGGATATTTCAATGATGAAGATAACACAGAAAAAGTCAGAAACATTCTCCCTTAAAGGCAAAAAAAAACGTCCTTAAAAGACACCTTTTAACCATAAATGATCAGCCTAGGTAAGAGACCTTAGACATGTTACATTGGTATTTCAAATTTAAGTCTCATGAGTTGAACCCCTATGTGTCCTGAGATAGAACAAACTAATTACATCCGCAGAAATCAGTGAAATTTTTCAGCTGTAAAAATTTACAAAGAGTGAAGAAAGACCGTCTTCCCCGAATCGCCCTGAATTACAAGCTCAGAAGTCAGTGAAGAGTGGGACGTCCGAGGAGAATATGGTTTTCAGAATAGGAGTGCAGCATAGAATATGAAGTGGTGATAAGAAGAAGAAGAAGAAGAAGGAGGAGGAGGAAGATGAGGACGAATAGGAGGGGAGGAGAAGGAGAAGGAGGAGGAGGAGGAGGAGGAGGAGGAGGAGGAGGAGGAGGAGAAGGAGAAGGAGAAGGAGAAGGAGAAGGAGAAGGAGAAGGAGGAGGAGGAGGAGGAGGAGGAGGAGGAGGAGGAGGAGGAGGAGGAGGAGGAGGAGGAGGAGGAGGAGGAGGAGGAGGAGAAGAAGAAGAAGAAGAAGAAGAAGAAGAAGAAGAAGAAGAAGAAGAAGAAGAAGAAGAAGAAGAAGAAGAAGAAGAAGAAGAAGAAGATTGCCTTAAATATGTCCAATTTTGTAATCGGTGAAAATTTTATCTAATCGACAGACACTCAGGTCCAATCAGTATTAGATTAAGGCAAGTCATATTGTAGACACATTGAAAGTGCGTCGATTTGTGTGAATACTAAAGGCACGTACACAATGTTTACTTTCATCACAACAATGCCTCAATCCAAAAATAAACTTCCAGAACCCTTATAACGTGTGCTCAACGAGTGTACGTATTTAAACACTGGAGAGGAAGTCATTGTACGGCTTTCCCTACAACAACCCCCGTGGGGTAGTAACTTGGGCCACAATGTTATCACAAGAGGACAACAAACACATTGTTATATTGCGGGGGGGGCTGCTGTATAGTATTATTGTGGTACCCTTTGTGTTGTTTGTTCAAGCGAACGAGCGCTTCCTACCAATAAAATGTGGGGTGGATTTATGAGTAGTATAATTCTCGTTTCGTTTTAAAGCTTAAGTACAGTAAAACAAACGAAAACACGGAAGAGTGGTTTTTGTTCGTTTAGGTGTACGCGCGCACGCGCACACACACACACATACACGCATTCCAGCTCTAATTTATTGGTTTTTAGTGTATGTAGTGTTTTGAGTGTTTCCAATATTTAGCGTTTTGATAATTGTGTGACTTTTATATAGATTTTTACTTCTTCAGGTAAATAAAGCCAGGAAAGAGACAATGTTGAAATTTTGTACAGCAATGGCTGTCCCCGCACTTATATATGGGAGCGAAACATGGGTAACGACAAAGGCACAAGAAAATCGAATTCAGGCACAGGAAATGAGATCCATAAACTAGTTAAGGGGTGTAGTTAAATAAACAGAATAAGAAAAGAAACAATTAGACAAGAACTTCAGGTATTCAACTTAAATGAAAAGATAAAATTTAATAGAAACAAATGGCAAGAACATTTAGAAAGAATGCAACAGTAAAAGCTAGAAAATACAAAGCCAGAGGAAGAAGAAATTTTGGTAGACCAAGGAAAAGGTGGGAATCGTAACAGGCAGAATGCCTATAACATGAAGTGAAGAAGAAGAATAAGAGCTCTTTAGGTATTAATTTTGAGTTTTACGTTCACAGGTTTTTCCAAATTTTCAGTACAGTGATTTTGTGTAGTATAAGTTTGTACATTTCATGTTATTGTCTGAAAAGTCATATCCTGTATTTATTGCCTGAAAATGTATGAGAATATATTGTTACAACGGTCACACGGATCGTCGTGTTATACAGTGGAAACACAGTAACTGACACTAGTCTAAATCACTATATACAAATTTAATTACAACTCGTATTAAACAAAAACATTCAAATGCAATAGTTTTTTCGAACTAGAGAATGTGTAAAAACATTAAAGACGCAAACAGTAAATATCACTTTATCACAGTTTCGCACTAACACACAGCAATAAATAAACGGCAGTCACACTAACAATCACTCCGAAACGCACTGTAACATCTAAAATAAAATTTGGCCGGCCGATGTATGCTTATTTATACCTTGCTAAGCTTCGAGATTAATCTGTCACTTTCTGGAAAATGCGTCTTAAAAATAATTGTGTAGTTACTGTACCAATTTCCGATCTTGAATAATGCCGAGAAGAATGATCGACAAACGTGTGGCATGCGTGTCTGAAACGACCACTTGCGTTGCCGGGCGTTAAATGTCACGTAGGTGCTTTTTTCATGTATAATCTCAACGCCATCATCATCATCATCATCATCATCAGGGATGCTACAACCTATGGGCGGGTCTTGGCCTGTTTAGGCAGACGTCACCAATGGTCATTGTCTGGTGCAACCATCCTCAAATTGTGGATTCTTTTAAGAAGTAGTAATGATACAAGGCAGGAATTAGGTACAAAACTGATAATAGAAGTAACACACGGTATAAAGGAAGACGGAGGGACCGTGTTATGTGCATGTCTCTAGACAGAGTATCTCGACTGGCTATGAGCTTTAAAACTGGAAGAAAGCGAACCGTTGGTAGGCCGAGGATAAAGTGATGAAGCCGGAACAAGCAGAGGTGTTCATACTAGCATAATAGCCCTGGCAAGTATGAAGGAGAAATAGAAGAATGAGAAGAAGAAGGAGGATGAGGAGGAAAAGAAGAAAAAGAAAAAGAAAGAGAAAGAGAAATAGAAAGAGAAAGAGAAAGAGAAAGAGAAAGAGAAAGAGAAAAAGAAAAAGAAAAAGAAAAAGAAAAAGAAAAAGAAAAAGAAAAAGAAAAAGAAAAAGAAAAAGAAAAAGAAAAAGAAAACAAAGGAAGAAGAAGGCGAAAGAGAAGAAGATGAAACAGAGTAAATACGGCTATAAATCTACATAATTTTAATATAAGTAAAAAATATTTCTTTATTCCTGTGACCTTTTCTTGTTGAGGTCTTATAACGTTATGTGTATTATTTTGAAACCTAGATATTTTTTCTACTGAATAATTATTAAATTTGTAAAACACGTAACATCATAAACATGCGAAATATTGAGTTCTGCTGTCACACAGTTATTAACAAATATTTTCACTCTTCTTTATTGTTTACTATAAAAACGTATAATTCAACCTTTCAGCAGATACACAACGTATCCACGAATTAATATGAACTCATTTATGTGTCTATTACGTTAACAGAAATACTCTACATATTATTGAAATTTTTATTTTTGTTTTCAGACCTTATTCTAGGAAACAGTTATCTGTTATTCATATCGTAGGCTTCCTAACCGGAAGCTACAAAACCGGGATCAGCTGTTGTATAGACAGTTATGAATATGCGATCGAAGTTTCGATGCCTTAGGCTTTGTTTGTTTCCGCTTTGTTTTCTTTACAAGTTTATTCTATATTAAAATCATGTTCATCGTTCAGCGATCCCTCGCATGCTTTACGAAACAAAACAATTATTTTTCCTGTCAAAATATTTGGTTTGACAGTGTTGTTGTACAGTAGAAGCCTAATAACTAACACCAGCTGAAGTCATTAATTATAACTTTAATTAGACACAAACAGCAGTTAGAGATCAACAAAAGCACTCTTACACAATAATTCAGTTTAAATTTGTATATTAAACGACAAAAAATGTAATGTTTTTTTTTTCATGTTCTCATCAGTTGCGACAGTTTTGACCATCGAGAAAGTTTACAGTCACAAATGGACCAACGATCACGTTTGAATTCGGTAGCATATTTCTTCACTCTTGAAAAAGGTGATGAAGAATCTTCCAAAGTTGAATCTACATCGTTTTTACTTCCATGTTTCGTAACGAAATTGAAGTATGGTGATCGCGAAAAAAATCATGTTCGAAATAAGTGCTGATTCAGATTGTGATACCTTCAAAACATGAAGAAAAGTCATTTTCCGAAATCTGTGTGTGTGTGTGTGTGTGTGTGTGTGTGTGTGTGTGTGTGTGTGTGTGTGTGTGTGTGTGTGTGTGTGTGTGTGTGTGTGTGTGTGTGTGTGTGTGTGTGTGTGTGTGTGTGTGTGGAATATTTTCAATGGCGAACGATAACTGCCGCAAATTCAAACAGAATCAAATATTTTTTGCGTATGTGCCTGAGTTGTAAAATAGCCAAGGTGTATTGATTTTGGTGAAGATAGGTTAAGGGGAAGAGGTAGTTTGCCTGCAATGTTTTATGTTTTAACAAGAGTAAAGTACTTAATTTTGATAAATATAGTGTCCTGAGAAGAAGGTCATAAGGTAATCCACTGCAGAAAGGTAGATGAAATATCTATATAATTGAAAAAGGTAGTTGAACGGGGAGAGGGTAATTTTCTATAAATGAAAATGATGGTTGAAAGGGGAGGGGCCCATTTTTTTATGCGTACTACGTTAGCGGCAACAAGAAGTAGTTTTTTCTTAAAATTTCTTCCCGAGCTGTTTAGCCGTGGTCCAATTTTTCTGCAAATCGTACGTTTCGCCAGTGCCATCGACTGCCATTATCAGTGAAAATCGAGTGCGCTAACGTGAGGTGGTACACGTTAGTGACCACAGTACTGTGGTTAAGGCTCAAGCAAGAAGTAGTTTCTGTAGAAATATTTCATTTCGAAAATGATTTTAAATATAAATCTTAGAACATGGAAGTCCTGTATGGTTCTCTAAACCGATATTTTTTATTTCTTTTAGCGTTAAGTCCTACACACAAAAAAGTATATCATCGCGGCGCGCAATTAATTTTATTAATTTTTGTTAGGTTGATCACAAAAATAAAACTAGTAAATCAAATCTTCAAAATATCTGTGGGGGAAGAAGTCAACATCAAGTTGGATTAAAGAAGTCCAAAAGGATTTAGAAAGAATAATATACACGCAGAAGAAGCAATTGAAGGAGACGTTTTTCGGGCAAAAGTGTTAAAAATGGAGGGAGTCCAGGGTAGGAGAGAGAAAAACCCAGGTTCAAAGTGGACTGAAGACAGGAAGAGGAGACACAGTGAGAAGATGAAAGTGTATTGGAAAAAAAGGAAAGAACAAAGAGTAAAGAACTGAAATTGGCATGTGGTCCCTAGATGGCCGATACGGAAATAAACTAGTAAATATCGCGGTTTTCCAACGGTATGACACGCCATCTCACGGGTCTTAAATGTGAAGAATCATAACCATTTGTTACTAACTCGTACTAGCGCTATCTCTGCGTCGGCCGACATGTTTTCGACCTACTGGCATACGTAAAAATGTTTCAAGCATGACTGCGTACCAGAGGCCTAACTAGGGTTAAGGGCATGAATACCCTCCAGAGCTATTAAACATTTCATGAAAATTTCATAATCACTTAATGTATTTCTTAGCCAGTTGCATGTATTAAAATAAAGCTTATACATTATTTAATAAATAAAAGGAATTGCAAATATTTATATTGTAAATTCATATTTGTTAATTTGTAATTAATAGTTGTAAAATTTTCTTTATAATGACAATCGCTCCACATTTTGTAAACAGCATATGTATCTTCAGAATTAAAAAACAATTCCGCATGCGCCAGTCTTTAAGATGCAAAGAATTTACAAAACTGTTGAACCTACAACTATAAATATGGTTTTGAAGTACAATGCTTTAGTCATCAACCGACTGGATGATATTTTCCTTTTACTCCACAGTAAGTATGGTTACCAACGTCACTATGATCATGTTTACCAACTTAACACCAATAAATTGCATACTCGTGTAATCACACCAATGTGCATTTTCCATTTTTCTAAGAAAAGAGCGCTTTGCTAAAAGAACAGGCGATTTCGGGTTGAAATCTCTTTGTAATTTTGTAATCACTCACAATATAGTCCGTGATATCACCATTCTGGTGACACAGGAAAAAACGGGTCCGCACGATAATATTTCCAACCTCTCGATGAAATATTTTTCATACGGTATTTGTACGACACAAACAAGAAATTCTTGCAGAAGTTACAAAAATGCTTAATGCGTTTCTGCGGAGTAGAAGTCATCGTCAACTTATCACCGTATGACTGCACAGACAAATAAACTACAGCCATCAAATACTAGGTTATCTTCATGTTATCATTTATTCTACGATAATTGTTAAATATCAGATGTTTAGTTATGTTTTAAATTTAATTACGTGATAAACAGAAAATTCTGCGTTATCAATGAGATCTGATACGAACAGTTACATTGATTAAATTGTTTCTAATTAATACACAGTTCTTACATATACTTAAGTAACTCGTTACAAACAATTTATCACTTGATCACGATAACGAACCTCATTAGTGGGCGAAATCAAACAGATGGTTATTAGAGGCGGAGAAGTAGATTATTTAGCAGATTTAGTAGAAGTATTATAATAGTAGACTCACTTGTTATTAAAAAAGCGTGTTCTTTTTAGGTATCCTGTAGTGACATTACCAAAATTTGGCAGAATTGATGAAGATATCAGTGGAAACATACAAGAAGACCAAATGCTGGTAATAGGACAGACGAGTTCTATGCTTTGGAGTCGAAAAGTTACCAACAAAACCATTGTGACGGCAACGAGGCAAACATCTGCTGCCCGGCACCAGCGCCCCGAACACCTGGCGGCGCGTGACACCTGACGTGTTCGCAGCTAGCCAATCAGGGATACCGGTCAGGGCATAAAAAGAGCGCCGCTAGAATTTTTTGGCGCACTTCATCTCCTCTCCTCTATCGGACGACATCGACGCGGAGCCAGCCGAAAGGAACAGCCGAAGCGTAGAATGGGCGTTCTTCGCTTTCTTCGCCCTGTACCGCACCAGCGATCGACTTCTCTGGGGCGGCAGCGGACTCCACAAACCGATGCCGAAAGAAGAGGAAGACTGCAGTACGCCACGAACAGCGGTCGCAGCCGCCAATCATCTCAGCGCGCCTCGGTCGGAACAGACATCACAGCGTTTTCGCCACACGGCACACAGGGTCACCAAACCAACGAAGAGTTGTACGATTGGCGCCATTTGTCATGTGACAAGGCTTTTGTCTGGTGACGCCATAAAGATGATCTACTTACTCTGCCATGCTGGAAGTACAACCACTATTATGTGTTTCGCACTTATACGTTTTTCACACTTGCTCGGTTTTTCTCAAATGGTTGCTTTTACCCAAAACAAGTGTCGGGAATCGTTCGGCCGAAGATCTGCCGTTACTATTGTTCTGTACACGCTGTCGTTTTTTTGCAGCCTGAAGAAGATCCACGAGGGACCTTCCGAGGGACGGTACATTGCCGACTATGTTGAGAATTCATAGTAACGGACTGCGGCCTAACATCCCGGTATTCAGTAATATATAATAATACTGGCTTCAATCTGTACCACCGAACCAGCTTAGGAGTCAGGCAAGGTAAGCTGCCTTATGGGAACCGTAGGGCATACAAGGAAGGCAGTGTGGCTACGCTTCAGCCGCCCATAATTATCCCCGTGATGTTATCCCAGGTACTCATTTTCAACAGGCTGAGTCGACCTGGGGGCTGTAAAACGCACCTCGATTTTATAGTGCGAGCCCGGGAGTCGAATCCTTGACCTCTAGATTAGTAGCCAGGTGCCATACCCACTGGTCTACTCAACCGCCATTC
The DNA here is from genome assembly GCA_034769895.1 of Magicicada septendecula. Lineage (NCBI taxonomy): Eukaryota > Metazoa > Arthropoda > Insecta > Hemiptera > Cicadidae > Magicicada > Magicicada septendecula. The sequence continues at coordinate 1,399,887,378 of CM068367.1, forward strand.
AGTAATAATTCTGAAAATACTTCTTTTACTCGGAGAGTTTTTGACGTAAACGTAATACAAGTCGCGCAACAACTTAAAGCTTACACTTTGACCTACAGAACGGGTAATCATAGATTTCTTTTACGTAAATTTTATAACACTATTTTCCGTTTCCTATGTTACAGTTCACGTTTGTTCTTATTGGATTGTTATTACTTGCACAAAGCAAACAAATTATGAAAAATATTTTATATATTATTACGACGGTCTACTTGATCGTCGTATAGTACAGTGGAAAACAAAATACAGGACACCAGTTAAGTAACTAATCACCAGCTTGAATTTTCACAATAAAACAGTTTGTAATCAACAAGATAGTCTCTTACAATAAATCAAATAAAAATTGTTCGCACGCAATAAAATGTCAACTAACATAAAACGCAATAATTGCAACAATAGAAAACGCAATTATTGTATTACAATTGTCCCGCACAATTATACATCACGTAAACACTTCGCCACAATACTCGAACCGCACTGAGATATATCGCAACTCAAACTGAAACTGAACGTCGCGTCGCTGAGCACTTGTATTTACACCCCGCCGAAAATCCAGAAACACCCATACTAGGCATTAAAAATAACGTAATTCATTGCGGCCTTGACACAGTGATGCATTGCAGCCGCGCGACTTCTGACACAGTCTAGCCAACACGTTGAGAATCACGTACACACACATTACAGCCGGATTCCTCTGGAACGTTTGATAAACACGTAGATTGTCCTGTAATGTCGTAACAATATTGCAATTTGATTCAAGTTTGTAGCGTGTTTGGTCTTTTTCTTTTTCTTCCTTGCCAGGATTGCACAGTTCTGCGTGCTCCTGTTTTATCCTTTTACCATTTTACACTTTGGTTTTCGGACACATTAATTTTTCATTTACTCATTTTGACAGTTATTATTGCTTGCGTTGGTATTCAATTCAGGGACATAGGAGTAACATGGTCCCTTCATCTTTCATCTTTCTGCCTAAAGCTTGTAGACTTCTTGGTACCTAAATCTACGAGGATTGTTCAATAGAGACACGTTTGATCTGCGCAGCCGTGACTTTGTCGCCATGGCAACGGAATTCATTTGTTTATATTGTCTGTTTAAGTGCTAGTGACGTGTCTGTCAAAAATATTTGCAGTTCGCTCTTTTCTAAGCGTTGTGACTGGGTTGAAAAATTGCATCTATGATAGATAATCCGTCCAAAGATAATCTGCGTGCCGTTATTCAGTTTTTAGCCGCTGAGGGGGGTCAACCAAAGGAAATTTATACTAGAATGAAAGCTGCATATGGTGACTATAGTTATTCTCGTATAGCAGTGGTTGAATGGTGCAATAAATTTCGACAAGGAAGAGAATTCACTAAAGATTTGGCCGGTCCCGGACCTGCACGTTTTGCAGCATTAGATGAAAATATGAGACAGCTGGAAACTGCATTACGCGCAGATAGGTCCATCAGAGTTAAAGAACTTTCTCAAGTGCTGAACATCATCGTGAGAACTGTTCATTCTATCATTCATAGTCTTGGCTATCACAAAGTTGCTGCTCAGTGTATTCCACGAGTTTCTGCTTACTGATGAGCAGAAAAATTTGCGTTCGGTCTTATAATTACAGCATTTGATGTGCTATCAATAACAAAGTACAGCCAGTAATGCCTTTCTACACCCAATTGTTGCCGGTGATGAGTCTTTGTGTTGTCACTACGAACCAGAATCCAAACATCAGAGTATGCAGTGGAAGCGTGCACAATCTCCGAAGGCGAAAAAATGTCTGTTCCAAACTTCGGCAGGAAAAGTAGTGGTGACCGCATATTTTATTATCAGGACGTGCTGCTCTTATATTTTAAAGTACTTGATGTTAACATTAATGCAGAGAGCTTAAAACGCTTATGAGTCAGCATCAAGAATAAACGTCCCGGGAAGCTCACAAATGGTGTGATTTTTTGCATGATAATGCTCGACACCATGTAGCCCAGACGACTCAAGATCTGCTTGGTCGTATGAAGTGGGAAGTCTTACAACATTCACCTTACAGTCCCGACTTATTCCCGTGCGATTATCATGTTTTTGGCTCATTAAAGAAATCACTAAAAGGACGGCAGTTCAAATCGGACGCTGAGGTAGAGTTTGCTGTTAGCGAATGGTTCTGCAAACAGCCGCAAGAATTTTACCAGTAGGGAATCTACAGATTAGTGCAAACAGTGGGACTTATGCCTTAATGTTAATGAAGACTTCTTTTGAAATCGCTGAATAAAAAATGCTTTACAGTCTCTAAACGTGTTTCCATTGAATAATCCTCGTAGAATTACGGTATGCTTTATGTAACAACTGAAAATAAGATAAGGGGATCAGCTTGTTTCGTAGTTTTTTTCTTAATGGAAATGTTATGTGAATATTGACTGTCCTTCCTTCTTAACGAACGGGTTTCGTACAGAGTCCCCAAACCCCGCCTACATCTATTCATAGCTACCATTCAGTATGCTTCCATAATTTGCACAATCCACATGCTAATTCGTTGTTCCATGTCTACGTGGTCTTCACCCCTTCCAACCTTTAGGCGGTGTCCTTGAGTATCCGAATTCCTCTTCCATTCTCTACATGACGTAACAACCCCCTTTTCCCAATACGAGGTACTGTTGTCTTTAGGGCTTTCATGTCAGATTTCACCTTCACCCAGTTATCAGTGCAAATAATATCTATAATCGACTTGAACTATCTATCTTAATCAACTTAGTTACTGTTTCATTTAGACAAACTGACAGAGATATTTGAGAGGGTCAAAACTCATTATAAAGAAGATTATTTCTGTAAGGGTAATCACCTGTTGTCCAAGTAATGAACGAGAGGGGTACAAAACAAGCGCTGGTGGCAGATTCACATTCATGAGATTTACGAAAAACAAGCCTGGAAGGTGGAAAAAGACAGAACAAAGAAAGATAAATAAGAGACAGAACAGATGAGCAGAAAATAGAAAGAACAGGCAGAGAGAGATAGAGACAGAGACAGAGAGAGAAAGGACAGAGACAGACACAGTGCCAGAGAGACAGACAGACAGACAGAAAGAGGGGGGACGTAAAACGATGCTGTAAGGAACGGAAAAACAAATAACAATTGAGGGTTTAAACAGAGGGCTTTCAACGTATTCAAAACAAATTAACCTGAAACACGTTGGCAGTTTAACACGGAGAGGGGTTGCGGTTCCGCGAGATTTGTTTCGTTTTACAAACGCTCCAGTAAAACTCAAAGACCTCTTTGTACACGTTTGCCAATTAAAAAGCATTGGCACAACGTTAAGTCCAACTTGATTCGGGTGGGTGTTGAATTAAATTGAATTCTGTTGCTTTGAATGCAAAGGCTGCTGGCCACGTGTTTAGTTTGCTTTGGCGGCGAGAACTGTAAAAAGTCAGTGGCAAATTGTACGTAAATTGTCGGACACAGACAAACCGTCAAAATACAAGTTTTAAACAGACAAATAAATAGTATCACAATATATACGCCTATTCTGTTACGGTTTGAGCCATTGGTATAACACACACACACACACACACACACACACACACACACACACACACACACACACACACACACACACACACACACACACACACACACACACACACACACACACACACACACACACACACACACACACACACACACACACACACACACATTATATCTGTATGAATGTATACATATAACGTTTTGTTTGCAAATATATATAAATAACTGCAATAAATTTATTTACAAATAAATATGTACAATAAATAACTGCAAAGACAGAGCTCATAATTTCAGTTTTTCGTGGTACCTGTTACCTGTTTCCCATGCCACTGAGGAATGGCTGAGAATGTCGTGAGCATGGTCGAGAAGTCTGGTTAATGTTTTATTGTGAATATTGTTAAGTTTAAATCCTTAAATTCGTAGTGACCGTCAATCAATGAATTTTTCAGTGAAGGGTTAGTGAGGATCGGTCATAACACAAATTTTAACTTATTTGTGTCGACGTTTCGACAAACTTTATTGTCATCATCAGGAGCTGTGTAATATTTTTGACCGACACACAATTACTAAGAGAGCAATTGCAAACAGCAGACTGAAGTAAAGTACGAATACAACGTCTACACCTACAACGAAATAAGTCAATGCGAAAACATTCAAAATAAGTTTTGGACTCATGGGATTTTGTCACATAATGTTAACTATTAAACGCATTGTTAATTTTTTGTTTTCTTTTTTACCAACAGAAACACTGAATGTATTGTTGAAATACGTATAGTGTTAGCAATTGAGTAATTCTCTTTGGGTTCACAAATGACGGAATAACAATGTCACATTGTTGTCAACGCTGTCATTAGGGCTTTTAATGGTCATCACAATTACACTTATTCTTCTACGGTTAACGTAAATAACTAACTCATTTTTGTGGCGTTTGGTTTACAGTTGGTTCTGCGTTGATATGTAAGGTTTAATAGATATTCAGTAATACCAATAATAAGAAGAAGACGCAGAAGAAGAAGAAGTAACAATAACGAAAATAATGTAATGCTTTATCGTAAAGATAAACTCAAATTAGTCCGTACCACATCGATTTACTTTTGCCAAGTACATCTTGTTATTTAAATTAGCCATAAATTAGCTAATTCCATCTTTGTCCTGCTTACTTGCTGAACTGTTACCTTTAATGCTCCGGACGACGCCTTTCAGTGTCTCCACCATTATCACCGGAGACATCTAAAGGACTTGTCCGGAGCATGACAGGTAGCAGATCAGCAAATAAGCCGACAAAGTTGACTTTACAAAGTAATTAGAGTAGTTTAAAAACGTTTATTTTCGTCAGTCTTGTTGTAGGTCTGGTTGGCGTAAGGACTTTAATCTTATCAACTTTGATACACTTACGGAATCTTGCCTCTTCCACAGTAAAACGTCCAGAACAGACAGACGTTAGATAACTGTTGCAGTGTGATCGACCCCATGGCTACTGTTATAAACTAGCTTGGCAAATTTACAACGTTTATATTTTGAGAAGACAAACAAAATAATATTTTCTATTGAACACTGCAAATTACATAGTATAAATAGACTGAATCGTAAACAGAATGTATTCACTGTGGAATGTATTCACTGTAATATATGCAGTCGCCTTGTTTTCTCTCCTTTGAATACACTGCTGGAAAACTTTCATTTACAATAAAATATAAGAAACCTTATTTAGCTTTTTCCTATTCAATTTCTGTAGTTTTGTAATAATACAGTTGTTTTATTGTTAAAATAACTTATATAAGCGTTTGCTTGCGTACAAATAGAGGTAAACTGTTGCTTATATTTTGACAGTATTGTTCCCTCTTTCTGTGTGCTTTATTGTTTACAAAACAATACACATTATTCCCATGTGTTGTGTCTTCACAACAATCCTATTTGTTTCATTCTTGCTTAGAAATGTAGGGAGGAAATTGTGTAATAGAAAAAGGTTAATGAGATAGAGATAAAAGGAAAAGTTAAAGAAGTAAAAGCAAAAAAAAAAACGGGAAAATAAGAAAGAGAAAAAGGTAAATGCAAGCTGAAAAGAGGAAGAGGAAAAAATAAATTCAAACAGAAACAGGAAAATGTAACAAAGTAAAGAGGAAGAAGAAAGGAAAAAATAAAAAGAGGAAAAATGCGTAAGAGACAAAGGAAAAAAGAAAGAAAACGAGAAATAGAAAGAAAGAAAAAGACTAAGTGTGGAAAAAAGTGAGAAGACTCGTGAGAAAAAAGAGAAAAGGGAAAAGAGAAAATGAAGAGGAAAGAAGATAGGGAAAAGAGAGGAAGAAGTATTAAAAAACAAAACCAGGAAAGCAGGAGAAAATAATATTTAAGAAACGGTAATGGAAGAAAGGCAAAGAGAGATCAGGAAAAGAGAAAGTAAGGCAGAATGATTGGGAAATATATAGAAAGAGCAGCGGAGAGAAAAAGTAAAAATCGACAGAAATGAAGACAGAGAAATGAGAAAGAGAAAAATAGGAGGACAAAGGGAAAAGGCGAAAAATGGAGTTAAGAGAGAAAGAGAAAGACGAGGTACGGGGACACGCAAATTCAAGTGCGTGTAACTTTAAATATAAGATATATGAAGTACCCTGTTTCAGTTGTTAACCTTTATGTAGGAACACATTGAAGTCTAATTAACTGGTAAAAATAAAATTTTAAATACAACGGGATAGTGAGGTATTTTGAAGGCAACCGGTGGGACCGTTGTAAAGATGTTTACACTTTATTTCGGATTGTAGGGGACAATTAGGCCTAAAGCTTCTAGATTGTATTTGCTCAAGGATTTTCTTGACAACGCTAATTAAATAGTCTTACGATTCGTTCCGTTTCCTAGAAAAAGACTATCTTTAATCAAACTGTTTAAGTCGTTCAACTGTCGAACTTCTTCTCCGTGTTTGATTTTTCCTTTTTTCTTGGTAGTCTACAGTACTACGTGTAGGAGTAGACAGTGAACTCTAACAATATCAGAGAATTAAATAATATCCGAAAATAGCATCCACAAATGGTGAATGTCTTAATAAAAGTCGTTACCCTTGAAAATTTCTTTACACAGGTTGACAAATTCGTAAGCAATCGTTGTACAAATAAAGACTCCTTCAATTGTACGATGATATGTTAATATTTATTTGTATTATCAAATTGTAATTAAATCTGCAATTAGAGTGTACTATTTTTTATCGCCCTAATTAACCTTATTACACAACGTTTACTGAATATACTATATCTTAAAAAATCATCTGATTTGCAATAGTCAAATTGACCATTTCTGATGATTTTTGGAATGTCTATATGATATTAAAGCGATTTACTGCTTAAAGTCGTCTCTTATTCACAAGAATACTATTTATCCTTTGTATGGTGATAAAATTTATTATTACTTCAAATCTTTAGTTCGATACATTTCCATGACATTTTCTTTCTTTAAGAAATTATTCCAGGAATCGATCATTTTATTCTGTTTATGTAAAAGCGTTATCACTAATCTTAAAAATGTTTCTAAGATTGATAATTTTTGGTTAGTTGACCGGTTATTCTAGATTGCTTGTTATTTTACTTCATCGTTACTCGGTTGTTGTCCACAATTCACGCCCATAAGGCAGCACAGAGATCGCCATAACTTTGTAAAACTGTAATTTTGTATCTCAACCTACATTTTTTCCAAAAATACGGTTGATTGTACCACAAATCGTCTGGAAATTACCTAGATTAAATTTGATAATATGATTCTTATCATAGGCAACATAATTTCCCAAATAGTTAAAATGGCTCACCTGTTCTACAATTTAGTCATTATTGTTATTATTTTGTTTTTATTGGTCCCTTGCCTCAAAATGCCAATAATTTTGCTTCTGTAGTGTAGGCTTTCATATCAGGTTCTCTGTGTGGATATTCTCATATCTTGTAGTGGAGACTTACATTATATTTGGGACCAAACTAATAGTTGTATGGAAAGTTAGCTACGATCTTGACCACAGCGGAGAAAAGAGGAACGGTTTTCTATAGACAGCTCACAAGGGTGGAATCAGAAAGGGCAGCAAACAACAGAATCTCGCGATTTAGGAGAACATAAAGACACAGTTACAATTAATGAAAGAAGTTCATTTGGTAATCAGGGAAGAAGACATTGGCAAAACCGAAGTGTGCCGAATTAGGTGATAACTTGTCCGAGGAGGAACAAAGGAGAATTAAAAGGGTGTTATCGAAGAAGAACGAAACGAAAAACCCACAGAATGACAAAAAAGTGGCGTGGAAGGAAAGAATTTCAGAAATTAATGAAAACTGTACAATCGAAATCCACAGGCGGCTGAAACGAGAAACAAAGGAAGAAAGAACAACTGTTTTTCAGTTGATTTCAACAGTTTTTCAGTTTGGCTGCACTAGAAGCCAAACTAAATTAAAAACTAGAGGAAATATTTACTTCAGTTATATACATTACCACGCACGTTAAAATACGAATACGAATTCCGAAAGCTACCAAAACCTCACTGCAGAATAAATATGCCTATTTTTAAAAAGTTTGTACGTGCGTGCGTCTGTGTGTGTCCGTGCGCAAGCGTGCCCTTGTGTTCTAACAATGTAGGGGAAAAGTGTTTAACATACTTTAGAGGGAGGATGAGTATGCATATGGAATTCTCATGGTATATATTGTTATGTAACGATTTTTATTCGGGTTAAATGATCAATTAATTGTTTCTTGATGATTTCCCTATGAAAATTATTTCGTTAAGTAGATTACGCTGAAGGTACCTCGCTGAAGGTAGATTTCATTTATTAGTGATGTACTTACTTGGAATAAAGTCCTGTTAATTATGCAGAGTTGAGATGGTAATTTAAATTTAAAATAATTTAAATTATGTCAATTGCCGCTACCAACAGTACCAACTGTTGCGAGCTGTCCACCTAACCTGTAATTGTCTAGTCTACTGAAATAATTTAGTTAACTCCTTTTATTGGGTAAAAATGTGGTTTATTGTTCGATAATGCTCATGAATTTACTTTAAAGAATAATTAAAATTGACATTTTGTCCATTTTACAATAATGATTAACTTTATGAAAATCTTTTATCTCAGGGTTGGTTATTCGGATTCTTAGTATTCAGAACATAAAACGTTATTTTTTGGTTAAAAGTTTTATCTAAACTGTAGGTCCTTTTAGACTGCAAGATACAAAAAAACTGAATCATTATAATCATCGAGTAGTAGGAGAGTGATTACATTAATAAATACATCTTAACTAATAACATAAAAATTCTCAGACACGTTGCTTCAACATTGTAGGTTAATTTGGCGTATTGAACTGTGATAAGTTAACCTAAAATTAATAATAATTTTTCAACAACTTATAAAATTAAAAGTTTAATAAAGTTATGACACTCTTCAGTGTTCATAGAAAATCATCTGATTCTTTATATTGGATGAATTTAATCAGGTAAACAAATAACTCTGTTAAGCATGTTCAGCTTGTTATTAAATTCTTTTAACTAGGAACAATTTGATTAATACAATACTGGTTAACTCTCTCTTAAGGTTCATTATAAATTATTTTATTAATTATCTCTGATAAAGTTCATCATGTCTGTGAACGAATATTAAAATTATAAATACCTTTCGTCACACTTCTTAAATTGTTAATATATTAATTAAAATAGTAAGGTTCATTGCACTCTTAATGTTTATATGAAAATGTTTCCTTCATCATTTTTTATGAAATCTATCAAATAATTGAATAACCTTTATAAATAAAGTCAACTGTCGCTAACTCCTTTAGCAATTAATAAATAAATTAAATTGATAAGGTCCAATATTCCTTATGTTTTCGTATTTTAAAAATCTTTCGATTTATTCGATAAGTCTTATTAATTGTACTCAATAACATTTTGTATTGTGACAAGTCATATTTTCTCTACATAGAGTTTAATTATCAAAATACCTGCTTGTATTTTCCTTTTTTTTCGTAATTGCACTTTAAACTTTTTTATTAATATTTAGTTCACTACCTATGCGCACATACTCCGTACATAATCACTGATATAAGGTTAACCCGACTTTGTTTACTACCGGCATAACCTAACTTTCACGTTTTTAGGTTATCGCTCCCCGTCAGTTGATCGGTGTGACCGACGTCCCAGGACCAGCGTAGCTTACCAGTCTGGATATTGAGATGAACTCTGTCCTCTTCGGTGTACGAATCTGGCTTCTGCTCCGTGGTGATCGCTGATTGGTTAATTTTCTCAATTTCCGTAACTCTTCGGTACATCTCGGCAAAACAGATGCCTTCAACACGTCTTTGGACTGGGTTTGAGATTATGATAAATTGGTTTACATTATGATGCCCAAGGGATTGTACATTATTCATTCTTTATAATTAGTATTGTCCATTTATCTTTGCTCTAATCAACAATTCATTATTAGATATCATTGTTGTCTTGATTGTTCATCTCTTCTTTCACAGCACTAACACTTACCTAAAAATGAACTTTTTTCTTGTGAAAACTTACTTTTTTCGTCGGACGCGTTTCGGCGTACGTACCCGCCTTCTTCAGCTTTTAGTCAGACTGCCATCATTTCGTAACGGTTGTTGTGTGGAAGGTGTAGTGGGGGTGGTGTGTGGAGGAAGGGGATTGGCGCAGGGATTCAACTTGATGTTTGTTTTTTGTAAAATTGTGTCAAAAAGTGTATGTGATTTATATTGTAATTGATCGTTGAGTATGTTGTTTGGTTGTGTTGTGTGGTGTTTATATATTTTGTATTGTTCGGTTGTGTTGAGTTTTCGACCTTTAGGTAAGTAATGTAAAATTTCGAGATTAGTGTCTATGTTGGTGTAACTGTGGTTTTCTGTGTGTATGTGTGTGGCAAATGCGGAGTGTATATTGTTGTTGCTTAGAGCTTTTAAGTGTTCAGAATAACGGGATGAAAAAGATCTTCTTGTCTGGCCGATGTAGAAACTATTGCAGTCATTACAATTTAATTTGTAAACACCTGTTTTGTTATATTTGTCTATGTCTGTGTTTGTATTATTGATGTGTTTTTTAATGGTATTGGTTGTTCTGTATGCTATTTTGTATTTGTGTTTTCTGAATGTGTTGGCGATTTTGTGTGTGTAGGAGTTGTGGTATGTGAGTGTGATGTATTTATTGTGTTGTGTGTTGATAGTATTTTGTGTTTTGTTGTTTTTGTTTTTGATGCGTTTGTGTTGAGTTCGTCGGTGTAATCTTGTTTATTTAAGGGTATTTTAGTTAGTCTATGGAGCATATGGTTGAAGGCCGCATGTTTATGTTGTGTTGGGTGGTTTGATGTGTTGTGTATAACCATGCCAGTTGTGGTTGGTTTCCTGTATATTTTGTACGTGTGTGTATTGTTAGTTTTGTTAATTGTTAGGTCTAGAAAATGTATACTATTGTTTTGTTCAATTTCCAGTGTAAATTTTAATTTGCGGTGTATAGTGTTTATGTATTTGTGGAAGTTTTCAACTTGTCTTGTGTTGCCTTTGAATAAAAGTAATATATCATCCACATACCTGTGCCAGTATATAATTTTGTTAGTGTATTTGTTGTTGTTTATTACATAGAACAGAACCACATAATAAACAACAACAAATACACTAACAAAATTATATACTGGCACAATAAAATACATAGCAATCAAAAACGGTTACAACCCTAATTTAATAAACACACTACACAAACGCATCAAAAACAAAAACAACAAAACACAAAATACCATCAACACACAACACAATAAATACATCACACTCACATACCACAACTCCTACACACACAAAATCGCCAACACATTCAGAAAACACAAATACAAAATACCATACAGAACAACCAATACCATTAAAAAACACATCAATAATACAAACACAGACATAGACAAATATAACAAAACAGGTGTTTACAAATTAAATTGGAATGACTGCAATAGTTTCTACATCGGCCAGACAGGAAGATCTTTTTCATCCCGTTATTCTGAACACTTAAAATCTCTAACCAACAACAATATACACTCCGCATTTGCCACACACATACACACAGAAAACCACAGTTACACCAACATAGACACTAATCTCGAAATTTTACATTACTTACCTAAAGGTCGAAAACTCAACACAACCGAACAATACGAAATATATAAACACCACACAACACAACCAAACAACATACTTAACGATCAATTACAATATAAATCACATACACTTTTTGACACAATTTTACAAAAAACAAACATCAAGTTGAATCCCTGCGCCAATCCCCTTCCTCCACACACCACCCCCACTACACCTTCCACACAACAACCGTTACGAAATGATGGCAGTCTGACTAAAAGCTGAAGAAGGCGGATACGTACCCCGAAACGCGTCCGACGAAAAAAGTAAGTTTTCACAAGAAAAAAGTTCATTTTTAGATAGATATCATTGTTCAGGGCTTTCTGAGACGAACAATTTGATTCCCCATACCATATGTATTTGATCATTATTAATAAAATTAAAATTACTAACATTTCTTATTGTCTATTTATAATAATGTTTGTTTTATTTATGTATACAAATCAATTTCAATGAACATTGATAATTACTCCCTGATACTCGAGTATGAACTCTTTACAATCAGTTATAAAGTTGTATTTTGATGAAAATTGTCTTTGGCTGTTTAGGCCTAACTCAATATTAGGTACTACATTTTCATTCCCCTTTTTGTTTATATTAATTCCCTTTTACTGTAATATCATCATTCATAATTTTTGTCCACTACATCTCATCACTGTTACAATATTCCTTTTGACATAAGTAAATCCTTATTCCTAATAACCATTACAAATACCTTGGCTAGGCATCTTGGCCTATGACTCTACCAATTAGTTGTGCTTATTTTCTTTTAATAGTGGTTTCTTAACAGTTTCTATTATGACACAATTATTCTGAAATGACCATTACAACTTCTGATCACCTCAGTTTTATTTATTACATTGTTATTTTCTTACATTTATTCTTTATAACAGCCCATGACTATGTACTGTTGGGTGTCACATTATTTGTATTCATTATACATTACATAATCGTTTTTTGAGTCATTACCTCTTACATACATGGCCATCACAATAATTATAAAGTTTTACAAGGTTTTGGTTTGCACCACGATATTCCCATTTGTTGTTAATTTCTCAATAGTTCTTGCATCTAGTGCTACATGACAAGTATTTTTAATTTTCATTATTATGACTTACATTCATGATAATAATTATTGGTTTATAGTATACTAGTGATGTCACATATAATTGATCCTACGGATACCCATCTCTTTCCTTTTTTATTAATTTTGCTACAGGTTTTTTAGATTGGTTATTGTGTAAATTTCAATGTGTCCATTTCAGTATGTTCATTTACATTAATCACAAATACAAATCTCTTCTTGGTAATTATTCTTATTACTAGTACAATCCTTATAATCTCTAGTTTAATTACCTTACAATAGAACATGATTTAATAACATTTTTGTTATCCATTCTTATCATTCTAAGTGCAATATGCCTGTTAATCTAGGTTATGTGTCCCTATTCTGGCTTCAACAATGGGTCCATTTCATAGTTGCTTTTCATACATTTTACTTAATTATTTACATATACTAATACTGTTATTATTATTATTCATTTGTTTGGTATTTCTTTTCCATTTTTTTTTATATTATTTTGACAACATTTTTGGTGATTATTATCAGTTTTTCTGACATCCCTGTGTCTATGTTACACAACTAGTAGCTAAGGTACAATCTGTTTGTTAGTTATCTTTTACACATTGTTAAATCATATTAATACCAGATTTAATTTCACTCTCCTGGTTATCTTTGCATATATCATTAATTTACATTGAAGTTATGGTCACAGTAAAGTCACCTATTATAGTCTATTAATGGTTTGATGTCATTGTTAAGTTACGGCATAGGGTCTGCATAATGTTTTAAACTAATTGTTCTTCTTAATTATAAGCCTTAAATTCTATTCACTTTATTTGTTACATTCTTTCTTTCTTTATTTATTCTCTTGGTTGAGTTAATTCAATTCTTCCCTATTTTAACTTAATTCATTAGCCTTCTTCAATTTATATTCCTTTGGTGTATGTTCCAGTCTCCTTCTCACCGTTTGATCTATTGGGTATATTGGGTTAACGTTGGTCATGTCTCTAGTCAGTTGTCTTCATTTCTTTCATAGTCAATTATTTCTTAATGCTGATCTCTTTATTCTTCTCATTTACTTTATTATTTAGTTTTCTTCCTACTTTAAAATTCAAGTTTATTGTTCTGACGGCCTTTAATGGATTATTACTTTTGCTTATGAATGTTTGTATTTTGGCGAATATATGTACTGTTACAATATACGTATCGTGAAAGGGGAAAACTTTTGATACAGTTTGTGGTAACGAAGTCTTTTGACGAAACCGTAGTATGTATACGCTCACTCTCTCTCTCTCTCTCTCTCTCTCTCTCTCTCTCTCTCTCTCTCTCTCTCTCTCTCTCTCTCTCTATCTCTATCTCTATCTCTATCTCGCTCTGTGTCTAACCTCTCACACATGCGCGAGGCTTAATACAACTTTGTTGCAACAAAGTTTACAACGACGCTCATGAAACCGTAATAATCAAGTTGCCATCTGTACCGGTGTTTTATTGTTTTGAAAATCGAAAAAGTATGAAAGTTTGAAGGTGTCACGTACGATTCAAACTGTACGCAACGAGCAAACACGATTTCATTTTAACAACTATACGCGAATAAAATCTATCTATATCCCAGTGATGTGAAGCTATGTTGAACTCGAACACGACTCACTTCGGGGAGGCGCATATCTCTTCATTCAGCATACATATTCCAGTTGAACCAGTAAACGAAGTTCGCAGTTTTAACTCGACTGTCTGGCATCATCTATATTTCTACGGAAATTATGTAACGCTCTCGAAATGTCGAGAATGTCATTCTAAAGTTTTCTCGACAATTCCAGCTTGAGGTGTCTATGTCACGGCCATCCAATCACGTAGCACTCTAGACCAGTGGTTTCCAAACTTTTCAGTCTGCGGACCCCCTCCCAAATAATTTAAAATTCATGGACCCCATCTGAGTTCTGAAATAAAAGAAGCAGTAAATATGATAGGAAGTCTTGTAAATTAATTAAATGTATTAAAATCAAAATTCTCTTAACTTGCAAAATTATAATATTAATGATATCAAACATAGTCTAATGTGAACAATGAAGCTGCTTATGCACAATTTAGCTCTATAATATACGGTTTAATGTCTGATAATTTCAATATTAAGTCACTTTCGACATCAAGTTTATTTCTTAACTCTGACTTTGAGTACGTAAGCAGGGAGACTTCGATTTCACACAAATAAGTAGAGGACAACATAATTTAGCACTTGAAAGCTTTTTTGCGAGTTCAGGATAGTTAGTAATTACATATAACTAAAGTTCAGCTAGCTGTAATTGCGAAAACTGTAATTTTAATGAACTGTCAGTTGAAGGTTCTGCCAATGAACCTTCTTCTTGTCTGTGAGAGACAGGTCTAGTCAGTTCGGTTGACAAACAGCTCTGCTACACGACATGATTTAAATACATTATTAAAACCATTAGTTTGAAATTACTTTGACAATTACAATTAGTTTGAACCTAAAAAAAAATACTGGAATCTTCTACTAACTGTTTTAGAATTAGATTTTAGAGCATAAAAAATCGTATAAAATTACGGTATATTCTATTTTTTCTTAAAGTGTCTACGGACCCCTGCAAAACATTGTCGGGACCCCACTTTGGGAATCACTGGTCTCGACAGTTTGAGATCTTGTAAACTAGGGAAGTTATCTTGTCATGCCGACATGAATGTGGAAAATTATTCTGGAACCTCTCCTTGATCTAGATAAGAAACGGCGGCCGGCTTAGAAGTTAGTTACACCTGTCGATATTGTAGAGTGCGGATGAAGTGAACTTTGTGGATTACTGGAAAGTTATTATTTTGTCATAATTAGTGCGGAACTCTAATTGTTGACATTACTATTTGCGTGTGGACAAATTCAACTTTTGAATTATTGTACGAGAGTAGCGTGTTTATTTCAAACTGTTATTTGTGGTTAGCTGAAGGTGGTAATTAGTGATTTCCTTGGGGTCTGTACTTTGTTTCTACTGAACAGCACGATGATCAGTGAGATGGTCGTAACAACATATTGGGGTACCCGTCAGTTGGGGTATCTGTCACCATAACTTGAATCTCATCAATCAATTTTCGTAATACATAGCATGCATATCCAGTTTCATAGCAGAATATTATTTTTTTGTGTGATCACCTCAATAATAGGGAAGAGAGTCAATAATAAAAAGAGTAAAAATACTTTTAAAGTGGAAACAATTTATGTGGAGATTTATTTAACTTGAGTTTTAACAAAATTTTTATACAGATTTTGTTATTTGGAAATTTTGAAAATTTGTGCCTCAAGCGTTCAATAAGTTGTTGAAATTTTTTCCAACGCCTGCGGTCCGTCCAGTCGCCATACTCCAGTCCTCGACTTTCAAAAGCGACTTTTGCTTCTGTGTTCCAGATCTTCCTCAGTCTGCCTCTTTTCTCTCTGCGCAGGGCAGTCCATTCGTTTGGGCTACCTCTCGTCGTCCATCCTCTGCACACGGCCATACCATTATAATCTCTTGCACTCGACGGTTTCAAGTATACCAACATTGACTCCCATGTGCCTTCTTATTTCTGAATTCCTTATTCTGTCAGTACAAATCTGGCGGCTTCTACGCCAGACGTTCTTTCCCAAAGCACCTGGATAGTGTGACGACATTACAGAACAGTCTACGTGTTTGTCGAATGTGCCAGAAGAATCTCGTTCTAATGTATGTGGCATACGTGACTGTCAACGCATCCGCGAGAGTTTTCTCGATGCCGACAGCCGCGCGGACTGTGTCAACGCCGCAGTTAATTACGTTGTTGACACGGGCGCTAAGACGCAATTAGGAACGTTGTGGTCTGTGAGCGGAAGTATAAATACACGGCGGTAGCGGCCTTAGTTTTCAGTAGTGGCGATATATTTACAGTGCGGTTCGAGAGTTATTGTCGAGCGATTACAAACGATATTTCTCTCTGCGTTCAAGTGGTTATTAGTTAAGAGTTGTGTTTTATAATCGGACAATTTATTGTAATACAAATGTGTTTTATTATTAGTTGACATTTATTTGCGTGTGAACAGTTTTTATTTGATTTGTTATAAGAGACTGTGTTGATAATTACGAACTGTTAGCTGTGAAAATTAAAAGTGGGATTAGTGACTTAATTGGTGTCTTGTACTTATTTTGTTTTCCACTGAACCTACGACGATCAAGTAGACCGTCGTAACAATATGTTTCTGTATACTCGTTTTATTAATTACCCATAATTCAGCACGTATGTAACAGTACTTTGGATGGTGTTTTTGTAGATTCTTATCTTGGTGTTTTGAAACATTGTTACGCCAAATTATTCCATTTTATTCACGTACAGTGGCATTTCCATGATTGACTCTAGTAGCGATTTCCTTCGTACTGCAACCATCACCATCCTCTACTATACACAAATATTGTGTTTTTTCCACATTCATCTGCAGTCCCCATTTTCCGTATTCTTCCTTCAGTTTGCGTGCCATGCATTCTAAGTCATCTTGCGCATATTACTTGATCATCTGCAAACTGAAGTGTATACAGACAGGTGTCATCGTCGATTTTGATGCCCATTCCACTGCATTTCTTTTCCAGGTTGTTAAAGCTTTGGCGACATATATTTTAAAAAGTGTTCGGAAATACAGCATCCTTGTCGCAGACCTTTGTTGACTGTAAAGAGTTCTGATATTTTATTTCCTAATTTCACTGCAGATTTCATGTAATTGTTTAATTTATGATTTCACATTCATGTTTAATTATTTATATTTAATGTAATTTAAACTACTATTCGTGAAACATCCTGGAGAAGAAAAACGAAGGCAAGACTGACGGTGCATAATTTGGCGTATTGTGTTAAGACATAATCTTCAATCCTGTTCATGATAGACAACGAGCCATGAATAATAATGAGGTTATTGTTTTGACAAATAGCGGAAACAAAATCATATTTCTTAACCCAATTAGCATGGTTGGCGCTTGAATAATGCAACACAATAATAAAGGTTTATCCAAGTCACCACTGCCTTATAAATTAATATATAAGAAATTCTCTACGCGGTTTCGATACCAAACTGTAACCCACTTTTAATGAAAGGCAAAGCTCCTTCCTGTAATTAGTGGCTTTTACTTTTAATTGCTTTGAAAAGAATGTTAGATGGAATGGTATATCGTCATTGTCACGGCCATGTTTTGCTCGATCAGACCCCTTTAAATAATAATGCATTCAAATTTCTTGTACTTAAAGAGTTATTTAAATGCAGGCACACTTTTCGTCAACGTAACTTTTGTAGTTTTGCATACTCGAATATCTTTTTTTTTTTTTAAACACTGCTACAACAGGTTGCTTTGAACAGTAAGTATACTATTACGTTTTTGCTACAACAAAAAATGGTATCGTTTAACTTAATTAACCTTGTTGTAGCGCGAAAAATCCAAACACAATAATAAAGGTTTATGCCAGTCACCACGGCCTCATAAATATACAAGACATTCTGTACTTGGTTTCGATACAAGATTGTAACCTACTTTTAACAAGGAATAGAACGTTTCTCACAAAACTTTTTTTTTGTTAAATGAATTGTTACAAGACAAATAATCTTTATTACGTGGTATTAAATCGATGTCAGAGGAAAAGAAGTTTTATTCAAGTGGTTTAAACCAACTTACACAGGCAAACCGTACAACACTGAAGTATACGTTTGATACATTCAAAGTTGATAGCGAAGGGAAAACTTTGTGTAAAGTTTACGATAACAAAATTGTTTGAAGGAAATAAACTCATTTAACTGTACACGTGGTAAACTTTTGCCGCTGAAGTTGGTAATATTAAGGAATGCCTGTAATACATTTGTTTTCAGGTTATGTTTCTTTATAATATAAAAAGGTTTCGACGAAAAATTCCGTGTTAACAAAAAGTATATTCAGTGATGTAAGATGAGAGTCTATAATGCGCAGGCGGCTACGGATAGGCGGGCCCGCGCACAAATTTTCCTGAATTTTTTAGGAATAGGTATGTACAATTGAGTATAAAACCAAATTCTCGGTATGTATTCAACAAATATATTTGTTTTTTACTGTTGCTTTACCAGTACTTAAGGATGTAGTACGAGAGCATACATTTCTTGGTTATCTGCACAGTAGAGCGTGGATTCCAGTTAGAAATGCACCGAGGCCGCCATAATTCGGTAGCTCGAACGCACCAATGTATACAATATGGATCGCGTGCTGACAGGCAAAGCGAACGGCAGAAAACGTTTCGAAGCACTTACAGTGCCCCCACCATCGGTAGAATAAAGCGTTTGGCGCTAAGTTACCAGGTGTACTAAACGAGTCATTCAGTCAGTAATGCACTTATTTTGACGCCTTACAATTATTACATTTGGGACAGTTCTACTGAAAATTTGTGCTTAAGACGGTTTTATTATTATAACAGTTTGTTTTTACTTTTGCCTAACTGATAACAGATGACAATAACTTGAGCGTTTACACTCATTTTACTGACTTTGTGTCAAGCGGAAAATGAATTAGAACGTCATCAGACGTTTTAAAGATTGTAAAATATATGTGTAATTTGTTGATTATATCTGACAGTAAACGTAATACCAAAAAATATCAAATATTAAGTAAACTTAATACCAAAAGAAGTGTAATAGTGTAATATTTCAAACAATGATTTTTCTGAAGACAGCCATGAAGTGAAACTTATCAAATTAATAGGGACATTACAGTATTTTATAATATCTTGTGCTATTATATTGCTAAAGAAAGAACCGCTACAGATACCGTCTCTAAGCTCGCTGTCCGCCAAAAGTTAAATAAATTTTTATTATTTAGTAATGTTTAATGTAAACAATTTTTATACAATTAATACGTAGCTAATTAAATTAAAAAAATTAATTTAAATTAGCATTGGTTATTGAACACTTTAACGACCATGGCGAGCGTATACGCCAGCTTCTTTCACGCAATAAACATTTTAAAGTTTACGGCTCACGTCTTTTATTCTTTGTTTCCCTTATTCTTATTTTTATTCGTCTGGCTTCAATAATAAATGTTCATAAATAAGAACGCAACAGAAATGTTTATGAACGCAACAGAACTTAGCGATAATCTGAAATAATGTGTCAGAATACTGAAATCTTACAGTGAAACAAATGTGTTTATTTCGGAAAAGAACTTATTAAAAAATACAGCATACGCAGTGTTCTTGCCTCCCACTGGTGTAGCGGTCGGACCGAATTCAGTGAATGCAGCACTTGATGCAAATAGTATACATCGATGAGCGAACGTTCTCAAAACTAAAGTTAATTAAGGAATATGTGCCTAACACGATGTCTCAAAAAGGCTGAGTGGACTTGGTGTATTAAGTGTAATAAAAAAAACTACTAGACGAAATAATATTTATGAAATAATAAGCACTTCTGCATCTCATAATGAAGTAAAATCACAAAAACTTCCAACGAAAGAAAACAAACTTCAAATCACTTCAATTCGTACTATTTTTCTAATGTAGTAATGACGTTGAAATATTATTTTGCCATTTAAACGCTATAAGTCTTTAAATATGTTTTTATATTACTCTGTACTAAGTAATGTTCTGAAATACAAAAATCCTATTCAAAAAAAGTCTCTTTATCAAACTATTTGTCTTTACTTCAATGCCAATATTTGTCCAGTAATAAAATTGTTGAAAAATTATAAATGTATCAGCATATGACAGAAAGTTTACAATTTAGATAGACTCTTGGTGGGTTTAAAAATATGAGATCCGTTAATAAAGTCTACGATATAAAATTTAGTATAAACATTCACTGTCTTGATGAATTAAAATTTAATAAAATTTGATTTTTTTTAAGATTCATATAAGTTAATGAACAGTGAAATTATAATTGGCGACTAGTGGCGTGTCTGATTATCAGTACATTTTACAATGATCAAATACGCAAAATAGCACGTTGCTATGAACTTGACGTGCTTTTTTGGCAGCGATGAATGTGATGACTTCGACAGCGACGACTGCTGCTTAGTCTCAGGGTCATACCAGTAAACCCATGTCTCATCACCGGTTATGACATTGGAGATAAAGTTGGGGTCACCTCTTGCTGCAGTTTTCAATTCAGTGCAGACAGCCACGCCATGTTCTTGTTTTGGTCGCTACTCATCAGTGTCGGTACAAACTTTGCAACAACGCGTCTCATGCCCAAAATGTCGGACAATATGCGTTGCACGGACCCGTACGACATTCCTACAATCGCGCAAACATCGTGGATTGTTTGTCTACGATCTGCAACAATTGCCTCTCGCACTTTCGCGATGTTTTCCGGTGTTGTGCTTGTCGATGGTCGTCCTGAACGCTCATCATCGTCAACAGACTGTCGTCCCTCTTAAAAGCGTTTGTACCGCGAAAAAGTTTTACTTCGACTCATAGCATTGTCATCAAATGCTTCTACAAGCATGCGATAGGTTATTGCAGCAGTTTTTTTTAAGTTTCAAGCAAAATTTGATGCAAGTTCTTTGCTCCGTAAAATCTGCCATTTATAAAATCGCTACAACACTAAAACACGTTACAGAAACGTGCGAAACTCAAGAACGCGGCCTATCACCCGTCACAGCTGTTGACACACTAATTCACAAAGGGTACTATTCGCACACTCTAGCGGCAGCAGGTCATACCACAAACGGTTCGCGCGTGGAATTCATATTCCCCGAACTATTGGGTACCACCTCGTACTAAATAACAAATCAAACTATTGATTGAAAAAAACAATAAGAATATAATTATTCGGTTTACGTTATGTAATTTTAGTATTTGCTACAGCTGTAAGGAAAGGTTAATATTCAAGAGGAACAAAAAACATGGATTAAGTAAGTGTGGAAGGGAGGCGTAAAGGATTCCCCTTGGAGATGGTTTAGAAAAATGAGTTACGTCACTGAGTATATTGTATACTGCATATCGCAATCATTTTGGTTCTCAATCCAAAAACAAAATATATTTCTTAAACTAATAAGCTTCCTATATTGCAGAACTTGCAGTAACAGCAGTACCAAGGAATGCAAAATGTTTGATGAGTCTCCATAATTCCTTCTGTCAACATGTCGGGAATGCTGAGACATTTACTTTTACTTAGCTAACGGAGCTCTTTGGGAAAGTTCGTGTTTTGCGTATTGTGTATCGGTAGCAGATATAAAATCCGGATAACACTGACATTCGCAGAACCAAATAATGGTGTAAAAACCACTTGGCCATCGTTGAAGCCGGCGGGATTATATAGTACACGAATCTGATAGTTGCCATCTAATACTTTGGATTGTAAAGTGTTGGTGTGGTCGAGCCCGAATTGTCACATCAGGCCGCGAATTAAGTAACACTACAAAAAAGGAAGTGGGATAAACCAAACAACATTTTTGGACTATAAACTTACGCCCATGATTTAGGCAACTTGCATGATGCAGGGGCGTTCCGTCAGTGATGTTTACGGGGTCGGGCATTGACTTCACCTGGAACGACGTCTCACCTGGCGGACACACTCCGAGCAAGTAGCCCGCGAGACCCCCAATCGACTATATACCCTGCTATGCAGCAACTCTATGACCCGCCGCCTAGGGAGACTTGTCGTCTCCACGTGTGTGGTGCCGATGGTTACCTACGCGATCCCCGTATGGGGCTACTTGGCCAAGACCCACAAGCGAAGTCTGGACCGAAGACTGGGCGTGCAAAGCCCACTAACTGACATCAAATAAGATTATCCGTGAATCCCTGCGTGTCCGTTCCCTGGACGCTACTATACGGACACTGTCCCGAAAATTCTATCTCCGCACCGCCCGATTTCTGGGCAGCCACCTCATTAGCTCCCTAGGCAGCTATCGATCTGTGCCTGGTGAATCTAGGACCCGGCCTTGGCGTACACTAACCCTCAATTAATTAATCAATTGAAAACCCGCGGCCGGTAGCAAGCCACGCCCTAATATCCACCCCATCTATATATCTATATAGTCCCTGGGGCAGGAGCTCTAGTTGAAGCTCGGGACGCAGCACACGAGCGGGCGACGGGCATGCCGTTCGTTCCGCGCTGCCATTGGTCATTCATGGGTTCCAGTTAGGGTTGCCAGATCGCAAATCAGATAAACCGAACAGCTGTTAATATAGCCGGACATTTTACCCGTAATGCCGGACAGCAGTTTTTTACATTTAAAAAAAACAGCATTTATTATGTTCGTTCGATAATAGGTGCTTGCTATATAATATTATATATTATTCGTTCGATATAAGCATACTACATATTTTTATTAAAAAATAAAACAACATCAGCTTGTTTCATATGTAACATAGGTTCAATATTATTACACTTCGGACAGGTTCCAAAGTTTAAAGATACCACACATACAACGCCGACGTAGAGATAAATGTAGCGCAAAAAGGTGTTTACATTTTCTTAGAAATCAAAACAACGGCTAGTGTTGATACTGCTCGGTTCTTTCTCCACGAGTAATCTACGGCTGCCTCTTTAATTTGCCGATACCAGTTCGCATAAATGAGAGCAGTGGCTTTGATACAGAGGCTAACAGTAATAAGGGACAATTAGCAATGTTTACACGAAAGAAATTCGCACAACTTGCAAGATTAAGCTACAGCTTAATACAATTAGAGATTGTACTCGCTTAACTTCTTCATATCTTCTTTTGCTCTTTTTCTACTACTACTACTACTACTACTACTACTACTACTACTACTACTACTACTACTACTGCTTCTTCTTCTTCTTCTTCTTCTTCTTCTTCTTCTTCTTCTTCTTCTTCTTCTTCTTCTTCTTCTTCTTCTTCTTCTTCTTCTTCTTCTTCTTCTTCACTTTCTCCACCACTTCATGGCCTAGGATGCACTGCCTGTTTCGTAAACCGTCATGTCCTCAGATGTCCCACACTTCGCTCATGTCTTGGCTTGTAATTCAGAGCACCTACAAGACGGTCTTGCCGAATTCTTTCTACATGGTTGCACCAATTAACTATGTGTTCATTAATTTTAATTTTCCAAGTTGAAAGTTTCCAATTCCTGTCATGCATTTGTGTTACTTAGATTGCATAATTAATTAGTCTAATTGTTTAATTCATTTTTATAGCTATTTTTTACTGCCACATCTTTAAAATTTTTACAAATTTCCATTTGTATTTATCTTTCTGGGAAGGGGGCATTAACCCCGTCCAAACCCCTTTTAATGCACCACTTCAACAGGGAATCATATAACTCCTTACCTAACTTTGAAGAGAGTTTTGGTATTAACAATTATAAAGGGGAATGAAAAAAAAAACAGAAGAAGAAACAGAAGAAGAAGAAAAGAAGAGATGAGAAAGAGAATAAAAGTAAAAACATCATGAAGCCTATAAAGAAGTTGAATAATATTGACCAATGATTTGGTTTAATTCTAATGGACACCGTCATAATTCGCATGCATTGTAACGGCTGCACAGAATCCTTTTAATGCATACATTCTTACACTTACAATTTACAACGTCTACATGAAAATACTTTATCATACTTGTTTTTAATGTCCATTTAATCTACTTCATTAATTAAACTATTAAACGTAATGTAATAAAAATGTTAAGCGAGTTTGATAGCGCATCAAACACACTTTATCTTAATTGCTCCAATAATAAACTTTCAAACTACAATAACGCTGTTCCGCTTAAATGCATTTAGATTGTCTTTTTTACTGACACTGTTAATTCTTCTGCAGTTCCAAAGACAATGAAGCGCGTTTTATTGTAAGTATCTGTCTAATGTGGGGGGGGGATATTAAAATTCCGTCTCTTATTTCAGTGTTTGAAACGTAAATATTTTTTACACGTTACTTAAACTTAGTAGCTGATGTACAGAACCTACTGGTCTAACGTTGGTATCGTAGAAAACTGTATTGTTACTGATTCAAATAATTGTTGTCTTCAACATTGGTTTGCAATGGATTGTTAAAATAATGGGCGCTGTATTGTTTACAAATAGAGCAGAATTTAGTAGAGACAGCGACAATCCAAGCGGTGAAGACATTAGACTTTGTGTCAGCATTATACGATATACGTCGACGCCCCCTTATCACATCATATTTTGATAAATTAAAATTTTCCAATTTTACTGGTGTGCTGCGTCCAAGCTTCCGTCTTCTTCTTCTTCTTCTTCTTCTTCTTCTTCTTCTTCTTCTTCTTCTTCTTCTTCTTCTTCTTCTTCTCCTCCTCCTCCTCCTCCTCCTCCTCCTCCTCCTCCTCCTCCTCCTCCTTCTTCTTCTTCTTCTTCTTCTTCTTCTTCTCCTCCTCCTCCTCCTCCTCCTCCTCCTCCTCCTCCTCCTCCTCCTCCTCCTCCTCCTCCTTCTTCTTCTTCTTCTTCACTACATGGCTTGGGATATAGCCCGTTCCGACTTTACAGAGTCTCTGACCAGGCGTCCAGAGTCTTCCACGATCTCTCGTTCCCACTCGCTTTCGCTTTCAAACGCTTGTTTAGGAATACCCGTGTATACCATGCTTTCCACATTTGACTCCCAATTCTGCCTGTATTCGTTTATTCTATCGAGAACCGACTGTAACTGCAGGTGTTTCCAAGCTTCTGTCTCAAATGTATCGAGGCAGAACCTAACAGCCTAGTTCCCAGAAGGAACACAAGATTTCTATCATAGTTTCTATTCTACTCCTTCTTCATCGCCATTATCGTGATCTTCATCGTCTTTTCCATCTCTCCGAAATCCTTCTTCTTCTTTCCACCATCATCATCGTCGTCGTCGTCGTCAACTTCTTTTCCAGCTTTTTCTTCCCTTTCTCACCAATATCTTCTTCTTCTTCTTCTTCTTCTTCTTCTTCTTCTTCTTCTTCTTCTTCTTCTTCTTCTTCTTCTTCTTTACCCTCAGCGTAGACATGCTACTCATTGGCACTTTAAGATTTTCTACCGTTTACGTAGTTTTTCTATATTATTCCTCCCACATGGAAGCTGTCGTTTGCAGTCTAAACTTCCTACTGACAGTCTGGCTCCTTCTCTACATGTGTTCAGAACTCGGCAGAGATTCCTATCATCAATATTTATATTATGTTATTTTTTATGTTTTATTGTTCATCTACAAACAATCCTTGGTTTAATCCTTGAAGATGATGATGATTGTTCATCTCCATCTCTTCAGTAATATTATTGCTTCTTAGCCTATCAGATTTGGAAATCGTTAAACTCCTAAGAAATTCCATTTCAGAAGACATTATCCTGAGATTTCATTGTCCAGTCAAAGTCTACTTTTCACTGTCACACAGTAGTTTAAGCATTGGTGTATCTGATTTCTTGTTTCATCTTTTGCCTTAGTTTTTCAATTATTATAGATCGCTCTATAGATCTGCTAAAATTAAAAATTTTGTACTCAGTATCTGACAAAGAGCCGACTTATTCGCTGCGAAATTAATTGAGATAACTAAGCGACTCGATCTAGAGACTTGTCGCTGACTGCTTGTTTAATCTTAATGAATAGGCTACATTTGTCGTCTTTGAGAATATCCATTGCTTTTTGTTCTGGCACGTTAAACTCATTCTGGCGTATTGTATTTCAATACAACATTTGGTCATCACCATCATCATCTCTACTTCACGGATTAGGCTGGGCTGCCTGTTCCGGAAACCATCTCGTCCTCGGACGCCCATACTAAGGTAAGCTGTGGGTTTATAATTCAAGGCAAATTTGGGAAGGCGATCTTGCTGCATTCTTCCCAGATCCTTACAGCAGTTGACCTTGAATTCCATAATTATATCCAGTAATTTAAAAATATGTAATTCTTACCTCACATGTGCATTACTTATTCTTTCTCGTAAGTGCATTCTTTCACCGACGTGAGAAATTTTATTTTTGCTGATGAGAACTTCCCTCTGTCTTCCTATGGAAGTACCTATGTCTCACTCCCATACAGTGCCAACAATAAGTCTTATAAAACTTAAACCTAGTGTTTTCCTAGTTTTATATATTTAGGTTCTATGGATTGTCCCACATATATGTTCAAGTACATTTGATTAGTGCGGAAATAAATTACTAAGGGGATAAGATACGGAAGACAAAGTTAGCGGATTCGTAAAGTAAGTGAAAGAGACTGAAAGAAAGTGAGAGAGAGTGAGAGTGTATGTGTGCGAGGGGAGAGTATAGACCGCCTGAGACAAAGGAGAAGGAAAACAAATTTTTTATAACACGAAAGTTCATAACCGTGTGTAAAAAAGTAGATAGGAACATACGCAGAGTGTAGAAGTGTACGTGCGCGTGAGCACGCGTATGTGTTGTTGACGTGCGCGTCTGTGTAGGCAAAAGATTGTTCTCGCCCGTGTTTTCATATTCTGTTTTGTACGTCTAAAACATTTTCCAAAACAAACACAGAGGCGTCAAGCGTGGGTGTCACCTTTGACGTGTTTTAAATTCTCAACCGTAGCATCACGTTTTGTCACACGGAAACTGTAAATACAGAGAAACTTTACTGAAAGCGCATATCAGCTGTTCTGAAATGAACAGCTGATCTGTATCTGTAATACGACTTGGTTTTGTCACCCTCCCTACTGAATTCTGTTTCGACATTGTTGACAGTAACAACAGTAGATTACGCAACAATGTTATGGCTGAGCAACAATACAGTTTGTTATGATACTAACGTAAGAACAGTCTCTTCCGTTAATCGACTGTTTAGGTTAAGTAACGTGTAAAATTATATTTTGCAAAACCAACACCCCACACGTTGTATAGAGACATGCAATAAAGTGTACTTCATTGCCGTTGCAACTGCAGACAAATTACGGACCAGTAAAGTAAGAGAATTTAAATACAAATGAACGGACAGTTTCATTGTACGTATTTAAAAAGTTTATTATTGTCTGCTCCAAGCCATTAAAATAAAGAACGATAGACGCTCTATCAAACTCACTTATCGTGTTACTACATCAGAGTTTAATACTTAGGATAAAGTATGTTGTTATTATAACAGTAGTTAGTATTATAATTTCTCCAGCAACACAGAATAGCGTGGTTGAGCTTTTTACGGACTTTATCTCTTGTACCCTTCTTCTTCTGCTCCTTCTCCTTCTCCTCCTCCTCCTCCTTCTTCTTCTTCTTCTTCTTCTTCTTCTTCTTCTTCTTCTTCTTCTTCTTCTTCTTCTTCTTCTTCTTCTTCTTCTTCTTCTTCTCTTCCTCCTCCTCTTCCTTCTTCTTCTTTGCTTCTTCTTCCCCTTTTTCTTCTTTTTTCTGCTCCTGCTGCTTCGTTATTCTTGATAAATGATATTATCATAACATTCTCCAAAATAAGCTAAAGAGTTACGTGGTTCCACGCTACTGTGGTGCAGAGAGAACGGTATGGGTTTTTCTTATTTCACTTTCACCTTCTTCTTCTTCTTCTTCATCCCCCTTGACAACTGTTATTATAAAAATGTCCTCTCAAAACGACTTTCTGTTTTTTATTGATTTCATTTG
Source organism: Magicicada septendecula (assembly GCA_034769895.1). Classification (NCBI taxonomy): domain Eukaryota; kingdom Metazoa; phylum Arthropoda; class Insecta; order Hemiptera; family Cicadidae; genus Magicicada; species Magicicada septendecula. The sequence goes on from CM068367.1 coordinate 1,399,915,555, forward strand.
TGAACTATTATTTACTTTATTAACTAATAAGTCCTTTTTTTAATTATACACTAAATGTGTGTGTCCTGTTACTGTTCGATGATACACCTCTTTCTTGGACGTGTATATGCCTTTTTTCTTTCCAGTTTTGCTGGAGAACCATTTCTAGTATTCCGTTACACTGCATTCCAGGAATGTTTAAATCTTATATGATGCCAGTCATTCTACGTAATCAGCTAGGCTATATGTCTATGTGGCTCTTCTTTCTGGGCACATGTTGCCGGCATTCTTTATTCCCAGTCAGGTTTTCCGTCTGAGCAGTTTTCATCACTCCAATTTTGCTGAACTGTTAGCTCCTGCTTCGTACTGAGGTCACGGCATACTATGCACATAATGTTAGGTGTTTAGTGATTTCGGTAATGTTACATAAATGCCTGCTAACAATATTCTCTGATTGTCCAATTTTTCGACGACCCAAACTTCCTGTTTTCCTTCAAGTACCACCTCCTCTAAGAAAGCTTGCAATCGACACGGCAATGAAAAATCTAGACACAACAACTCTGAACAAGTCGACAGAGCTGCAATTGACTTCTTCCTGGATTCCCTTTCTTTTATATCTTCCCCTGTGTAATAATTTGTAGAAGATTGTTACTTCTCCCCCGCACGCAATTTACGTATATCCAAGGTATTCTAGTTTGCTGATTTACCAGTATTAATAATTTAGGCCTATATTTTCTTCTGCATCCTTTTCATTACCTCCGGATTAGAGACTTTAAGTGTGATTTGTGCAAGTGTGAAAGGCTGAAGTAGAAAAGTCTTCTTCTTCTTCAACACATCAAGGATTAGGTTATTTAAAGCTGTTCCAGCATCCATCTCATTATCGAACTACCCACGTCTCTTCTACCAATGGCTTTATAGTTCAGTGCCGCTTTCGCCAATCGATCCTGTCATAATTTGCAAATGACCCCACCATTGCCTTTGTTAGCCGAGATAATTTCATTTATGTCCTCTTCCTCGAGTTCTGCTCTGTCTATCTTTCAATGTATAGTTGAAAGTACTTTTAACAAACTACATTTCAGCACTCTGAATCTTGCCGCATTCCTTTTTTGTCACGACTCACGCCTCGCTCGAATATGTCAACGTGGGTATTTCGATTGTCTTATAAAATTTCATCCTTGTGCTGCGTCTTGTTTTATTTCTAAGATTTTTATGAACTGTTCTACAAATATTCCTAAATTTATTTATAAGTAGAATAGTGCGGGAAAAATCATATCAAAACGTCAATATTAATTAAAATTAGGAAGTGTGAGTGTTTATCAATTTGTGTGTGTGTGCGTGTGCGTGTGTGTGCGTGATATTTTTATTCTATTATTAGGTATTGATAATAGTCTGCATACCGTTTTACATTTTACTCATTACTGAAACCTTGTTTCTTTAACGATTTTCTTTCACTGGTCTGTGTGTATATAATGAGGCGTGTCACTAGAAGAGAGAGCTGCAAAAACTCCTCTTAAAAGCAAAGTTTTTTCATAAACCTTTTGAACAGTCTGCTGCTGCTGCTGCCGTTACGAAAAGATTCATAATATTAAAGAAATTGAAAATAAAAATATATTGTGGAGCCTTGTGAAAAGCGTGCTTGCATTTGTAAAGATGTCAGGCGCTAGCTAGAAAATTATATTACTTTGGATTTATTACAAGCCGGTGGTTTCTGTCTCACACACAGGTCTTTCCCCCCCCTCTCTCTCTCTCTCTCTCTCTCTCTCTCTCTCTCTCTCTCTCTCTCTCTCTCTCTCTCTCTCTCTGTCTCTCTTATCCTCTCACTGTTTCTAAGAAACAGGTCACATAAAATATTAAAAATGACGTATTTTGAGAACACTTTATATCTTAATTAACTACAGTGCCGTTCTGTACATAGGCCTAGATGCAACAAAGGCAAACATACAAACATACAGGGAGACGCGCGCAATTATGATACAACGAATAAATAAATACTGTTGTTGATTCTTCTTCTTCTTCTTCTTCTTCTTCTTCTTCTTCTTCTTCTTCTTCTCTTCTTCTTCTTCTTCTTCTTCTCCTTCTTCTTCTTTCTTTTTTCTTTCTCCTCTTTTCTTCTGCCTCATTCCCTTCGTTGTCTTCCTCATTTTCTTCCTCCTACTCACTTCTTCGAATGTCCGAGAAGAAATAGTCTCAAAAATTAAAGTCAATGGCAATGAATTTAAGAGGGCGGATAGTTTTAGATATCTTGGGTTCCTCTTAACGTCAAAAATTAGATGTCAATGGAAATTTAAGACAGACTGGCTAATTTAAGAAATAGGTGCTAATTTTCGTTGGTGCCCATTCTAAAGTCCAGAAACATTTCTAGAACCTCCAAGGCCCAGGTTTACAGAACTGTATTGCGGCCAATAGTATTATATGCTTCAGAAGCCTAGACTATGACCTTAGCCCAAGAAGATACGATTAAAATATGGGAAAGAAAGATTCTGAGGAGAATATATGGAGGTGTATTAGATAAAGGAATGTGGCGTATGAGGACAAACGCCGAATTCTAAGATCTACACAAGGAACCGGACATCGTCGCAGCAATAAAACAAGGCAGACCAAAGAACACAGAGGAATGGCAAAGAATAACAGCAAAGAATGAAAGAAGAAAGAGCAGTGATAAAAATATTCATTAGAAGACCAAGAGGAAGAAGAGCAAAGGGTGGCCAAGAAGAAGATCTTAATTTTTTACGATTGGGTATAAACCACTGACCTTAAGTAAAACCAAATTTCCCGCTATACATTTAACATCCAAAACAAATATGTTATTTTTTTACTGTTATTTCACCATTTGCTAATGGTACGTTGATACTGCAAATTACTTGGTTAACTGCACAATATAGCGGTGATTCTAATTAAGAACCCACCACAATTTAGCTTAGGAAACATTCTCCAAGGTAAAATTGATATGCGTAGGACTATGTCTCAAAAAATGCGAATCTCTTTAGTATACTAGCTGTGGTAAATGAAGCTGCTAGGTTAATTTACATTATTGAAATAATAAAGACTTTTGCATCTTAGAGTCCAGTAAGATCACAACAGGTTTAAATGAAAGAAAACAAAAAAAATTCTTGATGTTTGTACTACTTTTAAAATATAGTAATGATATAGAGATATACAGAGATACTATTTTGCCTTTTAAAGGCTAGACGTCTTTAAATTAGGTTTTTATATTACTTTGTACTAAGTAATGTTTTGAAAAACAAAAGCCGTATTTTTGTAAAACAAAATTTCGTTTTATCAGAATATTTTTCTTCAATTTCGATCCCAATATTAGTCAACTAATAAAATGATTGCAAATACACCTGACAGAAAGTTTAAAAAGTGAAATAGACTTTTTTTTTAAATATGAGATTAGTAAAGAAGAGACAGGGAAAAGCTAAAGGGGAGGGAGAAATATTGAGAAACAGAGAGATGGGAGAAAGAGAAAGTTTATTAAACATTAAAATGAGAACGAGAGAAAGATAAAGATAGAACAGGAAAGGAAGAGAGAAAATTAGAAAAAATAGAAATGGAGAGAGAAAAAAGGACAAGGAGCTAGAAAAGAGGAAAAGGGGAAAACTATCACATTTTATTTAAAATAATAACAAATGTCTTCGATTTATATTTATTTCTTACCGAACGCTTTATGTGTTAGACATCTGTACACCATTTCTTTAGTCGCCTACCGTCCGAGTATGCGCTCTGCTAGCTTTTCACCGGTTAAGCTCGTAAGACAGGTCTCTTTTAACAAGACACTACTTTGGTTGCATTTATAACTGCTGTTGAAATAACGGCGTCAGAAAATCAATAGTGAAGGATAATTTTTTTTTTTTTTTTGAAACTGCATATAAAAATGAAGAACAACCACACATATGTGTCACATCATTTTGTAATTAACATAAATAAATATTCAATGGTTATAAATTTCCAAACAAGTCTTTATTCTATTACTTTTACTTATACAGTTACAATAACATTATCCTATGTTACAACAATAAATTAGCGCCCGGTACGTTAAACATTCTTTGCATTCCGTCGACAACAATTGCAACTCAATAATGCATTGATCAGTATTCCATTTCCGTTACCGCTGCAAATTGCATTAACATACCAAAGCAGGGACCGTCTCCTCCCCCTCTCACTCTATGTCTCCCTCCCTATCTCTCTCTCTCCAAATATATACATACGCCCTTTGTATTTTGGTAGTGCAAATACTTCCTCATGTTCTGTCTACTAAAATAGAGTATGTTGTACATTGTTATGATTATAGTAGATTGTGTGTGTGTGTGTGTGTGTGTGTGTGTGCGTGTGTGTGCGTGTGTGTGCGTGTGTGTGCAAAAATCTTATTATTATTATTTATGTCTTGCTTTGCCATCTAAATGGCATTAAATTGGAAAGCAAATGTAGAATCGAATTAAACAAGACGGAACCACCAAATGTCACGGTACAATACCAACTATACGGATAAAAAACAAACCCACCCCGACAGCCGGATACGTAAAATACCTCTAGGCATCCACCTGGATAAAGAGCTTGCATCGTTTGGCCATATTTGTTTGAAGAGGAAACAGCTGACCCCAAGATTAACAAGCATTATTGTTTCTTTCAAAGAAAGTGACTTCTATCAATGACAAATAAGCAGTTGCTATACAACACTGTCTTGAAACCGGTGCTTATGGCTTTGGCAAACCGCTTCCTACTCAAACGTTGCCATTATAGAAAGGTTTCAGACAAGGTGACGCACCGACGTTCCGTGACTCGTAACCTGTAGAAATCTGACAGCCTCTCTTCAGCGGTGAGTTGCACCGTCCCAGCAAATAAATTCCCAACCAAAAAGTATAGCATTATGCGCCTAGTAAGGAGAGAGACCGAGAGAGAGAGAGAAGTCAACGCGAAAATGGTTTTCTGTTTCACTTACACACTCACTCTTTCTCTCACATACATTTTGTCGCTTCGCAACGACAAGATTCCAGTGTTCTCGCCAACGCGTTGCAGCCGATGTTCACACTATGAAACACTGTACAAGTAGTCTGTTGTGCGAAATGAATTCAGATTTTGTTTTTGCAGGCAAAGATACACTTCGCAGATGAGTAAAGTCTATATGAAACGGATAGAAGCGAACACAAGTTCTGTAGCCGTTAATCTCCTGCATAACAGCCAACAGGTATTAGATATTGAGATTGGGCTTATTATTTAGGCATTGTGATATTGTATGGACTCTTACAATATATTACTATAAATAATCATTCTGTGAATTAGTCACTCACAAATTATATGCACGGCCTTATATTTAGTCTTTGGTTATGTTTATTGTTTCGTATCAAACAAATTGCATAAGCAAGTGCAATAAAAACGTTTTGTTGTTTTCACGGAGATACGTTGCACTGTCGCCATTTCCTCGTCACTTTGAATCATTGCCTGCCAGGATGCTGATACAACCTTCAGACAGCTCGTCCGTCACAATGTCAGCCTATACGGTCAGTCAGCATATAATGTCCGTCACAATGTCAGCCTACACTATCAGTCGGTCTATAATGTCATCCTATAATGTGCGTCACAACGTCAGCGTATAATGTCAGCGTATAAGGTCCGTCACAATGTCAGCCTGTAATGTCAGTCGGCCTATAATGTAAACCTATAATGTCCGTCGCAATGCCAGCCTATACTGTCAGTCGGCCTATAATGCTTATAACGTCATTCTATAATGTCCGTCACAGTGTCAGCCTTTACTGTCATTCAGCGTGTAGCGCCTATAATGTCAGCCTGCAATGTCCGTCAGTATATTAGCCTATACTGTCATTCGGCCTATAGTGCTTATAATAGCAGCCTATAATGCTCGTCAAAATGTCAGCCTATACTGTCAGTCATCCTATAGTGCCTATAATGTTCGTCACAACGTCAGTCGTCTGTATACTGTTTTCCAATCCTATAAGCTTTCACATAACGCTTAGTGTCTGTGACACTGAAGAGGTAATTCTCTTTATGTAAACAGTTTGTTTATACTGTGAAGAGTGAACTCCACATGTTTCTCTCCGACGTATTCCTCCAAACGGAGCCTGCAAATCTTCCCAAATTGTATGACGTCTCGGTGATAAGTGGTAGACAAAGAGCTATGATCAGCACTGGCAAGGATATCATAAATTTTATACATCATAAGAATTCGTTGTACATACTGCTTGGCAAACTAGTGTAACTGAGCTTCAACACGGCCGACAATACGGAACACGACGCTTGTCTGGCCAATCCGTCAGCACTTATTTTCGGACCAGAAGCTCGGTCGCACACCACACGCATTATCTTTCAGCGATACAGAGTGTGACGGGCAACTGGAACGACTGCATCTGAGTTGTTTCATGGTCTGAAAAAGCGCCGTTTGTCTTGCAGCGTTACAGCGTAACTGCTTGCGCCACTTTTGGTTTAGTCCTGTTCGTGTATTTAACGCTGCAAATCGAATACAATGTACAGACGTGTGTTAGTATTGACTTTGCGTGCTTTGAATTTTAGAGTTATATTTTTAAAATAACTGTATAATATTATGTAAGCTGTGCTTAAACAACTTCAATGAATTTTTAAACTTTAAAACAATTCGACAAAAGAATTTATTCTAGTAGACTCAATAGGTATCAGTTTTTTTTTAAGTTATATTTTCGTTAAATTTTGTAACATAGTCTTTATATTTTGAAGTTTTTCAAACTTATTGTTGTTGTTGTTCTTTTTCCTCCTCCTCCTCCTCCTCCTCCTCCTCCTCCTCCTCCTCCTCCTCCTCATCTTCTTCTTTTCTTCTTCTTCTTTTCCTCTTCACTACAACGACTAAGTTATATAAACCTGTTCTGAGATCAATATCATCCTCCGACGACCAACGATTTTTTTACCAAAGACTTTTACATCTCATCGCCGCTTTTGGCAAGTGATTCTCCGTCATTATTTGCCATTGTCTTCTGTAAGTTAAAATAATTGTATTTGTATCTTCTGCTTCTATTTTTGCTCTTATATACTGTATTTTCTTATATCTTTCAATGTGTAGTTTAAAGTATTTCCAACAAACTGCATTTCAGCACTGCGAATCTTACCCCATAGCTAACATAGCCTATATCAATACGGGTACTGCAAGTGCGTTCTAATATGTAATTCTTGTTCTGTGTTTTGTTTTATTTATATAATTTCTATGAAATTTATATAAGATTTCTGCGGTTTACATTACCAAACGAGTTGTCTACATCAACAAAAACGATATGCATTTATTGGGTTTTTTCACCCCCCCTCTTTCGGGTATTATCTGTCACAATTCAAACAATGCGTCTATACATAATGTGTGTGTTCTGTATTTTGATTTGCTTACTCCTGTATGATCAAGCTTACTCCTCTATGATTATTTGTGTGTGGTACGTCCCTGCTTTTATAGCACGACATTTCGTTTGTCTGTCTACAATCTTCTGGAATTTATTTTTCATCCATACATTATGCAAAAAATGTCCAATTGTCTTCCAGTCTTCACCATAGATTTTGTGTTCCACGGTGCTCTTCTGGAAAGTACGAAAAGATACAGACTTGAAATTTTACAAAGTAATGGGGGCAATAGTATTGATGTACGGCAATGAATCGTGAGTAGAGGGAAAGTGTATGTTAGAGAACAATGGCGATGACGTCACAGAGAGGCACTGGTAGCTGGCTTCCGCGGTGTGAAAACAATGGGTTGGGGAACCCCCAGTTGAAAACACTACCGGGTTCCAGTTCATGACGTCATAGAGGCACTGGCAGCTGGTGTCCGAGCTGTCCATGTGACGTCACTGTTTTGTGTGTGTGTGTGTATGTGTGTGTATGTGTGACTGAAACACTTCCGTGTTCCAGTTCATGACATCACACAGAGGCTCAAGTCGCTGGCGTCCGCATGGCTAAAACCTGTTTCAAGACGTCACGGAGGCCGTGGTTTCTGCATGTCCAAAATTTGGTAGCCGAAAACAATGTGTAGCGGATGGGGGTACCCGGAATTCGGCGGTTGCCCGCAGAGGCGATGTCATCGGGTACCGTTACTCGAAATTTTGGGGGTATCGGGTACCGTTACCCGAAATGTTTAAATCAACGGATGGGGGTACCCGAAATTTGTGGGTACGCCCTAACCGGGTTCCAGTTCATGACAGAGGCCCTGGCAGCTGGTGTCCGAATGTTAAAACACTTCCGCGTTCTGGTTTATTTTGATGTAACAAAATAATCGTTCTCTCTCGAAATTTTTAATGTCAGAATTTTGGTACCCTAAATGATTAAAACAACGGATGGGGGTACCCGAAATTTGTGGGTACGCCCACATGACGCATGTATAAAACACTGGTTACGACGAAACAGGGGGCTATACAGATGGGTTCCGACAGGTGTTGGTTTCCACAAAATAAATTTTGACTCCTCGGGATTTGAACCTGGATCTGCTGTTCGCAAAACCATATATTATATTATTATATATGAGTATATTGTGTTATTATAGAACAGATGCATCCATTTGAATATTGTTTAGAAAAACACATATTAAAATTATGCATTACTAAAATTGTGTAATTGTATAAATATATTTTACTCTGTGTACCTGCAAAATTGTAACAAAGTAGTCAAACAGGTCTGGTTGAATCGCTGTGTGTTGGTACAAACAGATTATACGCTCTCTCTCTCTCTCTCTCTCTCTCTCTCTCTCTCTCTCCCTCTCTCTCTTTAGAGAGAGACTCATCTGAACTCTGTAAACCGGTTTTCTTCGTATGCTGGCGCATACCACAATCCAGCTGTATATCTCTTTATCAATAAGTTGGCTGCATCTCAACTATAAAAACTTGTTATCTTCGCTGGCGTATACCTTATTCAAGTATGATAGGAATAACTGTTTTGTATAAAGGTATAATAATAAAATAACAAAGGTCACGGTTTATATATATATAAGTTTTAATAATATCGAAAGCTTTTACAATCAAATCATAAGCTATAATTTTCTTTCTCTCTCTACACACACACACGTTCTATATTCACAAGACAATTATAATTGAGCAAAACATACCCGCGCTCTCTAACATACATATACTCTGTTTGTGTATCTCTATAAACAAAATAAACACTTTATCTATATATATATATATATATTTATATAATTATACAAAATAATCTTTTTTCTCTCTCGCTTTCTCTCTCTTTTGCAGCCTTGAAGGTTCTCTCTCTCTCTCTCTCTCTCTACATATATATTCTCTCTCTCTCTCTCTACACACACACACACACACACACACACACACACACACACACACACACACACACACACACACACACACACACAATTAACAAAATAATAATTACATTTACTACAACCAAAACAAGCCTTATATGTCTAACAATAAAAATAGTAATAATAATTAATAACATACAATATTACAATGTTGATGTGTAATATGTTAATAATAACATACTAAATGTAGACACACATCAAATGATAATTACTATGGTGTTAACTACATGTGTAAAATGGTACACCAAAACCTTGAATTCAACTCTTTTTAGTATTTTAGATAATAACAAAGGTAACAACGCTTATAATTTTTTAAAACAATTGTTCTTCAGAGTGTAAATTCTCTCCACTCACAAGCACTCAGAATGTTACAGTGGTCACCATATGGTGGTGAACGACATACATCTCCCTCGCATTCGCACAAACACATAACATCGAAACAAGGTTTCTGTAACTATGAGAGAAATCTTTTAAAAAATTTAATTAAACATAAAAATTTAATTAACACTTTAATGATTGTTTATCTTAACTTTTTATGTTATAAACCACATACGTTTTTTAATAATTAAAAACAGAATATAATTTCCTACAATTAATAATACTTGATCAAATACAAAAGAATGTAGACACATCAAATGATAGTTAGTGTGGTATTAAAAAAAAACATGTATTCTGAATTAAATTCATTTTGATATCTTAGATAACAACAGACGCGACAACGGTTACGAAGCGGACATCCGCTAGAGTCATGCCTTGACCACTCATATTTTTTTACCAGCGAGGTATACGCTGTACCAGTAAAATTATACATCATATAGTACATCTGATTAACCAGCTTCGTTTTAGCAATTAGCAAATCTTTTATTTGAAGATATTCAATATTATGGTTGTTACAATAACTAATTGATGTTTTGAAGAGTTTGAAAAACTCATTACGAATAAATACTTTCATTTTGTAAATATTCTTTTCGTTTCGTATTGATATCCATCTACTCAGTGTCTTACGATTATTTCTAAAATTATAATCGAATTTAATCATGTCGCATTGACAATATAATCTATTATTACCATTTATTTCTCTGTTTAAAAGTTTTTCAACAATATTAGATCCAAGCAACACCTTGTTCTTTCTCTGAAAATGAACAGTTAACATTAAAAAACGACAAAAAAATAGAGAAGTCTACTTCAACAGTTAAAAACATTTTACTATTAATGTTATTATTATTATAATTAATCAATCCTGTTCTCGTTTATTTGGTCTGGAAAAAAAAGAGAACAAATTAATACATAACCACTTCTGTATAAGTAATTATTAGCGGTACTGAAATATCATACTCACATAATCAATATCCAACTGCACGCTCACTTTCTCGTTCGCCAGCGGAGTGTGTGAGGTTACGCATAGTGATAGGACACAAGGCTTCACAGCTTTCAATTGCTCCTCTGTAAATAAGTCACACCATCTTTTAGGTAGGTATACATAGAACAGTTTATCCTCCGGCTGAGGACAGGCTCCGGTATCTTCCAAATCTACCACAACTGACTCCCCGAATTTCGTTTTCACAAATTTCATGTGAATTATATGATACTTTACTCCTAAAGAAAGACTTGACAAGTCTCTTTTTGGTAAAAAATTTTCAACTGTCTTCGCGTTCGCAACGATTGCTTCCATGGCGAGTACTGATGACTGCACAGGGAAACACTGGCGTATTTATTCCGTTTCCCCCGACCACGTTCCTTCCTTCTAAAGCGTCATCTCCTTCGGTCACGACCGGACGACGACACCCTACCCCGCACCCCGCACCTCTACCGCAACGGTAACGGCTACAATTTTTCTTCCTACCCCACCCCGCGTCGTCCCGGCCACCATCTGCTTTCGGTCACGACCGGACGATGACATTCTACCCCGCGCCCAGAGCCTCGCCACCACCCCGCACCTCGCCTACATATTTTGTTCAATTACTTTGTCTGTCGCTCCGCAACGACCGGGTTTACCCCCCCCCACCAACCGCAATCGAGTCCGTCGGTCACGGTCACCCCTACCCCGCACCACCAACCCCGCACCCGGAGCCTCACCCCCACCCCGCACCACGCCTACATATTTTGTTCAATTACTTTGTCCGTCGCTCCGCAACGACCAGGTTTACCCCCCCCCAACCGCAATCGAGTCCGTCAGCGACAACCTAGCTTCCTACCCCGCACCCCTCCCCGCGTCGTCTCGCTCCACCATCTGCTTTCGGTCACGACCGGTCGTACAACCCAGCCCCCCCCGTACCCGCACCCAACATCCCGCGGGAGGCGAGTCAACGAGCGCGCTTCGGTCAAGGTCGCCGGCATCCTGTACCCCGCACCTCGCCTACCTCTCGGTCACGGACACCGGCTGCAACCTAGCTCCCTACCCCGCACCACCATCCCACACCTTTACCCCGCACCGCATCGGTCACGGACGTCGGCTTCCTACACAGCACTCCCCACCCCACCCAGCCCTCCGCAACGCGCGTCATCGGTCACGACCGGACGATGACATCCTAGCCCGCACCCCCACCCCGCACCTCCAGCACACACCGCATCGGTCTCGACAACCCCGCACCCCACCCCGCGCAGCTGCTCCTCGCGAGCGGAGCGCGGCGACAGCGTTACCGGTCACCGGACTGTCTATATAGGGAACCAACGACGCGAAGCCGACCTCACTCCTTTCACAATGGCCGACAGCAGCAGCAGCGAACACCGTGCAATCAATGGTAATGTAATTACTATAAAATTTATGATACTTGACAATACACTAAACACACAAACAGTATTATTAGATTACAAACACACGGTTGTTGATAAGATTTGTAGCGAAGCCGTAGCATTAAATAATTATATAAAGTGGTATTTAGCAGTTCGTGTATCTTTTAAAAAATTAATAAACACCGAAAATATTTATTGTGATGCGGTATTTAGATCACGTACAGAACTTAAGTCACAGTATGACGATATCGATGAACAATATTCGATAGCTAGCGAGAAAATAATGGAATCCGTTGACAAATTCACGCGTGACGGAAGCGGGTGGGTCGAAAACGGTGTCGAGTCGGTGGAATTAAATATTACAAAATACAATCCTCTTGTGGGGTCGAGCTTTCTACCTACACCATCGAAATTGTCACACAGTAAGAAAGGAATTATTAATGTGAAAAATTTAGAAGATGAAAAGTGTTTCTTGTGGTCTGTGCTCGCCGGTATACACCCGATCGCGTGTAACCCGCATCGCGTTAGCCATTACCTTCCGTACGAAGAAGAAATAAACATGAAGGACATACCTTATCCCGTCGCAGTCAATAAGATAAAACGTTTTGAAAAATTAAACGAAAACATATCCGTTAACGTTTTTGGCTACGAAGGCGAGGTATATCCTTTACGTATTACTGAACATCGCCGTAGAAAGTACCACGTAAACCTACTGCTACTGTCCGACGCGAACACTACTCACTACTGCCTCATACGAAACCTTTCGCGTATGCTTTCGTCGTTGACAAAAAATTGTCGTGCATCGGTGTACTGCAACTACTGTCTACACAGATTTGCGGACAATAAAGATACTAACGCGGCACGAAAACGAGTTGAAGAACACGAACGCAACTGTTCTCAGCACGGAGTACAGAAAGTAAAACTTCCTGACGAGAACGAAAAGTGGATGTATTTTTAAAACTTTTCACTTTGTCACCGCGTACCTTATACGGTATACGCTGACTTCGAATCGTTTATTGTTCCGGCCACCGGTAAAGACGTGGCACATCATATACCAGCCAGTTTCTGCTATGTGATAGTTGACTGGATGGGAAACGCCGTCAAGGAACCTGTAATATACCGCGGTAAAGACGTGGTGGACACGTTCCTTCGTGTGCTTTTAGCCGACGTTCAACGACTCGATAGAAAGTTTAATAAACCGATCCAAATGACAGCGGCCGATGAACGGTCATTCCGAAACGCTACGCACTGTCATCTGTGCAAGAAGGCGTTAACGGATGACACGGTTCGAAACCACTGCCACATAACGGGAAACTATTTAGGCGCTGCTCACAATGTGTGTAATATAAATTACAAAATACCAACACACGTTCCGGTTTTTTTCCATAATTTAAGTGGCTATGACTCGCATCATTTGATGCAAGGTTTCGGAAAGTACAAGGAAGATGAAATAACGTGTATCGCTACTACAAGCGAACGTTACATCTCCGTTACACTCGGACAGCTCCGGTTTCTCGATTCTCTGCGGTTCATGAACGCGTCACTTGAAAAACTCGTCTCCAACTTATCCGCGGATAAATTTAAAATCCTTAATCAATTTTACACGCGTAATGTTAATTTACTGTTGCGTAAAGGTGTGTACCCTTACGAATACGTTACGGACGATTCAAAATTTGACGAGAGGCAGTTACCGGACCGCGTACATTTTTACAACGGGTTGACAGAGTCGGATATAAACGAAGAAGATTACGCGCACGCTCGAGCGGTTTGGTCGGCTTTCGACATGCAAACGTTCGGTGATTATCATGACCTTTATTTAAAAACGGATGTACTACTGCTTGCAGATGTATTTGAAAACTTTCGAAACATGAGCCTGCAGTACTACGAACTCGATCCGTGTAACGTTTTTACCACCGCCGGTTTAGCGTGGAACGCGATGCTGAAAATGACAGGAGTTAGGTTAGAGTTACTCCGCGATATAGACGTACACCTATACATCGAAGGAGGTATCCGTGGCGGCTTAGCAGCAATTTCTAATCGGTACGCCAAGGCCAACAACCCGTACATTCCCGATTATAACGCAAGCAAGCTGCATAACTATTTACTCTACCTCGATTGTACCAACCTGTACGGAACGGCTATGACACAGCCTTTACCACTGTCCGGTTTTCGATGGTTGGAACGTACAGAGATCGATACGTTGAACGTGCACGCGTTACGTGACGATGATGACACCGGTTATATCCTAGAAGTCGATCTGGGGTATCCACATTACCTACACGACTTACACAGTGACTACCCTTTAGCACCCGAAAAGTGTACTATTACGGACAGTATGCTTTCACCGTACTGCTATCGCATGAAGCTGTTAAAAGACTTTGTGTGTAGTAACGGTAAGGTAGAGAAACTGATAACGTCCCTCGAGGACAAGACAAAATACATTGTTCATTACAGAACATTGAACCTCTACCTCGAACTAGGAATGGAGTTGAAAGCGATTCACCGTGTGTTAGCATTCACACAGTGCGTATGGTTGAAACCTTTCATCGATTTTAATACGGAGCGACGAAAGGAAGCCAGAAACACCTTTGAAAAAGACTTTTTTAAGTTAATGAATAACGCGCCGTACGGAAAATCGTTGGAAAACGTACGGAAGCGAATCGATTTCAAGTTAGTTCCAAACGAGAAGAAACTTTACAAACTAACCGCTAACCCCAGGCTACAACATTTTTTCATCTATAACGAGGACATGGTAGGTCTCACGATGAAAAAAACGTCCATTACACTGAACCGACCTTTGTACGTTGGGTTCAGTGTATTGGATATTAGTAAGCTGATCATGTATCGGTTCCATTACGGATTCACGATGAATACGTACGGGTCACGTGCACGTCTATGTATGACGGACACTGACTCTCTGTTGTACGACATTCGCACCGACGATGTGTACAAAGACATGGAGGAGCATCTCGAACTCTTTGACACGTCGGAGTACCCTAAGACACATCCCTGCTATAGTGAAACAAACAAGAAAAAGTTGGGTAGGTTTAAAGACGAAACAAATGGAATACCGATACTTGAATTTGTCGGGTTGCGCTCAAAATGTTATTCGTTCGTTACGGCAAACGATAAAGAGAAAAAGGTAGCGAAAGGTGTACCACGTTCCGCGATAGCTACACAGTTGAAACATCAACTTTATAAGCAATGTGTAAAGACCACTTCTCAAACTTATACTACGGCGCAGACTATCCAAAGCGAAAGACATATCATATACACAAGAAAGCTTACAAAATTATCGCTGTCACCATACGATGACAAACGATATGTCTTGGATGACGGTGAAACAACACTGGCGTACGGTCATTATAAACTCTGTCAACCCAGACGCGAGATAATTCAGCAAGCGAGAAAATCCGTTGTAAATTATGCGTTCGATATACGTTGATATAAGACTCTCTTGCAGGAGCAACACACTGTCAGTAGCGACGATGAAGTCGGTGAAGTTCAGTGAAAACGTAACGGTATATCTCGTACCAAAATTTTGCGATTCTCGATTCGGGTGGCGATATGGAAAACGTACGCAAAACTATTGCAAAGGAATTGCACAGACCGGTGAGAAGGAACTTTCCCAGACGTGCGGTGGAGGTGAAGGGGTTACACGATCTGTACCAAGCGGATTTAGTGGAAATGATACCGCATGCCAAGTTGAACAAGGGGTACAAATATCTAATGACAGTAATAAACGCATTTAGCAAGTATGCATATGCGATTCCCTTAAAAACTAAATCGGGTGTTGAAGTAGCACAGGCTCTCGAACCAATAATTGTAAAAAATAAAATGAAATACCTGCAAACGGATAAGGGGAAAGAGTACTTTAACACTACCGTACAAGCTTTACTAAAGAGATTCAACGTCAAACACTATTCAACGTATAGCGAGAAGAAAGCGTCCATCGTAGAGCGATTTAATCGTACGTTGAAAACGAACATGTACCGCGCGTTCAGCGAGCAAGGGCATTATCGGTGGTTGTCGCTTTTACCTAAACTGGTGATGGAATACAACGACAGAGTACATAGAACTATAGAGATGAAGCCGCGACAAGTCGACAAGAGCAACGAGCGAATTGTGTTGGAACGATTAAGAAAAAATACCGTACCGCGGAAAGTGAGCAAGAAACATAAGTTTAAAATAGGCGATCGAGTGCGTATCAGTAAATACAAAATCACATTCGCTAAAGGTTATACACCAAACTGGACGAACGAGATATATACAGTGCACAGAGTTCAGCCAAC
Source organism: Magicicada septendecula (assembly GCA_034769895.1). Classification (NCBI taxonomy): domain Eukaryota; kingdom Metazoa; phylum Arthropoda; class Insecta; order Hemiptera; family Cicadidae; genus Magicicada; species Magicicada septendecula. Next base: position 1,399,931,833 of record CM068367.1, read on the forward strand.
CGTACCGGTTACGTACTTGTTGAAAGATCACACGGGTGACGTTGTGGAAGGTGGGTTTTATGAACAAGAATTGAGTAAAACCAGCGTTGGTGATGTGTATCTCGTTGAGAAAATATTACAACGTAAAGGTGATCGCGTGCGAGTGCGCTGGCTCGGCTTTGACGGTAAACACGATTCGTGGATACATAAAAAAGATCTGATATAATAACATTACCACAGTATTTAACCGAACGTAAACGAGTTAAGATGAAGATTGAACAACAATCGTTAAAGTTAAATGTTAAGAACGTAGACTCTGCTAAGTACAACGGTGAAGTTGCATATAATAAACACAGTCCACTGTTTCCAAACACAGTTCGATGTATCGTGTGCGGCGGGTCATGCAGCGGGAAGTCAAACGTTGCCTTTAACATGTTATTCGATTCAAACGGACTGCGATTTCAGAACCTGTACGTGTTCTCCAAATCGTTATTTCAACCAAAATATCGTATGTTGGAAGACGTTTTTAATGCTCTCGCTGACGAAGGAATGACGTACTTCACATACAGTGAAAACGATGAAGTACCACCTCCGCACGAAATTGTACCTAATTCAATCATGTTGTTCGATGATGTGGTATGTGAACGGCAGAATAACATACGAAAATATTTCGCTATGGGACGGCATAGCGGTGTGGACACTTTGTACCTTTGTCAGACGTACAGTCTGGTGCCAAAGCAACTGGTGCGTGATAATACCAATTTCTTAGTATTGTTCAGACAAGATGATCTCAATTTACACCACGTTTACAACGATCACGTTAACACAGACATGAAATACGAAGAGTTCAAAGCGATGTGCGCCGAAGCGTGGAAGGATCGTTACGGATTCATAGTCATCAACAAGGACTCACCGATAAACGCGGGCAGATACAGAGTGGGTTTCGATCGTTTTATACATAAATAGAATAGTTTGTGCGAGAAAGTCATCAGTGTCAAGATGGATGACAAGCAATTGACACAAGAAATCGATGCAATTAGCGACAACATAAGACAAAAGTATCGTGCGTTGAAACATGACCTCAGAGAGAGCGATGAAGCGTTAACGAGAACGTACAAACCTCTTTTAGAACCGTTAACACAGATTTCGGAAAAGTTGAATGTCTCCGGTGATAAAATTAAAAAAATAAATGTTGATGATGAAGATACGAAGACAGCTGTCGAGATGACACCACCACCATCACAACCTCGATTCCTTAGAACGGAAGTGTTGGCACAAACTCCTGATATCGAAACACCGAACGTGACTCTTGAAGAGTTTTTAGCAACACCCGAAGGTCGACACGAAGCACAAGAATACGTTGAACAGTCTGTCGAAGGTCCGCTCGCGAGGAAATACTTACTACTCGCTTTATCTGATGATCGAGAAAAAAAGATGGATCATACGTACGGTATCCGTAACGTTGCAGACAAATGGATGGTGGGAAATTAGGTGTTGGAGATCAATCAAGACGACAGCTTCTACATAGCTGGAAAACGATACAGGGGTACACCGGGTCTCTACGAACTTATGTTTATGAAAGAACCCGACAAGAGCGTCTACGATGAAAACGATTTAGCAGCGTACAAATCTATACTGTCGAACACTAACGCACATAAACATTATCATTTACCCGGTGCTAAAATAAATACAAACAAAGGTGTAAAGTACAGAGAGATAATCGCCCGATTGTTCCCACCGCGCAGCGGACGTGGTATCGATTACGTACACTGGAACGATCCCAACGAACTGGTTGAACGGTTGAGACTGCTGGTAAGTTCAAAACGCGCCGGTCACACCGGACACGACAACGAAATCATCTCCGTTGTGGAGGAATTACGTGAAGCCAACATTATCGTATAAATTTTATGAACGTCGGTGTAACAACTCATTGACGTCAACACTGTCAACATGTGCGGGTTAGATTTGACACCTGACTTTGAAGTCGAAAACGAGAGACTGAAAACCTTTACATCATGGCCTGTGCATTTCATCAGTCCAACCGCTATGGTTGCCGCAGGCTTTCATTACACAAATGAAATTGACAGGGTTCGATGTTCATTTTGCGGTATAGAAATCTTTCGTTGGAAAGAGGGTGACGATCCGATTGTGTTACACACGCGATGGTCACCACAGTGTCGTTACTTAAAACGGTTAGCACATCATTTGTAGCGTGCAGTCGTACAATGGTTGTGGACAAGTTCGGGAGACATCAAAGCGCCGTGAGCGTGCGACGAGAAACAAAAAGACAATTACGCGATACTGTAGGATTTAAGATTACGAATGATGGGCATATAGATGTTGAAAACAAAAAGATCCGCAATCTGAACGAACCGGATGCAGCAAAGGATGCTGTATCTCTGACTTATATGCAAACACATTGTCTGCTACTCGATGATGAACGTAAAAGCGTGGACGTTAAAGGGTGTAGATTGAAAAATGTTGATACTCCTGTAGACGTTAAAGACGTAGTCAACAAATATTACGTTGATGACAACTGTATACAACACTCGAGTCAAGAGAGAGGTGAGGTCATCGATGCACGAGATCGATGGGTAATCAACGTTCGAAGTCCGGAACAAGCGACCGATGCGGTTAACAAAAACTATGTAGACTCGAACGTCATTAAAAAAGTATCGAACAGCTATTTGTTTGGGCAGAGCTGGTTGTCGGGAGTGAGTTCACCGATTTTTGCAGATGACGCGGTTAACGTAAAATACATGTTGCAGAACACCGTTAGCTTGGGCGAAGATGGTGTTTTCAAAGCGGCGGAAAAGAGAATAACAGACGTAGCGGATGGTTTTGCGGAGAGCGATGCTGTTAACTTACAACAATTAAATGACGTGAGACGATACGTAAAGAGCGAGATGTATAAAGTCGTTAAAACATTTCAGTATCAACTGGATTACTACTTATTGAAATTGTCTAAGCCACGTAGTTCAGAAGACGAGTGGACACTCGACACGAAGGAAATAAAAAGGTTAATAGATGAATACGATAAAAACAGAAAGGGGAGGAAAAAGGGGTGGGGCGTCGGAAACGTGCTTAAACACGTTGTACCGTCCGTTGTTTCGTCAGTTATCAATCGAGCGGTGGACGCACTACCTGTCGAATTACATCTGCCGGGTTACAGATTCTGTGGACCGGGCACGAAACTCGAAGAAAGATTAGCGCGTGGTGATCGTGGAATCAATCAACTAGACGAAGCCTGTCGCGAACACGACATCGCTTACGCTCAATACAAAGACAACGAAAGTAGACGTATTGCAGATCGTAAACTCGCGGAAAAAGCGTGGGGACAGGTAAAGGCTTTGGATTCGGGTATCAGTGAACGAGCTTATGCGACAGCAGTTGCAGCGGCCATGAAAGCAAAATCAGCGATAGGAAGCGGTCGACGTCGTAAAAATAAAAAGAATGTGAGTAGTCGTGGTCGTGGTGCTGGTGGTGGGATGAAGAAGAGGAGGAAGAGAACTGTCCGAACCGCTAGGAAAAAGAAGAGAACTGCGTCCGGATTGTATCTACGTCCGTACCGAAAAAACTAATTCACATACCGCTCCGCCCGTTGTCCGAAGATGAATTACGTGTATACGCAAAAAAGCTAAACATACCGTATTTTAGAGGTGTTTACATGCGTAACGCATTACCGGATACAGCGCCGTGGAAGAACGAAAGCGTCATCGTAAATTTGGACGACGAGAGCGGACCGGGAACCCACTGGGTATGTTACAAGAAGCGTGGAAATCGAGTACACTATTTTGACGGGTTCGGTAATTTACGTCCACCTCTCGAGCTGATGCAATATTTTGGTGATACAGCCGACGTTCGTTACAACTATGAACGGAAGCAACCTCCTAACACGGTCATCTGCGGTCATTTATGTTTAGACTTTTTATTGTCTTCTGATCAGTAAACTTCAACATGTCGTCGCTAACGGTCACCGTGACGGGTACCGACGCTGCGAATCTCGTGTGTAACTTTTTCCCACCTCTCGAGTTATACGGTGAATGGTACGTTGGTCTATTGGATTTTACATCGTATAATTCAATACCAAACGTTACTGAAGGAAAAAATAATGCATTTCCAGTAAAAATTTCCAAGGATCAGTGGTCCGTCATCAAGTTGCCTACCGGCACCTACGAAATCAGTGATATCGAAACGTATCTGCAGAAACAGTTAGGCGAGAGAACAATCAGTTTACGTCCAAACAACAACACATTAAAGTGTGAAATTTACTGTAAGCATGTCATCGACTTTTCGTATACACCGAATACCATTGCAAGTATGTTAGGATTTAAGGAGAATCAGCAGCTGGAAGCGTATAAAACACACGAGTCGAACGTACCCGTCGACATAATCAAAGTTAACACCGTTCACGTACGGAGTAATATCGTACAGGGTGCGTACAAGGACGGCCAGGACCAGCACACGTTGCATTCGTTTTATCCGACCGTGGCACCAGGTTTCAAAATAGTTGAAACGCCGACAAACGTAATATACTTACCGGTAAACATACAACGCGTTGACAACATAATTTTGTCTCTCGTTGATCAGGACGGGGATTTAGTCGATTTTCGCGGTGAAGTTATCACGATACGACTGCATCTGAAAATATGGGATTGTATTTCGGACAAACGTCACCTGTAAAAAGGGAGTGTGTACGAAAGAAACATGGTAGTCGGTGTTCAACGTTGAAACGATTGACATCAAGGAACAAGCGTTTCTTACTTTCACTTGGATTCAAATTATACGATTAAAATAATGTCGGGTGAAATTCTAGCTATCGAACGAGGAGCGGCTTTCGATAACAGAATCGTTGAGTTCGAATATCGTACGCACACACCGTATGCTTCCACCCGATACGGTAACAACGATGAAATACGTATACCCATCCAACAACAGGATGTTTTCACTTTACCGGCGGAGAGTTTTCTGTACATCGAAGGAACATTGACCAAGGTTAACGCTACCGACACAGCGTTGAACGTGAAATTAATCAACAATGCAATGGCTTTCTTGTTTGAGGAGATCCGTTACGAAGTGTGCGGTGTGGAAGTAGATCGTACGAAAAACTTTGGAATTACGAGCACTGTGAAATTGTTACTATCGAGCAATGAGCATGAAAGAAAGCATCTAATCAATGCAGGATGGGTGACGACAACCGACGAGTCGTTGACAGTACACGTGAGTACCGGTGATTTTAAGTTTTGTCTTCCGTTAAAAATGCTACTCGGTTTCAACGAAGACTATACACGCATCATGCTGAACGTTAAGCAAGAATTGATTCTGTTGCGTACCTCTACCGATCAGAACGCAATGGTGCTAAAAGAATCAGGTGCAACTGCAAACGGTAATCTCGTAATAAACAAAGTACACTGGAAGATGCCCTATGTGCGCGTGTCAAACAAGTATCGAATACCGCTATTGGAGCATATCGAGGAGGATCATGAACTGGTGATGCCGTTCCGCAGTTGGGAATTGCACGAGTATCCCGTTCTACCGACGACAAATCGACATTCGTGGACCTTGAAGACATCGTCACAGTTGGAAAAACCACGGTATGTGATACTGATATTTCAGACGGACAGAAAGAACAATATAGCGAAAAACGCGTCGGAATTTGATCACTGCAATTTAACGAATGTCAAGCTATTTCTGAACGATAAATACTATCCGTACGATAACCTGAACCAGGATATCGAAAAAAAACGTTACGCACTGTTCTACGACATGTATACACGTTTTCAAACATCATACTACGACCGTCGCAACAGAACGCCTCTTTTGACACCTAATGAATTTATAACGAAAGCACCGTTGTTTGTCATCGATTGTTCCAGACAAGAAGAACCAATCAAGTCGTCTGCCGTTGATGTGCGTTTAGAATTTGAATCCAGTAACAATTTTCCAGATAAAACCACCGCTTACGCTTTGATTATTCACGATAGGATAGTACAGTACACAGCGTTGTCGAATACTGTTCATCGTTTGTCATAAAAAACTTGTTCTCCCCTCTACCAGTTTATAAAGATAGGTATTAGCGATCTCTAGCTTGTAACAAGATCAGTCCGTCTCAACGATGGAAGGTGACTGTGGTAGCGGCGGCAGCAGCAGCAGGCATTGTGAGTATAACGTTTACTTATCTCTTGCATATCCTATTAACTCTTACACTAAGTTCGTTACCGTCGGACTGTTTAACGAACTCAACTATGAACCGGGTGTTTTGTTTACAAACGGAAAAAAGAAACGTATATTACTTGACTTTTCTGAGTGGAATTACTTGTTGATCTTTCGTGAACAGTTACTATCCAGTATGTTATTGTACGAAGAAGGTAAAAACCGTGAGAAGAAGAAGAGTGTGATGATCAGTCGTAACTTTGGGAAAAAGTTTGTTCGGATTAAAGGTATTAAGACCGAAAAATTTGTTTTCACAGAACCCGAGTGGATCCGTTTTGGTTGTTTATTAACAGTACTAAAGAAATATCTTGTTCGCTTGTTTTATGATCAAGATCACTTCAAGTCGTACATTAATCAGGTAGTAGCCAAGAGGTGTTATGTACCACCATCCTTCTTTTTCCCCTCGTTTTTTCGATTGGAAAGCAGTCGTCATGACCAACAGCTAACATTTGATCGTCTTTACGATGAACTGGTATTGGAAGGAAAAGTAGAGGGGGAATTTTAAAAAATTAACGTATTCGATGCGAACAAGTGTCACTCGGAAAAATGAACTTGAATAGGACGGTTATTGCCGAGTTTGAAGCGTTTCGTGGTGACAAAAATGAATATGTAATCAAAGAGTTCGTTGCAGTTGATATAACAACCGGACGTTTTGTTATCGTGTTGTTCGCTCCACCATACGAACGTGCACGACTGCACCTGAAATTTCAAAAAATCAATGACTGGTTGGAAACACATTATCACAGAATTCGGTGGAACGATGGTAATGTGCCGTACAAGAATATGGTACGCATCGTTGCAGACTTTTTTTCAGACAGTTCTGTTGTCTATACAAAAGGGTTTGAGAAGGCAAATTTCTTACGACAGTTGTATCACCATGGTGAGGTGATTGACTTAAACGATATTCAAGCACCTGTAGTTCCTAGATCCTTTGTACCCATCATACAATGTCCTGTTCCTCATCGTCAACCCGTTACCACTCCCCCCTTACACTGTGCATTGCGCAAAGCTTTGTTTTATGCAGAATGGTTGCGGCAACGAAATAAAATATAGTCGGTTGTGAACATGTTTTCATCATGGTGTTAGTGTGAATGCTACGTGACAGAAATGTCCATAAACGTAGAATTAGGTACCGTAGTGTGTGCGTGAGTGTTAACCTTGACTACGTGACTGTCGAGGTAGAAATACTCATAAACGTAGTCCTGGTAGTTCGAGACGGGTCACTGGCACGGTAGATATACCTGTAAACTCGTCAAGAACCAGTATGGGTGTGAAAATTACTCATTACGGTACAGCAAATGTGAATACGCATCATGTATGAACAACATATACACCCGATAAAAAAAAATATAAAAAAAATAAAAATAAAGTAAATAAATAAAAAATATATGTACTGCTTTTATACATTGACTTAGCATTGCATAGTGTATCTTATCATTATCTACCACTGTATTAGTTAATAGTACAGCGATAGATAACGTGGAGTAGGCCTGCTTTACGAATCTGTAAAGTTGGGGAAACCACGTTAAAAAAAGCGTAGCGGTCTCTCATTCGCCTCTGGCCGCTAGGAAGAGGATGAGAGGTAAAAAATAAAAGTATAAAAAATTTTTATGTATTTTTAATAATAAATAAACTTATATTGTGCTTTTATGGTTTTACACATAGGACAACAGTAGATATCACTCGTCCACCTCATAGTTGCAAGTAAGAGACGAGAAGTATAAGTACAAAAATAATTACAGTTAAACGACAACGGTCCCTTGGTGTAGTGGATGCATGCCGGTTTGGAGTACCGGAGGTCCCGGGTTCAAATCCCGGAGGGGCCATAATTTATTTTTTGCGGAAACAAACTTTCTCGCCTTGCAGTCGAACACATGCGTCATGTCGGGTACCCCCATCCGTTGATTTAAACATTTCGGGTGTTAACTTTCGGACACCAAGAGATTTCAGGTACCTCCATCCGTTGTTTTAATCATTTCGGTTGTCAAATATTGAACATCAAAAATTTCGGGTACCCCCATCCGTTGTTCTAAACATTTCGGGTGTCAAATTCAGACATCACGCCCTCTACGTAGTCGTCGAACCAGCTATCATATCCACCCAGCCTCCTGTTTCGTCATAACCAGTGTTTTATACATGCGTCATGTGGGCGTACCCACAAATTTCGGGTACCCCCATCCGTTGATTTAAACATTTCGGGTAACGGTACCCGATACCCCCAAAATTTCGAGTAACGGTACCCGATGACATCGCCTCTGCGGGCAACCGCCGAATTCCGGGTACCCCCATCCGCTACACATTGTTTTCGGCTACCAAATTTTGGACATGCAGAAACCACGGCCTCCGTGACGTCTTGAAACAGGTTTTAGCCATGCGGACGCCAGCGACTTGAGCCTCTGTGTGATGTCATGAACTGGAACACGGAAGTGTTTCAGTCACACACACACACACACACACACACACACACACACACACACACACACACACACACACACACACACACACACACACACACACACACACACACACACACACACACACACACACACACACACACACACACACACACACACACACACACAAAACAGTGACGTCACATGGACAGCTCGGACACCAGCTGCCAGTGCCTCTATGACGTCATGAACTGGAACCCGGTAGTGTTTTCAACTGGGGGTTCCCCAACCCATTGTTTTCACACCGCGGAAGCCAGCTACCAGTGCCTCTCTGTGACGTCATCGCCATTGTTCTCTAACATACACTTTCCCTCTACTATCGTGAACACTCAACCATAATCAGAGAAAACGAATTCAGCTGCTAAAATGAAATTCTTAAGGAGAGTCAAAGAATGCACGCTAAGAGATCACATAAGGAATGCAGACACAAGGCAAGAGCCGAATATATACTCAATAAACGATAAGATTAAACAAAATAAAAAACTGGATACAGCATAGAATGGATAACTCGAGAATCCAAAAAAGATAATCTAGTTTAAGCCTCTTGGAGAACGAGATGGAAGCATACCAAGAAAACGGTGGTTGTGGAGACGGAACAGGCTGTAAGCCTAATCCTTGAAGTGAAGAAGAAGAAGAAGAAGAAGAAGAAGAAGAAGAAGAAGAAGAAGAAGAAGAAGAAGAAGAAGAAGAAGAAGGTACTCTTCTACATATGTACCGTTCCTTGCATTTATAGTCTCGTTCTCTCCCAGTCCCTGCTGTTCTTTCCCGACCATCCGACCTAGAGACTACTACTATATCGGAATATTTAACAACAGACTGATACACCATCTAAACATCCTCTAAAACAAGGGATATCCTATAGGATTATTAACGGAGTGATTTCCCGTTGGCCCCAATCACCCTATGTCATTTCATCTGCCTTTAGGGATGATTTACCGTACCATGGAAAAGCGGGTGCCCTATCTTTGTACCTGATCATCCGCTGTCCTTGGGGACGAGGCCGTTGGCATTTGGTAAAAGGGAGGGCATTTCCTTATCCCGGGAAATGTTCGGTTCCTACATTCGTTATACACTTGTTTGTATAATAGCCTACGTATAAGGGAACGTTGCCCCTCCCCTCTATATGAGGAGGTAAGTGTTATGGTTACTCTTCTTCGATTCCAGGTTCTTAATGGCATTTCCTGAACTCACCAGTATTTTTGGGAGGGCGTATCCTAATAGGAGGGGAAGACCCAGACGGTAGTATACGGATATGATACGGAAGGATGCTATAGAAGGAAGGAGAACGTATGTGGTGATTAACAGAGTATTCTTCGAAAAGTAAGAAATTGCAAGTCCACTAACCTCTGGGTGGAGGAGAAGAAGAATTATGTTTATACGTTTGAAGTTGTGGCACTGAAAGTGGTGATGCATTCCAATAACGGAATGGGAAAACAACTTTTCTTTTAAGTAGTATTATTTAGTGGAATAGTAAAAGAAGTCAACTGGTGGAAAGGAGAGGTTTTACTGAATAAAAAAATATTTATGTGAATGCTAAAATTAAAGAGAAGAATTTGCGGCGCACGTAAATTAGGAATAACATTAAGTGCTGATGTTTATAGCCACCGTATAAATCTAATATAAAGCCTACTTACTGAACGCATTAGGACTCTGCAGCTAGGAGCAAAGATAGAGTTTTGTATTAACTAAAAATAAAATTAGTTGCTCAGTAATCTGGGTCATAATCTGTTCCGTTTTCATAGGCATTACGTAGAAAAATGCCATAGAGGATTTTTTGTTTGTTTCAGTCACAACCTTACAGACAAATAAATCTTTAAACACACTACTTAACGTTTTAATGGATTTTCCCGTAGGCGTCCACCACCAGATTTTGGCTTTGCATATTTTTATACTTTACCCAAGACTGATTCACTAAATCCGACAGACAGATGACCTACATTTGTATAAACAGTTAATAGTTTCATTTTTATTTTTAAACTTTTATGTAGAATTTTGACAGTTGGCATTGATTTCCGCCTGTCATCCACTGCCTCAAGTCGTCTCTATGTTTTCGATAGATGGTCTCTGAGAGCTCCTGTTTCCATCCCCTCGTTTACTTAACCTCTTCAGAAAGTTGGAGGCTATCTCCTCCTCCTCCACTTACTCCTATTTCTCCTCCTCCCGTCTTCTTTACCATCGTCTTCTTTATCACCATAATCATCATCGTCATCACCACCATGGCATTCTTCTTCTTCTTCTTCTTCTTCTTCTTCTTCTTCTTCTTCTTCTTCTTCTTCTTCTTCTTCTTCTTCTTCTTCTTCTTCTTTCTTATTTTCCTTCTTCTTATTCTTCTTTTCTTTCTCCTCCTTTTCATTTCAATATTTCAGTACTCTATGATAGTAACATTTTAGCGGGGCTTACTGTATAAATAGAGGTGGGTCAAAACTTTGTGCTCTGTCTCAATAAAGCTAATGAAGATACCTCATGGTAGTACGAGCGAAACGTTTGATGTTTCGCTAATGAAACACTAAAATAAACATTAACATTAAATCCTTAAATTTTTAGTGACCGTCAATCAATGAATTTTTTAGTGGATGGTTAGTGAAGATCGGTCAAAATAACACAATTTTTAACTATTTTGCGTCGACGTTTCGACAATATTTATTTACAGGTTCTGAAGATGACAATAAATATTGTCGAAACGCCGATGCAAAATAGCTAAACAAAGTTGTGTTATTTTGACCGATCCTCACTAACCATCCACTAAAAAAAAAAACTAACATTGTTATACCAAAGTATCATTTATTCAACCGTGTTTCTTGCATAGTAAATTATTTTTGGGACAGAAAAGTGCTGTGTTTAATTTCTCGATAAAAACTAAAATTTTTAAACCTTTTCATTTAACACCACTTCATTTTTATGATAGTTTAATAGTTGTGTCGGGCGACTTCAAGCGTAACACCGATAAAACTTTAACAAAACGCCGCCTCTTTTGTTTAGTCGGCAAAGTTCTTTTTTTAATTTTATGCAAGAAGTTTTCCCTTGTTAGTCACTTACCGTCAGCGCGTTAACAATTTTGTAATAAAATTTTCTATTTTATGTGTAAAATAAATCTTATACGAGAAACTCGTTCTGTAATCATATGACAACGACGTGGACGCAACAAAAGACGTTTTGTTACTAACGAAGCTCAGCCACTTATAAATTATATTAGTACAATTTATTGTGTTGAGCAAATTTATCCTCCGGCCATTTTTTTTTTCTAAACTGTGTCCAAGAAGGTTTTTTACATTACTGCTGTATATACATGTACGATTTTATATACAATTGTTAGTACGATTTTATATTGTAAATTTATACCAGGAAACATTTGAAATCCAGTATTAAAATATCACGAGACGGATATTTTAATGTGTTGTTGTTCACGACTTGCTTGTAGTTGAAAATACAGAATCAACTGTGGGGCAATCAATGGTATATTTAGAAACAAGTTACACTGAGACACAACATTAAAGTTTAACAAAGTTATGGGGGTTTCGGTGTTGACCTATGGATGCGAACTGGAGACGACAACCAAGAAACAAGACAGTAAAATACAGGCCTCGGAAATGGCGTTCTTCGAAGGAGTTAAAAGGTGTTCTAAACTCGATCGTATAAGAGAATCTGGCCATAAGAGAAGAATTAATACAGGGTCCGCCAGTGAAGCGGGAAATTTTGAAAGTCCAATAGTTCATTTTCTGCCCACGAGAGGGCGTGGAGGTTTTCGAGTGTTGTTTTACATTTAATGCCATTTGTTATTATATGTTTTAAAACATGGAGCAGTGGTCCGGTGCACAGCGTGCTTTCTGCGTAAAATCGTTTTATAAGAATGGTGACTGTGTGACTTCTGTAGAACGATTGTTTCGTAATCATTTCAATATTCCACGACATGGAAGAGTGCCGTCCGTTCATGCAATTATGTCATGGGTGAAAAAGTTTGAAGAAACTGGTTCCACATTAAACTTAAAGCATAGGGGAGCAACAGGGTCTGTAAGAACAGAGGAAAACATTGAAAGAGTTCGAGTAGCATTGACGCGTACTCCACAACGTTCTGCAATGAAACATGCATCCGCACTAAACATTAGTGACACATCGTTACGACGAATTTTGCATAAATACTTATCTTTTCATCCTTACAAAATTCAAGTAATCCAGGAGTTGAAAGATGGCGATATGCCGGCTCGCAGGATTTTCAGCGAAGAAATATTGCGACGTGTAAATGATGATGAAAACTTTATTCACCGCATGTTTATGTCAGATGAAGCACATTTTCATTTGAGTGGATGAAAATAGGGATAGCTCCCTAGGTTTTCGGAAATTAATTTTTTCCGGCAGGATGGTGCCACAAGTCATACTGCTCGTGTGTCCACGGCTGCTTTAAGAGAACTCTTCCCGGACGGACTGATATCCAGATATGGCGACATCTCGTGGCCTGCAAGATCCCCAGATTTGTCCGCATGCGACTTTTTTCTTTGGAGATTTCTGAAGAGCAGGGTGTACATTGATAGACCGCACACCATACCGGAATTAAAAACGAATATCAGACAAGAAATTGCACGGATTCAACCTGACCTGCTTCGTCGAGTGATGGAAAATTTTCGGTCAAGATTAGAAGAATTTTTACACAGAAATCGCTCTCACTTGAGTGGCGTTATTTTTAAAAAGTAAAATAATGGCATACTTTACTCAACTCAAATCTGTAAAAAAAAATTCTGATAATAAATGTTTCATGAAAAAATTGGGTACTTTTAATTTTCCCGCTTCACTGGCGGACCCTGTATTATTTTATTTGAATTAAACATTAAAGTATTGTAGATAACGGTGGAAAGAACACTTACAAAGAATTCCAGATTCTAGACTGGCCAAACAAGTCTGGAAATGAAATCCTATAAGACTGAGGTGTGTGGCTAAACCCAGGAAGAGATGGCTGGAGGATCTTTAAAGGCGTACCACGCAGCACCTTGCCTTTGTCATGATGTCAAAGTGATGATGAATTTATGCAATAACCAAATGATTGATCAATAATTTAAGTAATAAGTTACACAAATTTTACTAGCGTATATGTGTGGCACAGTATGTCGAAGCTTTAAGTATAAGACTAAAAAGGATTGCGTTTTAGAAATGTATATGTAATTTTCATTCAATACAATGGCAGTACCTGCATTATGGTAACAGGAATTCTTATGGATTAATAACACCCCGTTCTGAACAAAACTTTCCCCTTGGATAATCTCCTCTTATGTGGAAAAGAGGAAAATCTGGCCGGGCGTGTAGCAACCTACTTTGTAGTCATAATACGTGTATGAGAGAAAATAAGAAGTTTAATTAACTTTAAAGAAAAATTGGCGAGAGTAACAAAACTTTTCCCGAGGACGACTTGTATTAAAAAAAATAAGGTTAATCGCGTCTAATGCAATAAATACCGGCACGAAGCAGAAGGAAAGCATTTTCCCTTCAATTAAAACGCCTACCGAAGTAATTCCTTTATTGTTGTCATCACGAGTGCAATAGATGAACTCTCCGGGCTGAACTCATTTCATCAGTGGCGCGTGTGTGCTCAGAAAACTGTCTTTGAAGCTTATCTTACGCTTGTAAACCACTGGTCAATGCACACTACACTCCAGTGGTGGCTGGAGATAAGGTTGCAAGTTTGCACAACCCCAGGCATAAGGAATAATATGTACAATTAACAATATGTATAAATAACAATATGTAATATTTATGAAAACATAAAGTTTCAAACGTTTTTTTCTTCTTCTGATAGTTCCTATCCGTTTCGGATGTTGGATATCATACAGCCTATTTTACCTTTCTGTAGTGCTGCATGGAATAAGTCAGTTGTATTCATGCCAAACCAGGTCCTTAAATTTCCCAGCCATGAGATTCTCCGTCGCTCAAGTACTTCTCCCTATAGTATGGACTGCAGTAAGTAAAACCTCTGTTCATTTCTCATGAGATGTCTCAGATACTGAAGCTTTCTTATCTTAACTGTATTAATAACTTCCCTTTCTTTCCTCATCTTTCTAACAACTTCAACAATAGTTATATGTGCTGTCCATGAAATGCTCAGTATTCTACGGTAAAGCCACATTTCGAAAGATTCCAATTCACACGTTCATGTAAAGCTTCTCTAAAAATACCTTCCGAGTAGATATTGAGTAAAAGTGGAGATAGTATGCATCCTTATTTTACTCCATGCATAATCTTTATCTCTTCAGTTTTCTCTTTATCTACTCTAACTACTGCAGATAGGTTCCAATACAGTGCAGCTATTATCCTTAGGTCTTTTCCATCTAATCCAATATTATTCAGGATATCCATAATTTTCTGATGTTGGACTCGGCCAAAGGCCTTAATCTTTTTAATCTACAGTAATTTGAGGAAAACATTTAGGCCCACAGGTTTTGTAAAACAATATGCTAGGTATGGATGCGTATCATGGGTTCGCACAATAAAGATAATGAACTAAATTCAAAGGCCAGAAATAAGTTTTTCAAGACGAACAAGGAATAAACTACAAGTATTGTCCATAAAGGATACAATCCAGAAATATCGACTGGAATGGTCGCAACAAAATATGACCATGAAACATGATAGCAATCGTCAACAACCTATGTTTTAACATACACAAACAAATCTTCATGATTTCTATTATCCAATTAAAATTATACATATCGATGCCAATAATCGCATAATCGAAATATCAAAAACGACTGCGGGACAGTATCCAGAATATTACAAAAATGGGATATGGAGGCTAGAGATCACGGATTTGACCCCCGTCATACCATAAAATCAAGTCAATACCTAACATAAACTTACAACATGAGGCTCGAGCTTTGATTAAAAACAAACTCAATAAATTTTCGAACAAAAAAAGCCCTAAACTAAACTTTAAATATATGAACGAAATTAAAACTATAAAACAAATCAAAGACAAATTATCCAACAATGATGCACTCATTACAAAGGCGGACAAGGGAAACACTATCGTTATAATGGACAAAAACCAATATTCGCAAAAGGTTAATCAATTCATTGAAAATAATAATATTACAATGGTAAATGCCGACCCGTCAGCCGATTTCGTTAAAGCCCTGAATAACACAGTTAATCGTTGTACGCACTTGTTCGATAGCGCCACACGTTACTCATTGAAACCTATTAATGCAGAGGCTCCCCAGTTTACTGGTTTGCCAAAGATTCATAAACCCAGTGTACCAATTAGGCCGCTTGTGAACTTCACCACTGCTCCGAGTTACAAAATCAGTAAAAAACTAGTACAAATAATAAAGAACAGTATAAGCTTAAAGAAAAACCATAGCACAAAAAGTTGCACTGAATTTATCGACAAACTGAAAAACATCCAAATTAAACCTAATTACAGAATCGCATCTTTCGACATAGTAGACCTTTATACAAATATACCCGTCCAGGATACAATAAATATTCTCAAGTATAATCTTATTGTAGCTAACATACGCAGTCCTGATGAAATTAATGAGATAACCGCTCTATTGGAAGTTGTTTTAAATCAAAACTATTTTATATTTGATGGAAAATACTATATACAAAAGAAAGGTTTAGCGATGGGATCCCCACTCTCTGGATTATTGGCGGACATATACCTGAACCACTACGAAAACACACATATGTTCAGCAGCGCAAACAAATGGCATAACAAGATAGTATCATATACACGTTATGTAGATGACACCTTCATCATTTTTAACGGTACCATAAGACAGATCAATAATTTAAAAAACTATTTAAATAATATAAACAAGAACATACAATTTACCCTCGAGGTTGAAATAGAAAATAAACTTAATTTCCTCGATTTAACAATAACAAGGTTTGACAATAGTTTCCAATACCAAATATATAGAAAACCTACCACCACCGACGCCACGATACACGCGGATTCCCATCACCCTCTTCCGCAAAAAATGGCCGCCTATAACAGTTTCATACATAGATTACTCACCATACCGTTAGAAATCAGTGACTTTCAGGAGGAAGTCAACACCATTAAATACATAGCTAAGGCCAATGGATATACGTGCTCTATGATCGATGCTTTGATCAAAAAACACCGGAAAAAGTTACATAACAAGAAAACAAAACCGAGTAGTAACCGAGACAGCACGTACGTGACTTCTATTTACGGCCGAACTTTACCCCATACATTAACCAACATTTTTAGAAAATTGAATATAACTTTAACTTTCCGGACTGATAACAACATTAAGAAAATTCTTCACCATAAAGCTGCAAAACCAATAAAACAGAGGACAGGTGTCTATAAAATCCAATGTGACGATTGCAACAGCTTCTATATTGGACAAACCGGCAGAGCGTTCAAAAAACGCTTCCAAGAACATTTACCAAAAAACGACACCCACATTCTCAAATCCAACTTTGCACGTCACCTCGTAAATAATAATCATAACTACACCAATTTTGACACCAACTTTAAACCATTACACTTTTGCAAAAAAGGCAGATATGTGGACACATTAGAAGAATCCGAAATTTACAAGGCCTTTAAACAAATTAAAAAGACGAACAGCTCACAAGACGGCGGATTCATATTAAACGACCAACTTAACTTCAAGTCAAATCCCTTGTACGACACGGCCATTAGGATACAAGATGCGTTGCGCAGATAACAGTTTACTCAGACAGTCAGTGCGCGAGTAACATCGCGGCGGTGTACACCGACTATAACGCGAAGTGAACTCATGTTGTGATAGTGCGTGCTCCTCTGTGCATTTAGTATATTTTAATATTTTGACGAGTTAATATTTTAACCATGGATTTTAATTTTAATTTATTACATTTTAATCTTAATGTCTGACGTTCTGTGAAGAGGAATTATTCTGAAGATGGGGCATATGCCCTGAAACGCGTCAAGCGGAATTACAAGTAAGTCACTCGACGGATTAGATAAGCAATTATTTATTTAATACAGTGACTTGGATACTTTAAAAATGAATATTATAAAATCAAAGTGCGTTTTTAAGCTCCAGGTCGACTCAGTCTGTTGTAGTGAATACTTGGAGCAATAACGGGCGGGTGGAGCGTAGTGCTGGCCACGCTGCCTTCCTTGTGTCGTGTGTGGCTAACTAACTCCTAAACTGTTAAACGACACATTAATATTATCAACTTGAAAGAGAATTAACCTATGTGTGTGTGGCGGGGTGTGATAAAATATTCATACTTTTTGAAAATTTTCTCTTTCGTCTGTTATGATACAGCGAACACAGCCGTTTGCGTTACCTGAAGGCGTCTTAAATATTAAATATAAAAGTTATTCCATCAAAAATAAATTATATACGACTTTGAAAACAACGTTCCCAACTTGCCAATATGTTTTTACTTTTTCCGTGTAAAGTCAACAAGAGTCATGTTTATAAAATGTATACATTATTATGTTAATACTTCTTAAACTGAGCCAATGCATTGTTTCACTTTGCATCTCATTCTTTTGGGGTTTATTGTAAGAAAGGAACAAATCAACACGCAAAGCGTATTGAGATTTACATAACAAGTGCAATCTGTGTCAAACAAGCACACACACACACACACAAAGTAAGTTATAAACTTCATAACTCGAAAGATTTATAACTTTCCTTTTCTGCCACTGTTTACGCTCTTTTTAGATTTACAAATGTCAGACCGTGCGACCAAAATTGCGTCTTATTTTGAAATAAAAACTCTGAAAGCTGATTTTACTTTGCTGGCTACAAGATAAATAAATGAACAAAAAACCAAAGTGCTAGTTTATAGTAGTAAGGAAGAAGATCCAGTCCGAATAACTCTTTTAAATAATGTTCTCCAGGCAGTTAAAGAATATAACTATCTAGGAAGTAAAATCACAAGTGATGGACGTAGCAGTAAGAAAATTATAAGCTAAAATTGCTTTCAACACACAGGAAAACCTCGTCACTTGAAACACTATCAGCCTAAAAATAAGGAAGAATCTATTAAAGACATAGGTGTGGAATATTACACTATACGGGTGTGAATCTTGGGCAATTGGAGAAAGTGATAACGAAAGACTCCAAGCATTTGAGACTTGGTGCTACAGATGAATATTCAAGATAAGCTGGAGGGAGAAGATAACGAATGCGGAAGTCTTTAGAAGAGCTCAGGAGGAGGAGAGCTTTCTACAAAATTTAAAAGGCAGAAGAGCTAAGTTTGTAGGGCATATACTACGACACAATGGGTTGGTTAAGAGAATAATAGAAGTAACAATTGCAGGGAAGAATCGCATAAGACGACCCCGTTTAGACTACATGAAACAGCTTATGGTCGATATGAACTGCACTTCATAGTGTGAGTTGAAAATAAAAGCAGAGAAGCGTTAGGAATGGCGAGCTGCTGCCAACCAGAATATGGGCTACTAACTTAGAAGAGAGAGGCTACAAGATAAATTACCGTTATCTGCATTCGTACTACTTATAATATATTGTGCTGCTACTAATTATTTTCTTTTAGAAATAGGCAACAACAAAATATCCGCAATAAAAATAGGTTTTATTTTTTACAGCATGAACTCTCAATCTCACAATCTCACAAGATCTCTCATACTCTCAATCTCAGGGCCAGCACATACAAATTATATTTACAAACACGTTAGCTCTTTTTGACTTATTTAGATTAACACAGAAATTCATTAACAAAAGTTTAACCTTACATATTCCACTTTGAAATTGCTTTCGTTTTTTTAAATTAACGATAGTTCAAACTCTTGCCACTACACCAAGAGCACTGCTTACAAAGATGGCCGACTGGTTTAATATGAGGCTTTGTGTGGCTTACTATTTTGCCTCGTTGTTGGTTTAAAAGTTGTAAATAAAATTTAAATATTACAGTTTCTTAACTTTAAACAATTTAACAGTGTACCATTTTTGTACATCAGTTTATGTAGCACAACAGTGTATTACAAATAAATAAACAAGTTTATTGTTGCACATAAGTTGTTGCCCAAAACGGAAAGAGCAGGTTTGAGGTTATCAATATGTAGTTGTAAAATAATTCAGTGTGTGCTTGGTGTTATAGTAAGTTTTTATTACATAAAGTTTGCCATCAATACTATGTTTGGATTATTCTGGCTTACTACTTTCTCCTTAAATTGCTTGGTACGTTTTTCACTATTAATTCCTTTACTTTCCTTGGTGTACTGAGTTATTCTTGCTAAAATCTTCTTCATTCACCAATTTTCGTCAGTATTTCTATCCTATACTGATGTTTACATCTAAAATTATTATTTCTCTTTGTAAGACACTTTCTGTTTGATGTACAGGGAGGAATGAACAAATTAATTGTCTTGTTGAAATAGGTTAATTTCTTCTTATCCCTAGTTTAGTTTGCATAAAGCATGTGACAACTTGATTATTCTGTGTTGTTTTCAATTCTATGTTTTACCAATTATCTTCACATTTCTTCTTCTGATAGTTTCTATCCGTTTCGGATGTTGGATATCATACACATATCATACAGACTATTTTAACTTTATGTACTGCTGCACGGAATAAATAAGTTGTATTCATGGCAAACCAGGTCTTAAATTTCTTAGCCATGACATTCTCGGTCGCCCAACTCCTCTCTTTCCAAATACTTTTCCTGTAGTATGGACTGCAATATATGTGAAATCTCTGTTCATTTATTATGAGATGCCCCATGTACTGAAGCTTTCTTATCTTCACTGAGTTAATAACTTCCCTAGCTTTGCTTATCTTTCTAAGAACTTCAACTTTAGTTATATGTGCTGTCCATGAAATGCTCAGTATTCTACGTTAAAGCGACATTGCGAAAGACCTTCACATTTAATAAATAATAATTTTTATAATTCTGCGTTTTACATTTTGTACACGCAATTTAAAAGGAGTGTCGTGTTCAAACGCTAGAATAATTGGTACTCTCACCAGATAAATGTTTACCTTTACCTTTTATAATAGTGTCTATACACTAAAGCACTCGTACACTTAATTTTACAATTGTTCAGCCAAATCAGGGGCCTACACCTGATGAATACTGGTTTAGCACACGCGATTTACCTTATATTGGATTCTTGCTTAACTTCAACTTGTTCTGGGTCGAATTCCAAGTTTTAATATTTCTTATCTGGCTTCTCTTAACGAATTCGTAGCCTCTTCGACCCCGACGTTAATTCTAAAATAACTAATCCTTGTACCTTATTTGTTAAAAACTGGTACTTAGCTTAGTTAATTTTAGTATTTACATTTCTATTATAATTTCTGAGATCTGAGATCAGTTAAAATGTGCAACAGACGTGACCATGTAAGAAATAAAGAGACAAGAAGTGATTTAGATATTTCTGCAGTTAATGAAAAGTTCAAAGAATACAGAAGAAAATGTATTCAACACATCAATAGAATGGAAGAAAGTAGAATAACGAAGATGACGGAAAGAATATTGAAGCTCGGAACGTAGTACACGAGCGGGCGACGGGCATGCCCTTCGCCGCGCACAGCCCTCGATCTGCGAAGATGACGAAAGATTACAACCCTAGAGGCAGAAGAAAATCTGGTAGACCTAAGAAAAGGTGGACTGTGGAACAGGAACAGTCCGCTAAAGACTAAAACCGGTAAGAAGACGACGACGACGACGACGACGATGATGATGATGATGATGATGATGATGATGATGATGATGATGATGATGCATTTCTATTATACTTGGTTTTTTACAGTCACTTGACCTTTCCCATACTAGCTCCTCCAACCCGTCCACCGATCACACTCCACACACATGTTCACCTTTCTAACACATTCTTTGTATTCAGTTAATCTTAGCAGCAGTTTGGGAAAAGACTAACAGTCTGAAATAATTGACAGAGTGTAAGAATAAATTGTGAAGCAAAAACAGACATCATAATTTTATCAAATTTCAATTTAATTTGTTCGGTTTCCAGGAATCTAACGTCCATTTCTGTCTATGTATCTCATTATCTCGAAACTAACGTAACTAATAACTTAGTTGAAATGACCTATAGTAACCCCATTATATGAGTTGTGCACGCATCCACACGCGCGCGTGCTCACACACACACACACACACACACACACACACACAATATTTCACTAATGATATTGGCAGTGTTAATTACCGACATGAAACTGCAGCTTTGCTGTACGCATTGACGTCAGTATAAGTTATACAATAAAACACATAGAATTACACGTATATAAAGTACGTATTATATCAAAGGCTGTGGCAACATTAACGCTAGATTCTATATTACGAGTGATGTTTTGTTGCAAGCCCACGACCGCTGGGCATAACGAAATAACCGTGTTTATCTGAATTGAATCAAATTATGAATTACATACGTACTTGTGTGTCAGTTGAATTAATATTAATATTAATATTTTAATTGAGAAATTTGTGTTATTGGTTATAATCGCAAACAGAATTATCAGTGTTGCACAACGCTATAGAAACATTATTCCGATTAGGGCTTTCAAGCTTCCCAGCTCATCATCAGATCGGTTATTTCCGATCTGACGATTAGCTGTGAAGCTGTGAAGCTTAAAAGCGCTAATCGGAATAAATTTTCTATAGTGGTGTGCAACAGTGATAATTCTGTTTTTAATATTAATATGTTTATCTGTTGACTTGATAAATTTCATACATCTCTTCTTCTTCTTCTTCTTCTTCTTCTTCTTCTTCTTCTTCTTCTTCTTCTTCTTCTTCTTCTTCTTCTTCTTCTTCTTCTTCACTATTTGAAACTAGGTAGCTTGCCTATTTCGATTTCAAAATTTACATTTTCAACTCATCCGACTACTTTCAAATATTCTTGGGTTTGTAACCCAAAATGCTTCCGAAGTTATTTTCATGGAATTTTCTCCTCATGTTGTCTCCTTAATTCGCAATTCTTTTTGCAAATTTTAAACACATTCAAAATAAATACTATTTGTTTATTTCGTTTAACGTTCCATTTAAACTGAATTTGTGGTGGAGTTTTAAATTTTTTAAATAAATTTTGATACACTCTTAAATTTGAATCCCAAAATTTTAAAGTTTTTAAACCTGAATATTATGTTCAATGTGTGTTTACTATTCTCTACGATTCCATATTACAGATAGATTTTTAAATGTTTGTAATTTTCTCACTAAATGTGTCCCACTTTTGCCCTTCCTATTTTCGTGGGGATCAAAAACAGAACATATGGACCAAATATGAACCCCATAAAACATGAGGGATCTATGGGATTGTAGTATAGAGACGGAAACAGACAAACAGCAGACGGTCAAACGGTCAAGTTAAAAATAAGAACTCATTTCGCTCGTTCAACAGCTGCTCATACCAGGCGAGAGTTGTTGACCCCCCTGCGGGCAGGACAATGCAGGCAACTGTAAATGACGCGTTGTGAACCCAGACGAGACTGCGTCGAGATGTTTGTTTGTGTCATGTCCGCAGCAATATAATTAGTGTAATAAACCTCATGTGGCTGCATAGCACTCCTACAGCTAAAACATTAGTTAATGTAAATAACCGAATTCCATACATCTGTGTATTATCTAATATTATTATTGCCAGGAAATGTACTGATCACACCAATTGCCCTGTAGTGTTTGTGTCCACAGGTAGCGTCTATGTATGTGTGGGCGCGCGCGTGTGCGTAACTTACTTAATTGATTACAAATATTTCAGTTCAAATATCGCAACCTTTAATGTAAACACGAATTTACCTGTGACCATTTTCATTTGAATAATTTAATTAGTCCATAAATTACTCACAATATTCTTCAGTTAATTTCATTATTTAGTAATAAATAAACTTATTTTGAAATAATACAACATTTCCTAATAACAGTGTATTACATAATACTATATTTTGGCAGATTCAGAAGTATACCTACTCATATTTATGGGCTACAAAAAAAATCTATTTAAAAGAAAGATTTTTATTTAATCTTTACCTAAGTTTTATTCTTACCGAAAACCAAAAATTTATAATTTATAATTTATAATTTTCCAACAATTCGCTTAATAGTAAACACTCATTTATGAGCATAGAAAAGAGACTTGTATTAAATGAAATGTCCAAAAAATTGATACTTTCAAAAAATTTATGAACATATATCCAACAGCTAGATAATGCATTAATTAATAAAATTTCAAATTAACCATACAAATTTATTATACTTTCAAAATTGTTATTTAGCTGAATTCAAAAATCATTTGTATACTTTTTACAAATTTAAGGTTTATGAAACTATTACTGTTAATAATATCATGAATAAAGCAAATAATGTACGAGTTTATTTTATATTAATCAGTTGCCATTAAGACTACCATTAAGGATCCTTTTTGTTCCAATGGTGATAGTGGGTCCAAGTTTTGCTGAAATAAAACAATAAAAATAATTAAATAAATACGGTAGTATAATATTCTTTTTTTCAATTTATTGCAGATTTGTAATCTGTTCGACTAAGCGAACACTGAACAAATTGACTGACAAAACACATACATGATTATGAAAAGCTGACCCCTGACAGTTCTTCTTGTTTTTCTTAACAGATTAAACAGATACACAAATTAGAAGACTAAATGTCAAAAACATGTAAGCAAATGAACAAAAATCACTTCCACTTGCTGCTGGCATGATTCAATAAATTCAAAATGTTAAACACGAGGCTCATAAGGCACATAATATACTGTTTGACATTAACACTTAATGTTGAAATGAGCACAAAAGATACAGAAATTACAGAACAGATAGTACAGAGTAAACATTATTCGTTGAGCCTGAAGGGTAAGTCTAACAATTTATGCCTTTTTAGTCTGTAAATATCTTCACTATTATCTTACAAATTAATTGCTAGGGGGTTGGGATGATTTTCTAATTTAAAGATGATTCCTGCAGAGGCGCACGATTTCTTCTCTCTCGGTGTTTAGAATTGTTGGAGACAAAGCATAGATAGTTGACTATTGATCTTAAAGTTTTGGACTGAATGCTCTGTATAATCTCGATGCTACTCGTACTAGCAGTACCCCAAAATTAAATACCAAAAGTCCATAACGGTTTAAGAACAGCTTTATATATTAAAAGTTTCTTGACAAGTCTTAACCGCCATTTTCTGCCAATCAGCCAGTAGATGTTTCTGACCTTGATGTTAAGTTCAGTCTTCATAGTGGTCATAGTTCAATCTTCATAGAGTCTTCCTTCCACGTCAGTCTCGTATCCCAAGTTACTTATTAATGGAGCCCAGTTAGCCTTAAGTGTGGTGAAGGTAACCTGTACTGACTGGTACGATTTTATTTTTATGGGCCACTTATCAAGCAATAACTGAACGCTAAGTTAATAATAATTCTTGTACCATAAGAGATGCTATTGAGGGATCGGAGTGTGTCGCTAGGATTGCTGTGTCATCGGCGTAGGTAGCAACAATGGTTTCACTTCCTGACGGTAAGTCCGAGGTGAACAGGATGTACAGTAGAGACAGGACACAAACCTGCGGTAGTATAATATTGTATGCACTCCGATTACACACTCTGATGCAGATGGCACTGGCCTATACCATAGCTGTAACAAAGCAAATCTCACCTGACAACAAGTATTCGTGATGTCACTTAACATGTTAACATGTAAATGTATAGTCGTCACTAAGTCACACATTTGATTAGCTTTGTTTGCGAATAAAATATTTTTTTCTGAAAAACGATTGTATTATTCAAGATAGAATAGCCTACACTTCGCTGAGAAAGATTTCAAGTGATTCTGACCTATCAACTGAAATGACTACATAAATTATTCAATATTTGTTTTACGTCTTCTCTACAATCTGAGTAAAATACCGTCTCACAGAATGAGACAATACCGCGACTCACTCATTAGTTTGATATTACGTTGCATCTCACTGCAGGTAAAACAGTCAGTAAAATACCGTCTCGCCGAGTGAGACAATACCGCGACTCAATAAATAGTTCGATATCTCCTTACACCTCACTGCAGGTAAAACAGTGAGTAAAATACCGTCTCGCCGACTGAGACAAAACCGCGACTTACTAATTAGTTTGATATCTCCTTACACCTCACTGCAGGTAAAACAGTGAGTAAAATACCGTCTCGTCGAGTGAGACACTACCGCGACTTACTAATTAGTTTGATATCTCGTTACACCTCACTATAGTTGAAACAGTCAGTAAAATACCGTCTCGCCGAGTGAGACAATAGCGCGATTATTTTTTGGTGTGACATCTTGTTGCAGTGAATCTCTACGCAAGGAGCAATGACTAACTCTAGGCTGCGTGGTTGAGCGTGAAGAGACAAACCATTCGGGACAGTTATGAGTTATCTTCTGGAGCTCCTGCCATATGGCGTTGTCCTAGTAGGGCGAGTTTGCTCTATTACAGGTCTACAACAGCTGTTGGTGCTGGCAGTATACCGAGATGGTTTCCACGTATCACCTGGATGTAGGTATACGGTAGTGACCCAGCCCGGTTATAAGAGGATTGTCTGGATTCCTTGCCGCACGTACATAAAACTTGCGTCCAAGACGAAGGTGTCATCCAAGGAGCGGACACCGAGTCTACTTCTCATCAGACGGCAAGGGTATAGCTTAGCAACTGTCACAAAAGTGACAAACTCTTGCTTGTCAACTGTCTGATCGTGGGCACGCCATGTGAGCCGACGATCTAGTTGTACTCCCAGGTACTTCATTTTGTTGGATCATCACGTAACAAAGAATGCCGGACATTCTCGTATAAATAATGAGACTATAAGTGAAGAATTACAAGTTTTTAATATCAGTGAAAGACTAAAAGTTTGTAAACAGCGGTGAAAGATATAGAAAGAATGTCAAATTCAAGACTGGCCAAACACGCCTGAAAGCCTGAAGGTCACAGACGTGTGGGTAGATCCAGGAAGAGATAGGACCCACACATCTGTAGGACCGAAGGCGGAACAGCAGCACCTTGCCTACGCCGTGATGTGGAGATGATGATGATAAAAGGAAAAGCGGGGAAAAATAAAGGTTAATGTGCTCGATGTAGTGAGAGACGAAATAGATATGGGCAGGTGAAGGCAGATTCACAGAACCTTCAAAATATACAGCACCTACTTTACGCCTGTCGCAAGACAGTACTACTAAAGCAAAGATTAGCCAAACACCGTATTTAGGCATTTCATTAAACTGGCTTTCGTCTCTACAAGATTAACATGGCTCAACAGATAGGAAATAAATTATTTATTACCATGTTGATAAATCCAATGTTGTTTGTCAAACCCGAATTCGCCTCTATTTACATTCAAGTTTCTGAGAGGTTTAGATCCGTAAACCGCATTGTCTCGGACAGTGTTAAACTAACAAGTAAAGTCCAGCGGACGGAATGAAGAACTTCTCAGTCTTCAAGTTTTGATCGACTTGTTAGTCACAGAACAGCATTGAATCTGCATACATGAACGATTCCGACCGAGTTGACCTCTGCGGTTCGTACAGTAAGAATTCCAGTTCCGACTTCAAGCGTTTCGAACAGTAGTCTGTTCATCTTCACTAAACTCCTTGTAGGCTCAAAGGTTAATCTTCATCTGCTCAAAGGTTAATATTGAACTTCTGCCTTTGTCAATCTATTGTCTAGTTGTCATTTTAGGTGCTATTTTTACTTTCCTATTTCTTATAAGAGATTTACCTAATCGTTCTACCAGCTGTGATATCAACTTTTCTTTTTACGTTCTGTAAGAAAAAGAGGGACAAATAAAGTGCACACTAACGGAAAGTGTAAAAAATAATTGGAAAGAATGCAACGTAAAGACAGTCACAAGAAACGGTTGCAAAAATACTAATACGAATCAATAAATTGCTATTTAAATACCAACACTGCGCGCTAATGGCAATTTAGGAAAAACGTTTCGAATTCTATTGTTCATTATCTTTTACTAATAGAAATTCTGTCTTAATGTCTATAACTATGTCTAATGACATGTGTTTAATAGTCAAATGTGAAGTGTGTTATCTTTATTAATATGAGAGATTCAGTGTAGTCATGCAATCAACTATTATTCACGATATGTATTCTGATTAAACCTCTGCCGTTACGTCTTTAGAAAGCGACATTGTGTAGCATAGTTATAGAGTATAGTTCAGATTTTCCTTAATATATACTAAAATGAGTACTTCCAAGATTGTTCATTATTTGTTAACAACAATCAATTACTTGTCGACAGCAGTACGTTCTCACGGAGTAGAGGGGGAGCCAAAGTTAAGGTCATGATTATACTGTGTGTACACGGTGTTCGCTTGGAGCTGTACAACTTTTCTGCAGTAAAGCCGCTTACAGACGGGCTACTCTGTGGCGCCACTCAGTCGCTTGTACCAGCTTCTTTGTGGCGCCATGCAGTGTATGGGGAGCCAAAGGTAAGCTCATGATTATACTGTGTGTACACGGTGTTCGCTTGGAGCTGTACAACTTTTCTGCAGTAAAGCCGTTTACAGACGGGTTACTCTGTGGCGCCACTCAGTCGCTTGTACCAGCATCTTTGTGGCGCCATTCAGTGTATGGGGAGCCAAAGGTAAGCTCATGATTATACTGTGTGATTACATGGTGTTCGCTTGGAGCTGTACAACTTTTCTGCAGTAAACCCGCTTACAGACGGGTTACTCTGTGGCGCCACTCAGTCGCTTGTACCAGCATCTTTGTGGCGCCATTCAGTGTATGGGGAGCCAAAGGTAAGCTCATGATTATACTGTGTGATTACATGGTGTTCGCTTGGAGCTGTACAACTTTTCTGCAGTAAAGACGCTTACAGACGGGTTACTCTGTGGCGCCAGTCAGTCGCTTGTACCAGCTTCTTTGTGGGGCCATGCAGTGTATGGGGAGCCAAAGGTAAGCTCATGATTATACTGTGTGTACACGGTGTTCGCTTGGAGCTGTACAACTTTCCCACAGGTCTTGTAATAAAGTCTATATTGGACAAACAGGTCGATCTTTCGAAAAAAGAATGTATGGTCACAATTATAGTTTTAGATATAATGATGGCAAATCAAATTATGCAAATCACCTGTTAGAAAAAGACCATAGTTATAATAACAATTTTAAAATTTTACATTTATCTGATAAAGGTCCAAAGCTTGATTTATTAGAAACCCTTGAAATTAATAAACACAAATATTTAAATGTATTATTAAATGATCAGTTAGATCTGAATAGCTCGCCTCTGCTTAATTTGTATTAATAGACTTTGTTTATGTTATGTTATATGTTTGTGTAATGTGTATTAAATCTTATTGACACGAGATTACTATCGCTCTCTAAACAATAGCACTTGCCTTATATTTTATATACTGTATTATATTGTACGAAAATTAGTCAGCTTACACCATCTGATGAAGGCACTGTGCTGCCGAAACAGCTGTCATGGATATATAATTTTAATAAATGACGAGTGAAAATCACTAAAAATATTTCAATGTTTTATTTTTTTAATATAATTTACAATGGATTTTCACCAAGTAAAGGCATCAAGCATTAATTACTATCACTAACAGTATATAGACCCGTAGATCATCGTTACACGACACAGCCGGCATGACTCTAGCGAAACTAATATCTGGGATGAGTATTCGTCTTCCTGAAGACCCGAGAGTCAATTTCAAGAAGTTTAATTCGGAAAGTTGTGTTAGTGATTATAATCACTATATAATTAATTCATTTTTTTATAGAGCTCAGAAGTGTTTAAAAGAGACAGAAACAAAAGATAGGGAGATTAAAAAAAAATATAAATGGAATTGTAAGGAACTATAACACCAAGATAGTGGATAAAGTTATGAAAAGTATTAACACATAAAAAGCTAAAAGAGAACGAGAACAAAGGAATTATGCAGGTTCGTTGACATATATAGGATTACATGCCAGAAAAATTATAAAATGTTTTAATAAATACGGAGTAGATATAGCAACTAAAAAATGCGAAACAGTATTTGCTAGGATAAGGAATTAAAATGTAGAAAAAACTCAGTATTACAGAGAAGCGGAGTTTATAAATTAAAATGAAAACAATTGAACAAAGTATACCTAGGCGAGACAAGACGGACATTCGTATACAGGTTGTCTGACCACAAACGTGGAGAAGGTAACAGAACAACAAATTCGTTCTATGCAACACATTTCATAGAAGAGAACCATATGTTTGTTAATACTTTGGAAGACTATGACATTTAAAAGTAGTAAATAACACAGTTGAAAGAAAGCTTAGGGAGGGGTCAGAAATATTGAAAGAAAAAGAGAAAGGGTTAGACAATTTAATGAATACTAAAACTAAATTTGATAATGAAGAAATATTTTACCATATAATTAAGAAGTAAAAGGTAGAGGACGGATAGATAACATTAAGAATTAAATTGCATATATGAATGTTTTTGAAATAAGGGTGAGTGACCGCGCCCAAAAATGTGAATGAGAAAGGCTTTACAACGTTAGGTTTTGAATAGAATGTACACACACACACACACACACACACACACACACACACACACACACACACACACACACACACACACACACACACACACACACACACACGCACACACGCACGCACACACACACACACACACAAGACAACACAACACACGGAATGTGCTAGAAAAATATGTAACTGTACAGATGGGGGTGACAGGGCTCGGAGGTTGGGAAGGGACATTTTACTTATAGCTTGTTTGCGGGGGTGTGTGTGGACAGTGGGGCGGGTGTGGGTGTGAAGAGTTGGCTTTATTCTGTTGTTGTTATTTCCGATCTGAAGATGAGCTGAGAAGCTTGAAATCGCTAATCGGAATAATTTTCCTATAGTGGTGTGCAACAGTGATAATTCTGTTTCAATTTCAAGAAACAGAAAATTATTCTTCGGAAGTACAGAACTACGTAACTAGACCTACCAAAAAGTCGACTAGAAAGGCTAGCAAAGTATTACCGCAGAGTGGGTTTACTAGTTCGGGACAAACAAACGAGAGGGCACTACTACGCTGAGGAAATAAATACTAGCGCGTTGCTGAGCGCATTGCTCGAACGACGTGGCGATCGAGGGTGTTTCAGTCGTTTGGAGATCATTCCGGACGGCAGAGTCACGTAACGTTCTGGATTGTTCGAGATTGTCCGCGCTCCTTCCAGACCTTACTCGAGTGCTCTACGCACATCCAGGTCCGCTGTGCGACTACAATGCAGTACGACCTAAATCATAAATACTGGAACTTTTAAGTGGCCGAACTCAGTTACAGCTGGCGATATTGCAAGTGTGGATTGAAGTGATTGTTGCGGTTTAGTGAGAAGCGCTCATTGTGTTCATAAGGGCAAAACTGTTGTAAGGTGGACAATAAGGTAACAAAAATTGTGCTGTGGACAAATATTTGTACCTTTTGTCAGTGTAGATGCCGCCTGTCATCTTCTTAAAATTATAATTAAATTGTTGTTTAAGGGCTCCTTTGTTGATTTCCAAGTGTTGTTTGTTTCTAATTAAAGCTTCTAATTAGTTACCTCATTGGTATCAGTTATTCTGTTTCCACTCTATCACAGGTTGCTCTGTTTGATCACTGTAATCATATTTTTGATTCACTCTGTTATCGCATAAGTAAAATAACAACAACAACGGTGATAATAATAGTAATAATAATAATACAAATAATAGAAAAGGATATATTAAGGATTTAGAAATGGAAACGGTGACGAAAAATAAACACAAGAAGAAAAAGGAGGTAGTGTAGAAGAGTAGGAGGAGAATAACAACAACAACAAAAAGAAGAAGAACAACAATGGGAATAATAAGAAGAAGACTTTCACCCGTGAAGACGTGTGTTAATAATAAGGGGAATAATCGAAAGATAGGAAGCCAAAAAAATCTTATAAAACTTTTTTATCAGTGTTACTAAAATCTTTTTTTTAAATTAGTTGCGATAATTTTTCTATACTTTTATTACATTTATAATAACACTATATCTATAATAATTTGGTTTTATTTAATTCTTATTACTGTCAACGACAGTTTCATTCTTTAATTAATAAATAATTCTTCTAACAATAATAATTCATTTTGTTGATAGCATCACAATGTAACTTTAAGGTTTTAATTAATTGCATAAACTTAAGCAAAAGCTTATTAAATAATATGCTGATGCCTTTTACAATCATGCTTCCTAATACTTCTGTTGTTATAAGCTCAGCTGATGATTTGTAATTACATTTAACTAAACAGATGTTTGTATCAAAAAATTAAATTGAATTAAATTGATAGCCTAGCTATCCTAATTGATATCACAATATCAGGCGATCTATATAACTCGTAGAGCTCTCTGTTGTACCTTATTCTCCACTCGCCATCTTCCCTAATGTATCCATATATTTTTCTAAGTATTTTTCTTTCAAAAGTTGCAAATCAAAACAGGTCGCCCTGTGTCAGTACCCATGTTTTACTTCCGTTTATCAGAACCGGTTTTAAAGCCTTCAGAGCCGTGGTGAAGGCAACCTCCTAGTAGTTGGGACTCCAAAAATAAACCTCTGGTCCTGCAGGTTGGTAGTTGGGCGTGGTGCTGACGACTCCATCCCATAAAACCCTTCATTGTTGAGAAGCTAAACTGGACAAGTACAGTTTGTAACTCAATAAGTGAGGCATAGCACAAGTAAATTACGTAAAAGTTACAGAAATCTGCGTATAACATTTCTCATTCGATATATATGTATTGCAACGATACAGCCATACGCTGTATTAGGTATTAATTGAAATAAATATAAATTTTGTATAATCTGTATAAGTTCCGGGTAAATGGACAGGTCTGAGATTGCAAAAATATTTCATTGTTAGATTAGGGGAGAATTAACCTGTTTCGACAAGCAGTGAACACCTGCTCAATTGTATGTGTGTTACACGTGTATCTTGTGTGTGTTAGTGATGCAGGCATAGACAGGAATCTCAGCAACCCGCCCTAAGTAATTAATAAAATAATTATTTTAATTCACTGTGCGAAAACTAATTAGTATTTCGCACATACTATAGACTAAGCGAGCAGAGGTCAGATCTGAGATAAGACAATTTATTTCAATATAAGGATATTTTAATGTTATAATAAATGAATAAAAATTATTTAACATGTTTAGATATAAGATTAACATGTTTAGATATAAGAATTTTTTTTAAATATGTGTAATGTTGCATATCGTAAGATATAAACACTAAATAATGAGCAATATCGTGACCGACAAATTAATGATGTTAATGAATAATTTTAATAATGAAAAAATAATAAATATGAGTTTTTAATACTGATAATAAAAATTCTCTTATTATATTTACACCTGAACCCTAAATACACATACAAGTTGTTAGTAATGTTATATAAAGTGTATGAGTTCAATTAATGTACAAATTAAATTGCACAGAATATATAACTTGTTACAATTTGGCTCCCAAAGAACGTGGGGCTATACAAATTAAATTACATATAGATATATGCAACTAGTGTCGTTGTATAACATTTGGCGCTCCAAGATCGTGGGGCTCCACAAATTTAAATTATATTAAATTTGTTATATATATATATTATAACGATTCATATTAGCGCCCTAACTGAGCGTTATATGAAGTGTCTGACGGAGGGAGTAGTGCAGCGTAAGCAAGAGAGAGAGCGTACAATTGCAGCCATCTCACTCTAACCACGTCACAGCGACATCAGATACTGGTACAAACATGAAATTTTACTCAATACAAATTTATCAGTTCAACCTGTGATAACTTAAAAACTAATAAATATACGGCAATTCTGAAAACAGCATTGTATTCAGCAAGTGAAGATTTATAAGTAGCCGCAATCTCAGTTAATATAATTAACAATTGAAGAAGTTATACGGAACACGTACACCAAAAGGAATAACGAGAGAATTATGCTACGTAGGAGTTAGGTGTTTTCACACACACACAGATAAAGACCTAAGCAACAATATTCTGTGGTCAGATATTTGAAAACACCTTTGCAAATACCTGTAATCGATCAATTTACAAACACAGGAAGTACGATTTTAACTAGAAATTCTCTGCAGTTTGAAACCTGTCACGGGGTGTTTTGTCGACCTGTTCGAGATTGTCAAAACTGGAAAACGCATGATTTATTTGAACAACCAATCAGCATCCAGTATTTAAAACTGACGCCAACTCAAAGCGAGCGGTAGCAGCACTCTTCGATCGGATCTTCAAGACGCTAGACGTGTATAAATTACGTAGAAAAATT
Source organism: Magicicada septendecula (assembly GCA_034769895.1). Lineage (NCBI taxonomy): Eukaryota > Metazoa > Arthropoda > Insecta > Hemiptera > Cicadidae > Magicicada > Magicicada septendecula. The sequence goes on from CM068367.1 coordinate 1,399,965,738, forward strand.
TTTCAATCACGCTAAAGTGTAATTTAAGCATCAAATTCGAGAAGTAGTCCGCAGTGTAGATGAACTAGTACCGTTCAACAACTCTCGCTGCGTAAAACAACGATAATTAATTAATTAATCATCAGCCGTGAAGGACCTGTGCGACACAAGGCTACAGCATCTGTAATTGCCAGGCATCTTCTACAGAATTGATCAACATCAATTCTTCTGTGCAAAACCATCAAAAGGAGGACCTCTACGGATTCCTATCTTCGGTCAACGCATCAAACAGTAAAAAATAGATTCATTGATCAATGAAATAGGCACTAAATAAATAATAAAAGCAATAAACAATTTTTGAAAGACACTAAGCATTTCACACTTTGTAATTTAATTATAAGATTAGCTCTAACATAGTATAGGAGTATTGAATGGAAAGTGGGGTGTAGTATTGCACGTGCAAATTATTGCAGACCTGTTCTTTAGCACTAGTTTGGGAGATAGCAATCTCTTAATCAAACCAGATAAGAGCCATAGGTCGTTTGAACGTCTTAATCGTTACTTTTCACACTCACTCAGTAATTATAAGTGTTAGGGTAGAAATAAGTCCTACCATTAGCCTAATCAAGTTTAAAAATAATTGATTAAAACGATAATTAAAATAATCAAGCAAATATTAAAGTGTTATTTGTAACGATTCCCCTTGAAAACCACAATCACTGAACGAATCCTGAGAAAGAGTGTCTCTATGCGCTGAGCTAAGCTGAAACCGTGTCATTTGTATCTGGGATTTGTTCTGGCGCCCAGGTAAAGTAATATCACGGGTAAGTGAAATTTTATCTAAAATACAAATATTAGATAATTGTGTTAGATAAAAGGGAAAGTCATCATATATATATATATATATATATATATATATACTATAATACTTATAACTATTTTACCTCAAGATGTATTTTTTCCTTTAGGGACATGTTTCGGGAGATCCTGTTCTCCCATTTTCAACCTTCGCCATCTTGCTTCTGGTGCAGTATTTGTGTGTATTTGTGTGTTTGTGTGGTGGTATATATATAACACCAGTTACTTGGCATCGGGTTACTGAGAAAGTGAGAATTTGATTTCAAATTAATACTACCATCTTGTTCGTTGTCGTAAATGGGAAATAAAATTATAAAAATTGTGCTGCTCAAACACATACCTATACTTCTACTTACAGTACCGCAATTGACATCTGTTAAATAATCAAGACGTAGATCTCCAGTTAGCGGTTTCCGCTTGAGCCAAATGTGCGAAGAATCTAACCTTAGAATGTCAACCCAGAAAACAAAACTTACGGCCTTTTACACATAAATAACATTGTCATTCTATACTAATTACATAAAATTTTCTACTTGCAACTTTGATTAACGTGTACAGTAATGCCCCGTTATAACGGACTAATGGAGCTCTGAGATGTCCGTCATATTGAATGTCCTTTGTAAATATATATAGCAAGTAGGCCTTCTATTATGTATATGACTCACGTAAAGAATGTGATAAAAATCAAGAACTTTTAATTTAATATATTTACATAAAATAGACAAAAGTACATCAATATATTAATAAAAAGAGTTATATATCTTAAACAAAATACTGTATACATATTTGTAAGAAAACTTACTCCATTGTAAAGAACAGTTTATATTTTACACAAATAAGCTACTCATAATTATAGTAAAAACTTTGTCCAGTGTTTATCTTCTTCAAAAACAAGATGGCCATGTGTCAGAATCACTTTACATATTTACTGGCTGAAAAAATTAATAAATTTGGTTTCAGATTGCTTAGAAAAAATTTCTTTAATCAGTAGCTCACGAAGGTGTTGCATACTCACGAGGAAGCATGTTCAGTTTTTTGATAGTGAACATGCTCAGTGACAAAGTTCAAGTGGTCTCTTGCTTCGCTGACATTTTTCAGTGTTGCTAAGCGTCACTTTTGAGTCTGATTGTCCTTAATTTTTCAGCATTCCGTATTTCTTAGAGCTGTCCGTTATAACGGGGAATACTGTATTACCACACCGTTTCGTCACATAATACATGTCACCTCCAGTGACTCAACTAAAATGCAATGACTTAACATGTTCAATTGAGGTAACTATATTTCTTTAAAGGTGATTTTAAAACTGTCCTCTACAAAGAGTTGTCTGCTCTTCGGAGTGTCCGCTGAGCGAAGATTTTACTGTATTGTGTTCTTTACTGCTGTTATGAAAAATAACTTACAAATATTCAAGCTGAAAGGTCAGATTGGTATGTTACAAACGTTACAAGCAATCCGTTGAAATGTTTATAAAATGTTTTTGCTTAAGTGTTAAATCTGATGTTAATAACTTTTGCAGTCAACCTTACGGTATTTATTTAAATAGACTTGTTTATTAAACATTTGTGTTGTAAAATAGCCTCGTCGTGATCTATAATTCTTTATTAAATATTTGTGTTGTTGTAAAATAGCCTTGTTGTGATCTATAATTCTTTATTAAACATTTGTGTTGTAAAATAGCCTTGTTGCGATTTATAATTCTTTATTAAACATTTGTGTTGTAAAATAGCCTTGTTGTGATCTATAATTCTTTATTAAATATTTGTGTTGTAAAATAGCCTTGTTGTGATGTATAATTCTTTATTAAACATTTGTGTTGTAAAATAGCCTTGTTGCGATTTATAATTCTTTATTAAACATTTGTGTTGTAAAATAGCCTTGTTGTGATCTATAATTCTTTATTAAATATTTGTGTTGTAAAATAGCCTTGTTGTGATGTATAATTCTTTATTAAACATTTGTGTTGTAAAATAGCCTTGTTGCGATTTATAATTCTTTATTAAACATTTGTGTTGTAAAAAAATCTGGCTGAAAAATGAATTCACTTAAGTATATAAGTTACAATATGTTATTTGTATTATATTACATTGTAGTCTAATATACCTTGAGGAAAATTAAGGAGTAAAAAGTAACTAATAAAGGGAAACCAAAAACCACCTGATTAGAGTTGTTGTTATTATAATTCTACTACTATCGTTATTTCACAACATTAATAATTTTTTTGCGTGTTAGCTACTGTGGCCTAGGTTTGCCTCAAATGGTTGCTTCCTTCTTCTCCTCTCTCTCTCTTCCTCCTCTCCCACACCTCCATCATTCTTGATCGATGACTCTCCCTCCTTTTGTCAGTTCAGATGCCGCCTGTCGTCTTCTTTTTTTTAACAGAAAACCTTGGGAATTTACAAATTTATTATTAACGGGCATTAACATGAATATCATTAGACTACTATTGTTATTTTTTGTAATCCTTACTTATATTCGAAATTAGTTAGTGTGTTTTATACGTAGAAAATCTTATTAATTATTTTTAAAACGTTGAATGAACAATATATTTGTGTACGTCAATCATTACCAAAAGTGTGATAAATAAATAACTACTTGATTAGACACTGAAAAACTAATTTAATGCATTTTAGATGCTTGAAAGTTACCTAAAGTTCTGTTATATAAAACACTTAAATACTGTTATATAAGATTAAATTTGCTTCGTATAATTTTGGACGTGTTTCTATGTGATTTTACCGGTTTGTGTTTGTATTCATTCTCACTCTCCCCTCGTCTATATGTGTGTGTTCACACACACACACATACGCGCGCGCGCGCGCGGGTGTATATATATATATTGTTACGACATCACAGAACAATCTACGTTTTTGTCGAATGTGCCAGAAGAATCTCGCTCTAATGTGTGGGGCATAGGTGACTGTAGACGCATTTGCGAGAGTATTCTCGATGCCGCCAGCCGTGCGGACTGTGTCAAGGCCGCAGTTAATTACGTAGTTCATACGGACGCTAAGACGCAATTAGGAACGTCCTGGTCTGTGTTGTATAAATACTTGGCGGCAGCGGCCTTAAAAATCAGTATTGCTGCGACATATTTACAGTTCGGTTCATGAGTTATTCACGGCGATATTACTGTGTACGTTGAAGTGGTTATTAGTGAAGTGTTGCGTTTTATAATCGGGCGGTATAATTGTAATACCATTGTGTTTAACATTAGTGACATTTTATTGCGTGTGAACAATTTTTATTTGATTTGTTGTAGAGACTGTATTGTTAATTACGAACTGTTTAACTGTGAAATTAAAGCTGGGGATTAATGACTTAATTGGTGTCTTGATGTTGTTTTCCACAGTACCTACGACGATCTAGTAGACCGTTGTAACAGTGGTGTCAGAAGTGGGATAGAACGGTTAACAGTGGAAACAGTGGACACTTTGTACAAGACGAGTGTAGTTCGTAATTAATTAATAAAATGGATACCAGTCCGATAATGGAAGCATTCCGAGCAATGCTACAGCAAAGTCAGAAACAAGAAAAAGAAGAACGAAGACAGGAAAGAGAAGAGGGAGAAAAACGACATGACGAAAAACGTAAGCGTGAAAATGAAACACCAGAGAGACGAGAAAAAGAAGAATTTAGTCGTAAATCAGACGAAGTTAAGGCGTTCGTACAAGAGGATACCACTGCAAAATTCGTCCTGTTACGAAGTGAGCTGAGGAAACAAGTTGACAGAATATCTGAAGTAGAAAAATCTGTGTCAACTATGAAAACAAATATTTCAATTTCAGAAATTTCTATTGCAAATTCAATAAAACAAATTAAAAAGGAATTCGAAGATTTAACAAAGGAAATATTTGATAACGAAAGACCATTAATAAATGCTGATGAAGATTCGAAATTTCAGAGAAATCAAACTGCAGTAGGGCCAGTTTATGCAAAGGCCCCAACGTTTGATGGAAGTACTCATTGGGCAACTTATAATCGCCAATTTGAAGCTGCCGCTCGCTTAAATAAATGGACGGAAGAAGAGAAAGGACTTTCACTAATTCTTGCTTTAAAAGGCCTGTCTCAGAACTAATACAGAAAGTGCCATCTGACAGTCTGAACATCTATGCCGAATTAACAAAAGCTCTGGAATTACAGTACGGTGACCAGCATTTGTGCGAAGTGTACCGTGAACAACTTAAAGCGAGGCGACAGGGTTCAGGGGAGAGCCTTCAAAAGTTTGAAGCGAATGTCGACCGACTGACGAGATTGCCTTATCCTGAATAATCGGAGTACTTCCGGAAGTGGATTTCTCTCATTATGTTTATTGACGGTATGAGAGATAGTCAGTTACAAGAGTTAAGAATGGCTCGGCATGATACTAAATCAGATACTCTTGTTCATGCTCTCCGTTTTGAAGCTGCCAAGTCGGCGACCTACATTAATCAAAGTATGCCATCACTTTGTAGCCAAACGGATCCAACATCACAGTATCGTCATAACGGACAGAATAAAGAGACAATTCAAGAACAACAGTTTAAGAAGTCAGCAGCGCCACAACGATCTTTCGAACCAAAGGATAAAGACAGAAGACCGAAGTGTTACAACTGTGGGAAACGTGGTCATCTACAGGTAGATTGTTGGAAGAAGAAAATACCGAGAGAAGGGAGTGATGCACTAATTGGAGAAGTAAAGGCCCAGAACAGCACACAGTTTCCACGCTACATAAGACCAGTGAAAACTTGATTGTTAATGGATTTGCGGAAGTAAACCAACATCATTTACAGTTGACACGGGCGCAACAGTGTCCATTGTGTGCTCTGACTTAGTCAGCAACCGCCAGCCTCTAATTAGCTCTTGTACAATACAGACTGTGACTGGAAGCCTCGTCAAGGTGCTAGGAAAGGTAGACGTACGTGTACGCCTAGGTCTTCTCGAGTTTAGCCACCAAATGCTCGTTGCAGACATTGTCGATGAAGTGATTCTTGGCACGGACATTATGAATGCCTACGGATTCATTGTGGACTTAAGAGAGAATGTCCTGAACGTTGGCCACTAGAAGATAAAGCTTTGCATGGCTAAAATGACAGGGTCTACCAACCATTCGATTAAGCGAGTAGCATTAGTCGAAGAAAAAGTCAACAGGTCTGGGCAAGAAGAACCCTCCCTATTGCAATCGGAAATGGAGGAAGAACTAGCAGAGAAAATACCAATAAATGTAACGACAAAAGAAGTGATTGCAAAGCCAATTATGGGTGTCGAGACAAAACTGTTGCTTGTTCCTGAGCTGATAGAAGCGCCCGAGAGCAAAATGGCTGAAGATAAGTTTACGCAAGAGCTCCTTGACGAGAACCAAACAAACTTGGATCAGCCAGTGGTGTTTAGGTCATCAGTACATGACGCAACGGGAGTGATTCCAGCGAAACTAGTGATTGAGCGGAAGACTCGCATTCCTGGGAACGTGATGTTCGGATCACACGAGACTGAATTCGATGAACCGGAGAATTATCTTTCGCAAGGACGTCCACCTAGACTGCCTGGTCGAGTATTACTTCAGAGACGGTTTGCCAGTTCGGGACGAACAGGCTTAAGGAGGACGCGGTGTTACGACATCACAGAACAATCTACGTGTTTGTCGACTGTGCCAGAAGAATCTCGCTCTAATGTGTGGGGCATAGGTGACTGTAGACGCATTTGCGAGAGTATTCTCGATGCCGCCAGCCGTGCGGACTGTGTCAAGACCGCAGTTAATTACGTAGTTCATACGGACGCTAAGACGCAATTAGGAACGTCCTGGTCTGTGAGCGTTGTTTAAATACTTGGTGGCAGCGGCCTTAGAAGTCAGTATTGCTCCGATATATTTCCAGTTCGATTCGTGAGTTATTCTCGGCGATATTACTGTGTATGTTCAAGTGGTTATTAGTGAAATGTTGCGTTTTATAATCGGGCGGTGTAATTGTAATACCATTGTGTTTAACGTTAGTGACATTTTATTGCGTGTGAACAATTTTTATTTGATTTGTTGTAGAGACTGTATTGTTAATTACGAACTGTTTAACTGTGAAATTAAAGCTGGTGATTAGTGACTTAATTGGTGTCTTGATGTTGTTTTCCTCTGTACGTACGGCGATCGAGTACACCGTCGTAACAATATATACACGCACGGCAATGAGACAAACATTCACATTACGTACGATTGTATAGAGGTATATTGTTGACAGTGTGCCTTAGGTGGTGTCCTGTGCAAATGGGTGTGAATGTTAGAAGTCAGTATTGTTATTAGAATGAGTACTGCATGTTAACGTAGTTTAAGATAGAAATAAGTCAATACAATTTTTAAACATTCTCATATTCCGTGCGTGAATGTTACAGAACAGTATAAACCGATTGATCTTTATTGTATATTTTAATTTTGAATTAATTATATCGACAATTTACACAGCTCAATGTATCACTTGTCCTTATTAATATGACAGATGTAATGTTGTAATGCGATCAAATATTATTTATTGTATTATATAAATATTACAAATATAACAAATTTAGTTTGTTAATTACGTTGCATTTTACTGTGATTTATTTTATGTATAATCGATGGGAAAATTACGAACAAAAAAGTAAATGAAAATCATTAATCTGGTTTGTTCTTAAAATAATCTAATTGTTATTGTTTTATTATAATAAATATTTCTTGTTGTTAAAATATTTTTATTTTGTTTTCATTATGTTATTAGTATTATTGTTTGGAATATTTCTGTAATTAATTTATTTAACTTTTAATTGTAGTATTTTTGAATCATCGTTTTATGTTGTTTGATAAATTTTAGCTTGATACTGTCAGATTGTAAACTTCTGTATTCATAATTTGTCACTCATTATCAAAAAGACGTTAAATCAAGTAAGTAAACTGGGTTTACTAGAATATTTAGAAAGAATTTAAAGTAATTTATGTACTTCAAATATAATACTTTTTTAAATAAATATTAAATGGTGTTATAGAAAATCAATAGAAAATGTATACATGCATGTCCTCACTGTTGTACTCTGTGTGTGTGTGTGTGTGTGTGTGTGTGTGTGTGTGTGTGTGTGTGTGTGTGTGTGTGTGTGTGTGTGTGTAGCCCCGCGTGCGTGTGCTACGATTTTACTTCTTTTCTATACTTATATTTATATTTATTCTATCATTCAAATTTATTTTTCAAAGGAAGAACATTAAATGATCACACTAATGTATGTGTCATGTTAACAAAGTTGTCAGGTATGTGAATGTTAATGTGGATATGAGTTAATTTGTTTTGTATCCTTATTACCACTAAATATTCTTTTTGTTTAGCTGGATTTGCGTAAAAAGTGTATAAAATGTTACGATAATAGACCACTTGCGACTTCGATTGTGGGTGCTGTGCCTTTATCTGTATATGATAAGAACTGGGATATGATAATAGCAAAGCTGGCAACCAAAAAATCTGAAATCGTTAGCCTGCACACTTCAAGTAACATGCCTAAGCAATAGACGTTAATAGAGGAAGGAATGTAGTACGCCGATAGTGTCAAAGTATATTACCAAACTATTGAGAAATCTAAGAATCCATGAGATCTACTTCCATGTTCCATAAGGAAATGGAAGTATGGTGATGGCGAAATAATTGTGTTCGAGATAAGGGCTAATCTGATTGTTCTACCCTCAAAACCTGAAGAAAAATCATTTTTCGAAAAGTGTCTGTGTGTAGAAGTTTTTATATAGCTAACGATAACTCCCGCAATTTCGAACAGAATCAAATAATTTGTTGCACATACGCCTGAGTTATAAAGGACTCAAGGTTTGTTGATTTTGGTAAAGATCGGTTATGCGGAAGGGGTAGCTACCCGCCACGTTTTATGTTTTAACAAGAGTAAAGTACCCAATTTTGGTAAAGTATCCTGAAAGGAAGGTCATAATAATGCACTGTAGAAAGGTAGGTAAAATATCTATAAATGAAAAGGGTGGTTGAAGGGTGAGGGTGTAATGTTTTATAAATGAAAATGATAGTTGAAGGGGAAGGGATAATTTTTTATATGTGTACTACGTTATCGGCAACAAAGAAGTAGTTTGTGTTAAAATTCCTTCCCGGGCTGTTTGTCGGTGGTCCCATGTTTTTTTCAAAACCAGACGTTTCGGCAGTGTCATCGTCAGTGAAAATCGAGTGCGCTAACGTGAGGTGGTATACGTTACTGACCACAGTACTGTGGTTAAGGTTAAAGAGAGAAATAGAAAGAAGTAGTTAATATGGAAATATTTCATTTCGAGAATGATTTTAAATAAAAATCTTAGAACATGGAAATCATGTATGGTTCTTCATACCGATATTTTATTATTACGTTACTACTAAATAATACGCTGTTATGTGGTTATTTTGATTAAGAAATTACAGCCGCAGTTGAACAAATACAAAATCTTACAAAATGTCAGTTAAAGATTTCAGCACATTCATCTGTACATCAGATCTCTATTTAGAAAAAAAAACTGCCATACAACTTCCAAGTCTATTGCCTATAGTAACTCCCAACATAGAGGATTTCATTTTCATGCAGTCAATGAAGTGATTTAAAGGTAACAGTTAAACTTTTCTTCTCGTAATCATGAGAGATGCAGTTGATTCTATTTTACTTGCGCACTGCTTATTTTTAACAGTAACGTCAGGATTATGACACCGTTATCTTGAATGATAATGTTGACGATGTCCAGCATTCACTAAACAGAAAACATCACTAAATAACAGCGACGGATATGAACATTAAGTCATTAAAAAAAAATATGTATTTAGTCGCCAGCAGTACCCAAATGCGTTCTGCCTATCAGTAGCTATCAGACAGAATTAATTAACTTAGCTAACTTCTCTAGATACTTGGATTTCGTTGTGCATGACGTGTCCGCTACTTAACTAAATACAATCATTTCACTACCGACTCGAAACAAAAAGTTTTTTATGGGTAAAAACATAAAATTTACCCATCAGATTTCCGATCTGACGATGAGCTGAGAAACTTGAAAGCACTGATCTGAATAATTTTTCTATAGTGGTGTGCAACAGTAATAATTCTGTTTGTAAAAACGTAAAAGTTTAACTTAGAGACTTAACCAGTTTTCGCTTTTAAAAAGCTCCTTCAGAGGGTGCCGTTGGGAGCACTGTCCGTCTTGTTGTTGAAGAAGGTATCGACTTTTGAAAGATCGATATTGTGTGTGTGTGTGTGTGTGGGGGGGGGGTATGTTCGAATAATATGTGTGATTTGAATTGTGCCTCTTCGTTTAGGATGTCGTTTTTATGTGTTTTTGTGTGTTTGTATATTTTTATTTGTTCTAGAATGTCTAGTTTTCTGCTTTTTGTGTGTACATGTAGAATGTCCATGTTATTGTTGATGTTTTTGTATGTGTGGTTTTCTCTAAATCTTCGGATTGCTGTATTAGCAGCCAGTTGGATCCTCATTAAGAAATTGAGTAAATAACAGAAGTGGAACGTAGACATTTTTCCAACATAATGTCTTTGTTGTGTAATAACAGTCAGAAGCTGGTAACAAATTTAGATAAGAAAAAGCAGACAGAAACTTTTTAGGAAATATGAAGAACTAGCCAACTTAACGGGACTTTGGAAATAAGTATAAATGTGAATTGATAAGGGGGAGAGAGTGAGTAAGTGATGAGGCAGTGGATTAGGAGACATAACATTATTGCGATGACAAAACTGACTGAAAATCAAGACGGTAAATTGCAGAAATTCTAGCCTATACGTGCTTACTTGTTTTATCAAATTATAACACACAGTCTGTCTGACTGCAGCAAAAATTATAGACGTCTCTTGTAGACATTTCCTTACGGAAGGCAATAGAAATATGATATGCTGTATGTGGAGGGTGTCAGTGCTGCGACTACTGCATTAATAATTGAATTATATCTCTATGTTCGAGAGACATACTATCTCAGCGACATGAGTGGTAAATTTGTACTGTATAATGACACTCATAATTCCGATTGACTTCCGCTTTCCTTTGTACTCGTGTACAGGAGCGTACCTACGGCACGTATATTTTGTTCAGAGTTGCATTACAATACAGTACGACAGTTTATTTGTCAGTCGGTTCTATGAACACTACAATTAAATCAATCCGTCGTGTCATTACCTTTATTTCTGTTACCGTTACTTATTTAAACAAAGTAACTGGAGCCTGAACGATAATGCAAATCCTAATTATTATCGTCGACTTTATTGGCTAAAGAAAAAACCCAAGTAAAGAAGAAAATTAAAGAAAAAAAGAGGAGAAATATGTACTGTTCCGACGGTCTCACGGATCGTCGTGTTGTACAATGGGAACAGTATTACTGAAACCAATGAAGACACTAATTATAAACTTTAATGAGACACAGCAACATTTATAAGTCATCAAAGAGCCCCATATACAATAATTCAAGCAACATTGTTTTTGGCAGACAACAATAAACGTCAACGTTTTAGAATTTTATAGAAATAAACACAATAATCACTTATCCCGACATAATAACAAAAACACTTCGTATCTCACTCTAATATTGCCAGGTGAAACTAAACCGAACTGGGCAACTTTGAAATCTAATGTTCGTACCACGACCGCCTTGTATTGTAGTGGTGACGTATCGGGCCTGGATGATGGTTTACTGCTCAAGTAAGGTGTAAAAGGGGCATCTCGAACAATCCAGAACGTTACTCAATTCTTCTACAAGGCGTCACGTATAATCCGGTACAGTAGAGCGTCGGTTATCCGAACATCCATTAACCGAACGATCTATTATCTGAACTTAATAAAAATAAGAATTATATACTGTACTGTACAGTAATATATTGGACACGTATAGGCGTATTGGATATCAACATAAAAAATTGTAAACTATAAATTATTTCAGTACTATATTAATCACTGTAGCTACACAGCCTTGCAATCGACAAACAAAGAATCGAGACTGAGACTGTTCTATTTAAGACTGTTCTAAAGTGGGCAGAAACACAAAAGACGAGATAGATTGTATTCAGCTTCTGAATCTTAAACGACTTCAGTCTTTAACACCGAGAAAGCAGGGTATCGGTTTGAAAGAGACAGTGATACAATTCTTCAAAAAAGTGTAAATCCATGGTACTATATGTTTTGTTTTGTTTTTTAATTTTTATTTAATTTTATATTACTGTACAGTGTTTGTCGTTAAACTCTAATTTTGTTTAAGTTATCTTACGACTTTTTAATTACACTCAGTTTTAATTCAATGATTTTAGCCTTAGTAATACATTACAGTACAGTATACAGGTTACTGTAATTATATAACAGTATGCTAGAAATGATTTTGCAATAATAACCTTTGTATTTTGTAAAGAGGAATAATGTTTTCAGTTTACGAACTGTTATCAGAATTATCGATTATCCGAACGGGCCCTCGTCCCGAGAGGTTCGGATAATCGATGCTCTACTGTACTTGAATAAAACGTTAAAAGATTACAAACAACGATGGAAAGAACACTTAGAAAGAATGTCAGATTCCAGACTGACCAAACAAGTCTGGAAATACAAACCTATAGGACAGAGGTGTGTGGGCAGATCCAGGTTGGGGAATTTTTGAAGGCGGAACAGGCAGCACCTTGCCTATGCCGTGTTGTAAATACGATGATAATGATGATGACGACCGTCTATAAAATAATTATAAACCTCCTTACACTCCACTTTATGTAAAATTGCAGGACAAGTCGCCTACAGAAGATCTACAGTGTAGACGGGTCTTTTCTCAGCAAAGACAGATAAGCAATTTGTGTTGCTTTATAGTGGTTTATTAGTGGTTTTGGTTTGATTTCGATATATTTAATGGAAAAAATATTAAATGTATAAATTTTTAACTATAATGTTGTGAAATTTATTTATTAAAAAAAATTAGTGCCGGAAAAATACAATTAAGCAAGTGAACAGACTAAATAGTTAAAAAGAAGACATCAAAAATCAAGGGAGGATTACATTATAAGTTTAAATAATCCTGAATGCACTGAGAAAACTGATTCTCTGCGGGGTTGACCTGGAGGAGGTTTTTATCGCGGTGCCTTAAAAGATATTAAATATATATAAAATAAATACAGGAACCTATAAATAAGTTACACAAGAAAGTTGCTTAAAGGTTTAGATATTTAGTGTAAGAAAAATACAGTTTAGTGGGAAAAAATGGATAGTGACGAGTACACATCGGAAGATACGAAAAGGAAAAAAAGACGTGGAGAAGCTTGATGATGTAATTAGAAAAAGGAAAAAGACAAATAGAACACCACAAAAGGAGAAATAGGATAAAGAAGATAAGACAGATATGCTAACAGAAATGATGAAGGAACTAATGAAAGACATAAAAGAAATAAAACAAGAACAAAAGGCATACCAACAGGACTAGAAGAGCTTAAACAAGAAAATGGAAAACTAAAGTAAGAAAATATGATGATAAGGAAAATATGAAAAACGTAGAGGGCAGGCTAAGGAGACTAGAAAAATAGCAATTTAAAAATAATATAATAATTTCTAATTTCAGGATTACAAATAAAGGAGGAAGATGGAGCTGGATTAAAACATGGACTAGAGCACTTCATGAAAAGAACAATAGGGATAAAAGTACAGATCAAAGAAGCCTGAGAGATAGGAATTATGGTAATGAAAAATAAAAACAAACTAAAACAACTACAAGATAGAATTTACGTAAATAATGAAATGACTAAGGAAGAAAGGGAAGGACAGAAAAAGATAAAGGAAATAGCGGAAGAAGAGAGGAAAAAAGGAAAAAATACAAAAATAGGGTTTCAAAAAATGACGATTGACGGAACAGAATGGAAATGGAACAGGGAGCAGGAAGAACTAATAGAAAACAAATTAAAAACAGTCAACCCAAAAACATATAAAGAAAAATAAGGACGGTATAAGGACCCAGGCAAAGAATAAGGACATGAGAAAGGAGACAAAAAAGGAGAAGAAGAAAATAGAGATAAGAAAGGACAAAAGAAATATAAATAAAGTAAATGATGGAAAAACAGAAAAAGGACGAAAGAGAGAAACTATGAACTGGGGCATATGGAATGTTAGAGGACTAAAGGGAAAAGAAGTAGAGCTAGTGAAGGAAATGAAAAAACTAAAACTAGATATATTAGAAACCAAAAAGGAGGCTAGAGGTATGGAGCAAATCATAGAAGGATATAATATATTTTGGTCAGGAGTAAAATATACAGCAGTGGCACAAGCCGGCGTGGCAATAACGGTAAAGCCAGAATATATGAAAAAAATTTTAGAGATGAAAGAAGTAAACGATAGGATATTTACCTTAGTATTAATAATGGATAAACAAAAATATCATATAATAGTACTATATGCACCAAACAACAACGCGGCAACAGAGGGAAAAACAAAATTTTTTGAAGAGGTTCAAAAAGAAATAGATGCAGGAGAAAATAATAATATAATGGTCATGGGGGATCTAAATGGCAGAGTGGGAAATGATAACACGGGTATAGAAAATTGGCTAGTAAGAGAGGGGGAAAACATGAAAAATAATAATGGAAGAAGAATAATTGATTTGTGTATGGAGAATGATTTATTTATCGGAAACACAAAATTTACACATAAGGACATACACAAATTTACGAGGGAAGAAAGAAATAGAAAAGAACATCCATCATAGATTATTATCTAATACATAGGGAAATATGGAAGTATATAAAGGATATAAAGGTTAAGAGAAGTGCAGAAACAGGGCGTAATCACTATCTAGTCAAAATGATATATAAAGTAATGCAAGAAGAAATAAAAGTTGAAAAACGAAAAATTATAAAAGAAAAAAATTAAAGTGTATAAACTTAAAGAACGCGTAATAAGAGAAAATTATCATAAAAAACTAGAAAAATTCCAGAAGAAAACAGTATACCAAAATTTGGATGAAAGATGGGAGAATTATAAATCAAGCCTCAAAGAAGCAGCGAAAGTTAGTTGTGGGGTAGCAAAAACAGGAATTTGGGCTACAAAGAGGACAGCATGGTGGACAAAAGAGATAGAAAAAGCAGTGAAGGGAAAGAAAAAACCGTGGAAAACGTATCTGAACAATAAGACACAAGATAACTATGACAAATATAAGACAGAAAGAATAAAATTTAGAAACCAAATAAATACGTGCAAGGAAAAAACATGGACAGACCTCGGGAATAAACTTACAGAAACATATAATGAAAACCAGAAATTATTCTACAACACATTGAAACAAATGAGAAAACCCAAAACAAATATGCTACAAAATTTAAAGGACAAAAATGGAAATATCCTAATGGAAGGGACAAGTATTATGGAAAGATGGAGAGAATATTTTAAAGATTTATTCGAGGAAAACGAAAATGAAGATAACGTTGAAGAGAAAGAAGAAGAAATAAAGAAGATAATGAAAACATGGAACAAGAAGAGAATCAATTACAAGAAGATGAAATAACAAGAAAAGAATTCAGTGAGGCAATGGAGAAAATGAAATTAGGGAAGGCACCAGGACATGATGAAATAACAACAGAAATGATTAAATACGCAAACATGGAAAGAAAGGAGGAACTCCTACTAAACATTTTTAACCAAGCATTGAAAGAAAGGATGGTCCCACTTGACTGGCAAATAGGAATTATCGCGCCTATATACAAAAAGGAAGACAGTAAAGAATGTTCTAATTAGGCTACAGAGGCATTACTTTAGGGAGCACGGTAGGAAAACTGTACGGGAGGATTCTAGAAAGCAGTTTAAGGAAAAAAGTAGAGCACACCTTGGAAGAAAGCCAAAGTGGGTTCAGAAAAAAAGAGAGGAACAGTGAATCAAATCTTCATGGTAAGACAGTTATGTGAGAAACCTGCCAAAGTTGGAAGACAAATTACATGCATGTTTCGTGGACATGGAGGAAGTATACGAAGGAAGGACTTATGGAACATATTGAGGAGGAAGGAAGTAGAACAACAGCTTACTGAAAGCATAAAAAGCCTATACGGAAATACCGTCAATTACGTTAGAGTAAGAAACGAGGCATCAAAAACTTTCACCAGCAAAATAGGTTTAAGGCAGGGGTGTATTTTAAGCCCCCTGCTATTCAACCTGGGGTTGGATGATATTGTCAAAAAATGTAAAGAAAGTATGAGTAAATATAGAATAAGATACTGAAAAATGAAGATAATAACAATAACAGAATTATGCTACGCAGACGATTTAATAATTATAGGAGAAACAGAAAAACAGTTACAGAATAACATAAAGGTATTTAATGAAGAACTTAGAAAGGAAAACATGAAGATTAATATACAGAAGACTAAAACTATGGGAATAGGAAATTCAGAAGAGAAACACAGTATAGAACTTGATGGAAAAAATCTAGAACAAGTAAAAAGTTATAAATATCTTGGAGTAGTGATTAACAGCAAAGGGAATTTAGACGAAGTAATAAATGAAAGAGTAGGGAAAACAAGAAGATTATTCAATAGTATTAAATCAAGTTTCCTGGGTAAAAAAGAAATACACACTATAGATAAAAACAGAAGGAGTCAGAAAATCATGAAGCCAGTATTAACTTACGGAAGCGAAACATGGACAACAAATGAGAGAATAAAAAGCAAGCTAACTAGTATTGAAATGATGTTTCTTCGAAAAACAGAAGGGAAGACAAAAAATAGATAGAATTCAAAATGAAATATATAGAAAAGTTAGATATTGTTCCTGTAGCAATAACAGTAGAACAAGCACAACTTAGATGGCTGGGACATGTAATGATGATGGGGGAGGAAAGACTGGTAAAGCAAGTGTTCGAAGCCAGAGAAACAGGTAAAGGAAAGAGAGGACGACCGAAAAAGCTCTGGAAGGATGAAGCCCGCACAGCTGCAGAAAGAAGAAGACTAAATTAAGAGAAAATAAAGGAGCACGCAGGAGATAGAAAGAAATGTAGGGATATGTGGAAAAAGACGACCTTAGAGGACTCAACTCCAACATAGGTTTACACCGAAAGGTAGAAAAGCTAAGGATTAAGTAAGTAAGTAAGTTATTTTTGCCATGTATTTGATCATATTTTTATCCACTGAGCCACATTCAATAATCTTGTGCAAAACCATTAGTAATAGAGAATGTTCGAATATTTTTTAATTATAAGTTTGGAGAATTTTTGAAGGCGGAACAGGCAGCACCTTGCCTGTGTCTTGTTGTAAAGACGACGATGATGATGATGACCGTCTATAAAATAATTGTAAACCTCCTTACGTTGCACTTTATGTATAATTGCAGGACAAGTCGCCTACAGACGATCTACAGTGTAGACAAACCTATACTAACTACCATACTTTGGGCGGTACAACCGCAAAGAATTTATTAAAAGAAAATCAATTTGTTATGGTTGTAAATTATGGGTTGGGGATAAAAGAGTGGGTAGCGTGCTGTGTATGAGACTTTATCAAGTAGAAGATAAACAGATAACAGATCACTGGAAAGTACCAGGAGTCAGATACAGACATTTCTGTAGTGATGGAATATTGTAGTAAACTTGGTGCCTTGAAGAAATTGCCATATAATATTGTTTTATCACAATTAAACAGTTTGTAATCAACAGATTGTCTCTTACAACAAATCAAATAAAAATTGGTCACATGCAATAAAAATGTCAACCAATAGAGTCCCGCACAACTTAAAACCCAACACTTCGCCACAATACTTCGAAACGTAATGGAATAAATCGCCACTAAAACTGAACTGACCGTCGCTGAATGTCTATATTTATACCCCGCTGATTTTCCAGAATAATCCATAATACGCGTCAACACTACAATAGAGCGTAATTGCTTACGGCCTTGAACTCAGCGCGTGCGGACCGGTGAGTCTGGAACAACCTCGTTAACACCTGTTAAGAATCACGTACGCACACAACATTACAGCTGGTTCCACTGGAATAGTCAAGACACACGTAGAGTGTTCCATAATGTCGTAACAATGCGTATAGCGAGGGCGATATTGTTGTGAGTAATCAGTATAGAGTTGTGAGTAATCAGTATAGAGAAGTTTTTAAAAAATAGTTTTAAGTAGTAGTGCGTGTATGATCAAGCAGGTTACCGCTAAACTCGTAAGGGGTACGTAATGGTTTCTTAAAATTCGTCCAGAACGTTGTCGTTAAATCGTAGTTATGTATATTAAGTAAGTGAGGTGGATGATAAGGTACAACCCTGTCGCACTCCTCTGTTGAGTTGACAACAAACTTTGAAAAATGCCAACTGATGTGTAGGGCGATACGTCGCATGCTACGTGACAAAACAACAGGAGAGACAAAGTTTTAAATGTTGTAAGTTAGTGCCGGCAGCCGTACTAATCTATGGCCGTGATACGAGACGCCGGAGTTTGCGGAAACTCTGCGTGTACAAGTAGCTTAAATGTATTTTATGAAACCAGTGAAAGGTTGTTCTCTCCGCGATCAATTTTGGAATGGATATAAGGAAGCGAGTTGGGGGTATACAGCATGAACGATATGATTAGAAGAGACAGAGCTCATGGTAACGGAAGTAGCGTATAGAGAGGAAGGTGGTCAGTTATAGATCTCAAGGAAGAAGAGATTTAGAATGTAGGACGGAAGATGTAACAGGTTGTAACAGGGGCGTATTTGCGGGCGGGCGAACGAGCCCGGACCCCATTTGACGATAAAAATAGTTGACGAATTTTATTAATTTCTTAATTTTTGACCCGGTTTATTTATTTTTTTTCAGCTGTGTATGCTAATATAGTAGCAGCTCTTTATTAATACACAAACAGGTTCATTACACAGCATTAGATATGCGTTTGATGTATAAAATATTGGAAAATCGATTCAGTCAATAAGTATTTTCTAAATAGTGTTTCAATAACGCGAATTTTGATTTTATTATTGCCGTTTTCTTTAATGGGATTGACTTCAGAAAGTTATCACTGGTTCTTCGGTAAAAATTTGTTTTTTCAAATTGAGTCTATTGGCTTGCTTTACAATTATGTTACTTGATGTGTTGAAATCCACTGTTTGCGTAGTCACCGACGCTCTGCGCACGTAGTTCGACTGGATAGCTGGAACTCTGCCCGTAGACTGTTCGATGATCACACTACTGCAGACACTTCACGTCGTTGCACCCACGTACACTGCGATACGAACTGTTATTGTTTATAAAATTATCTCAGGGTTTTAAAACTGGGTAAAATAGATCGTGTATTGAGCTTACACAAATCCGGCTTCTTGAAGTGTTCTCGCGTAAGTATCAAAATATCTCGGTAGATATTTTGTCCCTAGCGGACATATTCTACTATACGCGAAAAGCATAGCGGTAGTATACCACTTAAATGACTTTCATATCCTGTGTACTGTTGCAATATATATATTTTATATAACGATACCAGGTCTTAAAACAGTTATAACGATACCAGGTGTAAACAGTTATAATGATACCAGGTGTTTAAACGTATATAACGATACCAGGTGTAACTGTAATAAGAGTAGTAAATTTATGAGTAGTTAAAATTTCATGTTTATTGTTTAACAAGCATTATAAATAATGAAACATTGTTAATAATCTCTGATCAAGATATCACTCCTTATTAAGTGTTTATCTCTTATGCTATACGGTGTTACACACATTTAAAACACTCTTACATCTAGACATGTTAATAATGTTAATCTAGACATTTATCCAAATTGATTTACTAAAATAAATAAAATTTAAATGTAATTAAGTTTTATTTTAATTGAATTCATTTAAATAAGATCTGACCTCAGCTTGCTCAGTCTATACCAATGTTTTTTAAAAATATATTTAAAATTATATTAATTACTCTTAGACTGGCATTTGTTTCGTATTCAAAATTTAAATTATTCTTTTCTACAAAATGCAAATATCAACACATTTCAATTATTTTTCTTTGATAAAAAAATAATACTATCTCAAAATTAAACTCTTTTATTTTCTTCTATATTTATCTATATGCTATCGCTCATTCTTACGACTAAAACATTTACATAAGACTCTACTACATTATTTACCTAATTATAAACTTTTTGTTTTAATTCATTGTCTCTTTATATAGTCTTTATGAGCTCTTAAAAAAAAAAATCATTTATAAATACATTATGCATGTCACCTCGAGTTTTGATGACCTTACGACTTATTGACGGGGTCCTGCGTTGTCCACAGTTCTGTTACCGTTACTCCTGGCTTGGCGTGGTCCTGGATATGTCCAGAGTCCAGCGTCGTTCTCCAGCAGTCTGTGGTCCGTCCCAGAGAATTAACATCGGCTGCGAGGTGGATCTCGTTCGGCCGTTAGGCGTCTAAAAAGCATCTCCTAACGTCCAGCATCTCGCGTCGCTCTTTGTAGCTTCTCTGTAGATACCCTTGCTGACTTAAACAGTCCCGGTACTCTACGTTTTCCGTACTAGTGTAAACATAATTACTGAAAACGTGTTTATTCGTTCGTAGATGAGACTTATAACAAAATAAAACTGTTCTGCCGACGGACAGCGTGTCCGACTGCAACTGTGTCTTGAAATGAAGAGAAGGGCTACCAGTCGAACCCTTAATTTATACCCTCTCGAGATTCCGCACCTGTTAGTTCCGAAATTGTCCTGTCGAGACCTGCAGATCACATGATAGCCCCCACTCCCGAACCTTTTCATATATTTTCAATTTTTTGCAAACGGCAAAGTTTTGTACGGAATTGAGATAGCACAAATCATAGATAATTTCAATCAGAATGATCAATATTGCACACCACTATATAAAAATTATTCCGATTAGCGCTTTCAAGCTTCACAGCTCATCGTCAGATCAGAAATAGACAGAAAATATGTAATACCCAACCCTTCACCGTGCAGATCACAGTGCAGATCACATGATAGCTCCCAATCCCGAACCTTTTCATATATTTGCAATTTTTTGCAAATGGGAAAGTTTTGTACGGAATTGAGATAGCACAAATCATAGATAATTTGATTAAGCACTCACTGTATTAATTTGAGCGCCTTAGTGTAATTTGCGTATTTTTGGCACACTTATTTCGCACTGGCTTCGCGTAGTGTGTCCTACTAACGTCATTTTCTTACTGTGGCTAACTATAAAATTTACACACAATTCGGTGCCTTTTGTTTGTTTATACACTAACTAGTTTTCACACTGTGAAATAAAATAATTATTTTAGTAATTAATTGGGGAGGGTTGCTGGGATTCCTGTCTGTACATGCATCACTAACAAACACAAGTTACACGCCTAACACACATACAATCGAGCAGGTGTTCTTTGCCTGTTGGAACAGGTTAATTTCTCCCCTAGTATAACAATGAAACGTTTTTACAATCCCAGACATGTCCATTTATCCCAAACTTATAATAATTTTACAAATTTTACATTTATTTAAATCAATGCTCAATACAGCATATGGCTGTATCGTTGCAGTACAATAAATATATTATGTATATATTGCAGCGATACGTTTAGCATAAGTATATGTATCAACCCCTCACTGAGGTATGAAGCATACGAAAGCACGTATGAAATGTATAAGATGTATTTAAGAAAAATAATATAATAACTATACGTTAGGTATAAAAAATAATGTAAGAAGTAAACGTAGTATTTAATTTTAAATAAATCAAATATTGTAAGTAAGCATGCATATGGAATCACATAGCTTAGTTGGTTTTTAAACGTAACGAAGGGGAGAAAATGACACGCGCTGACCGGCAGAGGTGACGTCAGAACGACATGCGGCCGCCTATGTATTAGTCTGCGTGTGTGTGTATGTGTACATGTGTAAACGTCAGACAGGTTGAATTATGCAAACGAGGGTGGAAGATTTTACACAGTTTTTTAAGTACTTAGCGTGAACCAGAAGTCACACGAATCAGCGACATATGTAAAAACATAGCTGACGCCTGGCGCTTCAGTTTGGCGTTAAGTGGTCATTAATCGTGGGAACCGTTCAGACACCGTGTGAAATTTTGCCATAACTGCCGTAATTTACACAGCGTAACATTCATAATTTGCATATACAAAGTTTAGTATTATACCGAACAATTGGTGAAATAATATTTATAAAAAAGTGTGCGCTTCATAGAAAGGCGCGTAGGTTGAAAGCAACGATTAAACCGACGCGCCGACCTGTTCAATGTTGTCAAAAGAGTTTCCAACAGGAATTTCAACGACGGCAGCAGTATAAAACCCCAGCGAGCGACACACTCTTTCTCAGATGATACTCAGATAAAGCTCAGATAGTACGCGACATCCACACATCTCGATCCGTAAATTTTAAAAAGTTTTAGTAATGTTTTAAACAGTATTCAATAAACGGAAGTGCGATGGAACCGGCATTACGTCGGGGCAAGTATCAACGAACAAGAGTGATTTTAAAAAAGACTATATTAACGAATCTACGAGAGTTGTAACTACGATGAAATTCGATAAGTTTACATAGAACTTCTAGACATCTACGAGGGACAAGATAAGAAGAGGAGAGGAATTAGACAAGAAGACGAGAGGACGCAGGGACAGCACATACAGCTACATCCAGCCGTACATCATCACGACTAAAGGTTCACGTCAGAACTCAGCATACAGGACACGGAGCGAGGAATTTCAACGACGCAGAGACAGAGAAGGTGATACCGAAGAGGATCAACAAACTCGAGAGTCCAGATGACGGTAACAACAAAGTTAAATGTTCGCAATTCGCGAAGATAAGCGAAATTAGTGTATCGGACGAGAGTGGGAGAAAGGACGCGTCAACAAACTCTGACAAGACAGATATTGTTCAGACAAGAGCTTTTGCACGATGTGGCTATAAATAAAGTTTCTTCTTCTATATTCAACCGTTGCCGTAGGAGGCTATGTCAGTCAACTACGCGATCGTAAATCTACAGTAAGCGTCACCTGACGAACTGGGAGGCAGAACAGAGGTTCGATGGACACACCTACTACCCATGATGTGAGCAGAGACAACAACAACTAAGAAAGACAAGCAGTGGAATCCTGGAAGAGGACCCGAGGACCCAAGGACACGAAGGACTGGAGCAACGACTGGAAGAGGACCCGAGGACACACTGATAGTTTGCCACACCAAACGAGGTGATAAAACCCATATAATTACAGACAATTGAAAGGCAATATTTAAACTAGAATGAAAGACATTCATACCTATTGTTAACTGAATTTAATTTGTACATAGTAATGTAAAGTCTAAATTTTTCATTTAGAATAATATCTCATGAATAGAAATTAATATTGGACTAACGTAAATGCTATGAGAGAGCAATGTTTGATTTTTAAATTGAAGTAAATTAAAATAATTAGTAAAGTCTTGAATTGATAAAAGAGAAATACATATGCAGTAGAAAAGAATTAAAGTCAAGTAAATTCATTGTTGAAATAAATCGATAAGCAATTGCAAAGATGGCCACACTAAATGAGTAAGCCGAAAGCAGAAATAATTATAAGTAAGATTGGATAATAAGATTTTTATATAACCTGTTTAGATATAAATTATTCACCAGAAGAAACATACATAAGATCGCCCAAGAGATGAATAATGAATTTTTGTATTGCCGAAGTAAGTAAAGAGGTTGGTGAATAAATAATGTAAAGACTTACAAAACGTATTACGCATTCTTCTTATTACGATTACACCTACCATCATTGAATTTGTGTGTGTATAAATTTGGCGCTCCAAAAGCGTGGGGCTACCCAAATTAAATTACATCGAACTTGTGTTGTTATAATATGTATATAATAACTTAACCGAATCTCAAAGATTTGGAGTTATATGTAAAGAGTTTTGAAAATCAATGTTAAAATAAATTTAAACCGTTACAATCACGGCAAGTGGAGTAGCGAGCGTTCAAATGAATTGTATAGCGACCAACGGCAGCGTCCGGTGGCATTACGTAACCTCATACAGTTACAACAATTAGGGACACACCTTAATATTAAATTATTAATATTTCGGAAATCGAAAAATATAGGCAAAAACCAAAATAGCTAAAATGTTTGCCGAAATATTAGTCATAGGATGTGCAAATTTCAGTTCATATAATTGAAGAATAAAAGAGATAATTAATTTTATTTAATAACTCCCCTAGTGAGTGAGCTACGGGGTAGAGCTTTGAATATGTCATAGCTATAAAAATTACCAATCAGATGTATATTCTAGAATAAGCATAACTTGGCTTGCAGCCAAGATAATCGCAATACAATTTGCAACAGGACATCCTGTCCGACATTTGAAATCCGGTGTTTTTCAGAATATTAAGACTAATAACAATTCTCAAACTGTGAGAATTATTTTCGTTCACACAAGTGAGGTGAGTTGAATTACAAGGAGAAAGGGGGGTGTCTCAGCCAATCAAATTATTCTAAAAATTTGAACGAACCGTTAGATTCGGGCTGAACACAGGCACTCAAATGTAACGACTCGACCTGTGAAGACGTATACTTACGATACCCTTATTTTTTTTCAACAAATAAGCGTACAGCTCAAAGCACTAACCTGTTGACTATCGCATGTAAAGAGATCAGTTATATAATACGTAAAGACACATCGAGAGTACAACAGAACGAGGCCGTCTAGTACTTGGTACAAGCTGAAGAATTGACGAAGCGGAGCGCAACCCAAGGCGAGATACACACACCAGGAGTGCAGCGTATACCGGGCCGAGGGGCCTGACGCAGTTGCAGCAGTTAAAACCACAGACGTTAAGCCATCAACAGTTGCAGAAGGAGCTGAGTGTTGCTAATTCCCGAACTCTTATCCGTGTAACCCAAGTCGCAGAGGAAATCATCGTCACTAGCAGATTGGACCAGGAAAACCAAGGAAATCTCGGGAGCACCTCAGCACGATCTTCAGAACAAGGGAAGTCAAATATAATTTATAACTTTATAAACTTCTCAAAAGCTTATTCTTTTTTCTTTTAAATCAGTGTAAAACTAAATTTATTCAGATGCCAATAAAACAGAGACTCTAGATTAATAAGATACATTCATACTGTGATAATCTGTATACCACGTATAAGCTTAAGTAATAACAATTAGATAAGAATTAGACGTATATAACAAGCGCTATATAAATACTAACGTTGAATTACTTAGAGACCTATACTGCAGTATACGTGAAACAATCACAAGTAAATGATAGCACGTTGAACTAGATTCACAGCTAACTTATTTTCAGAGTATTTAAATCATCTAAAGTAATAAAATCCGTACGAAAGTACAAAAGAATTGAAAATTCCATAGATTAAATTGTTTTAAAATTAACTTCTTGAAATTAATGAAAAATATAACTCGTAGCAATTGAAAATAATAAGCCCGTCTTCTGAATGCGAATACCCATTCAGAAAACATCGTACAAGATACAAATTACTATTTAGTATGCAAGGATTGCTCTAGTTATAAGATTTTCATACATATGTGCTATCAGAGTAATAAACTCCAAATTTTATCCACCACCGTATTTTTATTGCTGTACTACAAAGCCTACCAACATCACAAAACTATTCAAAATAACTATAACAGTACTTTGCACACTTGAATTAACCTACTTGCGAATTCAAAACACAAACTCCTACGCCCTTAGTCGGAAGAAGTCGCAAGAACGCATAGCAGGTAGGTCACTTCACAAAACAACCATTTATCTCCTTATATTGATAAAATAAATATAAGAGCAAGCATATAACTTTATAATGTGTGTGTGTGTGTGTGTGTGTGTGTGGAGGGAGAGAGAGACAGAGAGAGAGAGAGAGAACCATGGCACAGCGCAGTAATGAGATAATCTTTTAACCGTGTAGAAAATCATTGTCTTGGAAATTAGTCGGTGTAATGATTATATATAAAATACTGCAAACATAACTGGAGAAACAAGACTTTGATTATTATACTTCGACTCATTCAGGTGTGTCTCGAACTACTCATCTTAAGATTCCACGTTTGTCTGTGTACACTAACAATTAAGGATCATATTAACAACTATTCGATTCTTCTTCCGATTACCAACGGCAAGTCTAATTGTAACTTTAACATTCGACTACCGTACCATTTATTTGTAAAGAATAATTCCATAAAAATAATGATGATATTAATAACTTGTAAATTTATCTTATTGTTCGGCATTTGTAAGCCTTCAAAAATCAGTTCTGGAAATGTTGAAGCATTGAACTTCTCTGTTTGTTTTTTGCAATGATTTAATACATTTGAAAATAATACATTTGAAGTTTCACAGTACTTGATAATTTAAAACATAATAAGAGTTATTTATAAACTGCAATTTGCAGAACACTGTTTATAAAGATGCTGGTGAATTTGTTTGTTTGGAATTTTTAACCAAATTGTGGGTACATATGCATAACGCTCAGTGTTAAAATAACCGTTGTGAGATAAAAACAAAAGGAAACGTTCAGCTTCTGCACAACCAAAGTCCCTAGTGCTTGACATTATATCTCTTAAAAGCATTATATCGCGAAACGATGTCTCCTCCAAGCTTTGTGTTTTGACTGCTTTCCATTGCAGAAGTTGTGATAATAATTTCCGCACTTGTATGTGTAAAAATGCACTACGTAAGTTATGTAAGTGGTCCGGGGCTATCCAATACTCTTTCATGTTTCCAGTTTCCAGGTAGTTCAAGACCGACCAGGTGCTGTACATACAGTACCCTAAAGTCCGGTAACCATTATAATAAGCCTTTACGTCTTTGTACTTGTCCAATACATGGAAGTACCGTAATTTTTCTCTCACCTCTTCCTCTGTCAGTCCATAATACTTGATATATGGATGATGTCCCAGAAAGTAAAAATTACCAACACAAAAAACCCGTTGTAATAATAAAATTGACAAAGGCAGACAATCGTTAATCAGACTACCTTTAACGTACTCATTATTTTCCAGTAAACTTACCATAAAGTTCTGGATAAAGTAAATTGTTTTGTATACGTCCGGTATTGGTAAATCCGTTGACAACAAATTCCAAACAGGAGCTTCAAAACCGTCAATTAAAACTATTACTTTTCTGCTATAGTGCAAATATAACTGTTCTGATAAATATCTTAAAGCTTTCTGTAATTGTAATTCAGATACGTTTTTGTAGAACGTTTTATCAGTGTATAATGCAATACGGTATTTCTCGTTATCGTCCAGCCGAGTGCTGTTTAGTAGGTAACCGTGTTCTAAAAATGAATCACTTATAACGTCTCTGAACACATCTAGAACATCATTAAAACTATTCCCTTTTGCCTTCTTAAAAATAATATAAATTACGGGGTATTTCCCGCAATGAAAGGAAAAAAAAGTATTATTCCACTTAAAAATATTTAGGTTGTGTTTTACAAATAGGCTGCAACCTTTTGTTAGGCTGGAAGATATCAGCCCGTTTTCTGGTTGCAGGAAAGTCTTCAGCATTTTTAAATTCGCTGATTTTCCGAAACCGCTTGGCGCAGTTATACGAATATAACGACATTTCTTATTTATATCATACAAGAAATCTTTTACGAGCAGTGATTTGTCAACGAAACACTTAGATAGTAAGACATCTTTAAATTCTGGTTCACGTAACAGGCATGTCCTTTTCATTCCCACCTGTAACAAAACAAAGAAATCAACATTTGTAGGCTTTTTAAAGTAGATGTACTGTAAGTAACTGATATAAGTTAACGGAACATTGTAAGTTGAATGCTAATTATAAGCAACTGCTGGCCTATAACCATAAAATAGTAACCTCTCTGAATATCAAACGCAGCAGCTTATTTTGAATACGATTTTCTTCTAAGTGTAAGCGATTTCATACAACCTTAAAACAAACCAGATTTGGGATCAAGTGGAGAATCCAAATTACCAACATTATCAAAAAAATTAATTAACATATAAATTAAACATCCATTTTCAGTAAGTAGATTTTAAATAAGTTCATCCAGATGTAAGTGAAGGCATTTTATAAATTCATTATAAATATATAAGGTACCACAATTCTCAATTATGAAGGGTTTTCGTAACCATGACTGTAATTTTTTAGAATGAATATTTTCAGCTTGCAGAAAACTATTTGAGTAGTACCTTTTAAGTACACCTCTAGTTTGATCTTTTCCTCTAGTTAAACTTTAAAGAAAAACCTTTACCGTATGATGTATTATGTCAAGATAGGTTTGTGTTTCCTCTTGTAAATCATTATTTTATTGAGTACTGACAACTGAATTTTACGTACTGTCAATTAAAATGTGTACTGCCATAAGTCAAATTAATTGACTATACCCTTATACCTAATTGTTCCCTTTTCTGTCTTACGTAGTGTCAAGAGTCATCCCCAAGATACTTTGCAGGATTTTTAAGACAAACAACACTATAATTGGCAATCACTGACAACTATACCAGTAATTTTAGTTTGCACAGTTTGAATGTACTGATTTCTGCTCAACTAGTTTTATTCTCCAAATCTTTGTGAACTGGTAACGTCGTCACCAAATTTCTATAAATTAGCCACAGTCTTCTCACATCATTATCTGCTGGCAAATTGACGGTATCATTAGCAAACATTGCTATGGTGACGTTTTATACTTATCGTGTGTCACGTATTTACAAAGACGTAGACACGGAGAATATTGTGCGACCCAGACGAAAAAGTAGTCGACATTATGGACAAAACATGTTGACGAATTCTTCAAAAACGAAAGGGAAAAACAAGGATTTAGAACGCCCATGTTATGAAGAACACTTCACTTCCAATTGAACTTTATATTAGAAACATTCCTCAACGTGAACCAATTTGTCTAGATATGCTACACGGACTGTGATAAAGCGTTTGATAAGATACGACATGACCTCATTACAGTACTTAAAGAAAAAATCCAGACAACAGTAATATGACAATTATCTCCGGCTTCTATAATATACAAGAAGCTACATGACCTTGAACAGAATGCGCCCCGTAAACTGAAGTAAAATGAGATGTTAGGGGAGGAAGGGTTTCGTTACTCACCCTCTTTAAACATTATTGAGTGGTGGTAACCAACAAGGCAGTAGTGGGACTAACTTTAGGTAAAAGTCATAAAAGATATTTCAGGTAAAATGACTTGAGATATTCCAATAATTTCTGTTCCAGTAGCAGTAACTACGTAAACTTCCGGAATATAATCAATAACACCGCTGAATATTTGTGATCCCTCTATTGGTCGACATTATGGAATAACATAGACTAACGGACATCTTTCAAAGGGTGAGTTTCTGTCAATGGTGAAAATATGTGCTAATTTTAGATTTAATCAAGAACATTGGAAATTGATACAAAAGTACCTGCAATTATGAAAAGACACTTTTAAATCGAGTAAGGAAACAGATAAACATACATACATACATCCTCGGCGCTACAGCCCAGGCCGGGCACTGGCCTCCAAAAGAAATCTTCCCCACTGGTCTCTACTCCCGGCCAATATCCACCAGTTTGCTGCACCCAGCCTCACTGCCTCCTTACCAACCTGATCCAGCCATCTTGTACGCGGTTTTCCTTTCCTTCTCCTTCCCATCGGCAAATAGTTCATAACTCTTTTTGGGATTCTATCCCCCGCTATTCTCTGCACATGACCAGCCCAACGCAATCTGTTAATTTGTATGTGTTGCACGATCGGAAGATCTTTAAACCTTTCGTACAAATCTCGATTATGCAGTCGCCTCCAAATGTCGTTTTCCTTACAGGACCATTGATTCTCCTCAGTACCCTCTTCCCAAAAACGGATAGTTTCTGCTTATCTAGTTTGTTTAGCACCCTGAACCTTTTCAAATTCATAATCATTAATGCGCAGGGACAGGGCACGAGTGTTGACACCTACAACCATATATTTGGTTTTGCTTTGGTTTATAACCAAGCCCATAGCCGTAGCGGACAACTCCAGTTCCTGTAAGGCTTCCTTTAAGCCAGATTCAGACCTACTTATGACGTCAATGTCATCAGCATAGGCCAGAAGCTGTACCTCCTTGTGAAATATGTGAAATATCTCCTTGTTTCAGCCCATTCAATGTTTTTAAGGAGTTAGATAGATTTGATTGTATTCTGATTTGGCACTTAGAATTGGACATAACTACTCCAACCATACGCACAAACTTAGATGGTATATTCAACTCCTTCATAGCTCTATATAGCATTTTGCGGTTGATTGAATCATATACCGACTGGAAATCCACAAAGAGATGTTGAAAGGCCACTCCATATTCCAACGTTTTTTCCAGGATTTGCCTTAGTGTAAATATTTGGTCTGTTGTTGGCCTATTCCTAATGATTCACCATTGATATCCTTTTATGTTCTCCTCAGCGTAGGGAAGCAGCCTAGAAAATATGATGTAAGACAATACCTTATATGCTGTATTAAGTAGAGAGTTGCCCCTATAATTTTTACATATGAGCGGATCACCCTTTTTATATATCAAACACACCACCCCATTGTTCCACTTCCTTACCTCCTCTAGCCATATTCGCTCTATGAGATATATGATGCCCATATGATGGGCAAATTCCTTTATGAAATCTCCTCTTGCACTCTTTAATAGTTCCCCTGGTAAACCACCGGAACCTGCTGCCTTGTTCCGATAAAAGGTACACAAAATAAATTGTACTTGTAAGCCTTTTACTCTGAATGAAACTCATAATTCGATGCTTTATTTATTTTTTTTTAATTCATCGTCAATTTTGATACCTGTTTTCCGTAAACGTGAAAATTATCAGAGTAACACTGCACTCAGATTCACGTAATAATTCTCATTATACTCTGACGCAGCGACGAAGTTTACAATTTTTTTCATAATTGGTAACATGTTTGTACCCTGGATCCAGACACTAAAATTTTCAATCCTTAACATTGTACATAGTTTTTTGTTACAAGTCTGTCTAATCTGATATTCGTGTTGGAGTCGTAAAATCTTTACAAAACTTTTTGATCTACCCTTCCGTCCAGGTATATAAAAAGTTTTATTTTCCAAAACTGAAAACCAAGTTCATATTTAAAATTGGTTAAAAATTTGTATTAATGTGATACGTCACACTGATTCTGCAATATTTGGGTGCTTTAACCTTAGAAAAAATAGCGACATGTGAGGTCAAACTGTGGACACACGTAGTACTTTTTACGAGACTCGCTTGACGAATCCGTTAGTAGTGGCGAGGCATGCTCCAAACAGACAGATGTAGGGATACACATACACACAAACGGCCCGCTTTACAACTAACAACAGTTTTGACACGTTCAACCACATTTTTACACTGCTTCGTCTTCCTGTATGTTTTTCTTTCTTGTTCCTTCCCGATCTTTCTCATATTATTTCTCTATCTTTTGACGTATTATCTTCTTTTTTTCTTTTAGGTTAACTTATTGTTAATGTGTATTGCTAAAGTAGAACACATACGTTTGCGAGCCTGGCACAGTTTGGCTCCAGTGTACAGCGTTGCCAAACGTTACTGAGCTTTGCGATTACACGCCATTAAATAACATTTGAAGCTTCGAAGGTCACTGAATAACTGCAAACCAGCGCCGACAACGTTGCCTAGTCAGGGTTTTCGAGCCTCAGCCCGTCACGTTGATTTGTGTCAATAAATGGCCTTTACTTTTTCCCTAAAAAATCTAACAGAAAGGACAGTGAACATTTATAAATGTGGAACGTTCGTTTTAAAATTTTATTAGAAGCTGTTGTAAATTTTCCAAACCGTATTTATCTGAATTGTTAGACGTCCTAACGCCACCATTTGTACAGTGTTGGATTCGGTGTGATTCCGTCGTGTGTATGGCTAATTCTCTAAAAAATTAAATTTAAATGGTATTTTATACAGATTTTAATTTGTACACATTTTAAGCAATCGTCATCGCAACATATCAGTGGGGAGGAGCACGCTGCGACGTTTTGCAACGCCATACATTTCAGACGTTAGGCAATTAGCTATTTTCACAAAGTTATGATTTCTACTCTAGGTAGATTTAGCTCAGACACTTACTGTCTACTGTGAGCATACTAATTGTATAACGTGTTAGCTATGACTTATGACGTATGAGTTATTTACTCAATGACAAGGTTTACATGACTATAAGACAGAAATAACAGTACTAATTTAAAATTGAAAGTTAATTCAGTAAGTAATTCAGTAACGACTAATATAGGAGTAAAACAAGGATGGAGTTTATCACCCACGATATTTAATATTTATATAGATGATATTATCTGAAACTCGAAAGAATTGTTATATAAAGAGGGAAAATATTTAGGCAAAGACACAATATTAAATGTAATGTTATATGCTGACGATCTCACACTAATTGGGAACAATGAGGAAGAATTGCAAAAGGTATTATACAAACTGCAGCAAATTAGCGAAGGATACAATTATAAAATTTCAATTCCTAAAACAAAATAGTGGCATTCGCAGGAAAAGAGCCAGTAAGAGCCAAAATCATCTTAAACGATAAAACACTGGATCAAATAAAACATTTTAAATACCTAGGTTGTGATATTTCCTTCGATTACAGTAAAGATATTGACCAAAAAATTAGTACTGTTAACCGAATTAGCAGAACTATCAGTCGATTCCTAAAAAATAAAGCCAGGAAAGAGACAATGTTGAAGTTTTATACAACAATGGCTGTCCCCGCACTTATATATGGCAGCGACACATGGGTAACGACAAAGGCACAAGAAAATAGAATTCAGGCACAGGAAATGAGATTCTTAAGATGAGTTAAGGGCTGTAGTCGAATAGACAGTGTAATAAATGAAACGATTAGAGAAGAACTTCAGGTATTCAGCTTAAATGAAAAGATAAAATTTAATAGAAACAATTAGTAAGAACATTT
Organism: Magicicada septendecula; assembly: GCA_034769895.1. NCBI lineage: Eukaryota > Metazoa > Arthropoda > Insecta > Hemiptera > Cicadidae > Magicicada > Magicicada septendecula. The sequence goes on from CM068367.1 coordinate 1,399,998,431, forward strand.
AGAAAGAATGCAACAATACAGGTTTCTAGTAAAAGCTAGAAAAAACAAAGCCAGAGAAAGAAGAAATTTAGGTAGACCAAGGAAAAGGTGGGATCCGTAACAGGCACAATGCCTAAAACATAAAGTGAAGAAGAAGAAGAAGAAGAAGAAGAAGAAGAAGAAGAAGAAGAAGAAGAAGAAGAAGAAGAAGAAGAAGAAGAAGAAGAAGAAGAAGAAGAAGAAGAAGAAGAAGAAGAAAGTTAATTCTTGTGCGATTAAAGCTTGTAATGGTGGATTTTATTTTGAGATTATAAAGAACTTATATTATTGCAGGAAAATTGTTGCATTCTAATGAACACTACGTACAGACAATAGTCATGAGCTTACCTTTGGTCCGTCCGTTGCGTTAGTAAGTGCTGCATTTAAAATGTAAATGTTTGATGTTATGAAATAATAAAGGGATATGAAAAATATCATTTTCGTAATTCGTAAAATCAAAATCTTTCTTTGTAACTGTTTTACACACTGATGCTTTACACAGGAGCAATGCTGCTAATTTGCGACGTATGGCACAGATTAATAACCATATACTTACAATAAGTAATATTTGATAACACTACATTATTATGTTTCTCGTAGTAAAAAAGATAGGCGAGACCATTGCAGTGTATTTAAATTGTCAATACAATTAATTTAAATTTACAGTAGGCAATAAAACTAATTATTAAAGACTTTATATTTAAACGTCCATTCGCATCGAGTTAGTAATAGCGCAATAAAAATTCATCGTTACGTACTTTTCAGATTTATTAACAATTGTAAGTTGTTTTCAGTTTCAATTTTTGCAATTTTCCAAACAAAAAAATTATTTTCGTAGTCCTCTTAAAATACCTAATGAACACAAAATTATTGCGTTCGTTTCCCAATATTCGCAAACGATTTGTCTTTCTTTTTCGTCTTCGTCATCATCATCATCATCATTTGTTACAAATTTAATTATACTATCAGTTTATGATTGCAATATTAACATAAGTCAGTGGCACAATACACATACTAAATTTAATAATAATAAAAATACAAATGACAGCAATACAGAATGTACTGTACTTGTAAACATCATTTTTTTACGGAATTCGTACTCCGAATGAAAAGTAGTACTCCGCAATGGCTCATTTTGAACATGTTTTTCTTCTACGTGTAAGCGATGTAGTCCTAGTCTTAGTCGCGTCCTCTTCTACCTTGGGATGTCGAGGAGTTCCAATGAGATCTCCACTGTTGCCTCTGGAGTGCAAGCGCCCTTGCCTGATGCCCCTGTCCTGCAAGAAGTCTTGCACATTGTCTTGCCACGTCGTCTGCCCTTTCTCTAGATCGTGTCCCCTGCTTCTTGTCTCATGTATTTTCCTGGGAACTCTCTCATCACCCATTCGCTGAAGGTGTCCGAACCATCTCATTTGTGACTTTTTCCTTGTGTCAGCCACTGCCGTTACTTTTAATGCTGCTCTTATTACAACAGTTCTGATTACCCTCCACTAGTTTCAAGTACCTCATTTCCTATCTTTAAAGAGCACTGAAGTGGCATGCAAATAGTGCTCAAATTTTACTTCCATAGGACATACATGTTCTTAGAAACTGTTACCTTTGTTTCTTTAGGGATTTCAGTTTTGCAGTTAAACGTTTTATTTAAAGCATGGTACAACTTCCCTGCACTGGCTATTCTTTAATTTATTTCTGCAGATATTTTCCAATTGGCACGAATCACAGAGCCAAGATATATGAATTGTTGCATTTCGTCTAGTGGTTGCCCTTGGCAGCTAATCTGATGGTTCTCACGGCCTCTTGAAATAATCATGGTCTTTGTCTTACTTGTGTTTATTTTCGTTCCCCTCCTACTAAGCTCTTCATTCCAAACGTCCGAGTTATACTGAAATTTTCCTCTGAGCTGGCTACAAGGGCCAAGTTGTCTGCAAACGCTATGGTGTTCAATGTGACTGGTCTCATTCTCCAATTTCCTACATAATTTCTTTTAAGAGATTACATTTCTTCATAGCATCACCTACGGATATTATGAACAACAATGGGCTTAAAAGATCTCCTTGCCTTACCTAATAAAATGTTTTGAATTCTTCAGATTTTGCGTGAGGATTTCTTGCATAATTGCGGCAGTTCTTTTACAAACTTTTAATTCTCCGAATTAGACCTAAGCCCGCTCCACTTCTTTCCACGATGGGCCACAATGTAGACCATGGAGTCCTGTTAAAGGTTTTCTCCATGTCTATAAAGCACACATGTAATTGTTTATTATATTCATTGGCCTTTTTACATTCTTGCCCAGGTGTAAATCTTGATCTAATGTGCTCCTGTTTAAGCTAAATTTACACGGCTCTTCTTCTTGTTGCCTCTCACCTCTAACTCTCAAACGTTGTTAAAGTCTACTGCTGCATTTGAATTATGCATGATATCCGGGCTGTTTTGCCGTGGTCCCTGGTTTAAAAGAAAACCAAACGTTTCGGCAGCTCCACTGGCTGCCATCATCAGTGGTATAAATTACTGCACTTTGGGTGTCTACGTGCAGGCCCACAGTACTGTGGTATAGACTAAAGCTGTCCTGTCATGCTACCTGTACATATAAATTTAGCAAAGTCCCACGTACAGGTAAAAATGACACCATCAACCAATCACAATAGAGATGGTGTATGATTGGCTCGCACCAAGCTATGCCATTATGTACTCACTTGTTTTCCAAGAAGTACTGTGGGGAAAGCTGCTGATTTCCCGCGATGCTACCTGTGCTAATCATTTACTAATTGCAACCCTCGCACAGGTAAGAACAGCATCACCGGCCAATCAGAAACAAGAAGGTGTGTGAGAGGCTCGCATCGCGCGATGCCATGAAGTACTTAATGCGATGCTTTCGCCCCGCAGCATCAGCTAGTTATAGAGGATGTAAAGAATTTATATCAGCCATGAATCTGAAGCGGACTCCTGCTCGCCCTGGCGCGCAGGCAGGCCGTGTTGCAGGTCCCCTCCCTAACCGAAGAGAGGCCTTCCCACCTCTCTCCGGAGCATCATCTCAGGCCCCGGCAGCAGTTCCGGCTGCTCTCAGGGCCCCAGTTCCGTCTGAAGTCGACGTTTCGGCGCCGCCTGCAGTCCCTCCTGTCCCGGCGCCTGACGGAGCGCCCGGTCCCACATACGCGGCTGTGGCCGCTACATCAGTCCCGCCTTCCGCTCCTCGGAGCTCTAAACCGAAGCGCACTCGTCGCCGTCAGCGACAAGTTCCACAGGCATTGCCTGTAAAACCTCAGGGGGCCCCGCCCGCCCCCAGCCATCAACCTAAGCTCCCAACTGAGCAGACCTCACGTCCGTCCCCGAGCCCTGCGCCATCTGCAACACCGGCCGAGGCCAGCCAGGTCCGTCTTCCGGAATCTCGGGAATCTTCCCAGGCCCCGGTGGACCCCCTGACTGCCTGGGCTGAAACTTTGGTAAATAATATCAGGTCTGCTCCAGATACAACCACGGTTCCCGCCCTGGTGTTTCAATCACTGTCTACCCTCTGTCCTCTTCTTCCTTTGAATGGCTAGGAGTCTTAGGATCGTTGCGTGGAATGCCCATGGGGTAGTCCCTCGACGATCTGAACTGATGACTTTCGTAAAGGAGTACGACGCTGATGTCGTCCTCCTTTGCGAGACTCATCTGGCTCGCTACCATACCTTCAACCTGCCATCTTACATCTGTTTTCGTCAGGATCGTCTCCAGCGGCCTGGCTGTCGCCCGTCGGGAGGGACAGCCGTCTTAGTCCACAGGCGGATATCCCACAGGCCACTACCCCCTTTAGATACATCTCTTGTTGAAGGTTGTGCGGTGGCGATAGACGCTGGCGGATCGGAATTGCGCGTTGTTGCGGCGTATCTCCGGCCCGGCCTGCGGCTACCTCCACCGCCCGAGGAGTGGGACGCTCTCCTCGATCATCCCCTACCAACCATTGTAGCCGGCAACTTAAATGCCAAGCATCCCTCCTGGAACAGCATAGTAGCCAACGCCTACGGAAAATCTCTGTATCGGTTCGTCTCCGACTACCCGATACTTCAAGTCATCGGCCCAGAAGACCCTACTCACTTCCCCTTTTCCGTTCATCAACCGGACGTCCTTGACATTGTCATAGCCAAGGACGTGACCCATCACATCCAGGTCTCGTCAGTGTCGGATCTCTCATTCGATCACTATCCCCTTTTTATAACTGCCCGTAAGCTGTCGGTCTCACCCCGACCTCCCGCTCAGATTGTTAGGAGAGTCAACTGGCGCTCCTGCCATGATGAGCTCTCACGGCGGTTACCATAACTTACCGCGGACCCGATCGTCACTTGTGACGATTTCGATCTCCGAGCCACTCATCTTCAGGAGTTGGTCCAAGGTGTCATGGATCGACACACATATACTCTCGAGGTGAATCATCGTAAATCGGCCTTACCTGCGGACGTACTCCACGCCATCTGGCTACGGCGCAGTCTCCGCCGCAGATGGCAAAGAACCCGTGATCCCGGCGTCAAAAGGCGGTTTCAGGCCCATTCTCTTTACGTCCAGCAGCTACTGCGGGACGTAAACTCTGATCGATGGGACTCATACCTTGAGTCTCTTGAAGTCGACCACGCCTCCGTCCGGAGAGCGGCGAGTTGACTGACCCGCGAGAAGAGAACTCGCAACCCACTTGAAACTCCGAACGGGGTTGTATCTTCATCAGAAGGCAAGGCCGAGGTCTTCGCCGTCTGCATGGAGGTGCAATTTACTGTTCACCAAGCCGTCTCGGACCCTGCCCACTCGGCAGAAGTCCGTGACTTCCTATATTGACATTTTTCACGCCCTCCAGAAGTCCCAGCCCTCCCGTTCGACAGGGATGAACTAGTTTCATCTATCTGCCGACTAAATCGCGGTCGCGCCCCCGGTCCTGACCGGATCGGGGCCGCTGCTCTACAAAATCTCCCGGGCTCAGGCGTTGACCTCGTTCTTGAGCTGTTTAACTCCTGTCTCCGGCTACAGTACTTTCCCCGCCTGTGGAAATCAGCAAACATCGCAATGATTCCGAAGCCTCGCAAGCCGCGCATGCTTCCTGAAAGCTATCGACCAATCTCTCTCTTGCCAGTCATCTCGAAGGTGTTCGAGCGTCTCCTGCTGGCTCGCATCTCGCCGCTGCTAGATGGTTTCATCCGCAGCGAACAGTTCGGGTTTCGCAGAGAGCACTCGACCACGCTTCAATTGGTCCGCGTTGTTACGCACTTGTCAGACGCCACCAACAGGCGAGCTGCTACGGCCGCCGTACTGTTCGACGTGAGCAAGGCATTCGATAAATTCTGGCACGAAGGTCTTCTCTTCAAACTTGCCAATTCCCCTCTACCATCGCCCATAGTGTTTTTCCTCCGGTCGTATCTCTGCGACCGAACCTTCAGAGTGAGCGTCGACGTGTCCTGTTCTACAGTTCGACCCGTCGCCGCCGGGGATCTCTCCTCGGCCCCGTTCTGTACCTTATGTACACGAACGACCTGCCTGTTTTGCCCGGAGTCACGTTGTCTTTGTTCGCTGACGATGCTATGTATCACTGCAGCTCCCTGTCCCCGCGATTTGCGAGTACAAAGCTGCAGCGTCAGTTGAACCAGCTTCCGGACTGGCTACGGAAATGGCGGGTGACGATCAACACGGAGAAATCCGAGGCGATCTGCTTCACCCGTAAGTTCATCTCCCGATGCCAGCCCCTCTCCCTAGCAGGGAGACCCGTCGCCTACAAAGAGTCGGTGAAGTATCTAGGCGTTCGGCTAGATCGTCGCGTTTGCTTCAACGCCCACGTGACGGAAACCCTTGCCAAGGCTCGCGGCGTCCGAGCCAAATTATCTCATTTCCTCTCGTGTCGCAGCCGCCTGGCCATGCGCACGAAACTTACACTCTATCTACTATTTCTCAGGTCTGTATTGACCTATGCGGCACCCGCCTGGTGGTCTCTTTTATCCACCACCAACAGATGTAGGCTGGAAGCTTTCCAGTCCCGAACACTCCGATCCTTGACGGGGTCCCCTTGGTTTGTAAGGAACGACGTCATTCGAAGGGGTCTCCGTGTTCCTACCTTGACTTCCTTTGTCCGGTCGCTGGCCCTAACTCTCTTTGCTAAAGCCTCGACCTTTACCTTGCCGTACCTACGAACCATCAGTGCATCAGAACCACCACCGCCCACTCGGGTCAAGCGCCCACGGGCGCTTCTTGACGACCCGCCATAACGCCATCCTCTTTAAGTTAAATAAAAACAAACTGTAATCATCAGCTGTATACCAGAGTATTTCACCTAAACTGTCCTTCTCTCCTTCCTGCCTACCACCTAGCACGCTGAACTGGCTGCTTGTCGCTGTTATCAATCACTGGCACGGAGGCTCTCCGCCTCGCGGGGAGCGACCGACGCCTCACGGCCTCTGCTGACTGGACTTGAAACGGGCAATGCAATGCAATGCGCGCAGCATGTTTCTGAATCAAGACGGACTCCATATGAAGACGAGGGAAGTAATCACTCACCGCCGACAAGAGTTTCGTCTCATCGAAACGGATCCGATGGTCGGCATTGGCGAGCGCGTGCTAGGCCACGGCAGACTTCTCCGGCTGCCCCAGTCTACAGTAACGGCTATGTTCACCCACGCGTGTGCGGACGCTGCGCTTTGTGGTACCAATGTACACCTGGCCGCATGAGCAGGGAACTCCGTACACACCGCACGATGACAGCGGGGTCTCGGACGTCCTTCGTCGGCCTCAAGAACTGGTGGATCTTCCTTGTCGGCTTGAATATTGGCCTCACACCGTGCCGACTGAGCAGCCTACCAATGCGGTCCGTCACCCCATGAATGTAGGGCAACGCCGCGAAACCGACGGTCTCCCGTGAATCCACTTCCGGCCTGGCTGTTCTTCTCGGCCGGACCGCACGTGTCACCACGCCGACGGAATATCCATTGGCCTGCAGCGCTAGTTCGAGGTGGCGCAGCTCGTCATCGAGGTACCGAGGCTCGCATATCCTCCTAGCCCGGTCCACCAAGGTCTTCAACACCGCCCTCTTCTGGCTGGGATGGTGGTTCGACTATTTATGGAGATAGCGGTTAGTGTGCGTCGGTTTTTGTCTAAACTTTATGTCCGAGGCTGCCATCGGTCCTTCTAAGGACCAACACGTCCAGAAAAGCCAGCTGATTGTCGGTCTCCCTCTCAACGGTAAACTGTATCCGTGGGTGAACCTGATTGAGATGTGCCAGGAACCTGCCGAGTTCATCCTCCCCATGGCTCCAGATAACAAATGTGTCATCAACATACCGGAACCAGCACCTCGGCTTCAACGGAAAAGATGTAATTGCCCGCTGTTCGAACCTTTCCGTATAAACGTTCGCCACCACAGGACTGAGTGGACTCCCCATGGCCACACCATCAATCATTTCGAAGAACTCACCGCCGTACTGAAAGTATGTAGTTTTTAGAACATGCCGGAAAAGCGCTGTAATGTCTGCCGGAAAAAGGTTAGCTAAGTGGCCAAGGACATCATCTACGGGCACCATGGTGAATAACGAAACCACTTCAAAGCTGACCATTATGTCTCCAGGCTGCAACGACAACCCACCGAGCCTTTCAAGAAAGTGGGTCGAATCCCTCACATATGACTCCGTACCACCTATATATGGCCGGAGAAGCTGCGGTCGGATCCTTCCCAGTTTCTTATAGGTTTCTGGGTCCAGCAGTTCTCCGATCTTCCTTTGGTAGTCATCAGTGTTCATTACAACCGTAGCGCTCCCCTTATCCGCCGGTAATATGATGACAGATTCATCCCGCCTTAATGTTCTAGTGCCCGCAGCTCACCCACTGGTATGTTGCATCGCGGCGGTTTCGCTCTAGCCAGGATCCTCGATGCTTCGATCCTAACTTCATCTGCCTGTTCACGCGGCAGCCGCCGCACTCCAGCTTCAACGTTGGCAATGATGTCCTCCACTGGAATCTTCTTAGGGGCCACTGCAAACTTCTCCCCCCTCGCCAAGACAGCAGTTACGGTGGTGGTAAGCTGGCGGTCCGACAAGTTCACTACTGTCCGGTCCGTCTCTTAGCTGCTTCGCTGATGTCCCTGGTTGTTCTCCTCGGGGCTATCTCTCCAGTACTTATTCTCATGGCGCGATCGAACACTATCGCGAACGGCCTCGGAAGCGCTGGAACTTAGGCTATCCACCAGATCCCAGTGGCCAGGTGACAACATAGTGCTTAATTCCAGGTGTAGGCGGAACAACTTCAATTGTTGTCGGCAAGATCTTTCCTGGTCTGGTGGATACGTTCGCGTAGCATCGCCTGCTCTGCACGTCGATAAATGCGACTGGCTTGCGGTGTAAATATGGAATTCTTCAATTTTAGAAACCGGGGAATAACACCAGTATCCCGGCATCTTGACAAAAAAAAAGCCAGTGAACAGAGCAGGAGTACCTTCTTCTTTCTCAGCCCCTCGAAACGTCTGATATTTCTTGAAACTTCCTCCCCGTAGAGGCGTCTTAAATTATGCCTTAGGCTTTCACGGCCGGTGTCATTTGAATTATGCATGATATCCGGGCTGTTTGGCCGTGGTCCCTGGTTTAAAACAAAACCAAACGTTTCGGCAGCTCCACTGGCTGCCATCATCAGTGGTATAAAATTTCTGCACTTTTGGTGTCTACGTGCAGGCCCACAGTACTGTGGTATAGACTAAAGCTGTCCTGCCATGCTACCTGTACATATAAATTCAGCAAAGTCCCACGTACAGTTAAAAATGACAACATCAACCAATCACAATAGAGATGGTGTATGATTGGCTCGCACCAAGCTATGCCATTATGTACTCACTTGTTTTCCAAGAAGTACTGTGGGGAAGGCGAGACGACACAGAGACACGCTCCAGACTTCAGACGAACAGGACTGCTCTTTGGACTGCTCTCTACTCTGAACGTTGCTTCAGCTTCTGGCTGCAATCGCCCACCTCGCAGGACGAGGAATATCACTGCTCTCTTCGTGGGAAAGAAGACTCACGTGCCAGCTGTTACCAGTGAATCAAGTAGGTGGTAGAAGCAACAGCTGGCCGAAGTTGACCTTTTTAGGACCACCTGCGCCGGAAATCATCTTGGATGGACAGGATAGAAGAGGACTGCTCTGGGGTCAACTGGTGAGTGCCGTATATCAGTGTGTAAATCCTAACCTGCTCGCGACTGTTAGGTAGCTCTGCCCCGGACGATCCTTGCAAGCTCCCACCAGTGGTAAGCGAGCTAGGATATCGCCGGGGTAAAGGGGCCAGTGGACACCAGTCTTGGTAAGGACTGGTATTCAACGAATCTGGTTGTTAGCCCAGCTCCTCCCGCATCGTCGTGAGCAGGGAAGACGCGCGGGTAATCCGGCTTCGGCCGGACCCGAGATCCCTGGCGTCTGGCAGTGACTGCCTAGCAGTCTCTGCCCGGCAGCGCCAGCATGCCTTCTACGGGCAACGGCTCAAGTGCCGAGTCGCTCGGCTCTGCCTTGCCCCATCTGGGCGACTCCCCTGAATCGCCTCGGGCGATGGAGACGGACGATCCTCTCCCTAACCCGCTTCCCCCTCTTCCGGCAGACGAGTCGGGCGAGTTCGCGAGCGTTGGTCGGCGTAATCGTCCGGCTAAGAAGCCTAAGAGGACCCATCCAACCGGATCCGCTTCCTCTAACACCTCTGCCATGGACATCGGACCTTCTCAGGGCCAACAGGCCGCGGTTCCGACTGCTTCGGTAGCAGCTCCGGCTGCTGTCGCTGTTGGTCGCGCGCCGCCCCTGTATGTCCACAGTGTGTCCAATGTCGCCGCCTTATACAGACGGCTGATCGCGGCCCACGGCCTGTCGGCCGACAAGCTTTACCTGAAGCTGCTTGGCGGTGATACGGTCAAGATTGTCGTCCGCCAGCGCGAGGACCATCGCTTGGTCGAGGCCTTCCTGCAGGCGCACAGCCTTCAGTACCACACCTTCTCTCCTAAGCGAGTCAAGCCCTTGTCTGTAATTCTGCGTGGGCTTGACGCGCATACAGATCCCCAGGAGATCCTTTTGGAACTCCAAGACCTCGGCTACACGGTGCAGGCAATTTTCCGCCTGTTCACGCACTCAGAAACCCGAGTACCTCTCCCGCTCGTCCGTCTCCAGCTCGAGAAGGCCGAGGCTGCAGACAAAATATTCCAACTGACGCGGCTGTTTGGCTTCCGCGTCAGGGTGGAATCCAGTCGTCCCCAGGGCAAGCTCGCGCAGTGCCACCGGTGCCAGAGGTTCGGCCATCATACCGACGTCTGCCGCAATGCCCCGGCCTGTCTACGTTGTTCATTGGGACATTCAACTCAGGCCTGCACTGTGGCAGACAAGTCCAAGTTCCGCTGCATTAATTGTGGCCAAGGCCATGCAGCAAGTAACGTAAACTGCCCGGTCTACAAGGCGGAGTTCCTGCGGAAGCAAAAGCCGCAGGGGCCCCTCCCGAAGCCAAGGCAGCCAGCTATGCAGCCCCAACGTCAGAGGCAGACTAAAACACAGGCTAGGCCGCAACCGAAGGCACAACCGGCACGGCGCGCGCCCTCTCCGGCTCCACCTCCAGCCCCTGCAAAAGCAAACAAACCAACCGCGTCTCCTTCCGAAGCAGAGACAAGCCCAGTAGCCGTCATCTCCGGTTACGGAGCCGGAGAATCAACCCTCCACCTCCGCGGAACCTCCAACTCCCGCCTCTGAACCAGAGGTAGCCTCGCCACCACTGCCACCTCCGCGATTTCCGCGAGCAGGCATCACAAATCCCAGGAACATAGGGATAACCACACCGGATGCTCGGCCCCGAGCTCCTGCCTGCCCACAGCCCAAGAAAAGTCCTGCTTTCCGGTATAAGTCCGACGAAGCGCAACAGCGTACTTTTCCTGCCGCTGATTCAAAACCGTCTGCCCCTGGTCCTGTGGCTTCCACCACGACCCGATCTGCCGTTAAACCTGGTCGCTCTTACGCGGCCTCAGTTTCCAGGCAAACCGCCCAGTCCGTCATTTCCGATGACGCACAGTTCTTCCGCGACTTTCTGTCTGGCTACGACCTCAAGAAAGTCGCATCCACCTTCAGGTCCATCCGAGACCGCCTGGAAACTGCTTACCCAACTGAGAGATTTATGCTCTTGGTGGAAGCCTGCGAAGTAATAGGTCTTCTATGAACCGAGCCCTTAGACGAGATCTCTCGCTCGTAGCCTGGAATGCTAACAACATCGGTTCCAAGCATTCCGACCTTCTTGAATTCCTGGCTCGGTTCAAACCCGACGTACTTCTCCTCTCAGAAACCCACCTGACCCCAGCGAACCGGTTTCGATTACCAAATTACGTGGTCTATCGGGATGACCGAGTTGGCCGACGAGGAGGCGGCACGGCGATCGCGGTGAGGATCTCCATAGCTCATCATCGTGTCGCTTTGCCGCAGCTTACCAACCTAGAGGCCACCGCCATTGAGGTCCATTTCGTGTGGGGCATTCGACATTGAGCAGGACTCGGCGTCCGCTCCTTAGACGACATATTCAGGCGGCTTGCACGCAAATTTTATGCACGTGCGGCGACGTTCCCAGGCAATCCTCTAGTGACTGGGCTGGGAAGGTACCGTATACGTCCAGGTGATTCGTGGAAATGCCCTCGGTGTATACTGCTCTAGTGTAGGCTAGCACAACAGCCGAGAATCGGCCTGCTGTAGAGCACACGCCCTACTTGGGCAGGGTCACGAGGCAGGAGCTCCAGAAGGCAGCTCGGAACTCAGATACCGAGCGGTTCGTCTCTGCGACGCACAACCGCAAAGCCCAGAGCGAAAAAAAAACTGTGGGGAAGGCTGCTGATTTCCCGCGATGCTACCTGTGCTAATTGTTTACTAATTGCAACCCCTGCACAGGTAAGAACAGCATCACCGGCCAATCAGAAACTGAGGGGAGTCCACTCAGTCCTGTGGTGGCGAACTTTTATATGGAAAGGTTCGAACAGCGGGCAATTACATCTTTTCCGTTGAAGCCGAGGTGCTGGTTCCGGTATGTTGATGACACATTTGTTATCTGGAGCCATGGGGAGGATGAACTCGGCAGGTTCCTGGCACATCTCAATCAGTTTCACCCACGGATACAGTTTACCGTTGAGAGGGAGACCGACAATCAGCTGGCTTTTCTGGACGTGTTGGTCCTTAGAAGGACCGATGGCAGCCTCGGACATAAAGTTTAGAGAAAACCGACGCACACTAACCGCTATCTCCATAAACAGTCGAACCACCACCCCAGCCAGAAGAGGGCGGTGTTGAAGACCTTGGTGGACCGGGCTAGGAGGATATGCGAGCCCCGGTACCTCGATGACGAGCTACGCCACCTCGAACTAGCGCTGCAGGCCAATGGATATTCCGTCAGCGTGGTGAGACGTGCGGTCCGGCCGAGAAGAACAGCCAGGCCGGAAGTGGATTCACGGGAGACCGTCGGTTTCGCTGCGTTGCCCTACATTCATGGGGTGACGGACCGCATTGGTAGGCTGCTCAGTCGGCACGGTGTGAAGCCAATATTCAAGCCGACAAGGAAGATCCACCAGTTCTTGAGGCCGACGAAGGACGACCGAGACCCGCTGTCATCGTGCGGTGTGTACGGAGTTCCCTGCTCATGCGGCCAAGTGTACATTGGTACCACGAAGCGCAGCGTCCGCACACGCGTGGGTGAACATAGCCGTTACTGTAGACTGGGATAGCCGGAGAAGTCTGCCGTGGCCGAGCACGCGCTCGCCAATGCCGACCATCGGATCCGTTTCGATGAGACGAAACTCTTGTCGGCGGTGAGTGATTAATTCCCTCGTCTTCATATGGAGTCCGTCTTGATTCAGAAGCATGCTGCGATCGCTATGAATCGGCGGTAGCATGTAGCATGTAGCACTGTGGTAGCGGGGCGTCTTTGCACCCGGTGCATGACTGCAGCATCTGGGACGAGCCCAATGGCTGCCTGTGGATACACGTAGTTATGGTTCATTCGACAGGTAACCTAGAAAAAACAGGAATGGACAACCGCCAACCAGTTAACTGAGAAGGCGGGGGAGAAAGGTTTTTAAATTTTTATTTATTTTAATATTTCAGCAATCAGTGGGCACTGCCGCATGAACGGATTCAGGTGACAGATGTCACCCGTTCCCAGTCTCGCGTGCAGACGCCGTGAGGCGTCGGTCGCTCCCCGCGAGGCAGAGAGCCTCCGTGCCTGTGGTAGCGCGTAGCAGCGGCATTCAGCGCGGTCGGCATACTAGGAAGGGAGGAAGGAAACAGCTTTGCAGGTAAATTCAGGGGCATGGGCAGATAGTGAATATGCAAATTAAATGAGGTTTAAGCAGTTTACTTAAACTTATGGCGGGTCATCGAGAATCTCCCGAGGGCGTTTGACCCGGACAGGGGGAGGTGGTTGCGTGGTGCTGATGGTCCTGAGGTAAGGGAAGGAAGAGGTCTCAGCTGCGGCAAAGAGAGTCGCAGCTAATGACCAGACAAAGGCTGAGAGAGCAGGAACTCGTAGACCTCCTCGAATGACACTGTTTCTAACAAACCAAGGAGATCCCGACAAGGAACGGAGGGTTCTGGATTGGAAACTTTCCAGCCTACTCCTGTTGGTGGCGGAGGCAAGTGACCACCAAACAGGTGCCGCATAGGTCAATACAGACCGGAGAAACAACAGATAGAGGGTAACTTTCGTGCGCAGCGCCAGGGGCTGCGGCACGCGAGGTATGGGCAAAGTTTGGCTCGGACGCCGCGAGCCTTGGCAAGGGTTTCCGTCACGTGCGTGTTGAAGCTGAGGCGACGATCTAATCGAACGCCTAACGCCTAGATACTTCACCGACTCTTTATAGGCGATAGACCTCCATTCCAGGGAGGGGGGCTGGCATCGGGTGATGGATTTACGAGTGAAACAGATCGCCTCGGATTTCTCCGTATTGATCGTCACCCGCCATTTCCGTAGCCAGTCCGGAAGCTGGTCCAACTGACGCTGCAGCTGTGTACTCGCAAAACGCGGGGACACAGAGCTGTAATTACACATTGCATCGTCAGCGAACAAAGACAACGTGACTCCGGGCAAGACAGGCAGGTCGTTCTTGTACACAAGGTACAGAACGGGGCCGAGGACAGATCCCTGAGGTACGCCGGCGGCGACAGGACGAACTGCAGAGCAGGTTCCGTCGACGCTCACCCTGAAGGTTCGGTCGCTGAGATACGACCGGAGGAATTTATCGAAGGCCTTGCTCACGTCCAGCAGTGCGGCGGCCGTAGTCGCTCGCCTGTTGGTGGCGTCAGAGAGTTGCGTTACCACGCGGACTAGTTGAAGCGTGGTCGAGTGCTCTCTGCGAAACCCGAACTGTTCGTTGCGGATAATGAATCGGTGGGGCGAAAGCATCGCATTAAGTACTTTATGGCATGGCGCGATGCGAGCCTCTCACACACCTTCTTGTTTCTGATTGGCCGGTGATGCTGTTCTTACCTGTGCGGGGGTTGCAATTAGTAAACAATTAGCACAGGTAGCATCGCGGGAAATCAGCAGCCTTCCCCACAGTACTTCTTGGAAAACAAGGGAGTACATAATGGCATAGCTTGGTGCGAGCCAATCATACACCATCTCTATTGTGATTGGTTGATGGCGTCATTTTTACCTGTACGTGGGACTTTGCTGAATTTATATGTACAGGTAGCATGGCAGGACAGCTTTAGTCTATACCACAGTACTGTGGGCCTGCACGTAGACACCCAAAGTGCAGTAATTTTATACCACTGATGATGGCAGCCACTGGAGCTGCCGAAACTTTTGGTTTTGTTTTAAACCAGGGACCACGGCCAAACAGCCCGGATATCATGCATAATTCAAATGACACCGGCCGTGAAAGCCTAAGGAATAATCTACTGCTGCATATTTCCCCTAGAAGTGAACACCCTCAATGGCATTGACTCTCTCTCCTTTTCTGCGTATTGGTACTATCACAAATATTTTCCAATCCTTAGGTATTTCTCTTTTCGTCTGTGCCAACTGCATCAGAAGGAGTAATAAATCTTTACCGTTTTCTCCCACTTGATCATCTCTGTGGTAATCCCATCTTGCCCAGCCGCTCTGCTCAGTTTCAGCGTACGATGGCCGCCAGCATTTCTTGTCTATCTATTATTCTATTTGGTTCTTTTACTCGGTCCCCCTCCTCTGCAATTATGTCACTTTCCGCCTTTTCTGTACTCAGTGCCTTAAAATACCTCAGCCATCTACTCATGACTTCTTTTTCATTTACCAGCAACACCATTTCCATCTGTAATACATTTTATAAGACTCTCTTCTCTATCAAAACTTTAGGAAACGGCAGACACTTTGTTTCGTAAAACAGAATTAATTAAGTAAAACAGAATTTGGATAGAATTAAGAAAACAATTTATCAATTTTATCAAAGTATTTCTTAACAAATGAATGAAACATTCATTTTCAGTAAATAGATTTAAATAAAATCATGCAGGGTTAGGCGTAGAAATTTCATAAATCTATTATAAAAATATAAGGCAGGATTATTCTTAATATAAAGGGTTTTGTAATTCTGATTGAAGTATTTTATAATTGATACATAATTAATATTAATTGATATAACATATTAAAAATATGTGAATAATTAATATAATCATATAATTAACACAGAAAGTAAGTAAATGTTACCTCTGGTCCATCATTTGCATTAAAAAGTGCTGCTTTCAAAATTTTAGCGTTTAATGTTATGTAATAATAAGCAAATATGAAAATTATCACCTTCATAGTTGGTTAAATCAGAAAATTTTTCTTGTAACTGTTTTATGCAATGGTGCTTTACGAAGAAGCTATGCTGCTAATCTGCGACCGCACAAAGGTTAATAACAATATAAAATAAGTAATGTTTGATATCGCTACAGCATTACATTTCTCATAGTAATAAAAATAAACGATTTTCAATGTATTTCATTTGTGAAAAAATTAATGGAAATTTAAAATTGACAAGAAGTCTATTATTAAAAACGTTTTATGTAAATTTATATATGCTTGGATTGTTAATAGCGAAAAATTAATTTATCAAATTTATATTGTAGTTTACCAAATTAGTAACATGTTAAAATAAATAATTGGTATTTATATTTCTACAATTTTACAAAGTAAATAATTTTAGCAAATTTTTGTAGCTCACCGTAACGTACTATATACATATATATTATAACGCTCCTTTTATCTAACACACTTATCTAATATTTTGAATGTTAGATAAAACGTTACTTACCCGTGAGATTACTTTACCTGGGCGCCAGAACAAATCCCAGATACTAATGACACGGTTCCAGCTTAGCTCAGAGCATAGAGACACAAATTCTCAGGATTCGTTCAGTGATTGTGGATTCAAGGGGAATCGTTACAAATAACACTTTAAAATTTTGCTTGAGTATGTTTAATTAACGTTTTAATTATTTTTAAACTTCTTGAAAATGTTAATTGTAGGACTTAGTGCTACCCTATCTCTTATAATTAGCGAGTGAGTGTGAAGAGTAAAGATTAAGACGTTCAAACGACCTATTGCTCTTATCTGGTTTAATTAAGAGACTGATATCTCCCAAACCAGTGATAAAGAACAGGTCTACAATAATTTGCAAGTAAAATACTACACCTCACTTTTCATTCTACACTCCTATACTATGTTATAGCTAGTCTTACACATTAAACACAAAGTGTGCGATTCTTAGTGTCTTTTAAAAATTGTTTATTGCTTTTTATTATTTGTTTAGTACTTATTTCATTGATCAATGAATTTATTTCTTACTGTTTGATGCGTCGACCGAAGATAGGAATCCGTAGAGGTCCTCCTTTCGATGGTTTAGCACAGCAGAAATGATGTTGATCAATCCGGTAGAACGATGCTCTGACAATTACAGATGCTGTAGCTTTCTGTTGCTCAGGTCACTTCACGGCTGATTATAAATTAATTAATTAATAATTTAATTAATAAATGTGTTGTTTTACACA
Source organism: Magicicada septendecula (assembly GCA_034769895.1). NCBI lineage: Eukaryota > Metazoa > Arthropoda > Insecta > Hemiptera > Cicadidae > Magicicada > Magicicada septendecula. Next base: position 1,400,015,445 of record CM068367.1, read on the forward strand.
GCGAGTGTTGTTGAACTGTAGTAGTTCCTCTACTGCGGACTACTTCTCGAATTTTATACTTAAATACACTTTTGCGCGATTGTAAAATTTCTGCACGTAATTTATATACGACTAGCGTCTTGAAGATTCGAACGAAGAGTAACGCTACCCCTCGGTTTGAGTTGGCGTCTGTTTTAAATACGGGCTTCTGATTGGTTGTTCAAATAAATCATACGTTTTTCCAGTCTCGACAATCTCGAACAGGTCGAGCAAACACCCCATGACAGGTTTGAACCGGCAGAGAATTTCTAGTTAAAATCGTACTTCCTGTATTTGCAAATTGATTGATTACAGGTATTTGTAAATGTGTTTTCAAAGATCTGACCACAGAATATTGTTGCTTAGTGTATTATCAGTGTGTGTGTGTGAAAACACCTAATTCCTACGTAGCATAATTCTCTTGTTATTCCTTTTGGCGTTCGTCTTCCGTATAACTTCTTCAATTGTTAATTATATTAACTGAGATCGCGGATAATTATAAAGCTTTACTTGCTGAACACAATGCTGTTTTTAGGTTAGAAGTACAATAACTTTGTTATACGATTAGTAAATGCATAAAAGTTAAAAACAAAACTTGTAAATAATTTGATTCTGAGAAACATGGTGTAAATAAAGTCAATAAAAATCAACACAAAATTCAAATTTTGGTTAAAAACAATACAACACGTTTTTAGGCAAAGATTTTTCTGTTTTACGTCGAATATCATGAAAGTTATGGGAGATACAGTTCTGTGACCTATTTTATTCGATTTTTCAGGTCAAAAACCATAAGAAACAACAGAATTCGCCCCTTAATTTACCTTCCTAGAATTTCAGAAAGTCTTCATTTACCCGGGGGAACCGAAACCCAGGCGAAATCTTTTGCTAGCCGTAACTCGCTTACAAAGCGTTTCCGGACATATGTTTATATGAACATTTTTTCTTCTTTTACACTATAGAACCATTTCTCAAAAAAATTCCCTCTCCTCCCGGGACACCCTGTATATATTGCAATGGTTCAAATTTAATAATTATAACTAATAAGGATATTGTGAGTGTGTAAAAATTACAAACACGTCTATTATGGTGGAGATGAAAAATTATTTATTATACACAAGAATATAGTGTTTTAAGATGTATATTGTATTACAAATTGGCATGCATTTATAATTGGAATAATAGTTTATATTGTTCTATAATATATCGATTTTACTTGGTTGACGATACGTCCTCCGTACGTACGATCCTCTTCTTCCTATAGTCGCTTCCGTCCTGGCGTCCTCTTCGTCTGGTCGTTCTCTTCTACGGCTGTTTGCTCCAGCGGCGATATTTTGGTCAGCTCGTTGATGATTATGTCTAAATGGTAACATCAATTAGACTCTTCACAAATGGTTAAACTCACAATGATTATTGTTTTTACTCGAACAGTTTATTATTAATTGATACGTTAAATTTTAACAATCTCAGGGTAAATATGTGTATTATTTAAAGGCGGTGCATTAGTCGTTCACCTTCCAAGAAATCTTGAAGTGTCTTTATTTCCCTATGCGGATATCGTAAAGTAACACGAAAAAGCACTATAATATACTATAAATTTTTCTTTACTAATTAACCCACTCGGTTATTTACGCTGAACTTCGTAAAGAATACCAAGATTTATTTTAAATTAGATTTTGCTATGCTCGTACGACAAAACTCCCGAACGCCGAGCAAAACTTCACCTTGCAGATGCTATAGAAGAACTGTGTCGATCCTAACTCTACAGCGTATGAACGTTACTGAATTTAATGTCTTCCAATTCGTTAATTCGAGATCACATGTTTGATGAGTGCAAAAGATACAAAGCTTTCCTGAAACAGTTTCTATAAATCCGCACTAACTTGCATTGAATTTATCTACAATTTTTATTACCCTATTAATGATAAGCGTTTAAATTTGAGTTTTTCCCTACTTAAAAAATCCTATTTGTAAAATAGTTACGTACTTCAGAGTATACACAAATTGAAGCTATTTACACAAATAATCCATAGTCAAAGTTTCATGTCGATCGGTTAATTACCGCGGAAGATATAGGGATCACAAGTTATCACACCCGCACACGAGCACAAATTCACTCAAAAAATATATGACAATAAAGAACAATTTTTTGTGAAGAGTTTGGTATACCCTACATGCTTATCCATTTCTAAATACAAAACGTATGGCTAAAAGACAAAATATTACATAAACCAAATTAAACATGAAAATGCTCGTCATCCATGCACTTAGATACAAACAACATAGCTTTACATTCTATGTTTCGTTGCAATATATATATATATATATATATATATATTACAACGCTCCCTTTCGTCTAACACAATTATCTAATATTTGTGATGTTAGATAAAAAGTTACTTATCCGTGATATTACTTTACCTGGGCGCCAAAACAAATCCCAGATACAAATGACACGGTTTCAGCTTAGCTCAGCGCATGGAGACACTCTTTCTCAGGATTCGTTCAGTGATTGTGGTTTTCAAGGGGAATCGTTACAAATAACTCTTTAAGATTTTCTTGATTATTATATTTTAATGTTTTAATAAATGATTTTGAAACTTTAACTTGTTAACGGTAGTGGCTTAATTCTACCCTATCCTTATAATTATTGAGTGAGTGTGGAAAGTAATGATTAAGACGCTCAAACGACCTATAGCTCTTATCTGGTCTGATTAAGAAATTTCTAACTCCCAAACCAGTGCTAAAGAACAGGTCTACAATAATTTGCACGTCCAATACTACACACTATTTTCCATTCAACACTCTTATACTAAATTAATGCTAATCTTACAGTTAAAATACAATGTGTGCTTTTCTTAGTGTCTTTTTTAAAATTGTTTATTGTTTTATTAATTGTTTAGGGCTTATATCATTGATCAATGAATTTATTTCTTACTGTTTTGATGCGTTGACCGAAGATAGGAATCTGTAGAGATCCTCCTTTCTATGGTGTTTGCTCAGAAGAATGGGTTGATCAATGTTGTGGAAGATGCCCTGGCAATACAGATGCTGTAGCCTTCTGTAGCACAGGTCCTTCACGGCTGATGGATTAATTAATTAATTAATTAATTAACGGTGATATTACGCAGCTAGTATTATGGAATGTTGTAAATTCATCTACACTGCGGACTACTTCTCGATTTATAACTGAATTTGCACTGTTGTGAAATTTAAAAATTTCTGTATGCGAATTGTACACGTCTAGTGTGTTTCAGTACCGAACGAAGAGTGATGCTACCCCTGGCTTGCAGCTGGCGTCTGTTTTAAATACGGCCTGCTGATTGGTTGTACAAATAAATCATGCGTTTTTCCAGTTGTGACAATCTCGAACAGGTGGGTCTAACACTCCGTGACAGGTTCCAAACGGCAGAGAAATTCTTGTCAAAATCGTACTTCCTGTATTTGCAAATCGATTGATTTCAGGTATTTGCAAATGTGTTTCCGAAGATCTGACCACAGGATATTGTTGCTTAGGTCTTTATCTGTGTGTGTGTGAAAACACTTTGTTCCTACGTACCATAATTCTCTCGTTATTCCTGTTGGCATGCGTCATCCGTATAACTTCTTTATTTGTTAATTATATTAACTGAGCTTGCGGCTACTTATAAAGCCTTTCTGGCTGAATACAATGCTGTTTTCAGAATTGCCGTATATTTACAACTTTTGAAGTTATCGCAGGTTGAACTGATAATTCGCTTTGAGTAAAATTACCTGTTTGAACTGGATTCTAATGTAGCGGTGTCGTGGTTAGAGTGAGATGACTGCAATTCTACCCTCTCTCCCTCCCTTACGGCATTACACTCGTACCGTCTATAGCTTTCATATAACGCTCTAACAGGACGCGTAAGTGGAGGAGGAGGATATAGCCTCCAACTATCTGAAGAGGTTAAGTAAACGAGGGGATGGAAACAGGAGCTCTCAGAGACCATGTATGGAAAACATAGAGACGACTTGAGGCAGTGGATGACAGGCGGAAATCAATGCCAACTGTCAAAATTCTACATAAAAGTTTAAAAATAAAAATTAAACTATGAACTGTTTATACAAATGTAGGTCATCTGTCTGTCGGATTTAGTGAATCAGTCTTGGGTAAAGTATAAAAATATGTAAAGCCAAAAGCTGGTGGACGCCTACGGAAAAATTCCATTAAAACGTTAAGTAGTGTTTAAAGATTTATTTGTCTGTAAGGTTGTGACTGAAACAAACAAAAATTCCTCTAAGACTTTTTTTCTACGTAATGCTAAGGAAAACGGAACGAATTATGACCCAGATTACTGAGCAATTAATTTTATTTTTAGTTAATACAAAACTCTATCTTTGCTCTTAGCTGCAGAGTCCTAATGCGTTCAGTAAGTAGGTTTTAGATTTATACGGTGGCTATAAACATCAGCACTTAATGTTATTCCTAAATTACGTGCGCCGCAAATTCTTCTCTCTAATTTTAGCATTCACATAAATTTGTTTATTCAGTAAAATCTTGTCCTCTCCTTTCCACCAGTTGGCTTCTTTTACTATTCCACTACATAATACTACTTAAAAGAAAAGTTGTTTTCCCATTCCGTTATTGGAATGCATCACCACTTTCATTGCCACAACATCAAACGTATAAACATACTTCTTCTTCTCCTCGACCCAGAGGTTAGTGGACTTGCAATTTCTTACTTTTCGAAGAATACTCTGTTAATTACCACATACGTTCTCCTTCCTTCCATAGCATCCTTCCATATCATATCCGTATACTACCGTCTGGGTCTTCCCCTCCTATTAGGATACGCCCTAATAAAAATACTGGTGAGTTCAGGAAATGCCATTAAGAACCTGGAATCGAAGAAGAGTAACCCTAACACTTACCTTCTCATATAGAGGGGAGGGGCAATGTTTCCTTATACGTAGGCTATTATACAAACAAGTGTCTAACGAATGTAGGAACCGTAGGAACCGAACATTTCCCGGGATAAGGAAATGCCCTCCCTTTTACCAAATGCCAACGGCCTCGTCCCCAAGGACAGCGGATCAGCAGGTACAAAGATAGGGCACCCTCTTTTCCTTGGTATGGTAAATCATCTCTAAAGGCAGGTGAAATGACATAGGGTGATTGGAGCCAACGGGAAATCACTCCGTTAATAACCATATAGGATATCCCTTGTTTTAGAGGATGTTTTAGATGGTGTAGCAGTCTGTTGTTAAATATTCCGATATAGTAGTAGTCTCTAGGTCGGATGGCCGGGAAAGAACAGCAGGGACTGGGAGAGAACGAGACTATAAATGCAAGGAACGGTACATATGTAGAAGAGTACCTTCTTCTTCTTCTTCTTCTTCTTCTTCTTCTTCTTCTTCTTCTTCTTCTTCTTCTTCTTCTTCTTCTTCTTCTTCTTCTTCTTCTTCTTCTTATTTTTTCTTATTTTCCTTCTTCTTATTGTTTTTTCTTTCTCCTCCTCCCACCACCTCCTCCTTTTCATTTCAATATTTCAGTACTCTAGGATAGTAACATATTAGGCGGGGCTTACTGTATAAATAGAGGTGGGTCAAAACTTTGTGCTCTGTCTCAATGGAGCCAATGAAGATACCTCATCGTAGTACGAGCGAAACGTTTGGTGTTTCCTAATGAAACACTAAAATAAACACTAAATTTAAATCCTTAAATTTTTACTGACCGTCAATCAATGAATTTTTTTCAATGGATGGTTAGTGAAGATCGGTCAAAATAACACAAATTTTAAATATTTTGCGTCGACGTTTCGACAATATTTTTTTACAGGTTCTGAAGATGACAATAAATATTGTCGAAACGTCGACGCAAAATAGTTAAACAAAAAATTTGTGTTATTTTGACCGATCCTCACTAACCATCCACTAAAAAAAAAAAAAAACACTAACATTGTTATACCAAAGTTTCACTTATTCAACCGTGTTTCTTGCATAGTAAATTATTTTTGGCAAAGAAAAGTGCTGTGTTTAATTTCTCGATAAAAACTAAAATTTTTAAACCTTTTCATTTGAAACACTTCATTTTTATGATAGTTTAATAGTTGTGTCGGGCGACTTCAAGCGTAACACCGATAAAACTTTAACAAAACGCCGCCTCTTTTGTTTAGTCGGCAAAGTTCTTTTTTTTTATTTTATGCAAGAAATTTTCCCTTGTTAGTCACTTACCGTCAACGCGTTAACAATTTTGTAATAAAATTTTCTACTTTATGTGTAAAATAAATCTTATACGAGAAACTCGTTCTGTAATCTTATGACAACGACGAGGACGCAACAAAAGACGTTTTGCTACTAACGAAGATCAGCCACTTATAAATTATATTAGTACAATTTATTGTGTTGAGCAAATTTATCCTACGGGCTTTTTTTTCTAAACTGTATCCAAGAACGTTTTTTACATTACTGCTGTATATACATGTACGATTTTGTATACAATTGTTAGTACGATTTTATATTGTAAATTTATACCAGGAAACATTTGAACTCCAGTATTAAAATATCACGAGACGGATATTTTAATGTGTTGTTGTTCACGACTTGCTTGTAATTGAAAATACAGAATCAACTGTACAAAAATTTTTAAAGTTTTATCATCAACTCGGAATCAACTCAAGCTAAATCAGATTTTCAAACAATGGAATATAAACATTTTTACTACAAAAACAAAGGTAATGGCATTCCTAGTCAAAGGAAACCAATAAACACATAAGTAATAATTAATAATCAAATTGTAGAAGGTGTGATATTTTAGCTATTTAGGACACGATATTAGCTATGGTAAAAATTATGATAATCATGTTGATTATGGTAATTTTCAGACGATCTGTGGGGCAATCAATCGTATATTTAGAAACAAGTTACACTGAGACACAACATTAAAGTTTAACAAAGTTATGGGGGTTTCGGTGTTGACCTATGAATGCAAACTAGAGCCGACAACCAAGAAACAAGACAGTAAAATACAGGCCTCGGAAATGGCGTTCTTAAGAGGAGTTAAAAGGTGTTCTAAACTCGATCGTATAAGAGAATCTGGCCATAAGAGAAGAATTAATACTGGGTCCGCCAGTGATGCGGGAAATTGTGAAAGTCCAATAGTTCATTTTCTGCCCACGAGAGGGCGTGGAGGTTTTCGATTGTTGTTTTACATTTAATGCCATTTGTTATTATATGTTTTAAAACATGGAGAAGTGGTCCGGTGCACAGCGTGCTTTCTGCGTAAAATCGTTTTATAAGAATGGTGACTGTGTGACTTCTGTACAACGATTGTTTCGTAATCATTTCAATATTCCACGACATGGAAGAGTGCCGTCCGCTCATGCAATTATGTCATGGGTGAAAAAGTTTGAAGAAACTGGTTCCACATTAAACTGAAAGCATAGAGGAGCAACAGGGTCTGTAAGAACAGAGGGAAACATTGAAAGAGTTCGAGTAGCATTGACGCGTAGTCCACAACGTTCTGCAATGAAACATGCATCCGCACTAAACATTAGTGACACATCGTTACGACGAATTTTGCATAAATACTTATCTTTTCATCCTTACAAAATTCAAGTAATCCAGGAGTTGAAAGATGGCGATATGCCGGCTCGCAGGATTTTCAGCGAAGAAATATTGCGACGTGTAAATGATGATGAAAACTTTATTCACCGCATGTTTATGTCAGATGAAGCACATTTTCATTTGAATGGATATGTAAACAAACAAAATAGTCGATATTGGAATGATGAAAACACAGGTGATTTGAATGAAAAGCTGAAAATTACATAGTCCGAAAGTTACGGTGTGGTGTGCAGTAACCATCATCTGGCATTATTGGGCCATATTTTTTCCAAGACGATGGAGGAAACACCACAACTGTCAATGCAGACCGCTACACACACATGGTCAGAACATTTTTGATGCAACAGCTCCCTAGGTTTCCGGAAATTATTTTTTTCCGGCAGGATGGGGCCACAAGTCATACTGCTCGTGTGTCCATGGCTGCTTTAAGAGAACTCTTCCCGAACGCACTCATATCCAGATATGGCGACATCTCGTGGCCTGCAAGATCCCCAGATTTGTCCGCATGCGACTTTTTTCTTTGGGGATTTCTGAAGAGCAGGGAGTAGATTGATAGACCGCACACCATATAGGAATTAAAAACGAATATCAGACAAGAAAATGCACGGATTCAACCTGACCTGCTTCGTCGAGTGATGGAAAATTTTCGGTCAAGATTAGAAGAATGTTTACACAGAAATGGCTCTCACTTGAGCGGCGTTATTTTTGAAAAGTAAAATAATGGCATACTTTACTCAACTCAAATCTGTAAAAAAATTCTGATAATAAATGTTCCATGAAATAATTGGGTACTGTTAATTTTCCCGCTTCACTGGCGGACCCTGTATTATTTTATTTGAATTAAACATTAAAGTATTGTAGATAACGGTGGAAAGAACACTTACAAAGAATTCCAGATTCTAGACTGGCCAAACAAGTCTGGAAATGAAATCCTATAAGACTGAGGTGTGTGGCTAAACCCAGGAAGAGATGGCTGGAGGATCTTTAAAGGCGTACCACGCAGCACCTTGCCTTTGTCATGATGTCAAAGTGATGATGAATTTATGCAATAACCAAATGATTGATCAATAATTTAAGTAATAAGTTACATAAATTTTACTAGCGTATATGTGTGGCACAGTATCTCGAAGCCTTAAGTATAAGACTGAAAAGGATTCCGTTTTAGAAATGTACAATACAATGGCAGTACCTGCATTATAGTAACAGGATTTTATAGCCATGCAAAATTTTAAATTCATAATTTTTGATCGAGAAGTGCGTTTGCACACAGTCAAGTCACCAACCCAAGCCAGTCACCAATAAATAAAGACAATTAACAGCTCGTCAACTCGACGCCAGCTACAAGACAATGAGAGAACGTTTGACTTAACACAACAAAAGGAATTGGGATCGACTTTGACAGACCAAACTCAACTCAAATTTACGACATCACAACTAATCGAACAAAAGCAGAGTCCAGTAGCACGGGTTCGCAGAAATTGAAACGAGGACACGCTGTAGGGTTAAATCAAAGCGTGAGAACCTAAGAAAGAGATACTCACTGACAAAGGATTTAGAAAAGTCTTACCAAGTACAGAGACAATGCAGCATACACCAGATGAATACAGACGACGGTGTCGCACAGCGTGAAAACAACGCCAGGGTGACAACTGATATTTATGACGAGAAACCGTGGAGGCATCTCAGGATGACAGCGATCAAGAAGCTGATAATTGGCAGAAAAAAGACGAAGGGTAGTCGAACAATGAACACGACGCTACAGATTGTAGCAAGGGAGTAACAACGGACCTTGGGAAACTCATAAGAACAAAGGTTTGATGGACAGGCGAGCAATTACTCTATATTCTCAGAAGTAGTGCGAAGCCCTTTGCTGTGTATTTCAGGGGATGTTAGGTAACCAACCAGAGTTTAGCATCTTCCGAAGAAGCAAGTGGAGAGGACTGTCGTCATGGTGACAACTAGGACAGCGAATCAGGGAGTCAGGAACCATAGATCTTCACAGTGGAAGGAAATATTGGACCTATCGAGAACGACCGTAGGTGTGGTGGACAGAAAATTGCATTATGGTAGAAGACGTTTAATAAAAACTGTTTACCGGGTACGCGAGGCAGTCATTTACGCAGTTTTTCAGTCAATCAGTCGTTCAAAATTTAGTCAGTTACTCAGTCTTCAGTTTCAATCACAGTCTTACAAAACTTTATGTTCAGTATTTCACTAAGTTTACAGAAGTTTACCGCAGTAACGCGTAGTGCGAAGTTATATAAGTATCGCTAGACTTCGAGTTCAATACGACAAATTTTAAAAGTACTTTCGTCATGCAAACTAAACATTAACAAGTGAACTAATGTCTCGATGTTTTAGCTTTTTTGCGACAATTACGGACACAGTGATTGATATCAGAATGTAATATGATTCAGATATAACCAACTTAGTCGCGCGGACTCATGAACAATAAGTGACTCAACACTCATAAACACTCGTGCACAACATTGCACACATTTACGATCCAACTAAATAAAACGTGCATAGTCACATGAAGCAGTTTTGCAATAGACAGTTATTTGAACACAAACACTAATAATGGTTGCAATTACATAGCACAGAACTCTATAAACTCTTATTATAAACGGGCACCGCCAACGACACACGACACATGCCGCAAGTGAATCATATTCGCGAGTGCACAGTGATAGTGAACATCTAATCGACGGAACTACTACTCACATGGGATCATCAGCGAACAGGAAATCTCACCGATGGAGTTTTGGATATTCACAATATCAAGTTAAGTCCTCATGATATTAATGCTATAATAATACTGCTGCTCTGTCTCTTTTCCAAGACCACACTTTGAGAAATTATATATATCAATCGTAAAGATAATATTAAAATATAAAAAGCTACTCATCTGAGACACATAATGAACGCATTAGTCTAGGATGAATAATATTTGATTGTCTATGTTTTGTGTATATTTATTGTGTTGTATGTTATGTTTTTCAGCGAGCAACGAAAAAGATTTATATTGTAATTTGTGTTCTTATATGTTTCTGAATGTATTTTCAGGTCATAATTTACATTTTTGTATCAGAAGTTATTTGAATAATGTATAATAAATAAGAATTTTATTCGTTAAGTATTTTATGCCTTCATTATAGTCACAAACCTTAGTAACAAAACACACTAACGTTAATTGAATCGATTTATAATAAATTTTGTTATATTGTTTTATAACAACAAACATAGAGTCTCAGTAATAATGCTAATCAATAATGAATACACTCAATTTTCAGAGTAATTAATACGTTTACATAATTAGATCAATTCGACACATTTTAATCTAATTTAATAATTTACAATTTGCATAAATTAGCATAATTACACCATAATTTCTTATGGATTAATAACACCCCGTTCTGAACAAAACTTTCCCCTTGGATAATCTCCTCTTATGTGGAAAAGAGGAAAATCTGGCCGGGCGTGTAGCAACCTACTTTGTAGTCATAATATGTGTATGAGAGAAAATACGAAGTTTAATTAACTTTAAAGAAAGTTGGCGAGAGTAACAAAACTTTTCCCGAGGACGACTTGTATTAAAAAAAATAAGGTTAATCGCGTCTAATGCAACAAATACCGGCACGAAGCAGAAGAAAAGCATTTTCCCTTCAATTAAAACGCCTACCGAAGTAATTCATTTATTGTTGTCATCACGAGTGCAATAGATGAACTCTCCGGGCTGAACTCATTTCATCAGTGGCGCGTGTGTGCTCAGAAAACTGTCTTTGAAGCTTATCTTACGCTTGTAAACCACTGGTCAATGCACACTACACTCCAGTGGTAGCTGGAGATAAGGTTGCAAGTTTGCACAACCCAAGGCATAAGGAATAATATGTACAATTAACAATATGTATAAATAACAATATGTAATATTTATGAAAACATAAAGTTTCAAACTTTTTTTCTTCTTCTGATAGTTCCTATCCGTTTCGGATGTTGGATATCATACAGCCTATTTTAACTTTCTGTAGTGCTGCACGGAATAAGTCAGTTGTATTCATGCCAAACCAGGTCCTTAAATTTCTCAGCCATGAGATTCTCCGTCGCTCAAGTACTTCTCCCTATTGTATGGACTGCAGTAAGTAAAACCTCTGTTCATTTCTCATGAGATGTCTCAGATACTGAAGCTTTCTTATCTTAACTGTATTAATAACTTCCCTTTCTTTCCTCATCTTTCTAACAACTTCAACAATAGTTATATGTGCTGTCCATGAAATGCTCAGTATTCTACGGTAAAGCCACATTTCGAAAGATTCCAATTCACACATTCATGTAAAGCTTCTCTAAAAATACATTCCGAGTAGATGTTGAATAAAAGTGGAGATAGTATGCATCCTTATTTTACTCCATGCATAATCTGTATCTCTTCAGTTTTCTCTTTATCTACTCTAACCACTGCAGATAGGTTCCAATACAGTGTAGCTATTATCCTTAGGTCTTTTCCATTTAATCCAATATTTTTCAGGATATCCATAATTTTCTGATGTTGGACTCGGCCAAAGGCCTTAATCTTTTTAATCTACTGTATTTTGAGGAAAACATTATAGGCCCACAGGTTCTGTAAAACAATATGCGAGGTATGGATGCGAATCATGGGTTCGCACAATAAAGAAAATGAACTAAATTCAAAGGTCAGAAATACGTTTTTCGAGACGTACAAGGAATAAACTACAAGTATTGTCCATAAAAGATACAATCCAGAAATATCGCCTGGAATGGTCGCAACAAAATGTGACAATGAAACATGATAGCAATCGTCAACAATCTATTTTTTAACATACACAAACAAATCTTCATGATTTCTATTATCCAATTAAAATTATACATATCGATGCCAATAATCGCATAATCGACATATCAAAAACGACTGCGGGACATTATCCAGAATATTAAAAAAATGGGTTATGGAGGCTAGAGATCACGGATTTGATCCCCGTCATACCATAAAATCAAAGTGCGTTTTTAAGCTCCAGGTCGACTCAGTCTGTTGTAGTGAATACCTGGAGCAATAACGGGCGGGTGGAGCGTAGTGCTGGCCACGCTGCCTTCCTTGTGTCGTGTGTGGCTAACTAACTCCTAAACTGCTAAACGACACATTAATATTATCAACTTGAAACAGAATTAACCCACGTGTGTGTGGCGGGGTGTAAAATATTCATACTTATTGAAAATTTTCTCTTTCGTCTGTTATGATACAGCGAACCCAGCCGTTTGCGTTGCCTGAAGGCGTCTTAAATATTAAATATAAAAGTTATTCCATCAAAAATAAATTATATACGACTTTGAAAACAACGTTTCCAACTTGTCAATATGTTTTTACTTTTGCCGTGTAAAGTCAGCAAGAGTCATGTTTATAAAATGTATACATTATTATGTTAATACTTCTTAATCTGAGCCAACGAATTGTTTCACTTTGCATCTCATACTTTTGGGGTTTATTGTAGAAAGGAATAAATCAACACGGAAAGCGTATTGAGATTTACATAACAATTGCAATCTGTGTCAAACAAGTACACACACACACACACACACACACACAAAATAAGTTTTAAACTTCATAACTCGAAAGATTTATAACTTTCTTTTCTGCCAGTGTTTACGCTCGCCAGTGTTTACGCTTTTTATAGATTTACAAATGTCAGACCGTGCGACCAAAATTGCGACTTATTTTGACATAAAAACTCTGAAAGCTGATTTTACTTTGCTGGCTACAAGATAAATAAATGAACAAAAAACCAAAGTGCTAGTCTGTAGTCGTAAGGAAGAAGATCCAGTCCGAATAACTCTTTTAAATAATGTTCTCCAGGCAGTTAAAGAAATAACTATCTAGGAAGTAAAATCACAAGTGATCGACGTAGCAGTAAGGAAATTATAAGCTAAAATTGCTTTCAACACACAGAAAATCCTCGTCACTTCAAACACTATCGGCCTAAAAATAAGGAAGAATCTATTAAAGACATAGGTGTGGAATATTACCCTGTACGGGTGTGAATCTTGGGCAATTGGAGAAAGTGATAATGAAAGACCAAGCATTTGAGACTTGGTGCTACAGATGAATATTCAAGATAAGCTGGAGGGAGAAGATAACGAATGCGGAAGTCTTTAGAAGAGCTCAGGAGGAGGAGAGCTTTCTACGAAATTTAAAAGGCAGAAGAGCTAAGTTTATAGGGCATATACTACGACACAATGGTTTGGTTAAGAGAATAATAGAAGGAACAATTGCAGGGAAGAATCGCAAAAGACGACCCCGTTTAGACTACATGAAACAGCTTATGGTCGATATGAACTGCACTTCATAGTGTGAGTTGAAAAGAAAAGCAGAGAAGCGTTAGGAATGGCGAGCTGCTGCCAACCAGCCTATGGGCTACTAACTTAAAAGAGAGAGAGGCTACAAGATAATTTACTGTTATCTGCATTAGTACTACTTATAATATATTGTGCTGCTACTAATTATTTCCTTTTAGAAATAGACAACAACAAAATATCCGCAATAAAAATAGGTTTTATTTTTTACAGCATTAACTCTCAATCTCACAATCGCACATGATCTCTCATACTCTCAATCTCAGTGCCAGCACATATAAATTATATTTACAAACACGTTAGCTCTTTTTGACT